>CM076580.1:961100467-962300467 GCA_034641835.2 Pinus albicaulis | reverse complement strand
AACCCACTTCCTTGCTCTTCACATCATCAAAAAGCTACTGGTTTCTGTGAGCTTTCTATTGATGTGTTCTGATTAGCGAGACCTAGCTGAGGCATAAGGACTTGGAATACCTATAAAGGCCAAATTAATTCAAAGGGTCCCCACAGAACTTGTTCAATATTCTCTTGCATCACTATCCTAGTTCATAATTTTGTTGTGATATTGACAGAGATGCAGGATTCTACTAGTGGTTCGCCATTTGTTGTAGCTACTACAACACCACCCAAAATTTTGGGTATATTTAAAATTTCGGGTTCCCCCTCTGCTCTCTTAGCCATTAAGGTCTTTCACCCGACATGTAGTCTATGACATTCCAATGACCTATCCCCAGACTCTTATGAGCTATCTCACCATCATGATCAGATGTTGTTGCTGCAATCGCGCCATGTGTGAAGGGATTGCCATGCATGTATTCGAATGAAAAAAATTGTATTTACATTAAAAGCTCTTGCACCATGGATTGTTTAGGCACTCGGATTGGGTAATTCACCAAGCTTATAATCTAATGTTAATCGTTTGGAGGAATCGTTATTCAAAGGGTAAACTTGAACTAATTAATATTATAATGTTGTATACAATTCGACCCCATAGTTGGTATACCAAGCAATATCACCATCGCATTAGGAGAAAGAAATGGGAATTAAAATAAAAAGAACGCGTCGGTTAGAGAGTTGTCAATCATGGTTGAGCCACGCCGTTCCGGATGTGTATTTTCATTCCCAAAGGGAAAGGTTTGCCTGACTCAAACAGATATATATTGATAAACGTCGATGGTGGCTTGAAATAACAACAAGCATTTATCTGCAATATGGTATTTGCAACAGGGTTTTTGTAAGAAACACTCGACATTTCAAATTCTCGTTTCCACATCATTTGGTGACATCTTGATGAGCAACCTCCTTTAGCAGCTGAAGGTACCTCTGGGGTGGTAAGTATATGGAACCTGGAAAAGGAAACGGTTACAGTCTATAATAAAGGATGATCATGATTCTTCAATCATTCAATCGAGATGTGGATCTTTGACAAAACCAATGAAGAAGCATGAATCTTAAAGTACAGAAGTGGCCATACTGCACTTCCTATGTGTATGAGGGTTTAGGGTAGAACGCAACATATTTTATTTGCTAGGAAAGATTGGGCTTTCCGAATTTTCTCTGGTATACAGGATCAAAAAAGTAGAGAACCTTTAGATGAAGAAATCAAAATGCCTCTAGTCATTACTTTTGATGCAGCTGAGATTCATGGAAGAAGCTAGTGAAATACTGTCACTTGCCATTGGGATGATCCTTACACATACACTGATATGGCATCTTTAGGACTTTGAAATTGGTGAACACATTGTGAAACCATGTTTGAAATATTCAACACTAGTAAGGTCTTGCAGTGTTAATTCACGGAGAGGTTGTGCAGTACTTGGAACAGAAGAAGGGTGATTTGAGCAGTTTAATCTTCCATCACAGAGTAATCAAGGGACATATATTGATTACAAGGAGAAAAAATGATAATACGCACATAATAAAGTAATGTTTGGCATGGCATATGGAGATGCAAAGACCATTTTAATAACAACGAAGACATTAAGGTGTGGAGGGACGTGAGTTAAAGTCTAATGAGAAATTAATTTCCCGTTAGTTAAGAAGGTATATCACCCAGGGATAGTCTTCTAGAAATTGCGGTAGGTGAGGTGATTTTTTGTTTATTTGATACCACTACCATGCGACTATTTGTTGGGCACGTGGAACGTATCATTAATTATTGTTTTAGTGAAAATCGGAAGTGTTCGTTTTCATCTATTATGGATGGAAGCATCATAACGTATGGATTTGAAAGGAACCAGTTTGCGATTTTAAAGAGCGGTCACATACCTACTGAAGCCATGCATTCCAAAGCCATCTTGAAAAGTCGTGCGTTACCAAGGAACAGTTTTGTCTCTGTAAATAGCGCCCTATCAACCACCTAAAGGCCCACGCGGCATGAAATCTTAGGCGATTCGCAGTATATACATATGCGTTATGGAAGATTTTAATTAGGAGGGAAAGGGGCCCGATATAAAGACGCATTCGAGCTTCTCAGAGATAAAACCGGAGCACACATCCTGCATAGATGTATTCAAGACTGCATGTAGTGCGTTTTCAATTTCAGGCTCATGCAAGAATGAGAAATTCACCACGGAAGCGGAATATCAATAATAGGGTCACAGAAAGAGCATTAACAAAACACATGTTGACATGGTATTGGCCCGCTAACCCACACATTTTGGGGTAAGGAAATTACTTGTTTTAAAGTCGCTGAAATGATTAAATATCCTTTACAGCATACTGCCTTAGGTATAGTCCCACAGCTCATAAATCCATGGTGTTTTATTATTTGATTTCAATGCATGGGCGGAGCTATGAGTTAGTCGCACAAAATTTTACCCACGGAAATCCGGGATAATTTTCCTATTGTTTCTATTGACTATTTCAAAAGGATACAACATCAATGACCATCCTTTTGCCCAGCGTGTTCAAAGTCATTTCGTGATGTGTCAAAGGTAGGAGAAAACACATTTCTATTTGACATTAAAAAATGCTTATTAATAAGCCTCTCATCGAATCCTTCAAGGCTAAAGGGAAATAAAAGGTGTTTCTTGTGGCCATCTCAAGCTCAGTCGTCACGTCTCATGAATCTAAAACATTCAATATATACAACGCCGATGCATCTACGTAATTACATGCAAGCTCATTTGAGTTCATCTGTTGGAGGCCAGGGTTCGTCTTATATCAAGGCATAAGAAAATCACTAGCCGTCAACCATTGTTAAGGAGCCAAGACAACGCATAAGCGTAGGACTATCTCCAATAAATGGCACACCTTTTTGGCTGCTCCACGAATTGCATTTTGTGAAACCAAGAAACATGACGTACAACAAGCATACCTACGTTTAGAAATGTCATAAAAAAGAAAGCATAATACACGTAGTAAAGTGTGCCTGGAGACTCATGCATGAGACGCATTCAGATTTGGCGTGACCCTAAGCAACGCGGAAGGAGCGAGAGGCATATCTCCATTCCGATTTTTAGTGAAGATAAAGGGAAATGCTCGGTGTCCGTCTAAATAAAATTAGGGAAGAACGCTATCTAATGGCCAAATTTTGATGAACGTGCCTCTAGATGCCACCACAGATACTGTGTAACAACAATGGTTTTTAAAATGCGTGGGAGTTAGAGACTTCATCTGGAAATATTTTATGCAACAACGTCCAACATGAAAGGCATTGTGCATGATTTATTTCTAAAAATAACGCAAATTAGCGAGGGTGCATACTGGCAAATGGATTTTTTGGTAAATGAAGAGCTACGACTAGTCGCAAGGTCACACAACACCCAAACAGTAGATCTTGCAACCTACATGGAGCTCCGACCAGTCATAAGGTCGCACAACACCCAAAAAGCAGATGTTGTGACCTACATGAAGCTGCGATAGGTCACGGGGTCGCACAACACCCAAGTAGCAGATTTCACAACCTACGCCACACACCAGAGGCATATGATAATTACACGTAGGCTTTTCCAAGACTAGTCGCCCCTTTCGAAGCTGACTAGGTAGGAGAGTAATTTTCCACCGGTCGCTGGGTCGCAAACTGACAGAGTAGGTCAAACATGCGACTGGCCTGGAAATGTGATCGTGCGACCTTTGTAAGGTTGCAGTTCATAAAAAAGCAGTGAGTCGCAAATTTTCCTAGGTCGCTGGTCACACGAACTCAACAATGGGCCAAAAGCATGACCCCCACTATAACGCGACTTTGCGACTTCACTAACGAGTTGCATTTCTCCCTCCAATTCGGGCTACCATAGTACAACACCCTATCCAACTTCCCATTTAATAAGATACATGACTGAGTAATTTCTAGTGAGTAACACGATCGATGGGGTCACAGGAGCACTCCTCAAGAAGGCAGCCAGAGTCGCGATCTCACTTCGATCATAATATTGTGGCCTAAGAGTGCCCTCACCTTCATTTTTCATGTCAACATGCAGACTCGTGAGCACTTTTCAAAGAGTCGGGAACTATCCTTCGAAGGATCACTCCTTATATTTAACAAAATCACTTTTCCCCTCCATGATTTATCATTTGATCATAGCTCAGATCAACCCCATTTCGAAGGGTCGTCCCCTTATTAATATCTCAGTGCAAACTTTTGAACATGACGGAAGTATCATTAGAGCCTATCATAATTTCCATTGTGGAGAACTTAAGCAGCATGTTGCCTAAGTCAAAACTTCCCTTCAATTGGGTCTGCATTATGAACTCAGCCCATAATTATACTAATCTGCATTACAGTAATTGAAGAAGGCACAAGGAAAGCTTACTTGAGCCAGTCTCTCTGATGACATAGTGGTGGAAGCTTTTGGTTTGCATGAGGAGACAGAGCGTTTCCCAGAAAGCGAGAGAGTTGATACACTGATGGCATATATATTGGCTATTCCTAGTCCCCTACCAAATCAAAAGCTGGGAACCAGAAACACATCACATGCAGTGGGAGATGGCACAAGCAGAAGATCTTTGATATTGTCGAGAGTTTCCACTGCAAACATTTAGAGCTTAGTGAAGGCCATGCCGCGGCTCAAAACTTGACCACACAGGGGTGAAATCTGTTGATCTATGCAATGAGCCAAAGTTTTTCTCAGCAAGCGAGAAGGCCTTCTTTCAAGGCAAGGAATGTGAGATGAGGAATACTGCTATAAAATCCAGAGATCACCAAAAGAAGGCCGCAAGTCACAGATCTGCTTGAGGTCGCAAGTTGCAGATCTACTCTAGGTCCCAGGTCGCAGATCTGCTTGAGGTCGCAAGTCACAGATTTTCTCTAGGTCGCAGGTCGCAGATCCATTTGAGGTCGCAGGTTGTAGATTTCTTCAGGTCATGGGTCGCAGATGGTCTGAGGTCGCAGGTCGTGGATGGTCTGAGGTCATAGGTCACATATTTCTTTAGGTCGCAGGTCGCGGGTCGCGGATGGTCCCAGGTCGCAAGTCGTAAGGTCTAGTCAAGTCGCAGGTCGCACCAGTGGCTCAGGTCGCAAGTCGCGGAATGGACTGGGTCGCAAGTTAGCCCAATAGTCAGGAAGGCCAAAGGTCAAGGAAACCCAAAGGGCAAGTTTTGCTCTATAAATACTTCCTCCTGGAACTTTTAAATGATCTTTTGTTTGGGATTCGAGCTGAGTACATTGTATTACCAGAGGATTATGAATTTGAGCATGAATACAAGCATTTTGAAAAATCCCTTTGTGGATATGGTGTTGTCATATGTATGAGTGCTATTGAGTATTGTATTTTTAGTTTCTGGACATCTTTAGATTAAGGGAACTATATCTTTAATTCATATCACAATTTCATAATAGTTTGTTGAGTATGTCAATGGTGTTTGAGCTCATTTCACTTTCTTAATGAATGCTAATGGATTTGTTTATTAGCATTTGTGTTATCATTTAAAACTTTTAGGAAGTGAAGGATGTTCTTGCCATGAGGAATTGTTTCTTTCATGGTCAGAACAGTTTACAAGCATGACCCTAATGAATTGTTGTTAACAACGCTTCCTTCGGTCTTCATGCTTTATTATTTCCTCTTGCTACTCATAGTGTTATATGTACATTTAATGCATCAATCATATGTCTTGTATCATTTTATTAGGTGTGTGTCCACTATTTATAGAGTTTAAGTGAGACCGAAAGAAAGGAGAAATCAGCGGTAGCCGGACCCACACCCCGGATGGGATCCCTATTCCAAACGGTTCAAATTCTAATTGGGACCTTTTACTAGGGAGATCCCCTACTGTTGGCCGGACATATTTTCCCGTCAATAACGTGGTTCACCCAGTTTGGGCTACATCCACCTCGAACAGCCAATCCTTCCTTTTTATTATCCAGCAAAATGAAGAGACACAACCTACAGTAGATCTGCTGTAATATCCTTTGTTCTCTCTCACAGTATCCCTCTCTGTTTCTCGCTCCGAGAATACACATACCATACACAGCCACAATACAATACTCTCATAGAAAGAGAGGGGTTGCCTTCTAGGGAAAAGAACCCTAAACTAACCATAACTTCTACCGTTAGATCATTTTCCTAATGAACAGCCTAGATTGACTAGAAATTACTATACTCTTACAAGGCAATTTTACATCTATTTTTAGCTTCGAGGGCGCTGCCCCCGAAAGCCCCCGCCAAGAGGGGGCTCCATAAAGTTGTTTCCACCCCCCTGGACCCCCCATGGTAGTGATTAATTACGGGTGGCGTTGCCGCCCCATTTAAGGTACAGGGGTCCAATTTTGTGATACAAAGTAAACAAGATAATCAGGCTCCACACCCAACATGCTCAATACATCCTATTCATCTACATCGACATATATCATGATGATTTATTCTCAAGTTTCGGTATCAATTAGATCTAAATATTATGGATCTAAACCAACTATAGATGGAAATGGTACTAGTCAACCTGGTAAACCTTTTGTATCAGTCCCACCTCCTTCTGAACCATTAAAAATCGAGAAATGAAAATCAGACATGGTAATATGTCCACCTCCTAAAGTCGTTATTTGAAAATTTTCTTTTAATCCAAATGCTATAGAGGCTCAAAATTGTAACATTGTTGAATACTTGTCTTAGTCTCCTTCAGAAATATCAGCTCTTGAAGTGCTACAAACATGTCCAACATGAAGTAAATTATTGTTTTAAGCTATTGGATAAATTGATCCATAGGATTTTAATCTCATATTCTTTGACCTTAAACATAATTGACCTATATTCCGATATCAACTAGAATTTCAAATCTTAGTTTCTGTCAAAACCAAAAGAGTTTTCATACAGTAGCTCACGAGGGAGCCTCTACTGGTATTATGTCTATTTCTTGTTGAAAAGCTTTGGGTTCTCCAATGATCAATAAATCATCTACCACTCTCAAATATTTTTATGGAAGAGGATTTTGAACTTACTATATTTTAAATGACCTACCAGTAAAATTAGAGGGTAAAATAGTTGCAATCGAGGTAGAAGTTGTTGATGCTTAATTTGATTACAATATTTTGTTAGGTCTAAGTTGGACTTATGCAATGTCTGTGATGGTCTCATCATTTTTTTGAATGATATTGTTCCCTGATCAAGGAAGGATAGTGGAGGTAGACCAACTGTCTTTCTACACTTCTGATCCTAATTCCACTGGTAGTGTACCCTTTGTGGGGAAAACAATTACTTATTATGAATATGCTGGTGTTAGTTTTGTTAAGGATTGATCACTGATAGGAAATTTTGCATTCCAACCACCCAACACCATTTTTAATGTTTCCCAGGTAAATATGATCTCATCAAGAACTCCAGATTCATATGGTCCTTGGATCATTCCTTCAGAATATGAGTTCACAAATTATGGTGACCAAATGCGTCTAAGCCCATTGGAACTAGCTTATCAGGTTATTCAATCAGTTTTAGAATTAATTCTTACTAAAATTGATCAAGTGAATTTGATCATTGAAGAGTAATATCAATCCTCCTAGTTGGAACCTATATCATTTCTTGATAATTTTGATAACATGTTTCCAATAGAGAAGCGTATAATGGAATTTATATCTTTAGATGAAATTTATTGGGACGATTATCATCACTGTTCCTATTTTCTTCCTGTTTTATCTCCTAGATACAACCCCTAGTTGGAGAGACTAGTGCCGAGACTTCATTACACACTCGGATTTAACATATTTAAAATAAAATTGATTCATAATCTGCCTTAAAAGGGTAAATGCGCAGCCAGATGAAAGCTATTACTCAGAGAAGAATTAATATTAGATTCATGGTGGCCAGCATCACATAAACCTATAGCTTATTAATGGTTATAGTATATTTTAAGAAGACTTGAGAAAGAGATAAAATCAATACAAAGGGCTTAAATATAATAATATCGTGCATCAACGTTCAACATGAAATGGATTAGACAAACATTTTAATGGAATGCTAAGATACATGGAGCACGTTTTAAGGACTATATTTCATATTAGTATAGGGATATTTAATCAACATTTGATTTAGATGAATAAATAAATTCATGAAAACATATCCAACAACTATTATTAGATGCAATCTAAGAAGAATAGTGATAACATATGAAATAAACATAGAAAATAACACATACTAAAAATTCAAATGAGCCAGAATCTCCAAAAATTTGTATGAATATTATAGAGAGCATACATTTCATTAACATTTTACAAGACTTTTCTCTTGCAAAACCAAAATTACGAACCCTTGGTTTTGTTTCATAAATTTTTTTTATAGGGCCTAATAGGTAGATATCATTACAAAATATTCCTTCTTGATCTTTTACAGTGAATCGTCATAGAAATATATCAGTGTGCTCCATGGCACAATTGTACTAACTGAACTCTAATTTGCCAACACTGTTTCTTCTAAAATAAAAATATTTACGTAAACATAAAATCAAAGTGTCATTATCGACACCATAAATAGTATCCTTAGTCATTATATGCAGGTTGTAGAGACAATGATGATGGTTTGATGATTTGGAGCACGAGGGGATTGCGAACTTTTCACATCTTTTCCAAAGCACTGGAGTTGGATGAAGAGCCCAGAAGAGCCACTAGTATGCAATTTTGATATTGGTTAGACCTGTGTAATGAAAGTTAAGAAAAAAATGGCCTTTACCATCCCCAACAACTGAAAATCCCTCTTTAAATAATTACCAACATTCTTATCCTTCACAGTGGAAGTCTTCTCACAATAATAATCCATAATTTTTTTGGTCTTCACTAGTCTTTGACTATATTGTTCCCACTGGATCGGTACTCCCCCAAAGTCCCAACAATTTGACAATCCTGATCTAACGATCCTCTCAAAATCAACATTAAAATAAACCACATATTTTGATACCACCTCGAGGCACTCATCAAATTTGACTCTAGATTCCTTCTTCTATACAACTTTATAGATCTCCATGATAGCAATTACTCTGTCCACCACATCTATGGGACTCAACTCACTGAGTGGCCTTTTTTTCACAAAATAAATGAATTTTTTGGAAATATGGGAGTTATTTTGTCCATCTTCTTTGGCTGATATGATGAAGAACTCATAATCTTTGATTACAATTTTTTGTTCATCCATCAAGGTTATGTACTCCCAATTTTTTCTTATATCTTAAATGATCTCATCCCGGGCCATTTTCTTAGCTTTCTGCAGAGACATGTTTCCTTTCAAATTTTTGTTCATCTCAGAGACCTCCTATTTTACTACCTATAGGTTCTTACTAGTGATGTCTACATTTTCCTCATAGTCTTCAACTTCTTCTCTTTCTACACTATGCTTCTCTGGGAAACATCCAAATCATTATGCACCCTTTTAAGCTCCCCTTCTAAAAACTAGAGTTTAGTAATGGTATTGGTGAAAAGTTTAGTGGAGGTTTAGAGATATTTAGGTACAATTAATGCAGAAATATGTGTGTCTATTCTCATTTGCAGCTCTGTTTCCTACTACTTGAGGGCTAATATTACATTATTCCTTTCTATGAGATATCTTTCTGGGATTTCCTCTTGGGAACTATGAAGGGGGCTTCGAAGGAAAATTTTTCTTCTAGATTTACACCTAGCTTCACAATCAACTCTTTGAAGCTCTTTTTTTTCATGTGGAGAGCTCTGGAGTTATCTCTCTCCTGCTTTAACCTAGTGGAAACATTTTCAGTAACTTCTCAACCTTGTTGATATTCATTTCATTCCTATTAATCTCACCATATAGCGTCTCTCCTAATTTCATGTGGAAATTTATCTTATCTGGTACGGGAAAACTTATCAAATCTAGAGAAAAAACCTATAATTTTAACTGAGAACCTAAGGGTAAGGATTGTGCCAGTGGATGCTATAGTTAGAACTTCATTTGGTTTCTCTTTAAGTCCATAGCAGCTAGAAGTCTGGTCTGATATGGGACTAAATGAGATGCCATTTTTTGTTGCATCTCTTCCCTCACCTTCTTATTTCTTTCTTCAATGGCCTTTCTAGTAGGCCAGCTTGACTCAGTAACAGTTGCATTTCCCTTTAAACCTAAAATAGCTACCTATGAAGAAGATGAGAAAATATTGTATAATGTATCCTCAAAGGTCACTTGTAAACTTGGTTGATATGGCCTTGTTTCCACCAAGCAGGTCTCAAGCTATTATTATTCTATCTCTTGGGTTTTTGGCCCTTTTCCTGCAAATACATCCTAAATATGTGTATCTCCAGTTTGATCCATGGTTCTCTTCTATGATTTGTCCTTTTTTTTGGAGTCTCAATCTCCATATCCATGTTCATAGGCCATGAATCAAAGTTATCTTTCCATTCGATATCAAGCCTAGATTCATTCTCTTAAGTTTAAGCCTTTATCTTCTCTCTTATTTTGGCAATGACACCATGTAGATCATAATTATAGACATCCCCTAGGTCGAAATTCATATTATAAGTAATGCTTGAACTACCTTGAAGGACTTCCTAGAAATTACAATAAAATTTCCCACATGCCTTGCTAATTTAAAAGTATATCCCTTCTTAGAGGGAAGAAAGAGGACTTGGTCCACATTAAGGCTTTGTCTAATGAATTCCAGAGTGAAAATCCTCATGGAAATGAACACAAGAAAGTGGTAAGGAGGGAGCTCACACTCATAGACCCTAATTTCTGTGTAGTTATAAAATAGGTACCAGTCCCCTACCCTGATGTCCTTGCTAAGCTGAAGAATATTTTTTTGTTGAGGGAGAATTTGGGGGGGGGGGGGGGACATAATCGATAATATTATATTAAATTTCCATATAAGAGGATATAAACTAAGAATAGCCATAAAAAAAATTCCTCTTCTTAACATCAATGTCCCAGTTGAAGAAAAATTTCCTCTATTTGTTACCGGCCACCAAGTAGAGACCTAGGCATTCAAACTCATCCACATGAGTTTAGACAAACAAGTAGAAAAACAATGTTTAATATCTGAAAGATGATGTGGTAGGAAAATGGTAAAGCTGAAACCTTATGGCCCCAAATAGGTAAGTGGGAATGTTAAATAAATGGCCAGGCTACATCATTTTCATCAGGAAACCAAAAGTGGCCTTAGTAGAAATATTGGCATCATATTCCCCCAACAGATGGGAAATCATGGATGCTATGGGCTAAATGGGCTCTCCAAAGAGGGTTATTAGGAAACTCTTAGCAATGGGAAAAGACTACATGGCAAGGGATAGGACCATTTGCAGGAAGGATTGTTGCTCATTTGCTAAAAGGGCAGAGTAATTGTAGACCAATGTGGTTTCATTAAAATTATGTGGTTCAAGAGAGATCAGGTACAAAAGGGCTTTTTGAATTGGTTCTGGGGTTACTTCAATGATTTTGGTTGCAGTGGAGGAGACAAAGAAATTTTTCTCTTCTATGTAGGTTGCAATCAACCAGAAGATCAACTTAGGAAAAATGTGCATAAAGGGTGAAATTTGGTAGAATAAGTCAAATTTGACCACCCGGAATGGGTCTTCTCCTCTCACCTGGTTACCATACTGGTGGAAATAGTAGTCGACAAGGTGGTAGGAACATAAGGGTTCAGATATTTGTGTCTCCATGTCCATGAGAGGGTAGAAACTAGAGGAGGGTTTCACCTCACAAGCCTTAGGGGCTTGGGAGCTGCCTTCTTCATATTATATGAATATTTGAATGAATTATTGGTGGAAGGGATGGAATGGTTACCTGGTTTTCGTGGAGTGGGACGAAAACGATGTTGTGAGAATATTTTGGGCCAAAAAAGAGCTCGAACGACATTTTTAGATAGACGATTGACGAGAGAGATTGCACTGGGAACTGATGTGAATGTTTGAAAATATGAAGCAGGAAGGGTTTTTATAGGTGGAGAGGGGGAAATTTTCAGTTGACCTCAGATGGCATTAGAGGAGAAACACATGGCTGAATGAGAACGAATGATGACGAGGGATAGGTGGACGAGAGTGGGGGGAGACAAGTTACTGTTTAACCTTTCAAACTCATTCTTGCTTGGATTGGTGTCGACGGGTTGGCCCAGGTGCTGTGTGGTCCCCACCATCCTTTGGGAGGATGGATAGTGGGAGGCTGGATCTAGTTCTCACCCCCAGAATGAATCTCGGCCATTGGATTGATGGGCTCACTAATCTGACTATTCAACTTTGGGTGGGCGCTTGATTATTATCTGCACAGGTTACCCCCCCAAAATTATTTCGGGGGGTGGTCGGACAAGGATGGAAAACGATCCTCCCTGAAATCACTCTACCTTTAAACAATAATGTGATTATTTGAAAAAATTCTCCTTGCCTTGCTGCGTTTTCTTGATGGGGGTCCTGTGAGCATTTTTTTTCACTTTTGATCTTCTACCATGGCTCTAGGGCCTAAAAGGTTCAAATCCCCCCCCCTCAAATTTATTTAATGTGTATTTTTAGTTAGGATCTTTGGATATGATTTCTCAACATTCTTGGAAATTTCATGAAGGGGAATAGCATTGGATCCAACTGGTGACAATGTATTGGATAAAATGCACTGAGAAGCTACATATTAGTGCCTTAATCCTTGTGCATGTACTCATTTCATTTGAATTTTCATAAGTAAATAAAAGTAATAGAACCTCAAAAAAATGATGTTTATTTACAAATGGATCATCGGTATTTACAGTGAGTAGGAGTGAAATCTTTCAATGTTGGAAGTAAAGATTGATAAACTTCCCATTCACAGGTAGCCCAAGTGCTTACCCTTCAAACTTTTCCAGTATGAATCTATTGTTCCCTTTTTCCTCGGCAATCTTGAAAGGTATGAACTATAGAGAATAAAATTTTCCATGATTTCCCATATCTTCCCTCATAACATCCCATCTTAGTAATAAATCTCCTAGTTGTAGATATATGTATTTTTCATTTTTGTAAAATAGGGACTTCATTTTTTCCTCATAACTAATCAAACTCTGATTCAGTTGTTCTATTCTCTCTTGAAGTTCCATCAACTAATTTATTCTTCTAGTCAAAGCATTTAGATCTTCCTCAATATCTTGCAATATTCTAGCTACTGACATACATAAATGTATGGGAAATAGTGCAACCTTTCCATAAGCCAACTCAAAAGCGGATTTCCGAGTGGATCTCTTGGTGGTAACCCTATTGGCCCATAAGGAAAATTTTGTATGTGAGTTCGAGTTCCTCTAATTTTCTAATATTGTTTTCTTTAGAATCCTTACTAGGGTTTCATTTGAGGATTCAACCAATCCATTTCCTTGTGGGTAATAAGTGGTGGAGTTCCTTACCATAATATTGTATTTTTGGAAAAAAACAATAGAAATGGTTGAATTGAACACCTGAGCATTGTTGGTGACAACCTTCTTTGGGCATCCATTCCTGGAAAGAATTTTTTTTCCATGAACTTAATAACTACAACATCAATTGCATTCCTCGTTTGGGTTACTTCTACCCACTTAGTGAAGTATTAGGTAGCTATGAGTATCCAATAGTGTTTACTGCAGGAAGGTGGGTGTATTTCCCCAATGAAGCCTAACACACACTGTCTGAAAGGGTCTTCAACAAAAATAGGGATTAGAGTAAAATGTGCTAATTTCTATTTTTCAACAAACATTTGGCACTTCTCATAGGCTCGGACATAATTATGCACCTTGCGAAATAGTTTCGGCCAATAAAGGCCTTCTTTGAGGATTTTGTGGGTTGCAGCCTTGAAACTATAATGTCCTCCATAGACCAAAATATGGAATTCATCAATCAATTTATGGATTTATTCCTCAACCAAACATAATCAAAAAATCCCCACAGGATCCTTCCAGTACAGTTGGCCATTTGAGATAAAAAAATTATGGTCTTGCAGCCCAAAAGCTATGCATTCAACTTTATCAAAATTGATTGGGAACCTTAGAAAAAGAAGATAATCAAAAAACAATTTATACCAGTGAGACACAATATACTTCATCTGAATTTTCTAGGCTGATGTTTCAATCTCTTGTTGTTGCTCCAAATTTCCACTTTCTCCATCTCCTCCAGCCAATAATTTTATGTCAAATTCTTGGGAATTTTCTTCACATAGAATTCTAGCGAGCCCTCGCCCCTTGATCAACTTGGCAGGCTTGATATCCATGTCGTACTCTTGAATTTTAGCGATCCATTAGCCACATTTTCCCTCACTATCCCCATGTACCAAAATGTATTTCATATAATATGTAGGAACATATGAAGTTATGTTTGATTGTAGGATATGGATAATGAAGGCCTTCAAGGCTTTGACCAAGGCATAGGCCTGCCTTTCCAAAATTGTATACTTTAGCTCAACATCTCGTAACACCTGACTGAAATTTCTATTGGTTTCTCATGCCCATCATTATTTTTTTGTAGTAAGACAAAAACCATTGTATGAGGAGAAGCAAAACAAAAAACAAAAATAATTTTAGAGAGTTCGAGATGACTAAGACAGGAGATTAAGAAAAATCCTTTTTAATTTTGGATAATGATTCACAATACTCTACAGTCCATTTTACATTCTTGTCCTTCATCGACTATCTTAGCATAATTTGGTATGAAATTCCTTAAAAAGTTGATTCTGAAAAAGAAAACATAGATCTCTTTCTTCTTTCTCGCTAATGGGATGTTGTTGATGGCCTCCACTCTCTTGGGATCAATCTTGGCCGGCTCTTTTTCCATGATGTGTCCTAACATATTTCCCTCACTTATGTTAACACTTTGAAATTTCCAAAGGTTGTTTTTATCGTTAAAAAGAAATATCAAAGGTAACTACAAACCTACTTTGGAGCTTAGGATCTAGCCTTCCTAAACTCAGACAACGCTCTCTCTATATGATTTAACTTTGTTTATTTAATGGATATCAGGCTAGTTATGTATGCTTAATTGGATTGGTTTTGATTGGTTGGTGTAATTAATGAAATATATGAATAGGTGATTTTCCATTTTCCATTGGGCTATGGAGTCAACATGCTTTGAAACAGAACAAAATCAAATTATGAGGAAAGTGTTACAAGGTAAGATATGTGAACAATATTAGATCTCAATGCTAAATTGTGAAGTGATCTTTCAATCAGGAGCAAGGAGAAATTAAAAACTCCTTAAAAAAATAATGAAGAAGGGTGAAGAGGTCAATTGGGATCAGAGGGAAATTAAGAATTATCTAAACCGAATATCAGAAGAAAACACATAAATGTATAACAGTTAAAAGAAGAGTGTAATTTTAAAGAAAAATCTGCAGTAATGCTCCTGTTATAACGTTCAGATTTAGAACACATATAATTTTATGGAATACTTAGAAAGAAAACATGAACAATTGAAATTTTATACTTCACTGAGATAGCTCAACACATTAATCCTATAAATAAATCTCTTTATAACTTATTCTTTCTGTTGACTATAGACTGGTACAATAATCCTTAGGCAAAAGATGAGTTAGCTAATGAAATATTCGGAAATCCACACACGAACGACCCTTGATACTTCAAATGATGAAGTATTTATACAATATATTACAAAAATATCCTCTGAACTGACTAGGATTTATTCTAGGAAAGTAAAATATCTTTATACAAAAGATAGTGAAACCTTTCAACTGACTGATATCTGGCCCTGATTTTTTTCTTGTTGTTACCTTATTGTTTCTTTCATCTATTTTTTCTGTCACCCTTTACAATAAATCACACCATTTATCCCACGTTTCTTCATCTCAAATTTTTATTTTCATCATCTTGTGGTAAATATCATCTACCTTTGAATATCTGGCAAACATAGGCTTATTTGGAAAAAGGTGATTTACCTCATGCTGGAGGTAAAAGAAGTTTTCCAGAGTTTGAAGGAGCACCTTGCCTATGGGAATGCCCTTCCTTGAGGAAATGCGGGAAGTTTCTTTGGCCAGTTCCCTTAACTTCTTGAAATAATCTTCATGTCTCATGAGTTTGTCATTTATCACTAGAGGACTAGGTAGACCTTTCTATCTCAATACATCAAACTTATTAAAAAACCTGTCCACTGTGAGTTCCAAGGTTTGACATTTCTCCTCGAGATGGAGCATTAGATTTCTTTTGGAAATAATTTTCTTCAATTCTAGGATAGCCTCTATTCTGTCAGCCATCCCAAGTTCTTTCAATTCATATTTATTTTTAGAATTCAGGAATTTGATTATTTTAGAGGCTTCCTCTGGTTTCTTTCCAAGGTTGGATTTGATTTTTTGAATTTCCTCAGCAAATTTCTTCACCAAGTCATTCTGCTCAAATATAATATGTATATAAGGAAAAATATCATTAACTAAGTTAATGATATTGACCCACAAGTTCTATTTTTCTTGGGCTAAAGGATCTATTAATGACAACTCCTTCTCTAGCTTGTGGATTCTATCAGTCAGTCTACTTGCTTTCTGTACTTCATCTTGCTACATTACTTCTTCAAAAAAAAATTCATCTTCTAAGCTCTTTACATGTTCCTTGAGCTTATTAATCTCTATAGTCTGAATGAACATATCTTCCATTGATTTGATTAATTTTTTGGCATCATCAGTGGGATGGGTTTTTGGTATTACTAATGCTGGTGCTGATGTAGATACTGAAGCTGATGTAAATACTATGGGAATAGCAATAATGGGAAATGCTTCCATGCTAGCTTGTTTTTCATGTAAAACCTTATCCATCTCTATCTCCATTTACTTCAGTTAAGCTGTCAACTAGATGATAAAATTCATATTCTCATCCTTTTGATTGTCTGTCTCCAAAACCTCCTTAGTTTGTGGATGCTCAATAGTTGGTTGTTTTAACTATTTCTTCATTGAAACTATGTCTACATTTTTCTTCTTTATAAGTTCTTTTGCTGCCTTGATGTCAGTTGGATTATAGCCAATGTTAATTGCCAACTCTTCCAGTGACTTAATCCTATTGTCTTTTTCTTGTGATGAGGCTCTCTCTAGCTTTAACTGTGACTTTATTTTTTCTAGGGAGTTTTTCAACTTATAAACACTTAGAGATTTATGTGTCACGGTTGAATATATCATATATACTACTTGCTTATAACATTAAATATGTTCAATTGGATTCACGTCCTTGGTAGGAATTTCAAATATTGTTTTGTTATATTTTTCTGAATTTTTTGGGGTCTGTACCTTCGGCTGTAGGAATGTCATCTACATTTTCTTTGTCCCGAGGTCAAAACCTGAAAGCAACCTACTCTGATCACTGGGAGTTTTCTTCTATTATTTTTCATATCTAACGACCTTCAGTGCTTCATCTCTAATTTTAATATCTTTATATTTCTCAATGATATCCTTTTCCTTCTCAACTAGCTTACTGGATGTTGAAATCTCTACATTATTTTTCTTTTGAATGATTTCTACCCTAGAAGATGATGACAGAGGTGTTTCTCCTATATATGTTGTAGGTGTATCATCCATGCTAATAATCTCTTTATATGTTTCAATTTTCTCTTCCTACTCTATTACTGGGTTCAACTTTGTTTTCTTTTTGTACATAACGTTGAATTTATGATTAGATGTATCTTCTACTGAGTATGAGCCTTATTCTCTAGAAATTTTTGAATTTCTATCCTATGGGTCTGGAGTAAGCAATATGGAACTAGTATCATGCTACTCCTCCACCTCTTGTAGAGTGTTTTCCAACCACTTTGACTGATAGGAATATTTCTCAATCTCAGGCTTAGATTAATGGATGAAAGGGGTGAGTTTAGACTTAATTCTTAATTTTCTTATGACACCTAAGGGATCATATGACCATTTGAAATAGTTGCTAAACTTTAACTCCTGTAGGAATATGTTTGCTTCTTTCCAACACTCCTATTTTTGCATACAAAAGGCCCTAATTGGTTTTTTTATCTTGAATTGGGTTTTCTTTTTAGCTGAAAGGAAGTTTAACTCAACATAATTCAAAACTTGTCTAAGTTACTATCCTCATTGGGAGGTATTTGGGAAGCTTGTAAGAGGATATTTAGCTTCCATATGCTGTTATCTCTGTGTGATTTTGGTATAAATACCAGTCTCTTGTCTTGCTCTGGGCAGATAACTATAGAAATTTTCTGAATTCATTACTAATTCTGGGTTGGGTGCTATTGTTGAGCATATTAACCACTGGGTATACAAAAGAATCAATAAAGTCTTTGAAACTAAATTCATTGGAATCCTTTCTGATCAATGATGTCCAAAAGATTACAGACTAGGGATTATCCTCTGTGTCCAGATTTTGTAGGTTGACTGTAAACCTTTAGGACTGAAAATATATGAACAAATGAAATAATAATGAGGAGTATTTGAACACTCCTTCTTCTAGCAGTTTGATCAGTTGATCATGCATGGCATCTGCCAGAAATTGGACCAAGTTAAAAATTATAGCTGCAGGCTAGCCTAGAAAAAAGGTAGAGAGGAAACCAAGGATGTATTCATCTACACACTCATCAGTAAAATATCTGAGGATAGAGGACAACATGGTCACAATTGTTTTGGCTCATCCTGGTAACATGGTAGCAGAGTATGGTGGGTTGTTTTTAGGAATTTTCATTGATTCAGGGAGGAAAGTCTAAAAGATTTGAGACCTCTTAGGAAAATCTATCTTTAGGTAAAGCTCAGTGAGGGTCTCAATGGAGAAGGGACTCCCTATGGTTGTGATGGAATTTGCAGCATTTGGTTAATGGATCGGGCAATGATAGTAATTAGGATTTCTTGGTCAGGGGTGACTATGGCTCTTTCATTTCAAAAATAACTAAGTTGTCAAAGTCTAATGACTTCAGGGAACGAGTGGGTCTATGGAAATATGTATTTTGGTAGGTTAGAGTTTCACAGATTTATATCATCTGCCTGATCAACAAAATTTTCATGGCTCCAACAATGAAGCTCCAAGAGATTTTTTACAGTAATTGTATCGACTATTTTAAAGTCCTTATCGTCCAATGGAGTATGGTCGATATCTAGCCAAGGTGGTTGAAGAGGGTTCACAATTTGGACGATTTTATAAGCCATTTGATTTTATTCAATTATTGATTAAAGTGCTTAATTGATAGTGGTGGGTACTCAGAGTTACCTGGAGTACTGAATCTTAGGTCGTGGAAAGGGTCCAAGATGAAACAGGGGCTTCATCTCTGGTTGGAAATGGTATTTTTGGTTTTTTTCGCAAGTTTGCAAAGGTAGGGAAATGAATTAGAGAGTAGAGTTTTTATAATTTTTAAATTAGTGGTTGTTGCAAGGGGTGGGGGGAAGGGGGTTGCGGGGGGGGTAAGGCGGTCTATATTTTCATGCTTGGGGGGTCCTAACTACTGTGAGGTGGACACATATGCTCGTGGTGGTTTTACAATACGACCCTTTTCATAACCCCCCCCCCCCCGAAACTTCAGATGGCAGAGGGGGGACAAAACGCAACAAGAATCGTCGGATTACCATGATTGCAATGGGATGGCAAGAAGGTGGAGATAAGTTAAGCTAGAGCGCGAATGGTGGGGTCGGGTAGAAAATTATGTGGCAGGGTTAAAGCATAGTGGGTTGGGGAAATAAGTTTAGGCAGAAGGGTCAAAAATCGGGGTCCATTAATATTATTGCATTTTCAAACTTTGGAAAGTGGTTTTTTGGGTTTTTATGAAAACATAAAGTTTATTAAAGGGGTAAGGGATTTTTTAAATGGGAAAAGGGAATTTTAGCAAGGGGAAGGGGTTAGAAATATATTTTTGATAAGGGATAAGCATAGTGATCCTTATATAACTTTTGAAAATTATTCTACCTACCCTTTTATTCATGCTAACATTTTTTCCCTTCCTTTATTGGGTGCATTTGAGCTTATTGGCCCTTTTATTTTATTTTGATTTGCAAACTAACTTATTTATAACCCCGTGTCTACCAATGGCTCAGATTAAACTTATGAGCTAATTTTTATTCTCTACCTAACTAATAATCTGCGAAGATTAAATGGTTTGGTCAGATATTTATTCACTAACTATCATAACATAAAATTTAAAGGCATGAATTATCAAGATTAGATTGCATGACATCATGAATTGTGGCATTTTGAACAAAATGCACACAATTTATTTGCAAAAGTAAATTGAACTAAGAGTAGTGGAATTTGAATGTGCAACACTTTCATAATTTATTTTTTCTTCTTTTTATGGGGTTCACATCTTATATCTTTTTATTATTTTCTTTCTTTTGGTCCTTTGATTATTCTTTTAGGAAATACCCTCTTTTAATTTTTTAATATGGGAAAATATTTGCGGAAACAAAAAGGTATGTACAATATTACAAGACTTAACATAGCCGGCTCAAAATTATGATCCCTATTATTATAGGACCCTAATAGTGGCTCCACTTGGGGATGGCATCTCCTTGTGAGATGTCAAGAAATTTCTAATTAGTGGCCTTGGAAATTTGGGTTTGATTTTCTTGGAACTGCTTTCGATGATCTCCTTTATTCAAACATATGATGTTATATATTTTAAAGCTTAGGGCCTTCTTCTCGTTTCAACTTTACAAGATAATTATCCACACCAATCTAAAATTTGCTATGATATTTACAATAAGTAAATATAACAAATGAACTACTGGTTAGTCTGGTGAAAATAGTGCTTCAACATTCGACCATTGAGTGGTCCACCTGGTAGTTCTGTTCCATTTAATTATTTCAAGGAAAAGGCGTTGTTGCCTCCGTAACCTATTGTGTTATACAACAACCCCTAATTATTTTAATAAATGGGGACCCTTTATAAATAAATAGGAAATTCATTTTATCTTTAAAAATAAAATATTAGGAAATGCAAGTTTTCTTTTGAGTTTTCCGATTTATTCCTTTAGTGCATCGCAAACCGCATAACTTACAATTTAAAAAGACTTACAATCATCTAAGTAACACAGGCTACAAAATGCGCTAACCTTTTTTCAAGGTTATGTTTTAAAAAACTTGCAAAAACTTCAATTATCATTATAATTTCTTTATCGCATCGCACCTCATTTAAAAACAAATCAACTTATAAAGAAATTCTATATAAGTGCGATTGTGAAAACCCGATGAGCCAACAAAGAAATAAAAATAAATCTCCAAATTCCTATTAAGCGCAGTCACTTGAATTTTTGAATGCGCAATTCAGATTTCGGATATCTTAACCGTAAAAAAATTCATTATCGCATAAGAGTTCCAATGTGAAATTTGAGCAGATTTCATTTCGTTGGACTTATGAGAAAACATCACAAACGATAAGAATTATATGATGTGATATGTGAACTAAAAATTTTTAATTACTCAAGCATGAAAAATGACTTATGTCGTGTCAAACCGAAATTCGAGATCTAACGGCTTAAACTTGATTGGTAGATATTTCATGTGAAGGTGTAAGAAATTCAATTTTCAAATAATTGTCGATGATTGATATCATATTTGAAAGATTCTTATCTATTTGTTCATGTTTGATATAAGCAACGGATTTGACTCTCTGTTCTCAATACTTTTAAAGCTCTCCTTATTTACTTGAAATCAGGAAACAATTTAACAGATTAAGGAATATTGAAATGAGAAAAAAGCGAAAAGAGATTTCTCAAGCGCCACATAGTGAAGACTCAGACATGTCTCCCTTATTTTTTGATACCACCTGCAACAAGGATTGCGGTAGTTCATCATGGGAAACAATGTATAAACTGTTTGAAGAAGAAAATCCAAAAGTAATAACCAAAGTCTCTACAACAGGCATGACATCTACTTCAGACACGACCTACCTTGATGTCACATGTTCATTTGTCCACAAGATAGCCACAAGACCAAAATTTATCCCTTACACAGACATGATTAGGTGGTTTATTTACCACTTAAGCATCGATGATAGAGAATTCAAGGATTCAAAAGGAGAAAAAATAGGTTCTTTCAGAGAATAATATTTACAAGCAATGTACCAGCTATCCTCCCCACAACATAAATATGAAAAGCCTTTTCTGCAAAGCTTTAGAGTAGAGAATATGGATCTCATGAAAGTTATCAAATAATTGAAGGAATACCAGGGCAAGATGAAGTAATATAAACTCGGTACATACCCAATTTCCCAAATTCCTTCCCCTTATTTTTATGCTACCAATATGTTGTGTAGATTTTTTTCCAAACCTGATACCACTAGGTTTTCAGTAGATTGGGTTCCATTGAGTGATGCAATTGTAATTTCCTTAATTCTGAATTGGGAAAATATCTTATTTGACATTTTAGCCAAACAAGTCACAAAATATAGGAATAAAAGGATTTTTTCATCTAGAGAGATACCTCCCTTTTATATGTATACCTATGTCATGGACGCAATCTGCTTTTCTTCTAGTTTTTCTACCATGGGATGGAAATGGACTGCCCAAGACCCTACCCCAATCCACATCTACCACAGAGCCCTTTGGGATTCAGACTTCCACCTACATTTTTATAAAATTTGTTATGGAGTACTGTTTCCTATGCACCAAATGATATTCAATAAAAAGGACCCTAGACTTTTTGAAGAGGCTAGTGTGGACATTCTTTCTGTCGCTAGGTGGTTTGCAGAGGAAAATTTTACATATGTCAGAGTATTCGAGAGTTATGCTTCTCCCCATGTCCTACCATATTATGTTCCTGATAAGAGATAGCTTACCAGCTTGTTAATGGTATCACTAAACAACTTAAAGATGTTAAGAAGGTCGTTTGGCCTAATTTCCCTGTACAGTGCCACACTTTTTCACTTGTTGATATTGGCCATACCTACGAGAAGGTTTCCAAGATTAATAAATTGAAAATTTCAGTAACTCCAAAGAGGCTATACAATCCAAATGATATAATTAAAAATTACACTACAGAGCTCAAACTGAAGCCTTTTGTAAAGGAAATAGATGGATTTGATGATCTCTTCTAAGGAATGGAAATTTTTTTAGATATAATCAAGTTTGCATCCAGTCAACTTAGCCAAGATGATTTGAAAGCATTCCAAATATATATAAATAAGAGACTGGAGAGATTTCCTCTTGACTTGTGAATTATTGAAGATGTCAACAGACCTACTCCAAGTATCAGAAGAAAAGGACATGTCTGAGGATGAATTAGGTCAATCAGAGCATCAATATCACAATTCGGATCACTCTGAAAATGAATCTGAATCCAGAAAGGATAGCCCAAAAAAGATAATTTATCAGGTAATCCAAGAGATAGATATGTAGGAGCGAAAAGAGAGTAATGGAATAGAGTCAACTTCACAAGAAGTTCAATACAGTCATGACACACTTGATCAGTCTGAAGAGTCACAATCAAGGAATTTTAGTAGTGAATGGGAGGAGTTTTATGAAGCAATAAAAACTCATAAAGCTAATCCCAATACTGATCAAGTAAATAATTTTCAAACACCTAAACATTCCCAAAAGATAGTGGAAATTGTTTATCCACTACAACAAGTTCCAGAGACACATGATCGAGAGATCACAACGGCCTACCCTATAGAACAAATAGTTTTACAAGTTGAAAAAATTCCTTCATTGGACATCTTCTACAATCCTAGCTATAAGGATGTAGTTAAGAGGAACAAAAGGAGAAGAACTGATGAAACAATCTCAAACCTTATATATGAATCAATTGACGTACTATGGAAGGATTCCTTGGATGATCCTACAAAACATCTAACTAAATTATCATAGTGTGCAGATGCATATGCTACTTCCAATATTGATAAAGCTACTGAGTGGGCTTGATTGTGGGGAAAAATCCACAGTTAAGCGCGCTTGAGCCAGAGGAATTTTGGGATGGGTGACCTCCCAAGAAGTCCTAGTTACTAGGTGCAAGCCCCACAAGTGATGTTTGACTCTATGTGATTCATTTCACTAGTTTCAATCCCACTTCTTCACTCCTATGAGCATCACCCGATGCAATGAGTGCTAAGTGGAATATTCAAAAAATCATGAGAAATTAGTCAGTTATGACTACCTCTCATGGAAATGGTCATAGATGAATGACTAAATTAATGCAGTTGAATCCCAAAAATGATATCTAATATAATGCACTACGGAAACCCCTCGTACTAAAAATACTAAGAGTAAAGGGATCTCTTCTTGAATGGTTCACGAGGCACAATAGTTGCTAAGGTTTTGAAAATGGGGTAGGAAGCTAAGTGGGCTTGATTGTGGGGAAAAATCCATAGTTAAGCGCGCTTGAGCTGGAGGAGTTGTGGGATGGGTGACCTCCCAAGAAGTCCTGGTTACTGGGTGCAAGCCCCACAAGTGATGATTGATGCTATGTGATTCATTTCACTAGTTTCAATCCCACTTCTTCACCCCTATGAACATCACCCGATGCAATGAATGGTAAGTGGAATATTCAAAAAATCATGAGAAATTAGTCAGTTATGACTACCTCCCATGGAAATGGTCATAGATGAATGGCTAAATTAACGTAGTTGAATCCCAAAAATGATATCTAATATAATGCACCGTGGAAACCCCTCATACTTAAAATACTAAGAGTAAAGGGATCTCTTCTTGAATGGTTCATGAGGCACAATAGTTGCTATGGTTTTTAAAATGGGGTAGCAAGCTAAGTGGGCTTGATTTTGGGGGAAAATCCACAGTTAAGTGTGCTTGAGCCAGAGGAGTTCTGGGATGGCTGACCTCCCGAGAAGTCCTAGTTACCGGGTGCAAGCCTTGGAAGTGATGATTGATGCTATGTGATTCATTTCACTAGTTTCAATCCCACTTCTTCACCCCTGTGGGCATGACCCGATGCAATGATTGCTAAGTGGACTATTCTAAAAATTCATGAGAAATTATTCAGTTACGACTACCTCTCATGGAAATGGTCATAGATGAATGACTAAATTAATGCAGTTGAATCCCAAAAATTATATCTAAAGCTACTGAGGTTAGAGTGTTGCTGAGGCAAAGGGAAGCCATAGTACAAGAACTAGAGAGGTTTTTAAATGAAGAAAAATCCAACTCCAGTGAGCAAATCAAACCAAATATGGCCCAATTTTGAAAGGATTTAGAGAGTCTTAAATTGTAGCATCAAGCAAAAATCAATGAGAAACAAGCACAAATAGAAGCAACAATGATCAGGTTACAAAGCCAACCGCAACTAGAGCAATTTATAAAAGAAGAATTGGATGTTAATGCTAAGGTAAAGAAAGAAAAAGAATTATTTTTTCATCAACCTTCTATGATTGGCTCTTATTGTGATTCAAATAAAATATTGATCCAACAAGTAGCTATCCAGAAACTTGAATGCAAAAGGATCGAGAAGAAAATCAACGAGCACATTCAATGTCAAGCATCAGACTCAGGAAAGGAATTTGATCTACCTCAGGTGGATAAATTTCATAAGGAGATCCTATTCAAATATTAGGAAGCACAAATCAAGCAGGCAGAGAAAGCAGTAGCGAAAACATCAAAATTATCAAATGAAATTATTGAATTTGCATATGAACAATGCGTGAAATCAAAAATTATCAAAGGGTACACGTCTGAAGTGTTCTCAGAAATAAAACAGCTAGAAACATAGTGGAATAATAAGGCAGAAACATAGAATGAAGTAATTAAAAAGGTAAATAATTTTGATCAAGAAAATTATCGGAATTTTCTGATCAAACCTTATCATCAGTATCAGATTCTACAATCCTTAACATATTCAACTAAAATATCACAACCAGTAGTTTCAAAAATAGTATTCAAGGCACAAGTGAGATTGAGGATTTCACAACTAGCTCAGCTCAAGCCTATGATAGTATTTTAATCTTCGTGACCAAATCCATAAGAAAGGGAGGAATTCATAAATAAAAAATTGTTATTTTATTTTCCTAGATTGTAGTTGAAGTTAGTCTTACGAAGATGGTTGTTTGAGACCTCCTCTATATTTTTGTAATAATCTATTTTAGAAAATATTTAGTTTAGTATTTAAACCCCTCTCATGCATTTAGAGAAGGCTCTAGAATTTTTTCAGAAACATTTGCAAATAATGCACTACTGTAAGTTTGTGAATGCTTTGATGAATTAATGGAACACATCTCTTATCTTTTGACAATGAAAGCTGTTTAACTGATGTTGCACTATTGTACTCTTTAAATTGCTTGAAGGTGAGAAGGATCAGATCAATTATTGTGAGTTTACATGACTAGAACTTTGACATACATATGGTACTTTTATTCACTTGTATTGAGATTTGCTTTATAGATTGAAAGTCATCTTTTTATTACATTATATTTTTGAAATGTTATTATAGATGAATGTTACATGCACTTCTGTTCTAATATTTGTCTATAGTTTCTTATTGAATGTATAATCACACATATGAATGCGAAATATTTTTCACAATTCTTCTAGTAAAACTATTTTATTAGAAGAATCATCTTACATAATTTTCATCTCTTTCAACTGTTAAACGATCTATATTACTAATAGTTGAAGGATATATTTTCAGATCGCTTAAAGCAAGAAACACCCAGGGTATATAGTAGAATAAATAGTTTAGATAGATGCATAAAATAGATTAAAATTATTCTCCATTTTCATGACATATAATCACACACCCTCAAAATCATCCTTATTGGAAAACTGGTCCCATTACCCCAAGTCGAAGCGACTACACCAAACGGAAAAGGAGATGCTTTAAGGTTTGGACCGGGTGGTTTTCCCCCATGTTGAGGCAAAAAAATTCCAAGGCCTCAACATAACCATAAATAATGTATGGGCCTTTCTATAGATAGTCAAATTTCCCATGTTTTCCTTTGTCTTCCCTTATGGAATCCCATATTAGTACTTGATCACCTATGAAGAAATCATCTGCTTTAGTTTTCTTGTCAAATATCTTCTTTATTTTTTCTTGAATTACTTGGGTTTTGATCAGGGAAAATTTTAATGATGGAAATTTATTTTAAAGTTTAGAAACCTTGGAGAATCTAACTAGTCCATAATATGCAATATGTAAACTGTTTGGCAATATTTTTGTAAAACTATTCAAATTTCTAATAAATTTACATAGTCTTTATATAAATTTTTGGCGATTTTTAAGGTAAAATAATTTTAAACTATAAATTTTGGGTGAATAATTTTTAGAAAAAAATAAAAATTAGCGATTTTTTTTTTTGAAAAAGCATGGAAAATCAGCCCACTTGTGATATTAGCCCCTAAAAGTTTCCTTGGTTTTGATATAAACTTCTCCCCTAGTTTGTTGTAAATGAATTGTTTGGTTTATCCTCCTCTAGATGTCATTTGGTTCTACTTGAAGCTCTTGAATCATTTTCATTACTGGCACTCCTAATGAAGATGGAAAAACATCATCCATCCCATATACTAATTGATAGGGGGATGTACCAATAGATTTCTTAGTAGTTATTATCTCTGCCCATAGGGAATTCACCAACCTTTTATTCCAGGTTTTCTTGTTGTCCTCTAATAACTTCTTGATGATGTTGACTAGGCTTTTGTTTGAATATTCTGCTAGTACATTACCTTGAGGGTAATAGGAAGTGGAATGGCCTAGGGTGATATGGTATCAATTACAAAAATGTATCATTTTCTTGGATTTGAAGGAAGAAAAATTATCCGTGATGAGATTTTGTGGGCATAAAAATATAGAAAGGATGTTCTTCTCAAAAAATGAAATAATGATAGAGTTTGTGGCTTGTCTAGAACGGATGGCTTCTAACCACTTGGTAAAGTAGTCAGTGGCTGTCAATATCCATTTATGTTGCGCAGAGGAGGGTGGGTGAATTTAACCAATGAATTCTAAACCCCAATGTTGAAATGGAATTTCTACTGAGATGGGTTTGGGGGGTAATGGTAAGAGTTTCTTCTTCCCTTTAAATATTTGACATTTGTGACAAGAGGTCACATACTTTTATACATCTACAAAAAGGGTGGGTCAGTAAAAACTTTCCCTCAAAATTTTGTTAGAAGTTGTTTTCTAGTATAAGTGTCCTCCACAATATCCTGCATGATTTTGTCAGCTTCATCTTTTAATAAACAATTTAATAGGATGCCACCATGATCTTTCCAAAATTAAACATTATCTAAGATAAAATATTTCGTTGCTTTCATTTTTAAGAATCTATTTTGGTTCTAGATAAAACAGGAGGAGCTTGTAAGTTAACTAAAACATATGTAAGGCCTACATACTAGGGTGAATCTATGAAAGCTTCACTGATTTGTGGAGCCACCATCTCTTCCTGATCATTTATGGCAGCAATGAAATTTATGTCCAAGGCTTGACAATTCGATTCAGCCATGAGTTTGGAAAAACCTTGGCCTTTAATTAATTTTGTAGGCTTGATCTCAATGTCATATTCTAATATTGTGGCAATCCATTTTCCTCTTTTTCTATCAGGCCCATTATGAGTTATAATGTCCTGTAAAACTGAGTTTGGAACATCTATTATGTGAGAGTATAGAATGTATACTTTGAGATATTTTGTGGCTTTCACTAAAGAAAGAGCTTGTTTCTCCATGATATTATACTTTAGTCTTTCATCTATCAAATTTTTATTGAAGAAAGCAATGGGTTGTTCATAGCTCTCATCATTCTTTTGCAACAAGATTGCTGCAATGGTGTGCTCTGAAGAAAATGAAAAAATTATGAAATCTTTGTTAAAATTAGGACTTATGAGGACAGGTGTTTTAGTAAGGGCTTCTTTGACTGCTTCAAAAGATTGCTTAGCCTCTACTGTCCACTTAAGTATTGAATCATTTTTTAACATGATAGTTAAATTTCTAATTAGTTCTGCTAAGTTAGAGATGAATCTTCTGAGAAATTTTTTTTTTTTCTAAAAATTCTTGTAACTCTTTAATGTTCCAAGGATGACTAATATTTAGGATTTCTTCTATTCTAGCTAGATCAATTCTAATGCCCTCTTTTGAAATGACGTTTCCCAGAAGTTTTCCTTCCTCTAATGCAAAAAGTGACTTTTTGGGATTTAAGGATATGCCAAAATTTCTGAATTTTATGAATACTCTTCTTAGATGATCTAGATTTTCATTATATGACTTGGAAAACATTGTGATATAATCCAGTTAAATGACTAAAACATCATGGATTTCCTTTGTAAAGGCTATGTCCATGGCTCTTTGGAATTTTTCTCTAGCATTCATCAGTCAAAAGGGAATTTTCAAGTACATGAAAGTTCCCCAGGGAGTGGTGAACGCCGTCCTACCTTGATCTTCAGGTTGGAATAGGATTTGGTTGTATCCAGAAAATCCATCAAGTAATGAAATTCTGGATGACCCTACTACCTTCTAGAGAATGTGATCCATTCAAGGGAGGGGATATTTATCCTTCAGTGATACTTTGTTCAAGTTTCTAAAATCAACACATAGTTTGATTTCTCATGTTTTCTTTCTAGTGGGGACTAAATTAGAGACCCAATCAGAATATATGATCGGTGTTATGATTTGAGCATGTACATCCTTTTAACTTATTTCTCTATTAATGGCATAAGAGCAGTTTTAATTCTCTTTATCTTTTGTTTGAAGGGATTCTGTTTTTCTTTAATTGGTATCTTATGCTAGATAATTTTGTTATCATAGGACTTGAGGTCTTCATAATTACAGGAAAATAAGTCTTGGAACTCTTTAAACAAGCTAATGTACATCAACTTTTCAACTGGAGGTAATGTATTAGATATCTTGATAAGCTTGGGATTTTCCTTTGTTCCTATGTAGCATTCCTCTATATATGACCTTAGAGGCTCCATTTTAGGTTTTCTATCTACATCATTAGAGTCAAATAGGTCTTCTAGTGGGGCTAATCCTTTAGGAAAAATGTTGTCTTTGAGGTTTAAAACTTCTGATTCATCATTGATTAATTCCTCAATTTCTATTGTTTCTAATTGTTCTATTTCCAATTTAGTGAATTTAGTTGGTCCTATATTATTTACATCATTTACATCTATTTAATTATTTATGGTATAATCTAATGTATAGTCAATGTCTATATTATCGTTCTGAAATTCCTCTTAACAATTCATAAAATCAAGAATTTATGAGTATTGTGAAAAGATTTTCCAATACTTCAAATTATCAAGTATGGTTGGCCTATGTATTACCTCCACTGTGTATTGATGATTTGGCTGAAAGGGTAACATGCATCTACTGGAAAAGGTGGCTAAGCTATGTTATTACACATTATGATTTCTTGGGATGACAACAAAGTCATTCTCAAGGAAACAATTTATTAAGTTTAAGATGGTTCCTCTGTAATGACTAAGTCTATGGTTATTAACAATGTATTATACCTTGAATTGTTTTATAATGAGTTCTCCCATGATGGAAACTCTTTTAGTCCCAAGTTTTATTATGATTTGAAGGCCTAGCACTAATGCTTCATATTCTGCCATGTTATTAGCACATTTCAAATTTAATCTGAAAGCATGTCCTTCTGAATGACCATTTCCTAAATTGTAGATCCATACTCTTGCTCCTGCTCCTAATCTATTCACAGATCCATAAAAATCTAAATGCCACAAAGATTCATGTGTTATATTTTCATCTATTGCAAGGTCAGAATTAGTAATTGAATTTTCAGTATTGACTTCTTTCTGTTTCTCTTCTAAAACTGTTATTTTATCTTTGTCATTTTCTAAGTTACATAAGATAAATGAGTCCAGATTAGAATTCGTGGAATAGATAGGGTAATTTTGTGGTATGTCTAAACTACTTACCATGTATTTCATCAAAGTTTCTCTATATATATTCCTTTGCCGACCAAACATAGAAATGGTAGCATATGACATGTCTAACTGTAGTGATCCTTGTAATTTTTCTCCCCATGAGAGATATAATAACATACCATATTTGGGAGGGATACCTGCAACTACTATGTCCATAATGATACTCTTTGTTGGGCACTGGACTAGAGTTACACACATATCTTTGATCAGGCCAAGTTTAATGATGCCTAAGTTTAATTTTTCCATGACTGCTTTAGGCATTAAGTTATGAGATGCTCCTGAATCCAACATAGCATTATGTAATATTTTATAATGAATGCTTAAGCTAATATAGAATTGAGGGACACCCCATTTTTGATGTTTTACATCTACTTTAGGACCAAATAATAACTCAGGTTGATCATCACTAAGGTTGACAGCATCTTCACCTTCAGCTATGCTTAATGTTTCAGTAATTTGTGCCTTGTATGAGTCATTTTTCACCAGATATGTTTAAGGAACTCGTATTCTTAATTTTTCTATCTCAATTTTGATATTGAATGGAATTTTAGTTTTATCTAATTTAATCATTTCCTTTTTTACCAACTGTGGTTTGTGTGGTTTTGTATTCTTTATTAACACTTGGTAATTCAGTTTGTGTGTCAACTGTTTTGTTTTCAACTTCCTTGTCTGGAATGGTTTGAGTAGCAGTTGATGTGATGTCTACAATATTTGGGGTGGAAGCTTTCTGAGTTCCGCTAGGGAGAATTTGCAGAATTTTGGTCACTGGAGCTTCTATTGTTTTCTTAGTTCGGGTGTGGACTGATTTCTTAATAGGAACCTATGTGTTATTTTTTATTCTAAGGCTATAATGTTTATGAACTTCGTAGATAGAAGATTCATAGCCTTGTTTGTATTCAAAGGACTCTCCAGACTCTAATTGTAATTTTTGTAACATGTACAACTCTTGTTCTTCCTAGGTAAGAGAAATGGCATCTTCATTGTTTATTCCCATCAAGTTTATCTGGGCCACCTAGTCTTCTTCATGTTGTTGTGAACTTTCAACATAATTTTCTTGGAAAGGTGGTCTAATTTGTTGATCGGATATTACTTCTCTTGATTTACCAGTATTAGGATTTTTCCTAAAGTTGGGGTTTCTAACTTGGGGACTTTGCTGATTGTCCCACCGAGGTATTATTTCCATGTTCTCTAATCTATCCGTTAGTCATTATAAAATTTTAGCTAAACTATCTATCTTAACATATAAAGTGGAAATTTCTTCCTTAATGGACACTCTACTCTCATTACTCATTCCAACTCTTTTAGCTAGTAAGTTAGCTTCTACACTAACTACATCACTCTGCATCTATTCTAAAGTTTCAGGGTTTCTTTCTCCTAATTGATAGGACATGTCAGTGCCAAAACCATCTGGAAATTTAATTAGGGCTAAACCTGGTGGAGGTTTGATATTCAGTGGAATTTCATTGTAAATTTTTTTAAACCTAATACAGTAATCCTGAATAGATTCATTAGGAGCTCTTCTAATGTTCTCATATTCAGATAATATCTGGAGAGGGTTTTTCTTCCTTTCCCATCTATTTATAAAAAATTGGTGGAAATCTTGTAAATCAGTGATATGGCCAACAGGTAAAGATTTAAACCATTTTTTAACATCTCCTGCTAGTGTTTGTGAAAATAATCTCATTTGTACATCTTGCTGATCAAATTCATGTAACTCAAAATAATCTATCATTTTATCTGCATGATGTTGAGTAGTATACTGACCATTACCATCAAACTAAAAGTTTCTACTATGGTAATATTGTGGCATGGGATGTAAAGGGGGTTGTAAGACCAAAGGGGAAAATCTGGCTACCATGGCTAAGATTTTAGCTCGATTGGGAGGTAAAGCAGTGGTTCTTGGAGATGGACTTGAAACTTTAGGCTGGATAGGAATTTGAGGTATGAATGGTTTTGGGGAATGAAATTTGGTGGATATTATAGGTGAGGTGGGAGTGAATGAAGTTGTATTTATAGTTTCTAAAGATACTGCAGAGAGCATAGGGGTAGCAGCAGTTAGGGCATCTAATTCAACTTACTGTTGAAAATAGGCTTTGTATATGTCTTTTATCAAAGTTGAGGTTAAAGAATCAAGTTTGTCAAAAGTATCTAAAATCATTTGATCTAATTCAGGTTGTATAGTATCCTTCTTTCATTCAATAAATTGAATAAAATTGGCATCTATTACAGTATCATGGACCGAGTTTTCAGAATTGGTACGAAATAAAGAATGATCAAATGATAAGTAAAATTGAATATCATGTATGCTTGGTAACTCTTTAGGAAGTGAATTTTCTTTGATTAACTCACTACTACTTCCTTGACTCTCTACTATTTTGGGTTTTCTTTAAATTCTATCAGGATTATCAACAATTGTAGCATAAAGTCGATCAGGATGAGCCCTTGTATAATATGTTTGTTTAGAAGCCATAATTTTAACTTACTATGATAAATTCAAACAACCTTTTAAAACCTTAATGCAAAAAATGAGGAAAATTGTTTTCTTTAATATTTATTTTAACTAGGGACTGATTTTCTCCAGTGGAGTCGCCAATATATTATTAGTTTGAAATTTCAAAAGGTTGTCTTTATCATAATAAACAAATATCAGAGATAACTACAAACCTAATTTGGAGCTTAGGATATAGCCTTCCAAAAATCAGAGAGGGCTCTCTCTACATGATTTAACTTTGTTTATTTAATGGATATTAGGCTAGTTCTATATGCTTAATTGGATTAGTTTTTATCGGTTGGTGTAATCAATGAACTAGATGAATAGGTGCTTTTCCATTTTCCATTCCACTATGGAGTTAATATACTTTGAAACGGAACAGAATAAAATTCTGAGGAAAGTGTTACAGGTCAATATAGGTGAGAAATATCGAATCTCAAGGCTAAATGGTGAAGTGATCTTTCAATCGGGATCAAGGAGAAATTAAGAATTCCTTAAACCAGATAATGAAGAAGGTTGAAGAATTGAATCGGTATCAAAGGGAAATTAAGAATTCTGTAAACCGGATATCAGAAGAAAACACAGAAATGTATAACAGTTAAAAGAAGAGTGTAATTTTTAAGAAAATTCTGCAGTAATACTCTTGTTATAAAATTCATATTTAGAATACATATAATTTTATGGAATAAATATAAATAAAACATGAGAAATTAAAATTGTATACTTCACTAAGATAGTTCAACACATGAATCATGTAGAGAAGTCTTTGTATAACTTGTATGTCTGTCGACTGGAGATTGGTACAATAAGCCTCAGGAAAAAAATGAGTCAGCTAATGAAATATTTGGAAATCCACACACGACCAACCCTTGATACTTCAAATGATGAAGTATTTATACAATATATTACAAAAATATCCTGTCAACCAACTAGGATTTATTCTAGGAAAGTAAAATATCTTTATACAAAAAGATAGTGACACCTTTCCACTGACTGATATCTGGCCCTGATTTTTTTCTTGTTTTTACCTATCTATTGCTTTCATCTGTCTATTATTTCACCCTTTACAATAAATAACACCATTTATTCCATGTTTCTTCATCTGGGATTTTTATTTTCATCATCATGCGGTAAATATCATCTGCCTCTGAATAACTAGAAAACTTACGCTTATTTACAAAAAGGTGATTTACCTCATGCTGGAGGTAAAAGAATTTCTCTAGAGTCTGAAGGAGAACCTTGCCTGTGGGAATGCCCTTCATTGATGAAATGTGGGAAGTTTCTTTGGCCACTTCCCTTAACTTCTTGACATAATCCTCATGTCTCATGAGTCTGTTATTTGTCACTAGAGGACTAGGCAGACCTTTCTGTCTCAATACATCAAACTTATTAAAGTACCTGTTCACTGCGGGTTCCAAGGTTTGAAATTTCTCCTCAAGATGAGCATTAGATTTCTTTTGGAAATCACTTTCCTCACTTCTAGGATAGTCTCTGTTCTGTTAGCTATCCCAAGATCTTCCAATTCATATTTATTTTTAGAATTCAGGAATTTCATTATTTTAGAGATGTTCTCTGGTTTCTTTCCAAGATTGGCTCTGATTTTCTGAATTGCCTCAACAAATTTCATCACCAAGTCATTCTGCTCAAATATAATCTTTAGATATGGCCAAATATCATTAACTGAGTTAAATATATTGGCCCACAATTTTTGTTTTTCTTGGGCTAAAGGCTCTGTTAATGACAACTCCTTCTCTAGCTTGTGGATTCTGTATTTTATTTCTGTACTTCATCTTGATACATTACTTTTTCCAATTTATTTTCATCTTCTAAGATCTTTACCTATTCCTTGAGCTTATTAATCTTTTTAGTCTGAATGGAAATATCTAACATTTATTTGATTAATTTGTTGGCCTCCTCATTGGGATGGGTTGTTGGTATTTTTGATGTTGGTGCTGATATAGATACTGAAGCTAATGTAGATACTATGGGACTAGCAGTGATGGGAAATTCTTCCATGCCATCTTGTTTTTCACATAGAATATTATCCATATCTGTCTCCATTTCCTTTAGTTGTGTTTTCAACTAGATGATTAAATTCATCATCTCATCCTTTTGATTGTCTGTCTCCAAAACCTCCTCGGTTTTTCAATGCTCAGTAGTTGGTAGTTTTAACTGTTTCTTCAATGCAACTATGTCTGCATTTTTCTTCTTTATAAGTTCTTCAGCTACCCTGTGTTGAGGTATAAAAGGTGTTTTTTTAACTCCAATTTATCCTACATTAATTATCAATCTAGGTATGAATTTTTATCTCAAGAGTGTACTCAGTCTGAGGCTGCAATTCAATCTAAGAGTAATGCTCTTCAATGTGCAGTACAATGTCTAAAATACAAGAGTAAACGGATTCTTGAAAACGAAATCTAATTACAACAATATGAAACTCAATGTTCTGAAGTTCAATCACTCACTCAACAATCATCAGTCAAGGATGCAGTAGTAATAACTCTTTCCTCTATCAACTGATATAAATGAAATCAAATATGAACAAGGTAATCATTCTGAGAACGTAGGCAGTAACAACCAATGTCATTTACAGTCGATGATCTCACACTACACACTAAAGCAATTAAATAGAAATGGTAACTATGTTAAATCATTAACGCTGCTAATGAAAGTAAGCTTTCTGTAATAACACTCCAAAGAAAAACCAAGCTCTTGCAAGAAAGGAATAAACAGTAAAGCTAATTAACAGAGATGAACAGCAAATTATTTCTAATGGAAATGTATAGAAATCCTGAATAGCTAAGCTTTGTATCTGAAAATCACAACAATACAAATTATAAAGGAATAAATACTCTTTTTATGTGGAAAGGAACAACAACGCGATTCACGGATGCAACACACCAATTTCATAAATCATTAAAATGTAAGCTATAAACCAAGATAACTGTGAAGCAATGTGGTTAAAGGAAATGAAAACGAATGCAAACCATCACACGACTGGAATTGGAAAGTAAAGGTAAAAATAGAGAGTGGATCCACCAAGGCCAAGCCCTTAGCTGCCAGTGAAGCACCACCGAACTACTCTAGTATCAAATAATGGAATGGCAACAAAATAATCTATTAATCATATGTAGCATGGTTTACAAGCGATCACACTCTGTTTTAATTAACGAGAGTCGATGAACAATAATGAAATTAAAAAAGGAAATCTAAATAATCATAACATGTCTCCCCCCGTGATTTTTACAAGCGCAATTCTTTTATAACAGCCAGTGGATGAAACAAGAAGTATAGATAAATTTGAGCAGCGATCCCTCAGGATCGAGAGATCTTGAAGGATTCGCTCTATATTCTAACTTTATTTATCATTTTTTCCTCTTGTGTTGATGTCGTGTTGTTCCTTTCTTTACTTTGACTGCGCGCTTCAATATTGATCTTCTTGTCTGGATACGGCCTTTTGTTAAAGGGATAGTAGTTACACCTACCTTGTCTTTTCCTCCCTAATGGTGGCTTCCCACTTCATCTAGTTCCTATATAGAAGAAAAGAAAATCTTTAGTTAATTCTGCAATAAGCACTAATATCCGCAATTCTATTGTAATTATTCAACATATTATCATTCTAGAATATAAAGGAGTCATGATTAAAGGAGAAAGGTGAAGAAATACATGGAAAATGCATACATTTTCTAATGCTCAACACCCCCCCCTGCTTACCCTTTTTCATTTCCTCATGAAAACCATAATTTACATGTAAAGTAGTTAGAGAATAAGCTGGAGAGGGTTTTTCATTAAGTGGTATAAAACCATGATTTGCAGCTAAAACTTCAAAAACATGCCCTGTCTACCCTTCAGGTAATTCATATTTGGCCTTATAGTCTGCTGCAGGATACCAACTCCATAGAGTTTGCAGCAGCTTATAAAATCATCTACAGTTTTTAATTCTACAAGTTTTTCTGCCTTCACAACCTTAATTTTTAACTGAAAATATCTTTCTAATAAAAATAAAACATAATTTTTGTTGTGGCACCTATATGCTAGAACATATGTGTATAAATAACAAAGAGTATCCATTTGATTCCTGACCATTTTTAATCTATTCCTTACCTCTTCAACTTTCTCTTCTACCTTTCGACATTTATTGAAAGCTTCTACCTCTGATGCATTGATGTCCTTTAATTGCTGCTGTAACTCTTGGTATTTCTTCTTGGGAAAAATCTCTCCTTCGAGCTTTTCTCTAGCCCTCTGAGTTTGTGCCAGATCCTCTTGTATTTTTTCTATATTAAGGTCATTTAATAAAACATTTTTATTGCAGCCTTGTGCACTTTCGGTTGAGGTATTTGCATTTGGAACAACTGCATGTTGTTCCTTGCCTTGTTGAATGGATATGGGCTCAGCTTGAGTCTCCATGGCCTTTGCATTTTGGGGTTCCATTGGGATGGCTGCATCCCCCATTTCCGGGGTTATTTTAGAGTTTTTTCCCATTTTTAGCACCCTAATCCTATGCCTAATTTGTTTTACTAATTTTTGGAGCTTTTTTCGTTCCCTCAGTAGCTTCTCAAGTTCATTTGTCTTCTTCTTCTTCTTGGAAGGAACAACTGTTCCTTTTTCTGTACTTGATTGCTCAGCTAGGTCTTTTTCTCCAGTGGCTGTGCCCTCACCCAGGCTTGCTTCTATGCTTTCAGTGATCACATTCTCCAGGCTAGGTTCCTCAGGGGAAGTAACCCTCGTTTGTTCTACCATTTCCTGAGGGGTTTCTTCTTCTGCCTCTTCATCATACATTTCCTCAAACGTGTCCTTGTTGATGATAGAGTGTTCCTGTAATTGTTCTATCTCAGTATTGAGATTGAGCGGACTATGGGGTTGTAAAAATTCACTCATATTGGCAAAAATTTTGTCCAATTCGCCCTCCTATAATGGATTCTACGGTGGGCTTTCACTGGAGGTTACAGGAGATTATGATTCCTCCCTTTCTTCTTCACTCGTATGGTTACTTTATTTTTCTTCCTAATATTCTCCTCCTTCAAGTTGTGGGGGTTGCACTTCTTCTTGATCTCCTCCTCATTCAAGTTGTGGGGCTTGCTCTTCTTCAGAACTAGGTAATTACACGGGTTGGATACTGCTACCCTGAAGGCTTCCTAACATTCCCCTGCTTCGTCTTAATTTGGAGGACTGACTACGTTTCTAAGGTTCGTTTGCTGTGCTGGTGACTCTTTTTCATTTTGGGGTAGTTAAGGTTGTTCCTCCATCAATTGAGAATACTAATTCTTCCCAGCTAGTCTGCTGATGGGCAATATTGTAACTAACTATTAATCGAATTAGACAGTGGTGGCTTAATACCATCCCTGTATGATGGGATTTCATTATGCTCCGAGCAACGTCATGCAGTAAAAATTTTAAAAATGCAGGCAAATTCACAACGCATTTCTATTTTAGTACTGCTAATAATCTGAGGTGGCGTGGTCTTACCACATCTTTTCTTCTGTCGCATGTAATGTACCTTTGCACTACTCTGGCCATTTCTATCCATGGTTCTCCCAAATTTTCTCGCTGGACTCCTTTTCCTTTGATGATCAGGGTCTATCCTTTGTCCCGAAAGATGTTCATGGCCTCTTGAAGTTTCACTTTTTTATGGGTCCATATGGGTCCAACTATCGGTAGACCAAATACCTCAGAAATTACTGCATCTGTCACTGTTATTTCCCTACCTCTTACCATGGATTAACTCTCCTGCAGGTTCTACAAAAAATTAATAGCCACAATTTCATGGGGCTGTTGCAGTCATGTAAGGTATGTAATCCCCCCTGATCTCTCCAAAATTGCTCGTGCAGCGTCGGAAACTGTTAGTACTAGAGGTTCACTACATATTGATCGCCCTCCCATTTTGTCTAAATTCTGCACATTGTTAGTTCTTTACAATAATACACAGAAATGGAAATGGAATAGCACCTCGTGCATATCAGAAAAATACTATTAAAATTACTATTTATGGGAATTTATGAACATAGGGAATTGACCCATATGCAGGCATATTTAAAAGTCACTCGCACCCCCTTGAAATATGATAGGTCACCCTCGACCATAAAATGGAGGAGTGCAGGTAATTGTACACCATATAAAGGCATGCATTCTTATGATATGATAAAAAAATTCTCGAAATACTGAAATCGAGGCATATTATGAAATTTTGAATAGATATGAAATGCTATGTAATGATTCAAAAATAAGGAAAAGGACATTTGACATAAATAAAAGTGCTTATGTGGCCATTATTCACTTAAACCATTATGATTTATTTATAAGAAACATTTCATGTATAATGGTTCAACAAAGGGGTTTAGGATTGTAATATCATTTGTAATTAAGATAAAGATATAAGAAAAGGGTTTATAATTGTTATTGAGTTGTGAAAAATATGACTCCAATACCATTAGCAGAGCTCTATTTCCCACAGGTGTCCATAAACTTGACAAAGTTGCTTTTTCACCCTTGGAACCATAATCCTTTATTTATGCCTAGGAAATTTCTTTGTGATGTCATGATGGAGGCCATTTTGCTGGTTTGGGAACTAGATGAATCACAATTCCATTCACCAGGAAGGAGTGAAAGGTGGGCAGGCCGGCTCGTGATGAGACCTCTTGTTCCAAGGACATTTTATTTTTCTAATTTTCCCATTGGCTCATGTCCCTAGTGTGGTGGCCATAATGGTAATGCCACTTCACTGCTTCCTTATGATCATGGTAGGCTGGATCGTGATGAGACCCCCTATCCTCCATCTAAAATTTCATAGAATTGTTAGTAATCATATAGAAATATTTTTCTTTTTCTTTTTCTTTTATATAGCACTTTCCTATTTATGTATAAAGGATGGCTCAACACTCCTTAAGAGTAGGGATGGTGGAATAAGTCTGAACATCTCAATCGAGGAAAGTATGCCCTTATTCTTATTCAATAATAAACTTCAAAGAGAATTATGAGGATCAGGGAAGAACCAACATGATAAAAATAAAAAAAAAAATTAGTTTTAGTGAAAATAAAGACAACAAAGTGATATAGATAGTTGCGTCCTTTACTTTTTTTCTTATGAATACAAATCAATTTCTTTAAAGATTACAATTTATCTTTGATATGTTGATTCTAGTAACCTATAATTTTTGTGTCCTTGCATAAATTTGTATGTTTTCCTTAAAATATCATGAAGAATTCACAAAAATTCTCAAAATGTTGTTCTAAGAAAGAAAAATGCACTCAAAAGGTGTTGTTCCTTAAGAGGAACAGCAAAAAAAATCTGCAGAAATGTTGTTCCTTTTGAAAGGAACAAATAAAAAAATTGTGAGAAATGTTGTTACCTTTGAAAGGAACAACAAAAACAATCCGAAAAAATGTTGTTCCTTTTGAAAGGAACAGAAAAAACAATTAGCGGAAATGTTGTTCCTTTTGAAAGGAACAACGAAAACAATCGACAAAAATGTTGCTCCTTTTGAAAGGAACAACAAAAACATTCAGCGGAAATGTTGTTCCTTTTGGAAGGAACAATGAAAACAATCGGCACAAATTTTGTTCCTTTTGAGAGGAACAAAAAAAACATTCAACGGAAATGTTGTTCCTTCTGAAAGGAGTAGCAAAAACAATTAGCGGAAATGTTGTTCCTTTTGAAAGGAACAACAAAAAGATGAGCACACAGATGCGTTGTTCCTTAAGAGGAACCACTACTGTTCCCTAAGAGGAATAACAAATGTTCCTTAAGAGGAACAACATGAAAAATAAAAGCACACAATATTGTTGTTCCTTTAAGAGGAACAACACGAAAATAAAATATGTACAAAAAAATAGTTCATACAAGCAAAATTAGAAAGAAAAACTTATGTACAAGTTTTAGAAATAAAGGAATTATTTGGTGAATGAGTGCTGAGGAGGAATTATCTTCCTCAGCAAGAATCTGCATTGTAGAATCTCCTCATAATCGTTGGTAAAAGGATCCAGATTAAGTGCTTTATCGTAAAGTCATACTCAATGATCGTTTGCTTTGAAAGAATGTCCAGATCTATCAATGGTAGTTAATGTAATGGTGCCATTTTCATGCACTTTTTGTATCTCATAAGGTCCAAGCCATCATTTCTAGAGTTTTCCGGGGAAATCCTGAAACCTAGAGTCATATAGGAGTGCCCAATATCCTTCATCGAAGATTTCATTTTTAATGAGGGTATCGTGCCATTTTTCTCTCTGCTGTTGAATTAATGCAGTGTGCTGGAGGGAGGAGAGCCTAATTTCATCTAACTCGTTGATTTTCTATAATCTGTCGACCTGGGCTTCATTTAAATCCAAACCCACCTCCTGCACTGTTCTTAATGTTTGAATTTCAAATTCTGTTGGAAATATGGGTTCTTTTCCAAATACTAATTGATATGGTGAATACCCAGTGGTATTTCTCCATGTTGTTCGGTACGCCCACAAGGCTTCCGACAATATTAAAGCCCAATCATGTCTATGTGATGCAATTGTTTTTGTAAGTATATATTCTATCACCTTATTCGTGCTCTCTATCTAGCCATTTTTCTGTGGGTGGTATGGGATCGTGATTTTGTGCTGAATGTGGTAATTTTTTAATGTTGCAGCAATTTTATTACCTACAAATTGTGGTCCTCCATTTGTAATTACATCCCTTGGGAGGCCATATCATACAAATATTTCAAAAAGGAACTGTATTAAAAAGTCCTATGTAGCTCTTGGAAGTGATTTTGCTTCAACCCATTTAGTAACATACTCTATTGCAACTAGTATGTATGGTTTCTCATTTGATGGTGGGTTAATAGGACCAAAATAATTCGAGCGCCCAAGGCTCAAATGCCTTGATTAATAACTGTGGGTTCAAAGGCATTTCATCGAACTGTCCAGGGCATCCCACCCTTTGGCAACTATCACAATCTTGTACAAACTTTTTAGCATCTTTAAAAATTGTAGGCCAGTAATAGTCTGTTTGTAAAACCTTGTGACCGGTCCTGCGATCTGCGAAATGTCCACCACATGGCCTCTCGTGGCATGCTTTCAGGATGTCAAATATTTCATCTTCTCAGACAAATCTTCTGATGTACATATCTTCTCTTGTATGAAATAGATAGCCCCCAATCCAAGAGAATCAGGCACTGCACTGTACTATATGTTTTTGTTCATTGGATGTTAGATGCTTAGGTAATTTACCTACTGCTAAATAATTTGCAACATAAGCATACCATGGGGTTCTGGAAGTAACAAAAAATAAATTTTCATCTGGGAACTGATCTTCAATTGTTGTTGCGTCTATTGGTTTTGGCATTCGTGAGAGAAAATCAACTACAGGATTCTCTTTTCCCAGTCAATCCTTTATTGTGATGTCGAATTCCTACAATAGAATCAACCAACTTGTTACTCTACCATTTGTAACAGGTTTATTTTCTAAAAATTTTATGGTAGAGTGATATGTATATAGAACTATAGGATACCCAGTTATATAATGTCTAAATTTATTTATAGCATTTATTACAGATAAAAATTCTTTCTCAGTCATAGTATGGTTTAATTCAGCAGAAGATATATTCTTACTAATATAATAAAATGCATATGGTTTTTTATCTTCTTCCTGCCCAAGGACTGCTCAAATAGCTGTGTCTAAGGCATTAGATGGAATTTGGAATGGAAAATCCCAATTTGGGCCCCTTAGCATGGGGGCTGTTGATAGAAGCCTTTTCAGATCCTCAAAAGCATGGTCACATTTATCTGTCCAATTAAAATTAACATTCCCTATTAGTGTGTATAGAGGTGTAGCTATTTGAGAATAATGCTCTATAAATCTTCTATAATAATCAAAAAATTCGAGAAATCTACGTACCTCTCTTTGTGTGGTGGGAGTAGGTATTAACAAAATTATTTGAATTTTAGCTGGATCTACCTGTATTCTAGCTGCTGAGATATAATGACCTAATATGAGTCCCTCGGTCATCATCATGTGACACTTTTCATGTCTTAAGCAGAGCCTGGTGTCAATACACCTTTGTAGCACCTTTTCCAAAGTTTCTAATGCTAGCTCAAAATCATCTCCATAATGCGTGAAATCATCCATATATACTTCGAGCCCTTCATTTATTAAATCTGAAAAGATGATGAGAATGGCCCTCTGAAATGTGGCAGGGGCGTTGCATACACAAAAGGGTAAAATCCGGTAAGCAAATTTCCCCGAAGGACAGGTAAAAGTAGTCTTATCTTGGTCTTCAGGGGCAATCTGAATCTAATTGTATTCGCTGAAGCCATCTAAGAAAGAAAATAATTTTTTTCCTGCTAATGTATCTAATACCTGATCAATGAAAGGGAGGGGAAGGTGGTCTTTCTGAGTTTCTTTGTTTAGTTCTTTGTAGTCTCCACATATCCTCCACTTTCCATTCTTCTTTGGCACCACTACTAGTGGAGAGACCCACTTGCTGTCAGATATTGGATAAATAAAGTTTACATCAAATTTTTTTTGTAATTCAGCTTTCACAATATCCTTAAGATGAGGGTTTAATCTTTGTTGGGGTTGGAGAATGGGTCTAGCATATTTTTCTGTATAAATGTGGTGTGTACATAACTAGGGATCAATTCCTTTCATGTTTTGGTAAACCCATGCAAAAACTCCCTTGTATTTTTTCAGTAGTTGGATGAATTTTTCTTCTTGTTCAGCATTCAGATTTTTGTTAATATTCAGAATTTTTCCTTGCTCAATTTCTATAGTTTTGCTATTGTACACAGAAGTGGTAGGTATTGATTGATCTTTAATGTCTTTCAGGGGATCTTCTTCTTCTTATTCATTATCAAATGCTACCTTGATCACGTTACATTGCAAATGGGATCTGGTTTTTGGTTGGTTGATAAAACTGTTAATGATGTCATCCTTTGTTTGGTGTTTAAAGTCGAGGGCATCTTCTATGGTTAATGTTGATCTAATTTTTTCTATGAAGTATGATACATGTTGATTATTTGTTTTTATTATTGTTAGGATTGGTTGGGCTGGAGGGTATAAGGCTAAATTATTGACATAACTCCCTCTAGTTATAGTCATGCTGCCTTGCCGGCAGCAAATGTAGGCATCAGCAGTTGCCAGCAAAGGTCTACCTAAGATTAAAGGGTGTCCATATAGCTTATTTTTGGGGTTAATAATTAGGAAGTCGGCAGGGTATTCCCAGGAGTCTATGGATACCATTACATCATGTAATGTGCCTTCTGGCTTGACTACCAATCGGTCGGCCAATTCCAATAAGGCTATTGTTGGATCTAATGATGTAATGGCAATTTTTTGACAAGTGGTGGTTGTTAGGATATTAATTGCAGCTCCCAAATCAACTAAGCCATTTGGAAATTATTGTCCATTTATTTTCACTGTAACTATGGGATTTCCTGCGTCCTCATACTTTACAGGTGCTTCTCTTCTTGATAGTAAATCAGATAGAGTGCCGACTACTTGGACAGTTGGTTTAGTTGTTCTTCTCCTCTTTGTCTTTCTTATGCATAGTTCTTTGATGGTATTTGCGTAAATGGGAATACCTTGGATAGCTTGGAGGAGTGGGATTTTTATATACAAATTTTTCAGTTCTCCCATAAGATCAAAATCAAGATGTTCTATTGGACGAGGTATGATTAGTCGTTCTGGAAATGGTGGAGAAGAGGTGGTTGCTTGCTCATGAGTTTGTTGTGTAACCACATTCTCCTTTTGCAGTGTTTTTTTTTAAGGTAACACGTTTTCAACTTGAACATTTTTGTCTCCGTCTGATTCTATTATGCACCCAGACCTTAGTTGAAGGTCGTTACACTCCCTTAACTCGGTTTCTAGTTCTGGCGCTTCGATTATTTGAACAAATTGAAATGGTCTATTATTAGGGTTCGGGTTGGGTTGGGCTGGGAGATGCAGTCTTAAGTTGGTCTGGGGATTTTGTTTCAATGTATATGGTGTTGGCAGTGTAGCTGGAGGGAGAGGAATCATTCCAACTAGTTGTTTCATAGATCTTTTCCAGTTCGACTACCAGGTTTGACTCTGCGAGGTTGAGGGGGACCATTGTGTTGGATATGTATTGTTTTGCCAAAATGGTGGAAAATAAGGAAATTTTGGCCATGGTAGTGTAGGAAATGGCTGTTGTGACCAACAGGGGAAAGGTGGATGATTTTTCCACATTCCATTATATTGTTGAGAATTATACTGAGGAGACTGAAAAGAAGAGGATGTATCAATGGGCATACTTGTTTGTCATGGCTACCATTGATGGCGTTGATTGAGTAGGTATACTATTTCTGTTTCTTCTTCCACTTCTTTGTAGACTGTTTTCAATCCCGGGAGTGAGGGGAAACTTTCTGTAGAGTGATATTCCGTGCAGACAGCACAGACTTGGACTGTATCCAATGGGCACTCTTTATGGCTATGTTTATTTCTGCATATAGGGCAGAATATTGCCAAATTTTTTTCTTCTTTTGCTTACCTTTTTTTACCTTGCATGATATCAAGTTGCGTTTTCAAAGTCCCTAGAATGTCAGTTTTTAAATCTTCTAGTAGATTTCCAATTTCTGTGCGGGTTATACCTCCACTAGAGGTCTTGCTATCCCTTGTGATCATATCATGTTCTGTTGGTTTTAGTCTTGTGCTACCTCTTGAACTCCTGATACATAAATCAATAATGTCAGCAAAATTTTCCTAATATATGTCACCTTTTCCCATGATGTTTAATGTTTCAACCCATTTTTCCTTCATCCCTTTAATTAATGTAGTTTTTAACACATTATCAGGTAAGGGTAAAGATGCATAGGGTGATCTCTGGAGGTTGTATCGAAAGCGTTCTACGTATTCCTCCAATGTTTCATTAGGTTTTTCTGTCATCTGAAATTTTTCATCCTTTAATTCCCTAGACCTACAATAATCTTGATATTTCTTTATAAAATAATCTTTCATCTGATCCTAGTCATTTATAAAACCTCCACCTAACCCCATAAACCATCATAGAGCTTGTCCTTTCAATGTGGAGGGGAATAATTTTAACTTTTGGGGATCGGTGGTATAGTCATATCCTCTGCATAATACATTGAATTCAAATAGAAATGCATATGGATCTTCTAATTTTAAGCCAAGGAATGTAGGAATATTCTGGAGAGGAATGGCCTTCATCGGTGCATTAACTGCAGTGTCCACAATGGGATATTGCAGTGTGGAATTTTGGGGCGGTTGCTGGTTGTGGACCATTTGATCAAATATGTGCCAATATCCTTCTAGGATTTCTAGGGAATTATTCCTAGGCTGACTAGGAGTATACATGACATTAACAACACTTCCTTGGTTTGGGATAATGAGTGTCCCTTGCTGAACTATTATCTGAGGGGATTTTGGTTCTTTAGTTTCTTCAGCTTTGTTTTTGACGATTTTGACAGCACTTCCCTTCTCTGCTCTACTTAGTGTTTGGACTACTTCAAGAGGGGATCCTGGTTTTTCTATTTCCCCTGTTTCTCCTTCTCCTTCGTGGAGATTACTAGAGTTCCCTTCTTGTAAAGAAATTGGGTGAGAATTCTCAATTTCTTGAGAAACTTTCTCTTTTGTTTGACTATGCACCTCAGCAAAAGCTAGAGATGGTGAATCTGTGGCTCGAAGGGAACTAGTAGGTTGTCTAGAAGCAATTTTTCTAGGGCCTATTGATGGCTGAGATTCAAATTTCTTAATGATATTGTCGATAAAGGTTGTTCGCCCAAGGGTCACCGGTCCCTTAGGTTTTTTAGGTCTGGGAGGAATTTCGTTTTGTTTAAATTTTGTAGTCATTCAAAAAAACGCAAGCATTCATTCCTACCTTAAATTTTCACTCAATTCTGCTGTGAAGTGGGCAGATGAACGAGAATTTTCCTCACTCGGTACGCAAGTTCTTACCTTCCATTTTTAATACCCAGTTCTTCCCTAGCAGAAAAAATCAAATATACATCACTCTTTACTAAATAGCTACACTCTCCCCGTGAACAGCGCCAAAATTTTGAGGTATAAAAGGTGTCTTTTTAACTCATATTTATCCTATATTAATTATCAATCCATGTACGAATTTTTATCTCAAGAGTGTACTCAATCTGAGGCTGCAATTCAATCTAAGAGTAATGCTCTTCAATGTGCAGTACAATGTCTTAAATACAAGAGTAAACATATGCTTGAAAATGAAATCTAATTACAAAAATATGAAACTCAATGTTTTGAAGTTCAATCACTCACTCAATAATCATTAGTCAAGGATGCAGTAGTAATAAATATTTCCTTTGTCAACTGATATAAATGAAATCAAATATGAACAAGGTAATCAATCTGAGAACGTGGGCAGTAACAACCAATGTCCTTTAGAGTTGATGATCTTACACTCCACACTAAAGCAATTAAATAGAAATGGTAACTGTGTTAAATCAATAACGCTGCTAATGAAAGAAAGCTTTCTGTAATAATACTCCAAAGAAAAACCAAACTCTTCCAAGAAAGGAATAAACAATAAAGCCAATTAATAGAAATGAACATCAAATCTATTTACTGGAAATGAACAGCAAATTATTTCTAATGGAAATGAACAACAATCCTGAATAGCGAAACTCTGTATCTACAAAGCATAACAATACAAATTATAAAGGAATACATACTCTTGTTATGTGGAAAGGAACAACAACACAATTCATGGATGCAACACACCAATTTCATAAATCATTAAATGGTCAGCTATAAACCAATATAACTGTGAAGCAATGTGGTTAAAGAAATTGAAAACTAATACAAACCATCACATGACTGGAATTGGAAAGTAAAGATACAAATAGAAAGTGGATCCACCAGGGTCGGGCCCTTAGCCGCTAGTGATGCACCACCGAACTACTCCAGTATCAAATAATGGAATGGCAACTGAATTATGTATTAATCATATGTAGCAGGGTTTACAAGAAATCACACTCTGTTTTAATTAGCGAGAGTCGATGAACAATCATGAAATTACAAAAGGAAATCTGAATAATCATAACATGTCTCCCACCATGATTTCTACAAGCGTTGTTCTTTTATAACAGCTATTGGATGAAACAAGAAGTACAGATAACTTTGAGTAGCGATCCCTCAGGATCGAGAGATCCTGAGGGATTTGATCTATATTCTAGCTTTGGTTATCGCTTTGTAATCTTGTGCTGATGTCATGTTGTTCCTTTCTTTACTTTGACTATGCACTCCAATCTTGATCTTCTTTTCTGGATACGGCCTTTTGTTAAAGGGAAAACAGTTACACATGCCTTGTCTTTTCCTCTTGAATGGTGGCTTCCCACTTCATCTAGTTCCTATATAGAAGAAAAGAAAATATTTAGTTAATTTTGCAATAAGCACTAATCTCCTCAATTATATTGTAATTCTTCAATATATTATCATTCTAGAATATAAAGGAGTCATGATTAAAGGAAAAAGATAAAGAAATACATGGCAAATGCATACCCTTTCCAATGACTTAATCCTATTATCTTTTGCTTGTGATGAGGCTCTCTCTCGCTTTAATTGTGACTTTATATTTCTTAGGGAGTTCTGCAACTTTTGAATAGTTAGAGCTTTATGTGTCATGGTTGAATATATCATCTCTCCTTCCTTCTTATTGAATTCAATTTGGTCAATTAGATGCACGTCCTTGGCAGAAATTTCAAATCATATTTTGTTATAGTCTTCTAAAGTTTTGGGGGCTTATACATTCGGCTGTAGGAATTCCACCTGCATTTTCTTTGTCTTGAGGTCAAAATATGAAAGGAACCCACTCTGATCATTGAAATTTTTCTTCCAATATTGTGCATATGTAATGGCCTTCAATGCTTCATTTCTAGTTTTAATCTCTTTATATTTCTCAATGATATGCTTTTCCTTCTCAACTGGATTAGTGGATGTTGAAATCTCTGCACTATTTTTATTTTGAATGATTTTTGACCTGGAAGATGATGTTAGAGGTGTTTCTCCTATATGTGGTGTAGGTGTATCATCCCTACTAACAATCTATTTCTCTGTTTCAATTATCTCTTCCTACTCTACTACTAGGTTCAACTTTATTTTCTTTTTCTACATAAGCTTGAATTTATTCTAAGATGTAGCTTTTTTGAGTTTGAGCCTTATGCTCTAGAAATTTTTGAATTTATATCCTGTGGGTCTGGAGTAAGTAGGATGGAACTAGTATCAAGCTGCTCCTCCACCTCCTATAGAGTGTTTTCCAACCACTCTAACTGGTTGGAATATTTCTCAATCTCAGTCTTAGATTCATGCATGAAAGGGGTGAGTTTAGACTTAATTCTTAATTTTCTTATGACACCCAAGGGATCATATGACCATTTTAAACTATAGCTAAAATTTAACTCCCATAGGCGTCTGTCTGCTTCCTTTCCAACATTCCTACTGTTGCATACAAAAGGCCCTAGTTGGTTTTTTTTCTTGAACTAGGTTTTCTTTCTGGCTGAAAGGAAGTTTACCTCATCAGAATTCAAGATTTGTAGACTAATGTACTGTAATGAAAATATCCTCATTGGGAGGTATTTGGGAAGCTTGTAAGGGGCTAGTTGGCTTCCATATACTCTGATCTCTGTGTGATTCTATTATAAATACCAGTATTTTTTCTTGCTCTGGTCAGATAACTGTAGAAATTTTATAATTTTATTACTGATTCTGGGTTGAATGTTGTTGCTGAGCATATGAACCACTGGGTATACAAAATGAATAAATAGAGTCTTTGAAACTAAATTCATTGAAATCATTTATGATCAAGGATGTCCAAAATGTTATAAACTGGGGATTGCCCTCTGTTTCCAGCTTTTGTAGGTTGACTGTAAACCATTTTGACTGAAAATATATGAACAAATGAAATAATATTGAGGAGTATTTGAATGCTCCTTCTGGCAGTTTGATAAGTTTATCATGCATGGCATCTACCAGGATTCATTGGGCAAAGTTAAAGAGTATAGCTGGAGGCTGGCCTGGGAAAAATGTAGAGAGGAAACCAAGGATGGATTCATCTACACACTCATCAGTAAAATATCCTAGGATATAGGACAACATAGTCACAATTTTTTTGGTTCTTCTTGGTAACAAGGTAGCAAAGTATGGTGGGTTTTTTTTAGGAATTTGCATTGATTCGGGGAGGAAATTCTGAAATATTTGAGACCTCTTAGGAAATTCTAGCTTTAGGTAAAGCTCAATGAGGGTCTTAATGGATAAATTCACTCCCTCTGGTTGTGATGGAATTGCAGCATTTGGTTAATGGACTCGGGAGTGATAGTAATTAGGATTTATTGGTCAAGGGTGGCTGTGGCTCTTTCATTTGGAAAATAGCTGAGTTGGAAAAATCTAATGAATTCGGGGAACTAATGGATCTATGGAACTGTGTATTTTGGCAGGTTAGAGTTCCACATATTTATATCATCCACCTGATCAATAAAATTGTCATGGCTCCAAAAATGAAACTCCAAGATATTGTTGTCAGTAATTGTATCAAATATTTTAAAGTCCTTATCATCATGTGGAGTATGGTCGATAGCTAGCCAGGGTGGTTCCAGAGGGTTCACTGTCGAACGATTTTAGAAGCCATTTGATTTGACTCAATTATTAATTAAAGCACTTAATTGATGGTGGTGGGTACTCAGAGTTACCTGTAGTACTGAATCTTAGGTCATGGAAGGGGTCTAGGTTGCAGTGGGGGCTTCAATTCTGGTTGGCGATTTTCTGTTTTGTCTTTCTCGCAAGTCTTCATAGGTAGGGAAATGAATGGGAGAGTGGGGGTTTTATAATTTTCAAATTAGTGGTTTTCGCCCGAGGGGGGGTGGGGGCAGAGCGAGGGTTAAGGAGGTTTCTAGTTTCATTCTTGGGGGGTCCTAACTTCCATGAGGTAGACATGTATTCTCACGATAGTTTTACAATACAAACCTTTTCAGACCTGCCGCCCAGTGATAAACTTTAGATGGCAGAGGGGGGCCGAAACGCAACATGAACCGTCGGATTACCGTGAGTGCGATGAGATGGCAGGAAGGTGGGGATAAGCTAAGCCATAGTGCTAATGGTGGTGTCGGGTAATACTTTATGTGGAAGGGTTAAATTATAGTGGGGTCAAGAAATAAGTTTAGGCGAAAGGGTCAAAAAGCGGGGTCCATTAACATTTTTCATTTTCAAACTTTGGAAAGTGGTTTTTTGGGTTTTTATGAAAACATAAAGTTTATTAAAGGGGTAAGGGAGTTTTTAAAGGGGAAAAATGAATTTTAGCAAGGGGGATGGGTTAGAAAGATATTTTTGATAAGGGATAAGCATAATGATGCTTATATAACTTTTGAAAAGTATTCTACCTGCCCTTTTATTCATGCTAACATTTTTTCCTTTAATTTATTGGGTGTATTTGAGCTTGCTGACCCTTCTGTTTTCTTTTGATGAAAAAAATAACTTATTTCTAACCTTATATCTTCCAATGAATCAGATAAAACTTATGAGCTCATTTTTATTCTCTACCTAACTACTGATCTCCTAAGAGTAAATGGTTTGGTCAGATCTTTATTCACTAATTATCATAACATAAAATTTAAAGGCATGAATGATCAAGATTAGATTGCATGATCATCATGAATTGTGGCATTTTTAACAAACTGCACACAATTTATTTGTAGAAGTAAATTAAACTAAGAGTAATTGCATTTAAATGTACATCACCTTTAGAATTTATTTTTTCTTATTTGTATGGGGTTCACAACTTATATCTTTTTCTTTTTTTCTTTCTTTTGGTCCTTTGATTATTCTTTCAGTACATACCCTCTTTGCATTTTTAAATATGGGAAAACATTTGCAGAAATGTAAAGGTATGTACAATATTTCAACACTTAACATAGCCTATTCAAAATTATGATCCCTATTATTATAGTACACTAACAACTTAGAGAAAAATCAGAATTCATAGTATTTAAATACATGCCATAGTTTTTGCATTTATTAAAAGTGAGTCATATATGTTCAAAATGATCCTCATATATTTAAAAAAAAATAGTTATGTCATCAAGGTATATTACTACAAAATTGTCTTTTTCTGCCAGAAAATCTATATCCATGGATCTCTGGAAAGTTGCTCGTGCACTTATGATGCTGAAAGGAATTCTAGCATACATAAACATTCCCCTAGTCATGGTGAGTCTATTTTTATTTTGATCTTCAAGATTCACATCTACTTGATTGTATCCAAAAAAACCATCCATCTTAGATATATAGGAATATGCTACCACCTTCTGCAGAATGTAGTCCATTTTAGGGAGAGGGAAATTATCCTTTAATGAGGCCTTGTTTATATTCATGAAGTCAACACATTACATTATTTCTCTATTCTCTTTTCTAAAAGGTACTAGATTTGCTACCCAATTTGAATATCTCAAAGGTACAATGATTTTGGCCTTGAGAAACTTCCTTATGTCCTTTCCAAATGATGAGAGTAACAAAGGGTTAATTTTCCAAAGATTCCCTTTATATGGTTTCACCCCACCCTTCAAAGGGATCTTATTTTGAATAACAATAGTATCAAATGTTTTTAAATCATCAAAAGATCTAGAAAACACATCCATATAATTTTTTAAAATGTCCAGATACCTTTTATTATACTTATGGGGAACTCCTTTTTCCAACTTGATTATCCAGGGATCTTGACCTGAACCAATCATTATAGGAAATTTAAGCCTAAACATGGCCTCCCAAGGAAAAATAATAAAATAATAGAATAATAGTTATGAATTCTGGAGGGAAAAGAATAAAGCTACTTTTTTTAATTGTATTTTTGGCTTATCTCCTTATAGGTTTACTAAAATTTCAAGTGTAGACACTCGTTGGATGTGGAATTAAATTCATCATCCAACAAGAACCCATCATGCATACTTTTGAGGAGACCTTTATTGATAAAAAATGAAGATACATTAAGAAAACATATTTGAACACTCTTTTTTAATGTATCTTTAATTTTTATCAATGTGGGTCTTCTAAAAAGTATGCATTATGGGTACTTGTTGGATGATGAATTTAATTCCGCATCCAACGAGCATCTACACTTGAAATTTGAGTAAACCTATAGGATATAAGCCAAAAATACAATTAAAAAAATAGTTTTCCTTGTTTTTCATCCAAAATATTTACCTGTATCTCTTTTTAAATTTAAATGATTTTTATTGGTTTACATATTATGACATGGAAATTATGTGAAATTTTCATGGGCACGTTTAAGCTAAAATTTCCTCCAATGCTTACAATATTCCACCCATTATTTGAGTTTTTTCTCAATTCTCTTAGCAACCACATCATTTGGGTTGAACAATATTTCCAAGGGAACCAAAACCCTAGGGATAGTATTACCTTCCAACTGTAAAATATAGTGCCCTACAATGGTTTCTTCCTAACTGGCCCGATGTTCATCTATCAATCTCTCTTCCTTCGGTTCAATAACTTCTATGAAGCATCTAATTTGTTACTCATCCTTCAATACCTGCCAATTATTTACATTGTCGAGAACTAAAGATCAGTTCCTAACCTCAACTTCATGTATGAGTATTGGGTTTTGATGAGGTTTAAAGTTACTAGCAGCTATATCCAAGGAATCAACCATGTGATTTATCTCTCTAGGTAGAAATTAGATATTAAATGCTAAGAATAAATTGTCAATAAAATCCCATACCTCATTGTGGTAAGCATTTATCCTTGGATGTTTGGTTTTGTATTAGTTCCTAGTTTATTTCACCACTAGCTCCGAATCTCCAGACACTACCAAGCACCCAATGTTAAGATTCCAAGAAGATTGAAGACCTTGTAGAAAAGCTTCATATTCAACAACATTATTAGTGGATTCAAACTCCATATTGAAGGAGAGAGGGATCAAGCTACCTTTTTGGGACACCAACAACACACTTGCCCCATTTCCTTCGGTAGAATAAGAAAAATCAAAATATAGCTTCCATAATTTATCATACTCCAGTGATTGTTGGTTTATCTTGACTGAACATTCAACATGTGTTTCATCCAAAAGTAGATCATTTTCCTCTAACAACAAACAAGGTAAATATTTCTCTTTACCTAACGTGTGGCATTATTTGAAAAATCAACTCTTACAAATGTTTTCACAAATCTTGATTCTCTATACAATCATCTTTCTTCTCCACCAAACACTGAGATGGTAGCATATGTCAAATCTAATTTCATGGATCCTCCAGTCATAGACGCCCATGACCTAGACAAGAGAATACCAAACCTTGTAGGGATATCAACAACTACAATATCCATTACCGCACATTTTACAGGAATTTGGGCTAAATTTATAATGAAATATTTAATCATATCTAGACATTTTACTCTCTTGGGGTCAAAATAATATAGATGTTTATATGGCCTTGTTATTTGTAGCCACAATTTCTCCATACCAGAAAATGACATCATATTGTGAGAAGCTCCTCAGTTAAGCATGCAGTTGTGTAGTAAAAGATTATGAGCTACCAAAGTAACATAAAAAGGGGTAGTGGAAAAGTTTTGTTCCTCAACATGAGGTCCAAATAAAACCACGGGTCTTTATTCTTGGAGGTTCAGACTATCATGCGAAGGCTCTTTGGTGGATGGTCACATGAAATGAAACCCCTAAGCTTTATAATTATTATTTTTTAATATCTCAGCCAAGGGGACATATATTTTGAACTTCTCAAGTTATTTTTGAATATTAAAGGCATAAGGGCTCCTATCAGTTGTGGAAACATCAACATGCTCTTTTTCTTTATCACATACTGGTTTGTATGGTAAGGGCAACTGTTCTATTTTAGAAACTTCGAACTTGTTGAGAATGGACTCTAAGGACTCTTTGTTTTTTGTTGAGGCTTGCTATAGAGGCTTCTTTCCTTTATTTGTTTATTTAGAATGATTTGAGGGAGAGGGATCCTCATTTTGGTCCTCCATTCTATACCTTTTCCTGGAAGATCTAAAATCATATTTCTTGTGTAGCTGGGCCTACATGAAGTAAAAAAAAAAGTCTACAATAGTTGTCAATATCACCATCACCTAGTGGGGCATCCAAATCATTTCCTCCTCCCTCATGTGTTTCAAATTCATATTCTTCTTCAGAAAAATAAAAATAATTTTCATAAGCTTCCATGGTTTCTTCAACATGTTTCTCTGGATCATATTCCAAATAAAATCGAGGTTGAATGTGATTCTCATTCTCTTTTGTCTCCCTATGTAAGAGCTTCAAAGGAGGAATCCTATACAAAGGATTCAAACTTCAGCTAGGAGCTGGTTGGTTTTGTAAAGGAGGGTTTTTGTTTTCCAACTCTAGTTTCAAAAGCTTATTAGACATGTTTCTTATCAATTTTTTAATTTCCTCAAATTTATGCTCTTCAGTTTCCTTTCCATGGTTTAAGGAACTAGCTTCCTCCTTTCCCCTCCTCTTATCTCCATGATCATTTCTCCCTCTCCACTAACCAGTAGAGGTGAAATATTCTTCAACTTCTAAAACATCTATTTGAATATATTCTAAGGTATGAGACTTCCTTTCTAAGAGAGTGAAACCAAATTCTGGTTCAAAAGCCACTTTAGCAGCAACCTATGAAGGTTTGATTTCAATAAGGAGGCTATTGTAAAATTTGTTAAACCTTTTTATGAAGTATGACACATCTTCATTATGGTTTTTCTTAACTGTAATGAATTCGGTAAGGATATATCCATGTTCCCTCTCCTCTCCCCATTTTTACATGAAATAATTCTCAATCTCCTCCCAGGTAGTGATTGGAGCATTTTATAGGGATTTAAACCATTTTTTGGCTTCCCCATCTAGATTTTATAAAAAATGTCTTAACACCACATCTAGGTGTTCTGTATTAATATTTTATGCAAATGCACAAAACATTTCTACATGCCTCTATGATGAGATGTCATATTCTCTTGTGAATCTTGGAAAGAGCTTAGGATAGTCTTGTGGAATACCATTTGAGGGTTGTGGCAAGTCCAATGGAGCATATTTGTTTAGGAGAAAGCTTTGGACAACCATATTGATAAACAAAGGTGGTAGAATATTTATTATAGGTCCTTGCTGAGGGGTTATCTAAGTCACAATAGACTAGATCTGGTTTGGAAAGCTATTCACACTCTGTGTGGGTCTATTTATAAGGATGTATTTAACTTATTCAGTTTCAGGGGAGGGATTAAATAAGAAAGAGGGTGAACTGATAAAAGCTTATTCATTTTTTACTCATGAAGAGAATAAACCAAACAGTAGATCACGTTCCTCGCTATATTCTGAAACTCTACTGGGAAACTCTAATTATTTTATCAAAACATTTTGAGGGCTAGAAGAAGATACTTCTTGAAAGGAGGATATATTAATTAGGGTGATAGGAGTTCTTTCTTTCCGTATCCTCCTAGATATAATTTTTTCAGGGTAAAAAATAGGAGGCTTTCTCTGTTGTGAAGTATCAGAGTGAGTGTGTGGGCTTTTGAAATCTAGGTCCACACCCCTTCCTGCTCACCTTACCGAAGAGTTTACAAATTTTGTACCAGAGAAAATGTTCTGATTCGTCCTAGGTAACACTATCAGAAGATGTTTTACCTCCTAGAGATAATCACTAGGTTAAGGAGAGACCAATGCTTAGGGAATCTTGATGAGTGTTTTAAATATTTAGCAAGACTTAATTTAACATTCAATATTTAACATATTTGAGAGAAAATTGATTCAGAACCTTCCTTAAGAGGGGAAATGAAAATTTGCAGGAAAACTATTACTCACAGAAGAATTAATATTAGGTTCATCTTAGCCAACATCGAATAAAGCTATAACTTAGCAGTAATTATAGTATATTTGGTAGAAGACTTGATAAAGAGAGAAAATCAAAACAAAGGGATCAAATCTAAGAATCTGGTGCTCACCGTTCAACATGAAATGGATGAGGGAGATATTTTAATGGAATGCTAAGATACATGGAGCACATTTTAAGGAAAAATATTCATATCACTATAGGTATCTTTAATCAAAATTTTACTTAGATGAATCCATAGATTCATGAAAACATATCCAGAAGCTACTATTACATGAAATCTATGAATAATAGTGAGAAAATATGAACTAAACAAAGAAAATAACACATACTATAGATCCATATGAGCCATAATCACTAAAAAATTGTATTATCCTTCCACAGAGCATACATTTCATTCACAATTTAGTAGATTTCTCTCTTTGAAAAAAAATATTACGAACCTTTGGTTTTGTATCATAAAATTGTTTTATAGGGCCTGAGCGGGAGAGCCTATTACAAAATATTGCTTCTTGATTTTTAATAGTGAATCATCATAGAAAAATATCAGCGTGCTCTATGGAACAATTGTACTAAACAAACTCTAACTAACTGAAATTGTTTGTTATAAAACAAAAATATATACATAAACAGAAAAAAAATGTGTCATGATTGATACTATGAATAATATCCTTAATCGTGATAAGCAAGTTCTCGAGGAAGCGATGATGGTTCGATGAACGAGAGGATTGAAAAAGTGTTCACATATTTTCTAGAGTGTTAGAGATCAATCAAGAGCCCGGAAGAACCATTGGTGTGCGATTTTAAGATTTTTGAGACCAATGCAATTCAATCTAGGACAAAACAGGATCTTTACCATCCCTGACAACTAAAAATTTTAAATAATTAACAACATTGTTAACCTTCAGAGTGGAAGTATTATCATGAGAATAATCCACCTTGATTTTGGCCTCCACTAGTCTTTAACTGTATTTTTCCCACTAGATCAGTACTCCCCCAAACTCCCAATAGCTCAGCAATCCTATTCTGATAATCCTCTCAAATTTAGCATTAAAATAAACCACATCCTTTGATGCCACCTGTTGGCTTAAGGGGTCGTGACCCAGGTTCGGATTTAAAGTTTTCCAACAAACCCCTATACTATTGTGTACTATTGGCCCTTTCGGCAATGAATTGCTTGCGCAGGCCAAGGTCTCACCCGAAGTAGTATGGGAGGGTGCTGGAACCAGGTTTCCACACCTTGAGATAAAGAGATTTAATTGAGGTAGCCATGTTAAAAGCTATCTGATTTGCATAGAAGAAGTATTACCATAGGAATTTTAACAGTATACTTGCAGAATACGAAGCTCATAAACCCACATATAGCATATAAACATAAGTAAAGCAACTATTAATAATCATATCTAAGTGATGGCTTCACATCCACGTCCGCATCAATATTCATAAAAAAACAGAATCACAGTAGTAACACAAACATAGCCAGTTCTCATAGCACAAAGATACTTCCAAATAGATTTCTCATTCATTAGCATTCAAAATCCACTTACAGACCCAATTCCCAACCCGTGCACATAGCCAGTGGGGTCCACACATAACAGGACTAAGGATCTCCATGCACATAGCTAGCAGGAGTCATTACCCAAATACAACCCAAAACAAATCTCAACAGTTCGCAACTAGCATCAATCACACTTAGCTTCTTCCTAGACTCAATCTATCCATCTATTTATAACATCTTAGCCTGTGTTATCTTATGGTCTGTAAACCATGTTTTGCAGACTCTTGTTCTACCCTTTGACCCATTACAATAGATTGGGGACTTTGACCTGCCCCAAAGCCCCTGCGCTACACTAGTTATTACAAAATTTATACCAAAACACGGTGCTACAACATATCAAAACACAATTATGGGACCCTATTCCAACAGGCCCTCAGCACAATCTTCTGACTCGTCCCGAGTCACAGCGGCTATGGGGTCTGCATGTTCTTCTGGAGTTGCTTGATGGTGACAACCAGAGGGGGAAAAACACCTTTGCTCTGCACAACAACATTCTATGCACTGTCAAACAGATTTTGTGAAGTTGGGGCTTCTGTGATAGCGATAACACTCTCCAAGGTCCAATTCAGCTGCTTGACTGCTACATCTAAATCCTGTGACAACTTGAGGGCTTCATCTGCCTAGGGCTTGAAGTGGTCGCTGAAGACATGCTTCTTGTGGCAGATCCCCTCAATTTCATCCCTGAGCACGTGGTTGGCTCACAGACATGCCAAGTGTTGGGATGGAATAAGCGTGGGCATCGTAGCCTCAATTTGTTCAAACTCTTCTTCCTTCTGGCGCAGCTCTTGAGTAAATTTGCGCAGAAGAGGGTAGCATTGCACCGTAGACCTTAGATTCATAGCTGTCTCAAACAATTCAGTGCCCTGGGAAATCTACGCTGTAATGGTATTTGCAGCTTCTGCGACTAGCACATCTCTTCGGGCGCACACCTTAGGGTGGGGGTCTCAAGCTACAACTTATCCTATAGTGAAGCAATTTGTTGTTCCAACTCTGCTTTAAAATTCTTCATTTTGGTTTGAGAGGCTCTTAGAGCTATCAATAATCCTTCAATATTGGCTTGCAGGGTGGCGGAGGCTGGAATGTCCCCTCACACCTCTTCACAGAGTCTGTTGATCAGATGTTCCAACCCTGTCTGTTGCGTGGCGGCAATGATGCACGCAGACTGTGCCTGAGAAGTGTTGGAATAGGGTCTTCTAAAAAGCTGTGAAACTGGTCCATTTTGGTTATTTTGTATTATATTTAGTATAGCGCAGGGGTTTTGGGGTGGGTCAAAATCCCGAACGCATTGTAATGGGTTAAAGGGTAAACTAGGGGTCCAAAAACCATGGGTTGCGGACCATAGGAATGTTAAAGCTAGATTGTTATAAATAGAGAGGCATTTCAGATTATAAGATGTAGGATTTGATGAGCTATTGATGTGATCTGTTGTGTAAGAAATTTGTTTGGGTTTTTGGGGAATGAACTCCTGCTGGCTGTGTGCACGGAGATCCTAGTCCAGCTATGTGTGGACCCTGCTACTATGTGCGCAGGTTGGGAAGGGAATTGTAAGGAAAGGTTGTGGAATGAATGAATATGCAAGATTATTAGATCTCAATCTGTGAGTACTATTGAATGAATTGCTGGTAATTACTGTGTTATGCATTTTCTGTCTCTCCGCTGCAAAGGTCTGTATATTGAATGATTGGATCTGTTCCGCTCTGGTTATATCATGCTGCGAAATTCTGTGTATTTAATTGGATCTAGATCTATTCTGTTCTGGTTATGTAATGTTGTGTTGATGTATTGAAAAGCATATAATTGTAGATCTAGTGCACGTGGATGTAATTGGATACATATTTAACCCTGCACAAAGGCAAGGTAACTTGAACAGAACACAACCCTGCTTGCCTTAACCTTCCTTTCTCAGGGTGCGGAAACTTGGTTCCAGCACCCACCCATACTACTTTGGGTGAGACTATGACCTACACAAGTGGTTCACTACCGAAAGGGCCAGTAGTATAAGGGTTTGTTAGCAAACCTTGCACATCGAACCTAGGTCAGGACCCCTCAAGCCAAAAAATGGTTCCGTTGTTGGGACTAGAAGAGATTTGAGAAACGGGATCTAGTAGTGGCATCAGAGATCTAGTGTAGGGATGAATGAGCCAAGGTATAGCATGGAACAGTGAGAACTATTGGAACAGGCAAGAGGAAGACCGCCCTGCCCATAGTGTATCGAGACCCACACAAAATTTGTCAGCCACCCCAATGCTAGGGCCTCAGGAAGGTAAATCGGAGGAACCCATGGTGGTGCACTTAAAATTACCCACCTTTAAAGGAGCGGTCGGTGAGGATCTACAACGATTCTGGTTCATGGTTGATTTGGTATGGACGGTGCAAAGGGTGGTAAGTGATACTGTAAAAAGAGTGCAACTCTCCTTAGATTTTGAGGAAAGGGCACTGGACTGGTATATGCGGTACATATCTCAAAACGGGAGCACAACACTTCGAAATATTAAGGATGCCCTAAAACAACAATTCTAGAAACTGAAATCCTATTCCCAACTAGTATTAGAAGTAAAAGACTTCAAGCAGGCAGCATCTGAGTCAGTTTGGGAGGCTGATCAGCGGTTAAAGAAAGCAATCCAGGAAGGCGAGTTCAAGTATGATGACAGGACCTCTGGTGCAAGGATTGCTGGGTGGCGGGACTGCATGATACAACCTAGTTTCTGCAGATAAATAGAGGTGAATTGAAGCAACAATGGTGCAAGTTTTTCCGATATGTAGAACATGATGAGAAGAATTTCCATAGATATGACTTACTGGTAGATTGGGGAACCCTCTATAGGGTACAATCTGATCTTGCCTCTCCAAGATCCCCCGTGAGCTTTGGTGGCTCCCCTGCACGGGGCAGGAGGGGTGAGGAGGAAGTGTTGGATGAGGACAGGGCCAACTAATCTGCTACAACTCTGGAGAGGTAGGGCACTTCACCTGGGACTGTTCAAATCCCACTAGGCAGACCTGTAAATACTGTCGACAGTTGGACCATGAAATCGAAGACTGCCTGATTTTTGTAACAAAGATGAAGGATGAACAGTCTACTCCCACACGAAATATACAGAGAATCAAAATGGATCTAAGGAGAATAATGCGTAGAATGGTCACCCAAAAAGAAAGAGAGGAGCTTGCTTTTCAGAAGGAACCAGCTCCTGGAAAGTAGGAATCATTGGGAGCCCCTGCAGAACTGTTAGAAGAAGAAGTTGAGACCATTTTAAGGTCATCCTTGAAGATCCTACACAACCCGTAGGTGGAAGAAAGTCTTCAAGTATTGCTGTAGGACTGCACAGCGCATCCCAGCATGACGACTGAGGTTAAGGAAGTACACAAATTACACAGCTATAAAAGGTGCACTGGGAGAGAGATGCGCTTGACTGTACATATTGGTGACTATCAGATAGATTAGGTTATTCTTGATCTTGGATCTGATGCAAATGTCTTACCAAAACAAACCTCGCAACGAATGGGAGAACCTAAACTAGACTAGTCCACCAACCAGCTGAATGGCGAATCAAAAGAATATCATCCCTCTGGGATAGTTGCCAAGGGCCATGGTTGATGTCACAGGAGTAAAGGTCTTGGCTGACTTTGAGGTAATAGAAATGGTTGAAGATACAGACCCCTATCTTGTGATCTTGGGGATAGACTAGGCTATCGACGTAGGAGGTGTGATTAATCTAAAAAAATGCAGCATGGTGTTTGAGAAGAATGGGACACGTGTAATAGTACCACTGGATCCCGTTGAGGGCACACAGTACACAGAACCAGCATATTAAGACGACGAGCTCGATCACATCTACAGGATGACAGCACAGGACGAGGACCAAGATGATCCTACAACAGGTGGATTATTCAACTAGGAGAAGAACCAGGAGTACTTTTCTGACCTAGATGAAGAACTTGAGAAGTGGTAGACCCAGCTACATGATGTTTCAACCCTACGGTGCCCTTGAATTGCAAGGAATCTCTACTGCATCACTTCAGAGGTAAGGGACCTTCCACACTTTGATGGGTCTAGTACTATCCAAGACTTCGTAAGAACATTAGAAGCTAGGGTGCCCAAGGATCGACGAATCTGGGAGCTCAATTTGGCACTACGCGGCACACCTGCCCGATGGTGGGATACCCGCAAGAAAGCATTTCCATACTGGGAGATGTGTCTGGATAAGATGGTGCTGCGATTCACACCCCGTGCCAATGTGCGCACGAAGATATTCCTGGGGCCCAAAGATCCCCGTGCGCATCTATGTATATGGACAAACAAGTGGGCCGACCGAACCCCAGATGAGTGGATCCATCTTTTTATACATGCCTTGGGCCCTATCCCCACTACGTGGTACTTAGATGCTGAATTACATCAGCAGACCCACCATTGGGAGATATTAAAAGAGGACTTCCTCATAGCATTCAGACTCTTTGGGGGAGTAGAAATTCTTGACGAAGCCCTGAAAGACATTGATGTATTCATCATTAAGAAGCCTCACCCTCACACCCCACTAGCCATTCTGACATAGGAGGCCCAGATGCAAGACATAGTCAAATGTCAGAGCTTCACGATTAATGAAGAGGAAGATAACACATGGAATATCTCTGTTCCAGAATCTGAAGGGGAATGTACCGTTATCGGACCATGGCTCTTAAATGTTGATGTAACACAACCTCTCCGGCTATGCGAGGTTAATATTGGGACAGATGAACACCCTATATTGGTGAAAATTTGGGACTATTGGGATGAAGGCATTGCGGGAAAAGTCATTGAGCTATTAATGGAGTACCAGGACTTATTCCCTACAAAGTTTTCTAAGCTCAAGGGAATCACGGGCAACCTCAGCATTATGCACATCACTCTAAAGCTGGAGGCATGACCCATCAAGCAGCAGCCCTACCAGTTGAATCCTAAGTATAAACAAAAGGTCCTAGAAGAGCTGGAAAAAACGCTGACCGCAGGTATCATTGAACTAGTCAAACAGTCATATTGGATCAACCCAATGGTCGTTCAGGAGAAAAAAACAAAAGGAGAAATACGTATCTGTGTGGACCTCCGAAAACTAAATGATGCCTGCATTCACGACACCTTCCCTACTCCCTTCTCCGATGAAATCTTGGATAGCATGGGTGGCCAGGAGGCCTATTCCTTCACAGATGGATTCTCGAGATACCATCAGGTTAGAATTGCACCAGAGGATCATAGTAAGACCACCTTTGCCACCGAATGTGGCTCCTTCTGCTACAAGATCATGCCCTTCGGTCTTAAGAATGCACCTGCTATCTTTTCAAGGGTCGTAGTGGCCGTGTTCAAATAATTTATCCATAATTTTATGGAGGTTTACTTTGATGACTAGATGGTGTTTGGTTTAGTAAAAGATCATGTCTCGAACTTGCGATTAATGTTGGATGCATGTCAAAAGCACCAGATCTCCTTGAATTTCAAGAAGTGCATCTTTTGCATGCCATTTGGAATCTTGCTGGGTCATATAGTCTATTGGCAGGGTTTGATGGTTGATTCTGTGAAGATCACTGTAATTATCAACATGGAAACCCCTACAATGGAGAAAAAGTAGCGCTCTATTCTTGGTCACACAGGCTATTACAGGAAATTCATTCAAGGATATGCCATGATCACATCACTCAGGGAACAACTGCTAAAGAAATATGTCTCTTTTTTTTGGAATGATGAATGTCAGAAGAGCTTTGAACTGCTCAAGGAGAAGATGATTTCTGCACCCATACTGATATTCCCTGACTGGTCAAAATAATTCCATGTACATGTTGATGCGTCAGGCATTGCCTTGGGTGTGGTCCTTACGCAGCCTAGCGAAGGGGATATTGATCATCCGGTTGCCTTTGCTAGTCGAAAACTCTCAGGTGCCGAATGTAATTACTATACCACTGAACGTGAAGGACTGGCTATGGTGTATGTGCTACAAAAATATTGAGACTATCTATTGGGGGACACTTTAAGATGTTTACAGACCATACAGCTTTGAAATACTTGGTCAACAAGCCTATGTTGGGGGGGAATATTTGCCGCTGGTTGTTGCTATTTCAAGAATAAGATTTTTAGATCATCGTGAGGCCTGGAAGGTTGAATTCAGGCCCAGATCATCTGTCTCGTATTGATACAGGGGAAGAACCCACTAACTTGGACAAAGGCTTACCTGGTGCACAACTATTTACCATTAAAATGGTGGATGACCACTTTGCTGATATCATTGAGTTCCTTAGTACGGGTATGGTCCCTACTACGTATTCAGTGAAACAAAAAAAGGAGTTGGTTACCCAAGTGACAGACTTTACTATCATCGCAGGATAGCTATACAAGCTAGGCGTAGATGAAATACTCCATAGATATGTATCAGAACATGAACAACCCACCATCCTTGCAGAAGCCCATGAGGGAGTTGCTGGTGGCCACTACGCAGCCAGGGCTACAGTGCAAAATATTTTGAGGGATGGCTTGTGGTGGCCTACCTTGCATTAGGATTCTTACACCTATTATATAACGTGTGATACCTACCAATGAACCGGTCGCCCCTCACAGCATGATGATATGCCGTTACAACCCATAATCGCCCAATAGGCTTTCGATAAATGGACCATTGACTTTATAGGACCCATTAATCCACCAAGAAAGAAAATCTACGCACGCTAAATTATCACTGCCACTGACTACGTCACATGATGGGTCGAGGCATAGTCTGTGAAGGATTGTACCGCTAATACTGCTGCGCACTTCATTTTTTAGCAGAGTTTGACTAGGTTTGGCTGCTCGAAAATCCTAATGAGTGACAGAGGTACGCATTTTTTTAACCAAACGATTCAAGCTTTGAACAATGAGTTCCAGATCCACCATGCCAAGAGTACACCATACCAACCACAAGATAATGGGATGGTCGAAGCTTTCAACAAAATTTTTGAGCAGCCATTAACGAAGTTTTGTAATACCAATCATAGTGACTGGGATATTCATATCCCCTCGGTCCTATGGGCATACCGGATGACTGACAAAAAGCTGACTGGTAGGACACCTTTCTGAATGGTTTATGGCAACGAGGCCATCATGCCCATAGAATACGTTGTTCCTAGCCTACGCATTGTAGCATTTACAAATATGGCAGACTCTAATATCATAGAAGAACGCCTGACACAACTGGTAGCATTGGAAGAAGATCGGTTTATTGATCAGTTTCAACAGCAAGTACAAAAAGCTAGAGATAAAGCCTGGAATGATCGACATATTCGCTAGAATACATTTGTCACAAGTAATCTTGTGTTGTTATATGACGGCCAATTTGCGAAACATCTTGGCAAATTCTGGCAACACTGGCTTGGTCCCTACATAGTTCAGAAGGTTATGAATGGCGTAGAAGTCCAATTAGCTACCCTGCGTAGTGACCTCCTCCCTGGTTTTGTCAATGGAGGTTGACTCAAACCATACCGGGCTACGAATCATGGGGTCGCAACACTGTCGTGACTCGGGACAAGTCACAAGATTATGTTTGGGGACTTTTGGAATCAGGGAAAATTTTAGGGGTGAATCTTAGCCCATGGGTGAAATTTAAGGGATTTCCTATTTTTAAGGGGCGAATTTTTTAAATTACACCCATTTTCAATAGTTAAAATAATTAGCCCAAAAATTATTTAATAAATAAATTATTATTATATTTTAGCCCATAAAAATATAGGGCGGATAAACCTTTCTAGCCTGATTCGCCTGGTTTGTTTGGAAAATTTTATTCAGATTGCCTGATTTCTAGAAATGGGAGTGGTTATGTTGGACTGGTTTTGCCCTCTCAATTTCTTGAAAATCAAGCCTAACCTCGAATTCGCCCTGTATTTCAGAGTGCAAGGGTTGGCAGTTTGTTCTTCTAGGATTAGTTTGTGCTGCATTTCAGGGTAAAATTTCAGGGTAGAACAAGGTAGATAAACTGGTTTGGATAAATTGGGCTCTCTGTACTAGGGTTTTCAAAATCCAATTTATCATTTTTCGGCCTTACCGTTCCAACCAGTTTATCGTTTATCATTTATCGGCTAGGTCGTTAAAGGGCCATGGAGTCTACTTGAAAAATTCTATGACATGTAACGATACTGTAGGTGTTGATCGATTTGCAGCCCATTAACTGATCCAGGTGGATATTGGTGGTCACCCGCCTATTCCACTTGGGGCTCCACCATTGTCTATTTCAGTTTTTCAGTTTCGGCACAGTTTACTATTTTTAGTAGTTTTTTGGGTCCTAAACTTCCTGAGCCGTTTTGAGGCCCTAAACGACGTTTTTTGAAAAAACGGAGGGCAACATGGGTCCATGGACCGATGTTTCCCATTCCAAATTTGTAGTCCTCGGATAGATCTTTCTAACGAGGTATGGTATGCGTCAAACGGAGATCGTATGCCAAAGTTACGCCCCTGGGAAGTTGAAACACCAATTTACCCAAACGGGGCCCATAGTTTTGGCGCTTCATCTCCTAGGGTTAGGGTTTTGGCTGCTTAGGATTTCCCATTGTTTCTAAATGATAAATAGGCCCTCGAGCCTCATTGTAACTCAGTTCAGAGGCCTGTAGCCGCCACATCTCTTCTTAGAGATAGCTACCAGCGCCCTAGCTAGTTTTATTTCCATTCTGTCTGTAAGCAAATTTCAGTTCTCTGATATTAATGAAATGAAGTGTTATTTCCGCTGCATCTCTGTATTTATGTTTATATGTTTATTCTGTTGCGTTCCTGCATAAATCCGGATCAGTGGTATCAGAGCGGTCTGATTTTTCTCGATCCTTCTTTGCATGTCCCCAACGAGGTCGGGGTATAAGGAGCTAGGGCTCGATCTGGTGGAACCTTTGCAAGATCAGCCTCGCAAACCTCGACGGACGCCCATGGGGGACGAAAAGAAATATGAGGGAGCAGGAGATCCTATCAAAATATTGCTCGAGGAGGCCCTCGAAAGAAAAAGGAACGTGATGATGGATAACTTTGCTCAGATCCTTCAACGGCTACCCACCGGCGGCGCATCTGCATCCAGCAGCCACTCTGGAGGCGCGACTCCTTTTAAGGTACAAGTAAATTTTGACATTCCCATATTTGAGGTTCAAATAGACGCAGATGCCATAGATAGATGGTTGAATCTATTAGAAGGATATTTCTCTGTTCATGACTTTTCAGACCGGGAGAAGATTATTTTTGCACTCCTCAAAGCTACCCCCCATGTTAAGGACTGGTGGGAAACCTACTGTGAGAACAAGGACCAGACAGAACCCTCTCTATTCTCGGCCGTACCAACTTGGAATTCTTTCCGAGACGCCGTCAAGGAACAATACTATCCTGTGGGGAGCTATGAGGACAAGTACATACAATGGACCACGTTGCGACAATAAAGGGATCAAGATGTGCATGAGCTGACGAATCTGTTCCATACCCTGCGCACAAAGTTGGGTATCAAAGATTCAAAGAAACATCTGGTGCTAAAGTATCGCAGCTGTATGCACAAATACATTCAGGAAGAAATGGAGTTCCTTGACATCTCCTCGCTTGGTACGGCATACCGGTATGCTGCCAAGATTGAGCAGAAATTCAAGCAGAAGAAGCGAGACTTTGGATCTGCGAATCAAAAGCAAGGGAAAGGTGCTTCCAAACCGCAGAACAAAGGGCCGAGCCAAGGCATGGCGGCTAAAGACAACTCATCGAAGCCACAAGAAAAGAACAGCACCGCAAAGCCAAAGAAGGACACGGGAAAGTGGTGTGAGTTCCATAAGAGCTCCACTCACAACACAAGTGAGTGTCGGGCCAAGCAGTCGCTAGTGGCCGTGATGAGGGCTTCTGAGTCAGATGCATGCTCTGACTCCGAATCAGAACCTGAAAAGGCGAATGAAAAAGGGAAACAGATTATTGATGCGGAGCCCAATGCCACTGTTGCCACTACAAAGATCCAAAAGGAGGAACCGGAAGATCTAGAGGAGGAGGAACGTCTCTTCCACTCCCAGATGTGGGTAAAGGGCTCCCCGGTACAGTTCATTGTCGACAATGGGAGCCAAAAGAACCTCATTTCAGCAGACGCCGTGAAGTAGTTGGGCTTGCCGACCATAGTTCAGCCACATCCATACACCATCGGGTGGCTTCACCAAGGACGAGATCTCCGCGTCAGCCGGCAGTGTCGCCTTCCCTATAGCATCAAGCCCTTCATGGATGAGGTACTATGTGATGTTTCTCCTATTGATGTTTCTGATGTATTATTAGGACAACCATACTTGTGGAAGCGTCATGCTGTGTATGAGTCTCGGCCTCGTGCTGTTATTGTTACTTTGGGAAATAAGTTGTATAGGATACTAGAGGTAATGTACCTCCGCCGTTGATTTCGGTTACCGTAAAATACCGCAAAGAAAGTCGAATTTCAAACCAGAAATTGCTTCCATGACCCCGCCCTCAAAGGAAGAAGACTGTGGCCACGACCTCCAGACAGGGCTCCTCCGCACAACAACAACAAATGGATAAGGTTGTGGAGGAGTACGGGGACATATTCACCTCACCCACAGGGGTTCCTCTGCACTGTCAGGTCAAGCACCCGATTGATCCGACCCCCGGTGCGCCGCTACCTAATGGACCGATCTATCGGCGCTCTGTTCTCGAGAAATGATGAAATCAAGAGGCGGGGATTCAGAGTCGTTAAAGTACGAAGACTTGGCCAAGTTCATCGCCCTGTGGGAGCCCGATCGTGTTGGTACAGAAGAAGGATGGGACGTGGAGACTCTGTATTGACTATCGGGCGCTGAACAAGATCACTGTCCGGAATAGGTACCCAATCCTACGGATTGATGACCTTCTGGACCAACTCAAAGGTGCAAAATATTTCAGCAAGATCGACCTGAAGTCTGGGTATCACCAGGTACCAATTGAACCCTCCGATGTGTGGAAGACTGCCTTCAAAGCCAAGGAAGGCCTTTTCGAATGGCTGGTCATGCCTTTCGGGTTGACGAATGTTCCCGCCACCTTCATGAGGATGATGGATGACATCTTGCGGCCATTCACCAACTCATTTGTAGTGGTGTACTTGGATGACATTCTGATCTTCAGCCAGACTCGGGAAGAGCACCTTCACCACATCCGACAAGTCCTCCAAACACTGCGGCAACACAAGTTGTGTGCCAATTTGGAGAAGTGCACTTTTGGCATGACCCAGGTTCAATATCCGGGATACATTATTGATGAAAGGGGGGTGCATGTGGATCCAGCCAAGATCCAAGTCATTCGGGATTGGCCAGACCCAACCACTATAACAGAGCTTCGCAGCTTTCTGGGTCTTGCTAATTTCTATCGGAGGTTCGTGTTGGGATTCTCTCATATCACTTGGCCCTTGAGTCTAGTCACCAAGGGAGGAGCGAGAGCAAATTTTTTTTGGTCGGAACCTCAACAGAAGGCGTTCACAGAACTGAAAAACCGCCTCTGTTCTGCCCCAGTGCTCACTTTACCAGACTTGCAACAGCCATTTGAGATCGAGACAGATGCCTCCGACTATGCTATTGGGGCAGTTCTTACTCAATAGGGACATCCAGTGGCATTTCACAGTGAGACATTGTCTGACACAGTTCGCAAGTACCCCACATATGACAAAGAAATGTACTCCATTGTGCAAACTTGTCGACAATGGAAGCATTACATTTTGGGGAAGGAAACAATCATCCATACAGACCACATGCCCCTGCAGTTCATACAGACACAAGGGAAGTTGCAGAATGATCGCCATCAGAAGTGGTCTACATATCTGCAACAGTTTCATTTGAACATCAAGTATAAGAAGGGTAGCACCAATCATGTTGCAGACTGCCTCAACCGACCACCGATCGTGGCGCTCACCACTGTGCTCAACTCTTGTGGGCACGAGACTTCTGATTGGCCGCTTCTCTATGAGAGTGACCCAGAATTCGGCCACACTTACAAGGCACTCTTGGGGGGCACGCAAGCTCCAAATTTTCACCTCCAAGATGCACTTTTATGTCACCTGGGACACCTTTGTGTTCCTTCAAGCGAGCGTGCCAAGATGATATGGGAAGCACACTACAGTCGAGTCGCTGGGCATTTCGGGGTCGAGAAAACAGTAGCAATACTACAGAAGTATTTCTATCGGCCGAACCTTCGAAAGGATGTCGAGAAGCACATCAGATCCTGCACTGCTTGTGCCATTGCCAAACCGACCATCAAGAAGCAAGGCCTATATACTCCACTACCTACCCCTAGTCGACCGTGGGAATCCATCTCCATGGATTACATGTCGGGCCCGCCTTCTACTAAGAATGGAAATGACTGTGTTTTCGTGGTCGTTGACAGATTCTCGAAGATGGCCATCATGGCGGCCTGTAAGAAGAATATCACAGCAGAAGCCACTGCTAAACTCTTCTTCGAACGAGTGTGGGTGCACTTTGGGATCCCACAGTCTATCATATCAGATCGAGATAGCAGGTTCCTCAGCACATTTTGGTCCAGCCTCTGGTCAATGTTGGACACAAAGCTCACCAAGTCCACAGCTTTCCATCCCTAAACAGATGGCCAGACAGAGGTCGTCAACAGAATGATTGTACACATTCTGCGCATGTACAATTCAAAGCATCCACGCACATGGGACGAGAGCCTCCCTTATGTACAACATAGTTATAATCGGACTCTCCACAGCTCAATCGGCCATAGCCCCTTTCAGGTGGGCTTGGGATTCCAGCCACTATGTCCCATTGACGTAGCCATGCCATTTGCAGCTGCTCAGGCCAATTCAGCTCATGTCCAGTCTGAAGTTGACAAAGCCAGTAGCTTCATCGAACGCATTCAACACATCCACCAACAGGTTCATGATATATTGGACAGAGCCAATTCCAAGTACAAGAAACGCCATGATCAACACCGAGTGCCACACAACTTCCAGGTGGGTGACAAAGTATGGCTACATTTGCAGAAGGAGCGCCTCACTGGACCCCACCGCAAGCTTCGCCCGCTCCGATACGGGCTGTACACCATCACCAAGGCTGTAGGGACCAATGCATTCGAGCTCAGTATTCCACCATTCCTTGGTCTGCACCCGCCTTCAATGTGTGGATCGCTCGGGCCTTACTTCCCACCTCTACTGGACACCTCGGACATTGCAGAACAACTCACACCAACAGAGTTAAATCCAGACTGCATGGAACAGGCCACCACATATTGTATCATGGACATGCAAATCAAGAACACTCGCTAACAAAATATCCAACTATATTGGGTTGTCAAAGCTGGCCAACTCCTGCACCAAGGAAATTGGTTCACCAGGGACCAAGTTCAGCAGAAATTTCCTCATCTCATGGAGGAACTTAACGCAATGGGGACCATTGCTTCCTAAGGGGGGAGGAATGATCCAGGTGGATATTGGTGGTCACCCGCCTATTCCACTTGGGGCTCCACCGTTGTCTATTTCAGTTTTTCAGTTTCGGCACAGTTTACTATTTTTAGCAGTTTTTCGGGTCCTAAACTTCCGGAGCCGTTTTGAGGCCCTAAACGACGTTTTTTGGGAAAATCGAGGGAAACATGGGTCCATGGATTGATGTTGCCCGTTCCAAATTTATATTCCTCGGATAGATCTTTCTAACGAGGTATGGTACGCGTCAAACGGAGATCGTATGCCAAAGTTACGCCCCTGGGAAGTTGAAACACCAATTTACCCAAACGGGGCCCATAGTTTTGGCGCTTCATCTCCTAGGGTTAGGGTTTTGGCTGTTTAGGATTTCCCATTGTTTCTAAATGATAAATAGGGCCTCGAGCCTCATTGTAACACAGTTCAGAGGCCTGTAGCCGCCACATCTCTTCTCAGAGATAGCTACCAGCGCCCTAGCTAGTTTTATTTCCATTCTGTCTGTAAGCAAAATTCAGTTCGTTGATATTAATGAAATGAAGTGTTATTTCCACTGCATCTCTGTATTTATGTTTATATGTTTATTCTGTTGTGTTCATGCATAAATCCGGATCATTAACAGAGACTAAGATTAGAAAAATGAGAAGGGGTAGTTCTATGTTCATCTTTTCATATTATGTTACTTTGAGAATGAAATACTACCTCAATGTTATTGGGTCTATTCTGATAAATAAGATAGATTCACTGAGAGAATCGGTTGCACGACAGATAAATCAAATTGGTATACACTTTGAAATGGGTTGGTGGAATGCGTCAATGGAATCAAGGGCCCTTTCCATTTTTAGTTGCTTAGAGAAAGCAATAAATATATGCTATCTATCTTTCCTGGTACAACACCTTAGTTTTGGATTTTGACCCGAGGTATGAACATGATGATGAGCTCTGCACGAAAATTCCATGAATCTATTAGGAGGAAAGCTTCTGGGAATTTTTTTTTATTGTGTGTCACAGCCTGTGGAAAATTTCTTTGTAAGAATTTGATGGCACTTATTTTGTTGATGTTTTTCTACACTGATCAGGTTGGGGTAATAGGAGAATAGCGTCCATACTGCTGTAGATTTGTCCTTGGTTTCCATGCCTTCACATGAGAGTTTTTATTCAACGTAGTATTTCCTAGTTATATGATGTCCAGTTACAAGCTATTTCCTTCCATGATTTACTTATGCTCTACAAATTCTGTGTTCAATTCTGGCTGAAACATCTGGTATTCCATTGCTCTTACTATCGTTCATCTCTTTGTTATTAATAATCTTTCAAATGTTAAATGTATTGCAGTAGTTGTAACCTTTTTAATTTTCATATTCTGGATTGTTGTAGCTTTCTGATCTTTAGATACAGTTCCAGATTTTAAATTATAGACATTTCTTTTCAGATATCAATTATGATAGTAGAATTCTTGGTCAGCTCATAATAGCGGTATCGTAGCCCTAATTTATAAGATTTTTAGTCACAGTTTAGATTATAGACTAGGCTCATATCATATCACTGGTCTCAGAGCCACTTTCTCGGTCTTTTGGGAGCAACACCAAAAATGACAGATTTCCCTAAAGAGAGGTAGAGTAATAAATATCTAGGTTTATGTGAATTTAATAACGAAAATTAGTATGAAGAATATTTTCCAAAATATCCAGGTTTATGTGAATTTTATAACCAAAAATCTAGGAAATAATGTTTTCAAAAATATGTCAAATTTATGAAGAAGGTTATCGAAGATTGCCTGTAGAACTTGAAGATGTTATGAAGGCCAATAGTGAGGATGGAATTTTTCATTGAATGGAAAAGATATCGAAGATCCTTACCTTAGTAATAATTCTTCCTACATGGGGTACATTGTTTTGGAAAATCGATGGGTACAGTGCACTCTCGACAATGCATTACTTAATTTTGGTATCAACTGAAAGGAGCAGAGTATTGAAGGTTCAGAAAGGATTTTGGATGTCAATATTCTTGAGACAGCCCCCTAGAAAACATCAAATTAATTGTTCGCTTTGGAAGATCTTATGAAAAGAACGACTTAACATCAAATTCTGAAGAACTCTCAACAAGAATATCATTTAAATTGTTAATAAATTATTAGCCTGCTATCCCTTTTCACCAACAAGTTATTCATTCTTGGATTTCATAGAACAACTGATTATTCATAGAAATTATTGCATGTGCTTCAATGATGGTTTTATAACATATTTTGGTTTAGCAGAGGGATTTTTTATAATTCAAAACTGTTGATTTTTGTAGTTTGGGCAGGTACTTGCACAAGCCTTGTGTCTAGGAGTGCAAAAGTCATCTAGAGTCTCCATAGAACACCTGATCTAGTGTGAGGAAGTTGCTGATGTAACTTAGTACGAGTTTAACTTAGAAGAAAATTTATATTAGTTTGTTGGCTTACTGAGCTAAAAGAAACTTAGAAAAACTAAATTAACTTACTGTTGAGTCTCAAAAGTGTTCTCCATATTTGTACATATTTCCATTATGTCATAACCATTTAGCTCTTATTTCATAGCCATTTGACCTAAAACCCTACATCAAGTAACCATTTTCATAAATATATTTAGGATCCTTATTTTCCAAAGTTATTTATTTTATGTATTTTAAGTGAATTTATGATTAGAAATTAGAAAATTAACATAGTTTCATATATCTATATATGTGTTATGAGTTTTGTGACATGTGTACGTCAAAAGGAGACTTCTAGAAGACCCTTATGTGGCACTCTAAGGCCAAATTCGAATTTGGTTGGAGAAGATTATGGGATCAAGAGGATATGTGTCTCACTTCCTTGTTGTATTGAAACTCTAAGAGGATATGTGTCTCATTCCTCAAGTTGTGTTGGAACTCTAGAAAGACATGTGTCTTATCATTTCCTATTTTGATTGTAACTCTAGAGATGGAGGGAGAGATTCATGGACTCCCATTAATGAGATGTCTCCTTATATTTTGTATAAATAGGAGAAGCTTTCTCCTATCATAGGGAATGAGGAAGTAAGGAAAAAGTAGTAGAGAAGTCTTTTGTAACAAAGTTCAAGATGGAATGTAATGTAAATTTGTGAGTTCTTTTGAATAAAGAAGCTTAGTTCTTTGATGCTATTGTGATCTTATCTTCAAGGAGCTAAGAACTACACCAAATTGGTAGCAGAGGGCCCCTGCTATCCAAGGAGGCTTTTACATGTTTTCTAGATAAGTTGCTTTCAATTCTGTTTTGTCATATTTCTTTACTTAGATTGCTTTCTGAAATCATAGCTTTAGCATAATTTTTCATGGCAGCCCGGGCATTTGCATATCTTTTGACTAATGACATGGAATCAATATTGTTCTGCTGTTAATTTATTTTTTCTTAGTTTTTTTTTAATTCCGGTATTGCTTTGTTTATTTCAGTCTTGCACATTTGCTTCAGTAGTTAGATTTAGATATATTAAATTTCGCATGTCATTTTCAGTTACCTCCGAAAGCCACAGCTGGACTGATGGTGAGGGATTGTATTATGAAATGTGTAGTTTAGTATTAGTTTCCTTTCGGCAAATTTAGATATATTAAACTGCTCATAACATCTTCAGTTGCCTCCGAAAGCCACAGCTGGACTGATGGTGAGGGATTGTATTATGAAATGTGTAGTTTGATATTAGTTTTCTTTCTGCAAGTTAGATATATTAAATTGCTCATAACATCTTCAGTTGCCTCCGAAAGCCACAGCTGGACTGATGGTGAGGGATTGAATTATGGATGTGTAGTTTAATATTAGTTTCCTTTCTGCAAGTTAGAAATATTAAATTGTGCATGACATCTTCAGTTACCTCCGAAAGCCACAGCTGGACTGATGGTGAGGGATTGAATTATGAATGTGTGGTTTGATATTAGTTTACTTTCCGCAAGTTAGATATCAGTTACTCAAGTTGTTTATGGTTACTTCCGAAAATCATAGCTGGACTAATGATGAGGGATCAGAAGACAAGTTGATGTAATTTTATTTAGATTTACTTTATTGCAACTTTTGGATTTCTTTCAGCATAGTTTCTTTTGTGTTTAGACAGCAGCAAGAATAGTTTGGTTTCATGCTCACTAGTTCACCGTTTTGATTTATTAGATTAGCAGCACCTTTTTCATTTCAGTAGCACATTTTCATTTCCTTTCAAGTTTTGTCATTGTATGTTTCAAATTCCTTTTTCAGTTTCAAGTTGGTAAATCATTATAAAGGAAATCATTGCCTTGAATATCCATAACCATACTTGTCTTTTAGAATTTCATAAAAATCCAAAAACGACAAAAAGTAAGAGATAGGTTATCTTGCACATATAGTGCGCCACACTTCGTCAGCTTACGAATCCCTAGTTGATAATTTATGTTAGCAATTTAGGACACACTAAATTGACCAAACATTTTGGCGCCGTTGCCGGGGAAGTGTAACTAGGTAGCCTTATTTCTTACATCTAAAAAAAATTAATAATTCTTGAGTATGCTCTCCTCCTGCACTTTGTGTGATCTGGAGGATCAGAAAAAGAATTGTTATGTGAAAAAAAAAAGGAGACAAAATAAAACTTCATCATTTCAATTGATTCAACAATTTAAAAAAAAAAAATTTGTTTTCATGAAAAACTTTGATTTCAATAAATTGTTTTGTTTAATGAATATATATGTGTATTTTTAAATTTTTGAAAATATCACATACATAATTTTATTAAACAAATCAATTAAAAAAAAATGAAAATTAAAAAAAAAAATTAAAAAATTAAAAAAAAATTTAAATTGTTTTGTTACTAAGATATATATGTATATTTTTAAATTTTTGAAAATATATATATATAATTTTAATAACAAAATCATTTAAAAAAAAAAAAAAAAAAAATTCAATAAATTGTTTTGTTTAGTAAATTACATATGTATATTTTTTTATTTTTTAAAATACAACATGTGTAATTTTATTAACAAAACAAATAAATAAAAAGAAATCATTTTGTTTAGTAAAATATACATGTGTATTTTTAATTTAAAAAAAAAAAAATATAACATGTGATTTTATTAACCAAATTAAAAAAAAAACAAAATCATTTTGCTTAGTAAAATTTATATGTGTATTTTCAATTTTTAAAAATATAACATATAGTTTTATTAACCGAAAAAAAAAAATAATAAAAAAAAAATAAAAAAATTTGAAAAACAAAAACAAAACAAATCAATAAACAAAGCCATCCTAAGACAATGCAACTCTCCTTGATAAAAAATAAAATCAAGAGGTCCATGGTGCATGCCAAAATTGAAGCAAGAGAAGAAGTTCGAAAAGAAGAAGCAGACCAAGTCTCGTGATGCTGTACAGAAAATGAGCTTTGGGAAGTCGGATGCTTGCAGTCATGAAATTTCAGGGGAGTTATATTCAAGTTGGCACCACAAAAATATCTCAAATCATAATGCAAAATCATTAGTTGATCCTAGAACGAGAAAGTGGTCTGTCTCCTTGAAGTACCATTTATTGTCTGGCCATGCCAGTGCTTCAAATATCAGAGAAGTGTTTTCAGCTAGAAAGTATATGCAAGATGATTACCAGCGACCTAGAGCAGAAGATGTTCTTGCTGTTCTGCGTAGATTCCAAGAGCTGGATCTTCCTCAGTCTACTTACTTGCCATGAGATAATGGCAAAACTATCAGTCCTGACAATGGTCAATACGAAACACAATTTTTAACCATGAAAAAGATGATATTTCCATTGCAATCAAAGAGCTGGGATGGTCTGATGCAGATTTGCAGGATGCAGATAGAAAGCGAAGCAAGATGAATTTGGAGGGTGAACTATCAACTCTCGGTGAATCTCAGAAAATAAAAAAACACAGGGAATGAATCTGTTGTTGGTGCTGAGCAGATGCAGGTGCTTGCACATAAAAGGAGGGCCGTTGCATTAAAGCATGAAGGCAAGCTTAAAGAGCAGGAGAAGGGTTGTCACTACTGCTGTAGCCAGCAGTGAAAGAAGACAGGAGGATCTTGGAGATTCAGTAAGGAAGACTCTGGAGACATTGAAGGATGGTGACGAATTGGAGCCTTCTGTTATAGGGAAGAATAAGAAATCATTAAGACAAACAGAAAAACGCAAAACAGAGAATTGATTTTGTTACAACGCACTCAGAAAACGCAACTTTTATTAACACGTCATTTTTAAACACGTTTTCGGATCAAACGGAGATGAATTTAGAAAAACTAAAACATGGGTTTTTTCGCCAACATGGTCAAATAGATAACCCAGAAACCGTTTTAAGAAATTTGTGGCGGTCTGGGAGAAATTCTCGGTTCTTTGAAGGCCATTTTTGCCTGCCGCGTGAGGAAAAACGATTTTTTCTGAGTGAAGAATTTGAAAACGGCACTCTGCATTGATAATTCGGTTTCCTGATTTCTAGGAAGAGGAATTCTAATCAAAATCAAACTCTTATCATGGCATCCAATGCACATTCCACTCATTTTTGAATTTAATTCAATTTCGTTTTCTGAATGTTGGATTTCATTAATTCTTCTCCCTTGCTTTGTTTGAACGGCTGAAACTTCTGACTCTTTAGAGAATCAAGCTCTCAAGAAGCGTAAAAGCATTCTTCATGCAAATTCAGATAAGATCAGCTGATGAACCGATGTCGACTTTCTACAAGTGTTGCAATAATTAATGCCAGTTCAAGTGGCGACAGGATTGAGATCTGTTGTACTGCATTCCACTGTTTATTCTTCTTATATAAGCATTGAGTGAAGCTTCATAATGGTTCTGAGAAACTATGTGAAATAGAGTTAGTTTTATGGATGATATCTATGGAATAACAGTTTATGGTTATCTGTCAAAAATTTCGATGGGGATTTCTGTCAAACTGAGTTCTCAATGGAAGATCCTCATGAACCATTCTCTGTAATCCAGTTATCAGTGTTCACTGCTTTGGTGTTTCCTAACAGTGGTAGTTAGTCCCTGTAGATGTGAAGTGCCTTCCCATTCAAAGAATACCACTTCTCTTATGCTAGGAGCATGAATTTACTACTGAAAAGTCCATGAAAATATTAAAACTGTTCACTTTAATGCTGCGTGCAAAATTTTCTGTACCCTTCGTAATGTAGTCTTTTACAACATGGTAGATTTTTGGGCATCCGATGATGCTAAAATTATTCCTCGTTGTAAAACAAAACATGGATTGGTCAAGGAAGTAATGATGTTTGTTTTGCTAAAAAAAAATAAAAAAAATTGCATTTCTCTTTTGTTGTTTAAAAAAAAAAAAAAAAATCAATAATTTTGAATCAATGAAATGAATAAGTTATTTGCTCACTTTTTCTGAAGGTATTGATTAATTTTGGATTGATGATGAAGGATGAATGGCTAATTTTTTATTCAAGATTTTTAGCTATAGAAACCGTCGACATTCCGCAGCTAAAGTCCAATTCCGCAACTGTTCTCCAATTCCGCAGCTGAAGTCCAATTCCGCAGCTGTTCTCCAATTCCGCAGCTGAAAAACCTCATTGTTCAAATCAGCATAACTTTCTCATACAAAATCAGATTTTGATGATCCAAGTATCGTTGGAAAGGTCTCAACAAGATCTATACAATGCGAAATCCATTATTAGAGTTTGAAATGGAAAATAATGAAATAAATTGCTGAAAAGAAGCTACATTCAACTTGAGGCACTAATTCCAAAATAGGTATAAATTCTTTTGATTTTTCCTTTGAGAACTTGTTTCATTAATACAAATTCTTAGTTTTGTGTGTAAATATCATAACTAGAGAGATTTATCACCTCTCTCCCTTTGATAATCTTACATTCCATTGCAGAAGAAGTATTAGTTTTTTGCAGGTTCCAGGAGGAAGGACAAATGACTACAAGAGAATGGTGTCTCTCTAAGAGACCAATTTGTTTCATAAGAGGATGATCAACAACAAAGAGGAGGAAATATGCTAATGTAAAATAAGATCCAAACATTTGAAAAACTTTCAGATACTATTGTCTCCATCACATCCATACCTCATAATAAACCATTCACCTCATTTCACTTCATATTTTCCATTTACATTCACATCCACTTTCCATTTCTTTTTGTCCATTCATAACCACAAATAAAAGCAAGAGGCTCATTCACATGCTTATTGCCCATTGTCATTTCACATTCACATGCTTATTGTCCATTTCCATTTTCATCTTCCATTTTCATTTTCCATTTCATGTCATTTTCATTCCGCAAATAAGTCCTGCTGCAATGCAAATTATTGAGTCCATAGTCCTTTGAGTCTAAGTTCTTTGTAAAAACACCTTGAGGCTTGCATGCCTTAATGGCAAGTTCTCATGCTGACAAACAATGGGAATACATTAATGTCTCTTGTTCGTCAGATCTTCTAGGTGACTCGACATCAACAAAATCATTCGTACCTAGCAAGATGTGTTTAGGCATCTTGACTCTCATTGTCATCAATGGTGAGAGTTCTCGTGTTGACTAGTGGCATCCATTAATGGCCACTAAGTCAACAATTTCCTACTATGTTCGACATCAGAACATATTTTCACATAGTAAGAATTGTGCCAATGAGTTTTGAAGACATGAAGACTATTATTTTCAGCATTTTGGAGCAGATTCAGCAAGTTTTAGTAGAAGCAATAAAAAGTCATCTCATCTCTTGATCCATGACTCCTCTTGTTCAGCCACTTGAAGAAGAATATGATCAGAATTTTGCAGCCACCACACATACACAACTCATCCACATTTAAGGTAAGTGAAGGTATGTTGTTTTCTAATTTTTTGTCATGTAATTCATTAGAATGCTAAAATTGTAACTTTGGAAAAATTCCTCACTCCCTTTTTCACATTGTCATATCTTTAGTTGGGGGGAAGAGACATCATTTCATATCCACATGTCATACACTATCACACATTTTCATTTCATTTCCACCCACATATACTTCCCAACCAACTATTGTTGCAACATGATCCAAAAGATTATATGCCTTGCAAATGATCAATTCATTGATGAAGAAATTGATTCTAAATGTTTTCATGAACTTTGATGCAACAAATAAAATAAAGCATTGTTACACAAGAACCAATGCTTCAAAAAAAAAAAAAAAGGAAAAAAAATGGTTGTCACACAAGAACCAACCAATGAAAAAGAAGAAGAAGAAGTTGCAATCAAATGTATTATACTTTGCCAAAAAGAAAATATCAAGAAGCAAAGTTTGGAACGAATCTATATGAGTCAAAGATCAACTCATGGACAAATGAATCATTGCAATAGTTGCATGAGGACATGCAACAACTTCAGTTGGGGGGTATGTTGAGTCTCAAAAGTGTTCTCCATATTTGTACATATTTCCATTATGTCATAACCATTTAGCTCTTATTTCATAGCCATTTGACCTAAAACCCTACATCAAGTAACCATTTTCATAAATATATGGGTTAGGATCCTTATTTTCCAAAGTTATTTATTTTATGTATTTTAAGTGAATTTATGATTAGAAATTAGAAAATTAACATAGTTTCATATATCTATATATGTGTTATGAGTTTTGTGACATGTGTAGGTCAAAAGGAGACTTCTAGAAGACCCTTATGTGGCACTCTAAAGCCGAATTCGAATTTGGTTGGAGAAGATTATGGGATCAAGAGGATATGTGTCTCACTTCCTTGTTGTATTGAAACTCTAAGAGGATATGTGTCTCATTTTTTAGTTGTGTTGAAACTCTAGAAAGACATGTGTCTTATCATTTCCTATTTTGATTGTAACTCTAGAGATGGAGGGAGAGATTCATGGACTCCCATTAATGAGATGACTCCTCATATTTTGTATAAATAGGAGAAACTTTCTCCTATCATAGGTAATGAGGAAGTAATGAAAAAGTAGTAGAGAAGTCTTTTGTAACAAAGTTCAAGATGGAATGGGATGTAAATTTGTGAGTTCTTTTTAATAGAGAAATTCAGTTCTTTGATGCTGTTTTGATTACAACTTCAAGGAGCTAAGAACTACACCAAATTGGTAGCAGAGGGTCCCTGCTATCCAAGGAGGCTTTTACATGTTTTCTAGATAAGTTTCTTTCAATTCTGTTTTTTCATATTTCCTTACTTAGATTGCTTTCTGAAATCATATCTTTTAGCATAATTTTTCATGGTAGCCCGGGCATTTGCATATCTTTTGACTAATGACATGGAATCAATATTGTTTTGCTGTTAATTTATTTTTTCTTAGTTTTTTTGTTTAATTCCGGTATTGCTTTGTTTATTTCAGTCTTGCACATTTACTTCAGTAGTTAGATTTAGATATATTAAATTGCTCATGTCATTTTCAGTTACCTCCGAAAGCCACAGCTGGACTGATGGTGAGGGATTGTATTATGAAATGTGTAGTTTGATATTAGTTTCCTTTTTGCAAATTTAGATATATTAAATTGCTCATAACATCTTCAGTTGCCTCCGAAAGCCACAGCTGGACTGATGGTGAGGGATTGTATTATGAAATGTGTAGTTTGATATTAGTTTCCTTCCTGCAAGTTAGATATATTAAATTCTCTGCTGCTCTTGATTACCTCAAAGCCACAATTGGGTGATGGTGAGGACAGATGGATGTAGTTTGATATTAGTTTCCTTTCCGCAAGTTAGAAATATTAAATTGTGCATGACATCTTCAGTTACCTCCGAAAGCCACAGCTGGACTGATGGTGAGGGATTGAATTATGAATGTGTGGTTTGATATTAGTTTACTTTCTGCAAGTTAGATATCAGTTACTCAAGTTGTTTATGGTTACTTCCGAAAATCATAGCTGGAGTAATGATGAGGGATCAGAAGACAAGTTGATGTAATTTGATTTAGATTTACTTTATTGCAACTTTTGGATTTCTTTCAGCATAGTTTCTTTTGTGTTTAGACAGCAGCAAGAATAATTTGGTTTCATGCTCACTAGTTCACTGTTTTGATTTATTAGATTAGCAGCACCTTTTTCATTTCAGTAGCACATTTTCATTTCCTTTCAAGTTTTGTCATTGTATGTTTCAAATTCTTTTTTTCAGATTCAAGTTGGTAAATCATTATAAAGGACATCATTGCCTTGAATATCCATAACCATACTTGTCTTTTAGAATTTCATAAAAATCCAAAAACGACATAAAATAAGAGATAGGTTATCTTGTACATATAGTGCACCACACTTCGTCAGCTTACGAATCCCTGGTTGATAATTTATGTTAGCAATTTAGGACATACTAAATTGACCAAACACTTACTTTAGTAAGTTTTAATATTAACCGTTGATCTCAAGTGAGGTGAGATATAATCTTGTCCGTCAATCACTTTGAGATTAGGGTTAAGGTTAGGGTTTTAGCTCAATGTAAAGTTATAGAAAAAAACTAGGGAGAGGGAGAAGACACACTATACAACGACACTAGATTTAGGAGGAGGAGTGTGATACTCTAGTGTGTTGGGCCAAACGAAGGTGCAAGGAGCGGTGAGGGAGATAGATCTAGATCAATTGAGGAAGGGCTTGATCAAGTGGATAAGTTTAGGTTTATTGTTGTATATGTAATTCCTCAGTTGGGCCATTATCCTAGCATGGGAGCCCAAGTAGGTTCAGATTAATTTATTAAAGAGGAACTGTGATTAAGAAAAAATACATGTCATATGTGATTGATATTGGTTGTGTAATTGCACTTCCACTGAAATTTTTTTAGGAACATAGTGGTGTGTTTATTCACTAAGTTATATGTTAGCAATTAAATGTCAAGGCGTTGGGTTCATAAACTAACATGTTTGCATTCTCACACGTGTAGTAAGAGAACTTAAATATGTCCATCATCTTAAGTTCTGAAGATATCTTTTCATCAAATTCTCAAGTCATTTCTTCTATATTGGATATCTTAAATCTTTCAGAGTTGTTTGAAACATTTTCACTAACCAAGCTTTTGCACCTAGAATCTCATCCCTAATATATACAATTGAAACCTCCCAAATAAGAAAAGATGAGATGATTTTAGTAATGTTCAAAAAATAACCATGAATGGGTCAATGGCACTTTAGGAACAAAGATGTGAGATACAAAGAGGAGCGTAGAGGTTGCTCCTAGAAAAACATGACATAAGCAAAACTACCCTATTTTGTAAAAGGCCTAGTCTACAATATAAAAGCATGGAAAGGAGAAACAAATCAACAACATTATCAAGGGGATGTCTCGTGTAGGGGGTAATCCACCTCTCTTGATGAAATCTCTTCTATCCTTTGAAGTCATATGGAAGAAACTCGTGAGAAACCTCTAGCCAAAGAAACTAGAATAGTGAGAACTTGTCTAAGACATCTCATTGTCAAGGTGTTGCACCTTGTGCCCAAGATCTGGGGAGGTGTCTTTGATGTTGGTGCAGTATAAGCTATCCTATGATCCAACGCAACATGTCCAAAAGGGTTCAGTTGGTCAAGTGTAGATGGCCTCCCAAGGTATCACAACTCTGATGGTTGAAATATGCCTATAAACTAGTACCCCTAGCTGTTAGAGACATGAAAAATAAGCTATAATTGACACAATAGGGTCCAATATACATTGCGGTGGGAAAAATGAACAAGATCCAAGTCTGAAGGCCTCCCTCGTGTAAATTTCCAAACATCTCTAGTCCTAGAAGGTAGAAGAAAGTGGATAGGGTGTTCGAGGACTCCCAAAAGATAATAATATTGTCCTTTGATCTCATTGCAGAGGAACCCTTGAAGATGAAGTGCTCCTCTATCTCAGTGTCATGAGGATCAGGTTGGAAAATCCTCTTCCTAGAATATGGTAGCCAGTTTCAATGCAAAAACAATGAGAACCAACCTAAAACTTCTCAAAGGGGATACAAAGATTATGCATCTGATGCCGACGTACGTGTGAAGGAGTCAAATGATAAAGTTACCTCTCAACTGAAAAAGTGCTTTACATAGAAGGCCATCTTGGAGTTTTCATATTTGATGCTAGCGAGGCATCCACAATTCTTCCCACAAATTTTCTCTTTCCTTGGGATTGCTGCAACATAATTATACAAGATTGTACACAAATAGTTGTAGCATTGTAATTCTATTGCTAATCATGCTTTCATTTGTGATATATCTTACATACTTTAAGGGGATTAGTTTCCTTCCATATATCTAACATTCTGCTACATCTGCTCCAAAAAACCATATTTTTCTCAATAACCACATTCAATGTACTGTTCTATCTAGATTTTCCTTGCCCAGGCATTCATTAAACTACTATAATAAGGATTCCAAGCTCTAATCAATCTCTTGAATTTGTCTATAAGCTGTTGAAAGGCCTCTAGCATTCCATTCTAAAATTCTATTAATCCATAGCATTGAAAATGTAAAATGGAATAGCTAACTCTGGGGGGCCATGATTATCCCTGATTAATGTGCCATGGTTTGCTTCTTAGACCACAAACGAGTTTCCTACTAGGTCCATATCCTTACTCTATACCCATTGACAATTTATGCATTGTGCAAGATTTTTTATCTTTCCTCTCTACACCTTGTATGCCCATTGTGAAAAAGATGTCTTCTACAACCCTATCTGAATCTATGGTTTGTCCAGTTGTAGGTCATAATGATTCAACTGATTACCCATATTTCTTGTCTGATAAGAAAATTTGATTGTAATAAATCTCTTAATGGCCTCAAAATTCGACTAGTAGATTCTCTTTTCACAGGGACTACATTCCACCCCATTTCATTCCACCCCATCTCATTGATCAACTTGGAGGGACATATTGAAAGCCAAACTGACTATTGTTATCATCTCGTGTTTGAGCCCCTTGACATTTATCTTCACTCCATGTTCATGGATCAAAATTTTGCTACTACACCAAGTGATATATAGATCTTTGCTTCAAAGAAAGTAGGCAAATAACTTATCATTTTAACGAGCCTTGTTTATGTTTAAATCTTCAGATTACTCAATCTATTGAAAACTTTACATCTATGATTCAGAATCTTTGTAACTTATAAAGTGTTCAAATAATGAACACTTTATATGGGAGAACTGCATTTACTGTGTGAAAATATATGTGCTAGAGAAGAGAATCCGGTTTAACAAAAAGAACAACTTCTACATTCAAAAAGCCTCAACAACAACATCGCAGGTACACTTCAGCAAAGCTGAGGGGCGGCATTTATTTCCAAAAGTACACTTCCCACCTCTGTTTTGAATTCAACATTTTGAATATGTTTTTTTCCAAGAGGATAATGCAATAATTTAGTGCACAGGCATCATCCCTGCACATTTACCTATTTTGAGTAATTGTTGTATAAAAAGTATCTGCATGACAAGATTCCCTCTTTTCTTTTAAACCTTCAAAAAATGATTCCTTCCTTGATTTGAAAACACGATGAACGTCCATACTGCCACCTTGAAATTAGCATCAACAATGCCGCATGTGACCTTCTAACACTTCCTTGCAAAATATATTTCTTCTATGTTACACTAAAGAAAATAGCCTGAAGGCCACTGTTCTGAAGTACAATATTTGATGTAGAAGTACAACTTCGTGTGCCACTTTCATTTTCAATATTTACTCCACAAAGCAGTTGGAAAGTATTAAGAACTCTGCAACATTCTCAATTCAGGTCATTTGTAGATCAAATACAGAACCCAATATATAGATGAAGAATCACTTTTCTCATTCACATCATGGAATAAGTGGGGGGGGTCCATCTAGCTAATTCTCTAGAAAATATGTATTGGAAGCTGAAATTGTAAGGCAGCCACTCAATGCTTTTATGAGGCTTGTTTTGTGAAAATTTTCTTATAGCATTTCTTTGTGCTTCAGGTAGAGACTGGCATGCCACATCCACAAGCTTGGATAAACTCAGAGATGATTCACGAGAAAAGCCTTCCAAAACTCTTGGAGGCAGAATTTCGTTTTCCTTCCTAATACCGATGCTTGCTTGAAGGTACTCTTCTTTTGCAACTTCAAGCTCTTGGTAGACATTATTCGCTGTGTAAACACGTACCTGTAGGAGCCACCGATATCAAATAAATGATTACAGACACAAAATCCTCGCAAAACAAAAAGACTAGCACACTAATATCCTCATGACTGTAAAAAAGGAAAAACTTTAAAATAGCAAGACTGCCTTTCTCTGGAGAAGAAGGCTATAGTGATTTGTAAAGTACATAGCAACCTAAAGCCTCTTAACAATTTATATATTCCACGTGATATTTCATGGCCATCTAAAGACTCAGAGCTCCATGACATCAGCAGTAATGGGGCTATAATAACTCATGACAATAAAACATTTTAAGCTTTTCATTCACAGTTTCTCACCATTTCTTCACAGACTCAAAAATTTGAAATAATGTATGCAACGACAGCATTGGCATGATAGTCATGTAAAAGAGAAAAAAAATTATGCACGCAGTAAAGTTCACAAAAATTTGCTCAAATGTCAGATCAACCACATCTATTCTATCATTGAATAAGAATCAACTATTCTGAAAAGTATAGTTCAAACTTCAAATAAGCAGTGGGTCTACATGAATATTTAAACACATAATGCAATAAAAACCAATATCTCAAGCAGACAACTCTAACTTCTAGTTTCCATTACCCTGACAAAGCCTTTGTAGTTCAAACAAATGGTCAGCATGTCCTACTCAAACCATACTTTATGCAAGAAAATAAATTTCACAAGGAGATGATACCAATTTCAAGTCTCAACAACCCTTACAAAGTCCTTGCAGGGTTCCAACACAACCAATTCCAAAATATGATATCACTACAATATAGCAGGTCAAGAAGATAGGTTTGATTTGACTGGAAACACATCTATAAGATTTGAGCATGTTAACATACTTATTTTTTCAGTAGGCAACAAAACTTGTCAGTGTGAAACCTTGCTGAAGCTATTGCAAGTATCTGAAACAGTTGGTGCCTCAAGTAAAACCTGCTAGATATTCCCTCTCAAGTATTCTTGTGTTACAACATAATCTCAGCAATATCTTAATAAATCCAAATATTTCCAAGGGGGAACCAGGCTTCTACTCTGCCAGATAGCTCTTGGTTTTCAGGTACTTCCCTTATGCTTTCAAGCTTTTGGTATTCAGGTACTTCCCTTGTGCCTTCGAATCCAGGCAAGTTGCAGTCAATCAACCAGAAGCAGTTTAACCTCATACTCCAGGAGGAAGCATGTTAGCATGATTACCAAGAAAACTGTATAGTTTTCCCTGAAATTTTACATTTTCTTCTCTTATCTAACTATTAGCTAAGGGTTTGGCTTTCTTCAAAGCAACAATCTGCAAAAGTCCTAGAAACAAGCTATGTAATTTCAACACAAATGTGCACTTATATTTCTGGGATCAAGGAAATAAAGACTCATCTTCATATTACTTAATACTACAAAAATAATAGAGCCAATTTGCTTCCATGATAAACACGTTTATTAATTCTAGAACTGAAGATTGGGATTGATCATTTTAGAGCCCAATTTACTCAAAATCAAACTAAAAAATTAAAATCCTGGCATAACAATATTTGAAATGGTTTGCAAAACTCAATTTTGCAATCAATTCATTCAGCGCTTTCAAAAAGGACAACTCAAGAAGCATCAATTTTAATAAAGTAAAAGGAATGTGTTTTTGGTTCCCCATGTCTCTGTCTTGGCTCTTCTAGACATCCCATCCCACAAGCAAATATATAAAATGAAGAAAAAGGGAAAATGAAAAATCAGTTATTGCATTATTAGCTAAAGAGTTTACAAAATATACAAAAATTCCTAGGGTATAGTGAAATTGTGTATCAAAATGCAAATATGGCATATGAATAATAAAATCAATTCTAAGAATGACCATTTATTGGGTTTCGTGATTGTACCACTGGATCACAGGAAATCTTGGAGAAAAGTGAAAAACACACAAGAGGTATGATGAATGCACATCTAGTTCTATATTACTTGGTTCTGTTACGCTGGGAGCACTATTGAATCTGAATACATGGCTTATTATTGTGAAGCCTATTGGTTGTTGAAGCTCTTTGAGCATGCTCTTATTAACTCAGATGCAAGAATTGTATAGAATTGACCTTGAATGAGAGACAATCACACTAGTATTATCTCTTGACAAGAATAGGGTGATAGTCTCACCTTAATCAACAGTAAACCTTGCTTGGAATTAATATCTTTTCAAAGATGGGTTCTTGGTCTAAGTAAATTTGGTATCTATGCATCAGACAATAATGCATATGTCAATCAATCCTTTGATACATGTGCATCCAAAATGCCGGTATGTAAGTGACATTTAGACAACATGCCTGTGACAATTTGACAATAAATGTACGCAATAGATATGATTGGACAAAAGTGGACTATGGAACAGTGGTATGATGAAGGAATAATGCCAGTTAGATAATTAACAGAAGTGGATGTTGAAAAATGATAGTATTAGCAGAAACAATGGATTGCAAAAAGCCACTAGCAGCAATGATATGATTTAGAATGAAATCTTGTGACATATGGCAGAAAATGGAACAACAACACATATACCTTATCAGTTATATATGGCATTAATTCTAATGGATTCTCAGCATATTCAATTTTTTTTGTCCTACATTATGTATAATATCATTACAGTACAGTAGCAGTATGTTGTAGCCTCAGTAAATTGGTGACAATTTATATAGAGCTTTGTTCACAAACGAATTTGTGAAGAAGACAGATGTAACCTTTGGATAGATTATATACTATGAATAAGCTACAAAGATCTGCTAGTAAAATGAATTGCAGGGGTGTAGCACACTTGAATCTTTCATGCTTGAAGAACTCCGAGAAGAAGAAGAACATGACCCTTTGGGTCAATTCTTTATAATAACCCTTATCAACATGAAAGAGGTACCATGAAGAAAGTGCATGAAAAATTCTATGTCTTGACAAGAAGAAATCCTTGACTCTGACATATTGATTGAATTGATCCAAGATCTCATGAATAATGGTTTATAGATATGGATGCTCAAAGAAAGTCACCTCATGGATTGTATAATTTGATGTATAGCAAGGCTTCAGAGGGAGCTATAAAATCCATCATGACTTTTCTTGCCCAATATTTTTTTTATGAAAACAGAGTATGATGGCTCATATCCGTGTTACCTTAGAGGCTACAAAGAAAGTAGAATTTAAAGATCTGAAGACCTAGCCCTAATGCACTTAAAGATATGATGAGATGGAGAAGTTGTTGATCCCTCGTGCTCTTGATAAACACTTATCATATGTCTCTGTGTGGATCTATACATAGGGGATAGTTTCTTGTTGAGATATCTCTATGATGTTATTACTTATGGTCATAAATTCACTGCCGGGATATAAGATTCCATGGATATTCTAATACTAGCTCAGTTGGCAGTATGATGAATGCACACCTAGTGTTATAATACTTGGTTCTGTTACTCCGGGAGCACCATTGAATCTGAATACATGGATTATTATTGTGAATCCTATTGGTTTTTGAAGCTCTTTGAGCACGAGCTGGTGTAGTAGAGGGTTTGTTACCATCATCATCAAACTGCTATACATCCATATGAACAATATCATCTCAAAGTTGGGCATCACTACATTCTGGAAGGAGAAGCATTGCTAGGATGTAAACCTAAAGATTAAGTACCAACAATGATGACCCCATCTAGTAAGGGAAGGATGGAAGAAGCATCCAAAGGATAGGATGTACTAGTTGATGAAGTAATCCCTTTAGTCTTGACTCCCCATAGACTATTAAATAACTACAAAGGATGAACTCAGAGGAGTTTTACATTTGTATAGGTGGACCAACCCAAGATGGAGATGTGGAAAGGTTCACTACAACCAGATGCAAGTCATCAATAAGAAACCCAACAAGATAATAAGAGGTATGTTCCATGGATACATGTTGAGAGTCATCACCAGAAAGGAGCTATAAAAGAGATCCTAGCAGTCACCATGAAAAGGCTCATCAAAGATAGAATCAGGATGTTTAGTCACTTGGTGAGAAGGGGAGTCATAGAGATGATACCCCTGAAACATTTCATAGTAGCAAACCAAATTCCTATGAGGATTCTAACAGACAGGTGATATATGTCATGTCTTTCATGATAAAAGTGTGTCCATCCAAAAAACCTAAAATGTGAGATAGAGGACTTCCACCCATGCAACTAATACGTTTCTGACCTTAATTTTGCATCAAGGAATAATTTGGGCTGGTCATGGAGACAGTATTATCTACAAAATATTTAATGTTGTATATCGTGACACCATTTTAACTACCATAGGAAGGGCATTGTTATTTCCGAAGTAGTGAGCCTTGAATGTAGTGAGCTATGAAATTACCAGTTAGAGATTTGATGTCTCAAACAATTATAGGAACATATGATTTTAATTTTTGGTTTAATATGGTTGTTGGTAATCCAAATATTTTAATGAGATATTGAACTTAGGTGTTGGTCAAAAATCCCATTTCACTGATCTAAAATACCACTGATCTCAAATACTGGGTTGTCAATTGGTTCTACTATGGAGGAGGTCAAGGAATATATCAGTGCTATCCCAAGGATATAATCACACACTGAAATTTGGATGGAAATTTATAGTGAACAGTTTGATTATCATTTCAGGAAGAGGCTTGAATAAGGGTACACAGAATCTCGGTGTAATTGTTGATATTACAATGCATACTAGAGAAGAGAAATTAGGAATTTTTTTTGTGATGCCACAGTGACATTCCCTCACTGTCTTGGTACTATATCATAGTAAGGATCTCGGTGTAATTCGGTGCCACCATGGTTAATTGATATCACAGTTTGGTGACTATCTCAGTCATGATGATTCTAGAGTCTTGGGCCTTGGCACCATCATGCCATAGATCTTGGTTCTATCCAATTCATGGTGTTTCTACAATCTCAACATTATCCCAAGGATAAGATCTCAATGCTATCTCAGTGCTATCCCAAGGATAAGATCTCAGTGTTATATCAGTGCTATCCAACGATAAGATCTCAGTGCTATCTGAATTTTATCCAAAGTGATGTCTCAAACAATTATAGGAACCCATGATTTCACTTTTTGGTTTAATATGGTTGTGGGTAATCCAAATATTTTAATGAGATATTGAACTTATGTGTTGGTCAAAAATCCTATTTCTCTGATCTCAAATACTATGCATTCAATTGGGTCTATTGTGGAGGAGGTCAACGAAGATGAGTTTGTTCATCATCAACAACAAGATGTGGAAATGTCGGTTCTAGATCAGATACCTATGGGTATTTTGGAAAGGGTTGAAGTTAGTGGTTATGATAGATTGTTATCATTGAGCAGTGATAAAGAATTTTATAGGTCTTATCTAGTGGATTTATAATGGACCAAGATCATCCTAGGAAATGGCCATTATGTGAGACCGTTAACATTCACAGAGCTTAAGGAGGCAAGAAGATTTCATCCCTAATAATAGGAATTTTCTTTTTCTAATACTGATAGAATGCATTCTGAGGAATTATTGTTTCTTGAAGAATCTAGAAACATTGAGTATGGCTTCATTTTGACCTCATATTGAGGAGTATGTCATGGAAGATGATATTGTTCATCATCAGTAGCAAGATGTGGAAATGTTGGTTGTAGATCAGATACCTAAGGGGATTTTGGAAAGGGGTGAAGTTAGTGGTTATGATAGATTGTTATCATTGAGGAGTGATAAGGGGTTTTACAGGTGTTATCTATTGGCTTTATAATGGACCACGGTAATCTTAGGAAATGCCCATTATGTGAGACCATTAACATTCACAAATCTCTAAGGAGGCAAGAAGTTTTCCTAGTTTGCAGTGTAAATCTTGTTTTACAAACATTACCTACCACCTCCATATATGCTTAGCCAATATTGGAAAATTTTCATAAAATTCCTCAAATTGAAGGTGTTAATTTAACTCCCACAATGAATTTGTATACACTGTCATTTAACTCCACCAAACTGCAATTCGTTGTCATTTGAAATACAATGCCTTTTAACTATTCTCACATTTCTTGCATTATCCCACCTGCCATTTGCAACATGAATGCTTAATAGAAGTTCATAAAATTCAGAATCTCCAAGCTCTAAGTTGCAAAGGTGTTCCACTTTAACTCACCTACATAAAAAATTCAATGAATTCAGGATGCATCAAACAAGGAGCTACATAGCAGGATCAAGTTATAATGTCATATTTCTTATTAAAGTCTTGAGTCTATCTAAAATAATATGTGTGACCAAGATGATCAACTATGCAAAAAATAATATTTCTGGCACAACACTTCTGAATTTTGTTGTATCAATTTTTTCCAGCTCTCTTCATCGAGTCTTGGATGACTGTGAGTACACAAAAATAAAAGAGATTAAATTGGTAAAAGAGATAAATATTTACATCCTCATACTTGTTACAATAGATATAAATTGAACATCAAGTCTAAGAAACTTCTAAATCCATGTTGATGTTAATGTGGTATTAGCACCAACTACAGTCAATACTCTGAATTAAACTAATTATTTGTTAGAAAGGAAAGAGGGAAGTGTTGTTAATATTTTGAAATAAATTAAGAGCACAATAAAAATGTATCTAAAAGGTTGGCATATCCTTCAAAAACAAAATTTGTTATCTAGGTTGAAGCGCAAACACCTAGCTATAGAACTCCATAAAGGTGGTCATTGAAGATTTCGAAATACATTCAACGAAAAATTCAAATTAACTGAAAAGTAGACATATCCTTCAAATACAAAATTAGCTATCTAGTTTGAAGCACAAACACCGAACTATATAACAACAAAAAGGAGACCGTTGAAGTATGTCAAGTGGAGGGATGGAATATTGGGAGAAAAAGATCAGATTAATGAAACATATCAAAGGTTTATGTTGAGCTTAAAAGATTTAAATATCTAAAGGGTATGGATAGCCGAAAATAATATTCCTATCATCGACCTTTGGAGAGTTCAATTCACATAGAAATCGGTCATATTTTTTATGGTTTCTTAAAAAGTAGCCAAATGGTGTTAAAACAAGCAGATATGTTGATGAAAGATAAATAATCAACTAGAAGAGCTTGAATGTTTGTTTTTTAATTGTAACCGGCCTCCAAGTTCAAAATGGGTAAGAACCAATTTTTTTTCATGCTATATTTATTCTTTGCGCCAATGGAAGAAAGGTGCTTGATAGTCCAGGGTGGGGGAGATCCCCATGTGTGGTTGTGTCAATAATAATAATAAAATGAAAAAAAAAAGATTCGGCGTATTATTTATTTAAATAATTCACCATAAAATAAAAATGAAATGACATCATATTTATTTCAATTTCTATATTTAAATTTTATGCAACCATAAACTAACATAAATCCATCTTATCCTTGGATTTATTAAACATCGATAGGGATAAAAGGGGCAAGGTGAAAACATAAAAAAAAAATTCTCGCACTAATGGATATTGTTTGAACTAAAATTAGGGGATTGTAGTTGTACCTATACAACTTGTTACCACAAAAAAATGGGAGAATTATATCAGCAATACTCATATCCGTCCATCTCCATATCAAGATGGGCAGGACAGTGAATTTGTTTTTCACAAAATCCATGCTCTAAGTTCTAACATAGCTATTTGGAAACTATTTTACAAACTAATTAGATAACAAGATACATAGATAGATCAAACCTAAATTTTCAATAGGCCTCAAAGGAAGTATACAAACTTGGTGAGAAAGGATTGTAATCCCAATGCTTTGTTCCATTTAGATTCTTGTTCTTGCATTTATTTCCCATATTTCCTCCCTCTCATGATTGGTATAGAGCTTAATGTTTATTTAACTACACATTCATAAGTGATAGTTCTAATTTCTTCCTTTGCTACCCCTAGGATAAGGGAAAATCTTCCCCCACTATCTCTAATCAGTGTTCCTCCCATGGATTATAAATTCATTGTTTCACCATTTTTCCCCTGTATTTCTTCTCCATTTTTGCATTTTTTACCTTTTTTATTTTTGCACTTATCTTCTTCCTATCAATATTCTAAGGACTTCTCGTGGCTCATTTGCCACTCCTCACTCATATATTTATATACCAATACATTATAAAAATATTTATATTTCATATGAGGAATATACATATTTCATTCGTCGAGGGATTGCTTGGAAAACAAGGCTCATAGCCATTACAAGAAATACTCATTATGAGTTCATCACTTTGTCACATGTAGGATTTCTACCTATCACCTGTGCTAAACCTAATTGGCTTTATATTCCTTATATTCCATATAAGGAATATGCTTATAAGGAATACGTTGTTTTTGGTTCCTGATGGATTGCTTAACAAGGCTTCAAGTCACTACAAGAAATAATCATTATGAAATTTGCTAGCCCTTTATAAAGCCTTTATTATTTAGTGAAAGATTCGCCAAGATCTTACAAGATTTTATACTTCAGTGAAAAATTCGCCATGATTTTACAAGATAATATAATTTGGTGCGAGATTCACCAATATATATATATATACATTTTATATTATTGGTAAAATTGCCTTCCGTTTTTCCTATGTATCATGGGGATTCGCCCATTTATTATACTTATAAATTTAGGGGGGTTCTTAAAATTTTCCCTGGTTGGAATGGGGTCTCCTAACAAGCTGCGAAACTGGCCAATTTTTGTTATTTTTTATTATATTTAGTATAGCGCTGGGGTTTTGGGGCGGATCAAAGCCCCGAATGCATTGTAATGGGTTAAAGGGTAAACTAGGGGTCCGAAAACCATGGGTTGCAGACCATAGGAATGTTAAAGCTATATTTTTATAAATAGAGAGGAATTTTGGATTGTAAGAGGTAGGATTTGATGAGCTATTGATGCGATCTATTGTGTAAGTGATCTATTTGGGTTTTTTGGGAACAAAATCCTTCTGGCTGTGTGCGCGGAGATCCTAGTCTAGCTGTGTGCACAGGTTGGGAAGGGAATTGTAAGGAAATGTTGTGGAATGAATGAATATGTAGGATTATTAGATCTAAATCTGTGAGTACTATTGAATGAATTGTTGGTAATTACTGTGTTATGCATTTTATATCTCTATGCTGTGAAGGTCTATATATTGAATGATTGGATCTGTTCTGCTCTGGTTATATCATGCTCCGAAATTCTGTGTATTGAATTGGATGTAGATCTGTTATGTTTTGGTTATGTAATGTTGTGTTGATGTTATTAAAAGAATATAATTGTAGATCTATTGCACGTGGATGCAATTGGATACATATTTAACCCTGCGCAGAGGCAAGGTAACCTGAACAGAATGTAGCCCTACTTGCCTTACCCTTTCTTTCTCAGGGTGCGGAAAACTGGTTCCAGCACCCACCCATACTACTTCAAGTGAGACTGTGACCTATGCAAGTGGGTCACTACCGAAAAGGGCCAATAGTATAGGGGTTTGTTGGCAAACCTTGCACACCAAACCTGGGTCAGGACCCCTCAAGCCAACAATAAGGCTCACTACTCTTAGTCGTGATGGTTTTCTCTACCTCACTCAACCACTACTGTGCCTGCCTATCTCTATTTTGGATCTCCTCAAAGAGGGACATATGGAAAGCATGCAACGACTCTCCTTGGAGCTGGGCCAGGTTGAGATGAACTTCTGCATAAGCATGGACTTGCTCACACAAGCTAGGCAGACTCAGAATGAACACTGCACCTGGTAGGGGGCAGATTCGGTGCTCAGTTGTAGAGATCAATTCTGTGATGGCAGTGGGTTGGCTCTCTTGATGTTGCCTGGATTGAACAACCCTCATCTATAGGGTGTCAGCTTTCAGCTGGAGGGCGTGTAGCTCAGACTGTAATGTTGCCAGTGCAGCCTTCTGCTGCTCTTCCAGGGAAACCCACCTGTCCTCCGAAACGATAGTGAACACATCCACAATTTGATCCAAATATTCCTCAGTTAGAGTGACTTCTATCTCCTTACCGAGCCTATTAGCCCGACATTTCGTTCGCCAAATATTGGGGGTTTCAATTTCTAGTTTTGTGCCACACAAGGACCCTGCGATCTGCTCATCAAGTCCTTCGATTTGCATATCTAGTTGCGCTTCCTTCTCCATGCCCTTGGTCACATATTTTGGGACATTTTTCCTGGTGGCACCTTCTGTGTCACGCACTCGCGTCTCCTTGATAGTATCAGTCAGGGTGGTTTCTTTTGGAGCTATGCTCATACCAGCGGTACCTGTAGTGCCAATAGACCTAAATCCCAATCTCCAGTGTGGTGATCAAGTGGAAATGAGCCGATCAATTTCCTCATCTGTGACCATGTATGGGAGTGACATCCAAATGGGATCCTTGAGGCCACGAATTTGCACATTGTGCCTCGTAACCAGAAATTCCATGATGCCCTTATATTTTTCATACACAGTAGGGTACAGGCGCAACCAAGAATAAATTTTTGTCACCAGCGCGCTGTTAAAAAACACCTAGAACACCTTATTTTCTTCAACACGTTTTGCATCCTTTAAATCCCATAGGTTCGCATATCATGCCCCTTCGCACATATCTAGTTCAAGCTCAGGGAGGAATTCTCCTTCAGGGGCTTGCCACACCACCGAGGCAATTAGCAGCAGTAGCCAGGAGTAATAGAATGCAATCCTGTGGTCTTGTGCTTCGTAAACATTTTCCAAAAATTCAGTGCAAAGGAACTATGACTAGTTATAGCAGACCACTTTTTCGCAGCAGCCAGCGAGCTAAATTACATAGGTGGGGAAAACCATTTCCTGGCACTTGCACATCATCTCATAGGCCAGTAGTAGGGTACCCATGTGCACTCTTGAGTTAGTGATGATTCCTACCAGGAACCCCATTTTGTTATGTTCTATGTGATCATCCTTCTGTACTTTGTCGGTAATCTACTATTCATACCTCTTGCCGATGCGCTTCATGGGATCTGGCCCTTGCATGGGGAGACCAGTAATGCAGTGAATTAGGGCAGCGTCAATTGGAATGCATTCTTGGATCCATAAGCTTCCATCATGGATCAGTGCCAGTAGCTGTTGCACAACCAGGTCAGTGATATTTTATCGACCAAAGTGGGGTATTTGCAACAAGTTCAATAGCCCTGAACCTGCTAAAAAGTGTACCCATGACATTGGCACCACCTTTAACACTGTATCATATAGTATCTGCTCAAGATATAACTCAGGCGCCAATTCTTGGAAGGCCTCAATGTTGGCGAGGTCGTGATCATCGAACATAAAGGAGGGGATACTTCCAAACATATCTCCAATTTTGGGAACCTCATCCAGAACCAGTGACATCTATAGATAGGAGTGAACAACATCAATATCCTTGGATGTGTGCACGGTAGGTCTCCTTTGTCAAATATAAGGTGGTAGCCAAGTCAGCAGAGCTGCCAATAGAGCATCATCCTAAGTAGTTAGAGGATGCTTTGTAGGGTTAGGTGATTATTCCTTAGACTCCCCCTGAGGGTTTTGAACAATCTGAGGGGATGGGAATGGATTCACCACAACCCATTTCACAGCTCTCCCCTTCCCTTGCTCCTGACCTGTTTCCCATTACTTCTCCTTTGTCATCCTTTTCCCCTTGGTCGGCATGGACAGGACCTCCTCAAATTCAAGAGTTACTTCCAATACTTCATTGGATTCCATCTCGGCAGAGGTTGTGGTAGGCGATGATTCAGCGGGGTTGGACACAGTCATTCTTGCTTGGAAGATGAACTCAGGGTTGCTGCTATCAGAGGGTCTAGCATGCCTAGACATGCACACGATGATATTACAAAACGTACCGATTTCATTGAAACTCACAAGGCATAAGAGTTTTAGAACAAAAAGAACCCCATTCCTATCTGCGCCCCTCCTTTTATTACTGCTGAGGGGTAATAGCGATTGGATGAAACTTAGCTGTAACTTAACATCAAGAAAACGGTAAAAAATCCTTCTGAATCACCACATTAGGTGCCAAATGCACGTTCCATTGAATGGTAAGATTGGATATTTACGTATTTTTACTATTCCAACGGTTAGTTTTAGTAGCTTCATACTACCCCTGCACTCCCATTGCGCCCTTCCGTGCCTCCTTACCTAAAGACGACCCGTGAGCACATGCCGGGACTCCCTTCATTCTTCCCCTTGCGTGTGCACAGCCACCATTATACAGCTACTCCAACCATATAGTCATTTGGTACACGTTGGGTTGGCCCTATATGGTTTTAGACAACTGCCATTGGCGTACCCTATCAGGGGGTCTCTATGCAGCGTAGTCAATATAACCGCACTGCCATCTATAATTTCTATTACAACATATAAACCCAACCAATGCTATTGAAATTTTCCTACGTGGCGTGCAAACTGGTTGTCATATAGTAATACTAGCTCATCTTCCTTAAACGACCTTTTTTAGATATGTCTATCATGCCAGGCTTTTTACGAGGCCTTTTGAACTTGCTGATGAAAGTTAGCAATGAACCGGTCCTCTTCCGAGGCAAGTAGCTGCGCTAAGTGTTCCTCCATGATTTTTGGTTCCGCCATGTTTGTCAAAGCCATGATGTGCAGGATAGGGATGATGTATTCCATGGGCATAATTGCCTCCTTCCCATAAACCATCCGAAAAGGCGTTTTCCCAGTCAACTTCTTGCACGTGGTCTGATAGGCCTAGAGCACTGAAGGGATACGCACATCCCAATCATTGAAATGAGCTTTATAGGCTTTAGTAAGTGCCTGCTCAAAAATTTTGTCAAAATCTTCCACCATTCCATTTTCATGAGGGTGATACGGGGTGCTCTTCACATGGTGGATTTGGAATTCTTCAGTTAAAGCTTGAATAGTTTCATTAATGAAATGCATACCTCTATCGCTCATCAAGATCTTCGGATAGCTGAACCTAGTTAATATGTGCTCAAAAATAAAATGCGCAGTGGTATCCATCGTGCAATCCTTTAGAATTTGTGCTTTTGTCCACCTGGTTACATAGTCAGTTATGGTTATGATGTATCAGGCATCTGTCTTCTTTTCTAGTGGGTTGATGGGTTCGACAAAGTCTATATACCAATTTTCAAATGCTTGTAGGGCCATCTGTGGTTGAAAGGGCATCTCATCCCTACGGGAAGGCTTCCCTATCCGTTGGCACGTGTCGTAGGCTTTACAATATGCGTGGGAGTCGCTAAGCAGTGTGGGCCACCACAACCCAACTCTTAATATTGTCTGCGATGCTCCTTTTCCTGGATGTGACCTCCTGCTACTACTCCATGGGCTTCTACTAAAATGGCTTGTCTCATGCTCCAACACATATCTTCGCTGCACCTTGTCAGCTCCCAGCTTATATAATTGGTCTGCAATGATAGTAAAATCAGCTGCACGGGTTACCAATTATTTTTTCTATTGTACCGAGTAGTCTGCAGGTGCCATCCCCGTAGTTAAGAAATGGATAATATCTGCAAAGTTCTCGTCAACCACCTTAATAGCAAAAAGTTGTGCATCAGGCAACCCTTCTTCTAGGTAAGTTGGCTCTTCACCATTCTTGATTTGGGATAGGTGGTTCTGCCCAACATTTAGTCTCCCAAGCTTCATAATTATTTCATAATTGTATTCCTGAAACAACAGTAACCATTGACAAATATTCCCCCCAACACAGGCTTATTGACTAGGTATTCTAAAGCTAAATGATCCATGAACATCCTGAAATGCCCTCCCAATAGATAGTGCCAATATGTTTGTAGGGCATACACCATTTCCAATCCTTCGCGTGTAGTAATAGAGTATTTATGTTCTGCACTAGAAATTTTCCTACTAGAAAACGCAACCGGGTGGTCAATGCCCCCTTCCCCAGGCTGCATGAGGATAGATCCTAGGGCGATCCCTGATGCATCCACATCGACATGAAAGACCTTCACCCAGTCAAGAAATATGAGAATAGGCATAGTGACCATCTTTTCCTTGTGCAGTTCAAAACTCTTATGATATTTTGCATCCCAGAAAAAAGATACGTCCTTCTTTAGTAGCTTCTCCATTGGTGCCATGATCAGCGCGTGCCCTTGAATAAACTTGCTATAGTATCTAGTGTGCCTGAGGATGGAACACAATTGTTTCTCAGTGGTGGGCATTGTTAAGTTGATGATAACTGCAACCTTGGTCGGGTCCACCATCAATCCTTGACGACATACCACATGCCCTAACAAGATACCAAAAGGTACACAGAATATGCACTTCTTAATGTTTAGTGAAATCTAGTGCTTCCTGTAGGCACCCAGCATCATGCGTAGGTTTGACACATGCTTCTTTACCAACCCAAACACTATCCAATCGTCAAAATATACCTCTAGAAACTTATGAATGAATTCCTTGAATAGTGCTACTACCACACCATAAAATATGACAGATGCATTCTTGAGCCCAAAAGGCATGACAATGTAATGAAAGGATCCCCATTCCATTGTGAAGCTAGTTTTGATACGATCTTTAGGCACTATTATGATATGATGTTAGCCTAAAAATCCATCGGTGAATGAGTATGCTTGATGACCTCTAACATTATCCAAAATTCATCAGAGAACGGTGTAGGGAAGAGATCATGTACACAATCATCATTCAACTTGCGCAGGTCTACGCAGATTCTTATTTCCCCTATATTTTTCTTTTCCTGGACCACCATAGGGATTACCCAATATGGCTTCTCTACTGTTTCAATGATACATGTGGCTACCATTTTATCGATTTCTTCTCTGACTTTCTGCTTATACTTGGGGTTCAATCGGTAGGGTTGTTGCCTGACAGGATGCATGTCTGGTTTTAAGCTAATTCGCATGAAACCCAGACCTCCTACAATTTCTTTGAGCTTTGAATACTTTGTGAGAAATAGATCTTGATATTTGAAGAGAAGTTCTGTGATCTTTCCAACTATATCATTATCCCAGTAATCCCCAACTTTAAACATCTTGGGTTGTTCTTCTATTCCAATATTAACTTCCTTTAATTTCAGAGGTTTAGTCACATCAAGCTCATCTAATAGGGGTCCAAAAAATGCATTCTCACCCTCTTATTGAGGGATAGTGATATTTCATGGATCCTCATCACACTCCTCCTTTGATAGATTCTGGTAGTTGCAATATCATTCACCTGCACATCCAAAGTTAGTTCCCCATGCCCTATGCGAGGTGTTAGCTCCCTGTAATCAGCAAGGTTGGCAAATTTTGATAGCAGGGAGAACACTGTTTCAACAAATTTGGGATTCTAGGATCTAGCCCTCCTGAATCTGAAGAGGGATCTCTCCAATAAGTGTAAATATCGATTTATCTTTAAGGTGTTGGGTATTGATATTAGGCTAGTTATGAAGGTTGAGGGTTTTGTTTTGTTTTTGGATGGTTGAGCATGATTATTATTTGAGTGGAAAGTTCTAAATGTAAATAATCTCAAATATTAGAAGTTGCAAGCAAATAGAACAAGCTTTGGCCAAAAAGATGGATAATTGCAGGTTTTAGTCCATTTGGCTATGGAGTCATAATAGGGTTTTAATTGAAACAACCAGGTTTAAGAGTGGTCTATGGGGCAAGTCATCTATGTCTAAGGATCTCTTTAAATTTTATTTATGGAATGAAATGATACAATAAGAAGGGGAATTAGACAAATGAAGAACAAAGAGCAGCCCAAGATCTGGTAAGTACTTTGAAACTAGCCAACTTTTGACCTACACTTAAAGAAAAACATAAAAGTAACCTTAGATCTGGTAAGTACTTCAAAAATAGCCATCCTTTGATATACTTCGAATAGAAAACATTTGAAATGCAAAGGGAAACACAAATGATAACAAAGAAAGGTCTAAGATCTGGTAAGTATTTCGAAACTAGCCAGCTTTCAACACATTCCTAGGGAAACTTTCAGTCAGTATTTTGGGATAAAACTAGGACCAGGGCTCACCATATCTTCCTTAGTTCATCTCTACTTAACATTAAATGAAAATAAATTTCAAGAATAACAATTAGCTAACACAGGAGGACGAGGGAATGCCAACATTCCTATTGCTTGAACTGAATTAAATCATTCCTAAATAACACAATTTGGAAGAAAAGACTAAGATAAAGCTTATCAGTCAGAGAAGGGTCCTGATATACAGTAAATCATATCTCTATGCTTGGTTTTATTTTTAAGAGAAGATGAACGAAGTGAAAACAGAAATAAAATAACGATTTACAGTAAAAAAAACATTACCGTTGACATGGACCAGGATCCCATAATCAACTTGTTTCGATGCTTCAAACAAGTTACAGCTTTAAGTCCATTGTTTCAAGTTAGCAATCATCTTCACTATTCAGCCTAACTATTCTATCACAAGCAGATCTTCAAGAGCCAGTGAACACTATTTACAAGTTGAAGTATCAAGCTCAAGTATATTTCAAAGTTCTGCAACCAACATTTTCTCATGTTCTACAACAGTATTTATAGAAGGAATGAGGAGGTGGGAGAGGATTAAAAGATCTCCCAGGTGAATTAATATAGATTAATGACTTCTCGGCCTTTGAGGGGCTCAATGGAGAATTTTACAGATGTTCTGTCTGTATTAATGTTTTACATTTAAACATTAAGCTCGGTGGGATATTTTGTTGACTTTTAGGCTCTGTTTCAGGATGTAATAACTCTGCTGATATTGTTGCATTAAGTTTCTTTAGCAGAATTAATTGTTTGGATGCACTGAGGAAAATCTCTGATGTTTTGATAATAATTCGGCCTCTGTTGAATGCTTTGAGGCAACAGGTGGCTCTGTGGTAGCTGAGAGGAATCAATTAGCCTCTAATGCGGTGGTGGAGGGATTTATGTCTGATAAACACTTATGAATTTATTTAACTGTGTTTTAATTTGGAGGATTAGGATTTTGATAATCAACCTTAGTTGTAATCCCCCCAAATTTGTCTTCAATATTATTTTTCTGTTGTGTTTAAATCTTTGACACTGATACTGTTTTGATTATTTTATGCATTGTTGTGTGTCTTGTTGATGTGCAGGGCCGCACAGGGCTAATGTGGCATCAATGCCCATGAAGCATTGACAAGACATGGCGTAGAACCCTGTGAATGGCTTCCCTTTGATGAATCAAAGGCATGGGAATCGTCATTCACATCCTTTGGCTTTTATCCAATATAATGGAAAAACCATTAAACACCTGCAAAAAACAATAAAAATTAATAAATCCTGTGGTATTGGGTAGACTATTTCAGAGGTTATGGGGAAGGAGCAAGGTCGTTGGATGGAAACATCCAACAGTTGGGATCTATTAGAGGAGGTCAAAAGGAGAATGGACTAAGAACTAAGTTAGATTCATTGATTCATGAGTGATCAAGGAGATCAACGGTCGGGATAAGTGGCCAACTAATAATGTGAAGGATTCACATTATTTGGATTTTATAAGAAAATGCGAAAGAATAAGGTTAAAACCTTTGTTCTAAGGAAATATGGTAAAAAATAGAGTTGGGGGTTCGGGATGAGTATGAGTCGTAGGATGAGATTGGCCCTACAAGATCAACGACTGAGGAGGCGCGTGACAAAACTCAAATGGAAAGAGGGAAAGTAGTTTCGGGACTTAAAACCACGGGTTTCGCGTGGGGAGGAGGCGGGTAGGAATTTTTACCTTTTGGAACACGATATGCATCCCCGTCCAACACGTGGCATCAGAAAACCACCTATATTGCATGCCCTTTGAGAAATTAACCTCCGCGCTGAAAGTTGCGCGACTTGGAAAGTGGGTCGTCAAATCTGGGGTCTCAGATCTAACGGTAGAGAATGAGCGCGATAATGGATAGATGAACGAGAGGAAACAAGGGTAGCGGTTCTAATCTGGGCTATTGATCTAAGACCTGGATGGCTGAGATTGCAGCTGGGAATCAAATGGAAAAGATTCAATGGCGGAGAAGGAGTTAATAAGGATCGTTGATCTGCAGAGATCAATAGTCAGGAAAGGTCGTAAAAACATTAGAACACGGGGCTCATGAATTTAAACCAAAGTTGAGAGATGAGATCTAGACCATCTGATCTGGACATGTGGATAGCCCAGATGCAATCGGGGCTTGGAAATAGCCGGGCAAAGAAATTGGAGTGCGACGGAGCGATTGAGCGCTGGATGTTGATCTGAGGATCAGATCAATGGTGGAGAGTGAATCAGCGGATTTTGAAGGAGGAGGAAAGGTTAATGATTGGGGTGAATATGGACCGTTAGATATGGGAAGGTGGGGAGGAGATAAACAGTCCAAAAAATATTGAGGAATGGCCAATCAGAGGGGACACAAAAGTGAGCCTGATAGAACATACGATGCGATCATGCGCAGGCCGTTTGATTGGCTCAAGATCAACGACGAAGATTTCTTTAAAAGCGAACCGGCAGAAACCCTTTGAAACATATGAAAAAATAAAAATTTAATATAATACAAAGTTTTGGCTGTCGAGTGGGTTATATATATATATATGAAATGGATAGGCGCCCGTCTGCGGGGCCATAGTTTTATATGGAATGCAATAGGCCCAGGGCTTAATATATATGAGGGCCAATCGCATCAAAACTGTCAGACTTGGTCTTTCAATCTAACCATTTGATTTTCTCCGATGCGATTAGCGCTTCGGGACCTTTAAGACTTAGTCCCGGGCATAATTTATATTAAGTGAAGCGGAGAGGAGAGTTTATGCAAATGGGGCTTAATCGTATCGGAAAATTTGGTTTGGGTCTTTCAATCTACCCATTTTTACATTAAAATAACCTTGTATGGGCACGTTTAGACCAAAATTTAGAAAAAATGGGGTTTTTTAATTTACAAGGGGAAATATCAATTGGGAATGGATATTTACAATCTTTTAGTGCCCGACTGCGGGCACTCAGGTTATATGGAGCGATAATAGGATCGGGGGTTATGAACAAAGGGCTTAATCGCATCGCGATTTTTTAACATGGAAAAACAGACTTGCGCACTCTATTTTTTCCAATGCGATAAGTGCTTAAATGGTTCAGTGCTTGGTTCCAGCACCAAGGCATATGGAGGGGATGTGGTTTAAGACTTACCCCAAGGGGGCTTAAGTCTGTAATACAAAAAGTGTATTTTTATGATTTTTTTAGGATTTTTCTGATGGATTTGGGCGTTTTGGCAGAGTTTAAAAGTGAGTTTTAAACTCTTTAAAGAGGACTTATGAAGGGGAAAAGGAGAGAAATGAAAAGTTGAGGAATTTCATGGGGAAACAAAGGGGTAAAAATGAAGGTTAGTTTTGAAGTGGAGGGAGGGAAAAAATGGATTTTGCAGCAATATTTTCTCCATGAAATTAGCAGGATTTCATAATTTAAAATGGAAACAACAGTGAAGATTTAGAAAAAGGGCCAGATGTCTTCATGATTCTTCAAGAGATAACACTTTTTGCAATAAAAATTGTTCCTTGAAGGCTCTCAAAAAATGTTTTAGCCACCATTTAATATGAAATTTTTTATTGGTGGCTAACAGTGGCTCCACTTCGGGATGGTGCCTTCTTGAAGGCATCAAGAACTTCAGACTTGCATTCTCTGGGAGGTTGTTCAGTGCCTTATCCATTCGACTGCCTTTCCTTTATTTGAATGATCTTCGTTTTCTTGAAAATATTTAGCAGTCATGAAAAATACTGGATCTTCATCAACAAGCTTTCTATCTACCCAATCCTACTGATCTAAGATTTTTTCTTATTTAGAGTTCACTTCGATTGGCAAACTCTTTACAAATTTTTACTATTTTGAAAGAAAAAAACCTAATCTATTTCTACTTCTTATTTCTCCATGAACTCAGATTAAACATTTGAGCTCATATGCTTCTCTACCTAATCTACTAATCTATTAGGATTTAAACAGTCTAACATATTTTTATTCACTAATTTCTAAAATAGAATTTAAAAGCATACAAGTCAGGATTGAACAGTCTAACTTGTTGCTAATCCATGGCATAAAAAACAAGCTACACATAGATATTACTTTACAAATAATTAAACCAAAATGGAAGGCTTAAGATCTGAAATTTTTGAGCATGGCCTTCTCTTTTCTTCAGCTCTGTTTTTGAGTTTATTCGAGCTATTTTTGCTTGTTATCTGGTTCAGATTTTGAGTTGATTAGAACCAGTTTTATCTTTTATTTTTGAATCCAGAAATAAACAGATTTGAGTCACTTCTTTTGAAAACTTAGGTTTAGTTTTTGAGCTTGTTTGAACCTTCAATTTCTATCCTATTCCTCCTAACTGATACGCCAAGATTAATTTGTTTGGAAAATTGAATTCAGTAACCTATCAGCAGTAAATTTAAAACTAATTAGTCATGATTAGGCTGTATGACTAACTAAGAGTGTGTTTCTCAAGAGTGGCATTTAAGCTTGCACACTTTCAGATTTTGTTTCTCTTTTTTGGTATGGGGCTATACCTTTCTTATTTTTACAATCTGCCCTCTTTTCTCCTTTTGTTGTTCTTGTATTTTTTTATTTTTTATTTTTCTTCGGAGACAAGAAATAAACAACTATCTAAATGCTTAAAACTGAGCTATATTGACATTCCTATCTAACCTATTCTAACATGGAGTATTTACATCTTCATATGATACAAAAGTGCCAATGTAGCCAGTTGAGTAATGTCATAACGAAGAAGAAACTCTGGCTGCTTGTTAGAGGTATCTATAGTACATTTTGAAGATTAATCTTCAAAATCAAGACTATCACAGGAGGTGACAACTTTTCATGTCTCTGGCTTTTGCAAAGGATCCATTCTTGATAATTTGAGCTGGTTGGGACTTCCACACACTTTTCCAAAGGATAAACAAATAAAAGATGAAGGTTCTCTTCTTTTGGGCTCTCCATGTCTGGTAGATTTTGTGTTTCCAAGACTTCAGCTTTGAGGACTTCGTTGTCAGTATGTGGCTTGGAAGTATCATCATCCTTAACCTGTAAAATAGTAAACAGTGAAATATCTTCTTTCTTTAAATCTATGCTTACTTCTGATATAAATTTAGGTTCTTCGAATGGCAGATTAACATTATTGAATGGAGAAGTCTCTTCTTGAAAAGAAATTATATCCTCAGTAGGATGGTCTTCTATTTTTTTTTCTCCTTCAAATGTTTGCTAGTATATTTTATTTTTTGGGACAGATGGTCTGAATTTTTCTTGAATTGTATATTTTTTGCTCTCCCAAGGTCTTAGACATGTACTAGGCACAAGGGATAATCCATTAGAAAAAATGTTTTGGTCTTTAGGAACAAGGATAAGTTGGAAATTTAAAAGATTTTAATAAATCTATGGTATCATCCTTGTAGGCTTTAAGTCTGGGATGTTCAACCATGCATTCTTCTTTCACTTGCCTAATTACCAATTCTGCATTTCCGTGAATTATTATCTTTTGGGCTCCTAGTTTTTTCAATAAGTGTAGCCCTAAGAGAAGTGCCTCATACTATACTATGTCAGTTGTGCATTGAAAATTCAGTTTGCATGAATAGGCTTTAGAATAATTGTTTCTTTTATTGTAAATCTATATTCCTGCACCTGCATTAGTTTTAGTACATAACCCATTAAAATTCATATTCCAAAGAGGACTAGTTTCATTATTATCACTGATTTCTTTACTATCCTCTTTGTCTCAAGTGCCATTGGATTGCTCTGTGGAATAGGCACCATGTTCATCAATGTCTAGTTTAGATGATGGCTTGGAGAGTAGATGTTTGCTTAGTATTTGATCAATTAGTTCTTTTGTCAAAGGAGAGATTTTTCTTTGAGTATAAACAGAAGAAAAGATGCCCTGTATTTTATGACCAAAAAAAGAACTCTCTGCATATTTACAACAAAGTTCTCTTCGTGAATGAGCAAGAGTATTTGTTTTGCAATAAGTTTTAGAGACTGACTGTTTATTAATGGTCTGATATATCTTCTTCTGTCAAGGAGGGAAATATTTCTATGTCCCTTTGAACAGAATTATAGTGGTTCTCTATCTCTTGTAAAGGCTGATTTTGAGGCTGGAAGTTCTCTTGAGCCTCTTCTAGGGGATCTTGACTTGTGCTTGCAGGAAAAATTTGAGGATTTTCTGTCGTTTCCTCAAAGCACTGCTCACTATTAGTATTTGAAATTTGATTGTGAAGATCTCCTATCGGCATAGTACAAGATATAGGAAGGAAATCAAAAATTTCTTGATAGCCTTCTTTATTGCTTTCTTTATAAGTTTTCTCGTCATTTTCTATAAGGTGTTTATCATAATTCATAGCTTGGTTACTATCTTGATCTTGAGGTGATTGGGCTTGTGTTTGATCAAGGGAAAGCATAGCTTTCTCTAGATCATCCATTTTCATATTAGCCATCAACCTATCCATTCTTTTCCCAAGCATATGCATCATCTTTTCCATCATGATTAGAAATTTTCCTTGATTATTTTCTCTGTAATATTGTTCACCATACATGTCTTGTAGTGGTAGAGTTTGCATTTTCTTAGGGAAAGGCATATGATTTTCTGGATCACCAATGTTTAAATTATCCATAAACCTATCCACCCTTCTTGCAAGCATGTAAATCAACTTTTCCATCATGATCATATGTTTGTCATCTGGGTCTATATCTAAATCCATATTTGTAAATCAGAAAAAGTGGTCACTGTGTCTGTTTAATCAGTTCAAGGTCTTCTACCAGTGGAGTCATTTGGTATTTTGGGAGTTTCAGAGTTTGGAGTTGCCAGGTGGAAAATTTTTAGCTCATAAGGAGGTAAAATGTTTTATGGTTCCACCACCATGTGTTTCTTGTAGAGATGCAAGGTTTTCAGGAATTGAATTAGCTCTCAAGGGTGATCTGAAAATAGTTGAAAATTTAATCTTAGGATACTTCCTAAGGATACTTTCAGGGCTATCAACTATCTCAGGTGGATTTGGGTTAGAGTGGGCTCTAGTATGAAACTTTTTAGGAGTCACTATGTTGTGTTTTTCAGACCCAACTAAACAAGAACAGTTTAACCAGATATGAGAATCTTTAAGAGGTTAACTGATCTTTCAAACAAGAAAATTTTAATCCTAAAATCCTCTAACTGAGTTAAAATGATGTTATGACGATAACAGGCCTTTCCAGTGGAGTCTTAAGGTCTTTTTAGGATTGTGGAGTCGCCAAGTGGAATTTTTTAGCTATTTTAGAGGTAAAAGGTTTTATGGCCCACCACCATGTTTATTGAATTCCAATCTGAAATATTTTTGGGTTTTCTGAGTTATTTTTCAGTTGTGTAGTTTCTAAGAGTGTCCTAAATCTGTTTCAAAACTTAGCTACGGTTATGAGACAAAGACAGTCTACTCTTATGGCTAAGCTAGCTGATCCTTCAAGGTTAGATAAGCTCTTATGAGAATCCTAGGGTTTTGCCTAGTTTTTCACTGATTCAAATAAGTTTCATCATGATTACCATCACTTGGTAGTGCTTGAAAAGGCTGATTTTTACTCATTGCACAATGTTTTTGAAAGTATGATTTTTGAGGTCTTAGAACTATTTATGATGAAAAACACTCACAAGCTCCCCACTGGAGTCGCCATAAATGTTATTTTTGGTGGCTCAACTGGCCAATATGCCAAATGTTTAGTGAGTAAAGGGGTTTCTGAGACATTTAAAGTTTTAAATAAGAAAATAACTTACTCCCTAGTGGAGTTGCCAGAAATGTTAGCTCCCTGTAATCAGCAAGATTGCCAAAGTCCGACAACAGGGAGAACACCGTTTCAACCACTTTGGGATTCTAGGATCTAGCCCTCCTGAATCCCTATAGGGATCTTTCCAATAAGTGTAAAGATGGATTTATATTTAAGGTGTTGGGTATTGATATTAGGCTAGTTATGAAGACTGAGGGTTTTGTTTTGTTTTTGGATGGTTGAGCATGATTATTATTTGAGTGGAAAGTTATAAATGCAAAGAGTTTCAAAGGTGAGAAGTTGCAAGCAAATAGAACAAGCTTTGGCCAAAAAGATGTATAATTGTAGGTTTTAGTCCATTGGGCTATGGAGTCATAATAGGGTTTTAATTGAAACAACCAGGTTCAAGAGTGGTCTATGGGGCAAGTCATCTATGTCTAAGGGTCTCTTTAAATTTGATTTATGGAATGAAATGATACAAAAATAAGGGGAATTAGACAAATGAAGAACAAAGAACAGCCCAAGATCTGGTAAGTACTTTGAAACTAGCCATCTTTTGCATACACTTAAGAAAAACATAAAAGTAACCTAGGATCTGGTAAGTACTTCGAAACTAGCCAACTTTCAAAACATTCCTAGGGAAACTTTCAGTCAGTCTTTTGGGATAAAAATAGGACCAGGGCTCACCATACCTTCCTTAGTTCATCTCTACTTAACATGAAATGAAAATAAATTTCAAGAATAACAATTAGCTAAGACAGGAGGACGAGGGAACGACAACATTCCTACTTCTTGAATAGAATTAAATAATTCCTAAATAACACAATTTGGAAGAAAACACTAAGATAAATCTTATCAGTCAAAGAAGGGTACTAATATACAGTAAATAATAACTCTGTGCTTGTTGTTCTCTACAAGAGAAGATGAATGAAGTGAAAACAGAAATAAAATAACGATTTACAATAAGAAAAACATCACCGTTGACATAGAATAGGATCCCATAAATCAGCTTGTATTGATGCTTCAAACCAATTACAGCTTTAAGTCTAGTGTTTCAGGATAGCAATCATCTTCACTATTCAGCCTAACTATTCTATCACAAGCAGAGCTTCAAGAGCCAGTGAACACTATTTACAAGTTGAAGTCTCAAGCTCAAGTATATTTCAAAGTTCTGGAACCAACATTTTATCATCTTCTACAGCAGTATTTATAGAAGGAATGAGGAGGTGGAAGAGGATAAAAAGATCTCCCAGGTGAATTAATATAGATTAATGACTTCTCGGGCTTTGAGGGGCTCGATGTAGAAGTTTACAGATGTTCTGTCTATATTAATGTTTTACATTTAAAGATTAAGCTCGGTGGGAGCTTTTGTTGACTTTTAGGATCTGTTTCAGGATGTAATAACTCTACTGATATTTTTTGCATTAATTTTCTTTAGAAGAATTAACTGTTTGGTTGTGCTGAGGCAAATATTTGATGTTCTGATAATAATTCAGCCTCTATTGAATGCTATGAGGAAACAACTAGCTCTGTGGAGGCTGAGAGGAATCAATTAGCCTCTCATGTGGTGGTGGAGGCCTTTCTGTCTGATAAACACTTATGATTTTCTTTAACTGTGTTTTAATTTGGAGGATTGGGATTTTGATAATCAACCTTAGCCATAATCCCCCCAAATTTGTCTTCAATATTCTATTTCTACTATGTTTAAATCTTCGACACTGATACTGTTTTGATTATTTTATGCACTGTTGTGTGTCTTGTTGATGTGCAGGGCTACACAAGGCTGATATGGCATCAATGCCCATGAAGCATTGACGAGACATGGCGTAGAACCCTATGAATTTCTTCCCTTTAATGAATCAAAGGCATGGGAATCATCATTCACAGCCTTTGGCTTTTATCCAATATAGTGGAAAAACCATCAAACACCTGCCAAAAAAAAAAAAAATTTAATAAATCCTGCGTTATTGGGTAGACTATTTCATATGTTGTGGGGAAGGAGCAAGGTCGTTGGATGGAAGCATCCAACAGTTGGGATCTGTTAGAGGAGGTCAAAAGGAGAATCGAAGAATAATTAAGTCAGATCTATTGATTCATGATTGGTCAAGGAGATCAATGGTTGGGATAAGCGGTGGAATAATAATGTGAAGGATTCAAATATTTGGATTTTATAAGAAAATGTGAAAGAATAAGGTTAAAACCTTTGTTATGAGGAAATATAGTAAAAAATAGAGTTGGGGGTTTGGGATGAATACGAGCCATTGGATCAGATTGGCCCTACAAGATCAACGGCTGAGGAGGCGTGCGACAAAACTAAAATGGAAAGAGGGAAAGCGGTTTCGGGACTTAAAACCATGGGTTTCGTGCGGGGAGGAGGCGGGTACGAAATTTTTCCTTTTGGGACGCGATATGCATCCCTGCCCGACATGTGGCATCAGAAAGCCACCTATATCGTGTGCCCTTTGAGAAATTAACCTCCGCGCTGAAAGTTACGCGACTTAAAAAGTGGGTCGTGAGATCTGGGGTCTCAGATCTGACGGTAGAGAATGAGCGCGATAACGGATAGATGAACAGGCAGAAACAAGGGGAGTGGTTCTAATATGGGCCATTTATCTAAGATCTAGATGGGTGAGATTGCTTATGGGAATCAAATGGAAAATATTCAATGGCGGAGAAGGATTTAATAAGGACAGTTGATCTGCAGAGATTAACGGTCGAGAAAGGTAGGAAAAACATTAGAAAGCGGGGCTCATGAATTTAAACCAAATTTGGGAGACATGATCTGGACCATCCAATATAGACATGTGGATGGCCCAGATGCAATCGGGGCTCATCAATCGGCAGGGAAAATAACTTGGAGTGTGACAAAGTGATTGAGCGCTGGCCATTGATCTGAGGATCAAATCAATGATGGAGAGTGAATCGACAGATTTTGAAGGCGGAGGAAAGGTTAATGATCGGGGAAAATATGGACTGTTAGATCTGGGAAGGTGAGGAGGAGATCAACGGTCCAAAAAAGATTAGGGAATGGCCAATCAGAGGGGACAAAAAAGTGAGCCAGATAGAACATGCGATGCAATCATGCGCAGGTCGTTTGATCGGCTCAAGATCAACGGTGGAGATTGATTTAAAAGCGAACCGACGGAAACCCTTTGAAACATATGAAAAACCGAAAATTTAATATGATACAAAGTTTTGGCTATTGGGCAGGTTATATATATATGAAATGGATAGGTGCCCGTTTGTAGGGCCATAGGCTTGTATGGAATGCGATAGGCCCAGGGCTTAATATATATGAGGGCCAATCGCATTGGAACTGTCGGACTTGGTCTTTCAATCTAACCATTTGATTTTCTCTGATGCGATTAGCATTTCAGGACCTTTAAGTCTTGGTCTTGGGCATAAGTTATATGAAGTGAAGTGGAGAGAAGATTTTATGCAAATGGGGCTTAATCGCATCGGAAACTTTGGTTCGAGTCTTTCAATCTACCCATTTTTACATTAAAAAAAACTTGTATGGGCGCATTTAGACCAAAATTTAGAAAAAAAAGGGTTTTTTTATTTACAAAGGGAAATATCAATCATGAATGGATATTTACAATGTTTTAGCGCCCGACTACAGGCACTCAGGTTATATGGAAAGATAATAGGATTGGGGGTTATGAAAAAAGGGCTTAATTGCATCAGGACTTTTTAACATGGCAAAACAGACTTGCGTGCTCTATTTTTTCCAATGCGATAAGCGCTTAAAAGGTTCAGCACTTGGTTCCAGCACCAAGGCATATGGAGGGGAAGTGGTTTAAGACTTAGCCCAAGGGGGCTTAAGTCTTTAATACAAAAAGTGTATTTATATGAGTTTTTTAGGATTTTTCTGATGGATTTGGGGGTTTTGGTAGAGTTTAAAAGTTAAACTCTGTAAAGAGGACTTATGAAGGGGAAAAGGAGAGAAATGAAAAATTGATGAATTTCATGGGGAAACAAAGGGGTAAAAATGAAGGTTATTTTTGAAGTCGACGGAGGGAAAAAATGGACTTTGCAGCAGTATTTTCTCCATGAAATCAGTAGGATTTCATAATTTAAAATGGAAACAGTAGTGAAGATTTAGACAAAGGGCCAAATGTCTTCATGAGTCTTCAAGAGATAAAAAATTTTGCAATAAAAATTATTCCTTGAAGCCTCTCAAAAAATGTTTGAGCCACCATTTGATATGGAAAATTTTATTGGTGGCTAACACGAGGGAGTGATTCATAAAATACTATAGCATCTATGTCCTGTAGGGATTCTTGTAATTTCTCTGTTTCGCCTATCAACCTGAATTATCCCAAAAAATATTCTCTCATGGTGTTCAAGTGGCGATTGCGCTGATGTATCTCTGCATCCAAATACCACGTGGTGGGGATTGGTACCAAGTCTTGAATAAACATGTGGACCCATTCATCCCAATTTATTTTGCTCCATACTTCCATCCATATAGACAAGTGCTTGCATTGGTCTCCGCGGTCAGGGAAAATCTCCATGGGTAGGTTGATTGGAGGTTCGAATTGTACGATCATCATTCTGTGGCATTCCTCCCAACCCTGAAAGGACCCCTTATGATTTTCCCACCATCACGCAGGGGTCACACACATAGCTAAGTTAAGCGCCCACATTCTTCGTTCGTTTGGGACTTCTGCTTCGAATGCACTAAGAAAATACTTAACACTACCAGAATCATCAAAATAGGGCAGCTCTCTTACCTCTGAGGAGATACACCGAAAGCTCTTTGTAATCTTAAGGCATCGTAGTGCATATATGTCATGCAACCTGTTCTACAAATTCTCTATCTCACCATCTATGTTAGAGAGAAATTCATTGTCCTTCTCCCAACAGAGCACATCATCAGCTGTAGGGTTAATCGAATCATCATCCTGAGTCGTCAGCTTGTAAATATGATCAACATCATCCCCTTGGCACACCGATTTTGTATACTGCTCACCCTCCACCGGATCCAGAGGGACTATTACTCGCATACCCTCATTCTCAAAAACCATGCTTCGCCTTTTTAAGTTGATAATACCTCCCATGTCTATAGCCCAATCCAGTCCTAAAAGCACAAGGTAAGGGTCTACATCATCTACAATTTGAATCACCTGAAAATATGCATATACCTTAACTCTCACGATCTCTACCATAACCTTTGATAGCCTTCCTAGCAGCATGGTCTTCTATTGGTTAGCTATCCATAGCTATATAGTAGACCATTCCAGCTTGGGATCTCCCATCCCATACCGACTTTGTAGGTCCTTGTTTAAAATATTTCAAGTCAATCACAATTTGAGCGTAGGATTTAGGCTTCCAAAACTGCTGTTTTAAGGCATCCTTAATTTCCTGTATTGACGGATCCGTGTGTTGGCCAACGTACCCCATGAACCAATCCAAGGCCCTTCCTTCAAAGGCTAGGGATAACTGTGCTCTTTTTAAAGCATCTCTAGCAACATTCTGTGTGGTCCATAATGATTCTTCCATGACCAAAAATTAGTCCATGTCCTCATCCCCCACACACTTAAAGGTGGGTAGCTTCATATGCGTGGTCATATTGTCTTCCAGCGGTGGTGGTGGGGTTCTTGCCCTTACATGGATTTGACGTTGGGGTAACCGTAGGACTAGTTTCTGCCTGCGTAGGCGGCTCTCTTAAGGGACAATATACTACTCTATCTCCTTCTTGATTAACCTAGTAGGATTTACCACTTCGTGTTGTACTTCCACTCTGATCATAGGTCATTCACCCGGTGTGACTACACATAACACCTTTTTCGCACAATATTATCTTAATTAATATCAATAATGTTTGCATGAACTTGCGTCAAAATCCTTTGAAGAACCTTCGCTAAGATTCAGAATAATATACGAATTGATAAACTATGAATTCCATTAAAAATACTCCTAAAAAACTATCGACCCAGTGATCGATAGTCTGCATGATATTGTTATCAGCCTTGTCCAACTATATGATTAATTCAGGAGTCCACTCTTTAATCTGATCATCTTTCCAACAGGTTTGGAACTCTGCTAACCTTGCTAGCCACTCCTATAGTTTGTGTGCGAAAGTTACAAATAAGATTTCATATACCTTTGCAAATATATACTTGTCTTCCCACTCTTCAGCAGTCAGCCTTGTAGTTAGATTTTCTTTTAGGGAAAATTCCTGAATCTGTTTTTTGAACCAGCCTTCAACCTTAGGTTTCTCAGGCCACCAATGACCTCATGGAATTACCTGGTCTTTCTATCAAAATGCTCCCAGTCTCGGAAATGGAACAATTTTTTGGCTTGAGGGGTCCTCACCCAGGTTCAGATTTAAGTTTTGTTAACAAACCCCTATACTACTGGCCTTTTTGGAAATGACCTACTTGTGCAAGCCAGGATCTCACTCAAAGTAGTATGGGAGGGTGCTGGAACCAGGTTTCCACACCCTGAGAGAAAGAGAGTTAATTGAGGCAGCCCTGTTAAGATCTATCAGATTTTCACAGAAGAAGTATCATCACAGAACCTTTAACAATATACTTGCAGAATGTGAAGCTCATAAACCCACAGATAGCATGTAAACATAAGTAAAGGAACTATTAATAATAAGATCTAAGTAATGAATTCGCATCCATGTGCACATCAATATTCATCAAGAGGAAGAATCACCGCAGTAACACAAACACAACTAGTTCTCATAACATAGAGATACTTCTAAACATATTTCTCATTCATTAGCATTCAAAATAAACTTACAGACCTGATTCCCAACCCACGTACATAGCCAACGTGGTCTACACACAATAGGAATGAGGATCTCCGCATGCATAGCTAGCAGGATTCCTTACCCAAACAAAACCCAAAACAGATCTCAGCAGTTCGCAACTAGCATCAATCACACTTAGCTTCTTCCTAGACTGAATCTATCCATCTATTTATAGCATATTAGCCTGTGCTATCCTATGGTATGCAAACCATGTTTTGTGGACTCTTGATCTACCCTTTGACTCATTACAATACATTTTGGACTTTGACCTGCCCCAAAGCCCCTATGCTAGACTAATTATTACAAAATTTATATCAAAACATAGCATTGGAACATTTCAAAACATAGTAGGGGACCTTGTTCCAACATCACCTCTATACACTCCTCAAATTTTACTCTAGGTTCCTCCATCTGGAAAATTTTAGATATCTCCATGATATTAGTTACTATGTCCACCCCATATATAGGCCTCAACTCATTGAGTGGTCTTTCATTAAGAAACTAAATGATTTTTTTGGAAATATGGGAGTTATTTTCTCCATCTTCTTTGGCCTATAAGATGAATAAATCATAATATATGATTAAAATTTTCTATTAATCCATCAAGGTTATGTACTCCTAAATTTTTCTTATCACTTCAATGATCCTATCCCAGGCCAGTTCCTTGGCTTACAACAGAGACATGTTTCCTTTCAGATTTCCCTTTAACTCAGATACTCTTAGTTTGCTGCCCGTGGGTTCTTACTAATTATGTCTGCATTTTTCCTGGAATTCTCCAGTTGCTTCTCTTTATGTGCTAGGATTATTTTGACGAAATCCAAAACATTATACAACCTTTTAAACTATCCTTAGGAAAGTTGGTTTTTAGTAATGGTCTTGGTGATATTTTCAGTGGGGTTTTGGGGATCTTCAGGTACAATTATTGCATATATATGTGTGTCTATTCTCATTTTCAGCTTTGCTACCTACTGCTTGAGGCCTACTATTTAATTATTTCCTTTCTATGAGCTCTTTTTCCATTATTTCATTCTTTCTTCCACTTGTGCAAGTTATTTGGATTTCACATGGTCACTACCTGACCTCTTCAATTTATGCCTTAGCTCCTGGATTTTTTCTCAGGAAATTTGAAGAAGGAGTTCAAAGGAAACTTTTTCCTCTAGATTTACACCTAGGTCCATAACCAGCTCCTTCAATCTCTCGTTTGGCATGTGGAGATATGTCGAGTTGGCTCTCTCCTACTTTAACCTGGTTGTAGCTTTTTCCATCAGCTTATTGACCTTGGTGATAGTCATTACATTACTATTGAGCTCACTGTATAGCCTCTATCGTACTTTTCCATGGAAATTTGTCTTACCTAGCAGGGGAACCCTTGTCAAATATAGAGAAACATCCAAGGATTTGAACTAAGAACTTGAAGGAAAGGAATATGCCAATGGATGCTGTAGTGAGAACTTTATTTGGTTTCTATCTAATTCCATAGCAGCCAAAAGTATGGTATTATATGGCACTGAATGAGATGCCATTTGTTGCTGCATCTCTTCCCTTACCTTCTCATTTATTTATTCAATAGCCTTTCCAGTAGGCCAGGTTGACTTAGTAATAGTTGCACCTCCCTTTGAACCTAAAATAGATACCTCTGAAGTGGATGAGGCAAGAGTTTGTAATGGATCCCTTAAGGTAACTTGAAAACCTTGTTGGTCTGGCCTTCTTTCTACTAACCTGGTATCAAGTATTCTTCTTCTGTATCTTGGGTTTCTTCCCTATTTCTTGTGTGTACATACTCTATCTCTGTATATCAAGTTTGATCCATGGTCCTCTTATGTGCTTTATCCATTTTTCTAGTGTATAAATATCCATCTCCATGTTTATAGGCCATAAATCAAAGTTAGCTTTCCATTCGATTTAAGACCTAGATTCATGCTCATAAGTTGAAGCCTTTATCTTCTCTCTTATTTGGGTAATGACACCATGAGGGTCATAATTCCAGACATCTCATAGGTATGAAATCATCTCTTTATGTAATTCTTAAACCGACTTGAAGGCTTGCCTAGAATTCACAATAAAATGTCCTACATGCCTTCCCAATTTAAACATATATCCCTTCTTAGTGGGAACAAGGTGAACTTTGTTCACATTAAGGCTTCATGTGATGAATTATAAAGAGACAATACTCACGGGAATGAACACAAACAAGTGTTAAGAAGTTAGCTCACACCCATAGATCCTGATTTCTATGTAATTCTCAAAAAGGTATGAGTCCCCTACCATATTGTTCTTCCTAAGATGGAGAATATCTTTATGCCGAGGGAGAATTATAGGGGGGAACACCATGGATAATATTTTATGTAATAGCCATATAAGTGGATATAAATTTAGAATAGCCATAAAAATATGATCTCTTCCTAACAAAAACATTCTAGTTGAAAATAGATTTGCTCTGTTTATTACCGACCACGAAACTGAGACCTAGACAGTCGAGTTCATCCACATGAGTGTACAAAAAAAATAAAACACCAGTGAATAATATCTAAAAATGGATGTGGCTAGAAAATGGTCTAGCTGAAATATTATAGCCCCATATAGGTAAAAAGGAATGTCAAATAAATTTTCAGGATACATAATTTTCCTCAGGAAACCCAAAGTGGCCTTAGTAGTAGTATTGGCATAATCGTCCCCCAAGAGATAGGAAATTAGGGATAGTATGGAATAAATGGGCTCTACAAAGAGAGTTATGGGGAAACTATCAATAATGGGAAAATATTATATGGCAGGAGCCATGACCATTTGCAGGAAGGATTGCTACTCATCAGCTGCAAGGGTGGAGTTATGGTATACCAATGCGGTTTTAGTAAAATTCTAAGGTTCACGAGAGTTGGGGTGCAACAGTGATTTTTGAATCATCTCTACGGTTACTTCAAGGATTTTGGCCCCAGTGGAAAAGGCAAAAGGAAAAGAAATTTTTCTCTTCTATGTAGGTTGAATTCAACCAAGAGATGGACTCAGGAAAATGGCATGGAGAGGGTGACATTTGGTAGTATAAGCAAGAGTCTAACACCCAGAATGCATCTTCTCCCCTAACATGGCTACCATATAGGTTGAAACGAAGGTAGACAATGTGGTAGGAATAGGAGGGGTCGAAAATTTGTGCGTCGGTGTCCATGAGTGTATCGACACTAGAGGAGGGTTTGGCTTCATGGACCTTAGGGGTCTTGAGAGCCATCTTATACATATTCTATGAATATTCAAATGATTTGCAGGTTGAGGGAAATGGTTAGTTACCTGCTTGTCCTAGAGTGGGTTGAAAATGACATTGCAAGGAGGTTCCGGGTTAGCCGAGAGCTCAAACGACATTTCTGGATAGATGACTGCTGAGAGAGATTACACCAGGAACTGATATAAATATTTGGAAATGTGAGGCGGGAAGGGTTTTTATAGGTGGAGAGGGGAAGATGGTCACTAATGTGGGATGAATTCATGGGAGGGACACGTGGCTAGATGAGATTGGGAGATTATGGGGGATAGGTGGACGGGAGTGGGGGGAGACAAGTTACTTCTTACCATTTCAAAATCACACATGCTTGAATTGGCACTGGCGAGTTGGCCCACATGGAACATGGTCCCCACCATCCTCTGGTGGGTTGGATAACAAGAGGCCAGATCCAACGTTCACCCATCAGAATGAATCTGGGTTGTTGGGTTGGAGGGCTCACTAGTCTGAATTTTCAACTCTAGGGGGGGGGGGGGGGGGTGGGGCGCTTGCTTATTATACATGTAGGTTACCCCCCCGAACAACATCCATGGGGTGGTTGGTCAGGGATGGATGATGATATACCTCGAAAATTCTTGGCCATTAACCAATAATGTGAGAATGTGCAAAAATTATCCTTACCTTGCTGTGTTTTCCTATTGGGGGTCCCTTGAGCAGTGTTTTTTACTTTTGACCTTCTTCCATGGATCTGAAAGTCCACCCCCCCTAGATTATTTATTTTTTTATTGTTATTTAGGAGCCTTGGATCTAGTTTCTCAGCTTTCTTATAAAATTGATGAAGGGAAACAACACTTTGCCACTTTGAAACTATCGAGAATAAGTTTGTTACAATGTTTTCACCTAAGATTGTAGATGAGCATGAATCCCCTATTTCAATTCTTGAATCTAAGTCTAAAATAATTTAGAGAATATATATAGGATGATTCCCCTTAATATCTCAGTGAAACCGAGAATTATAGAGAACATTCATATTGGTGTCTTATTCTCACTTGATTAAATTCAGACTTATAAGGAGCTATTCTAAGAATTCTATAGCATTTTTTCCTAGCCTTATGACGAAATTCGAGGGATAGACCCAAGTATTGTATTTCTTGAAATCAAGACCTACTCAGATGCTAAAAATATTAGACAAATATTACGTCTGGTGCATCCTATAAAAGTTGTTAGTATAAAAGTTGAAGTTGAAAATATTCTAAAGGAGCGTGTTGGGCCATGGAAAAGGTATGTTTTATCCTCATATTAGCTTGATTTATCATTGAATTTCATGTACTTATCTTCTTTTTTTCAATAAATCTAGAAGAAATATTGTGAAAGATGGAAAATACCAATTATCAACAAATTGTATGATTCTGGCATGAAAACTAACTTTCGCTTTCTTTTTGTGTGCAGGAATTCGAATGGAAAAAAAATTGTTCAAACGATGGGACAAACGACCAAGAAAAGGAAAGAAAACCATGTCTTTCTCATACGAGCCAAGAGAATACCAGGAGGATTGAGTTTATTTTATAAGGAAATCTTATTGATAGTTGTCAAATGCTCAGGATCCCCTCATCCTAATGATTCACTCTCATCCGTTTTTTTTCCTATAGATTATGTAAAGCTGATAGGTGAAATAGAATAGGAATTTTAATAGGGAAGATTTAATTCACATTTTTACATTATTATTGAAGACAATATTATTACATTGTGGTGACGCTATATCGTTATTGTTGAATTTAATGAGAAAGAGAATGTTTCATTTGTAATCACATTCTGAGTGTCTTTCGACAGTGACTTCTAGAGAATTTGGGCCCACTCACTAGGATATCTACTACTTCTCTTGTGTCCTATTCATTTATTTTCCTTTTCGCAATTATTAATTTCTTCTATATTATAGAATTACATTTAATTCAACTTAACGATGACGTCACGAGAGGGACATGTAGCTGGATGAGATTGGGTGATGATGGGAGATAGGTAGATGGGAGTGGGGGGAGACAAGTTATTGCTTACCATTTCAAACTTGCACTTGCTTTAATTGGAACTTTTGAGTTGGCCCATGTGGCATGCGGTCCCCTCCATCCTCTGGTAGGTTGGATAGCATGAGGCCGGATGCAACGTTCACCCCTCAAAATGAATCTGGGTTGTTGGGTCGACAGGCTCACTAGTTTGAATTTTCAACTCCGAGTGGGGGGGCGCTTGCTTATTATCCATGCAATTTACCCTCTCGAACTACATCTGGGGGGTGGTTGGATAAGGATGGACGATGATATACCTCAAAACTTGTCGGCCATTAACCAATAATGTCAGGATATGCAAAAATTCTACTTACCTTGTTACGTTTTCCTAATGAGGATCCCTTGAGTGGTGTTTTTTACTTTTGGCCTTCTTCCATGGATATAAAAGTGCTCCTCCTAGCTTATTTAATTTTTATTTTTAGTTAGGAGCCTTGGATTCGGTTTCTCAGCTTCCTTGGAAAATTGATGAAGGGCATCAACACTTTCCAACTTTGAAAATATTGAGAATAAATTTGCTACAATGTTTTCACCTGAGATTTTAGATGACCAAGAATCCACCATATCAATTTTTGAATCTAATTCTGAAAAGAATTGAGAGAATATATATAAGATGATTCCCTTCAATATCTCAGTGAAACCAAGAGTTGCAAAGAAAATTCATATATGTGTCTTATGTTCACTTGATTAAATCCAGACTTATAAGGCCCTATTATAATAATTATGTGACATTTTTTCCTAACCTTATGAAAAAATTCGAGCGATATGCCCAATTATTCTATTTCTTGAAATCAAGATGTACTCATATGCTAAATCTATTAGATAGAGATTATGTTTGGTGCATCCTAGAAAAGTTGTCGCTATAAAAGTTGAAGTTGAAAAAATTCTAAAGGAGGTTGTTGGGCCATGGAAATGGTATGTTTTATCCTCATATTAGCTTGATTTATCATTGAATTTCATGAACTTATCTTCATTTTTGGAATAAATCTAGAATAAAAGATTGTGAAGGATGGAAAAGACCAATTATCAAAAAATTGTGTGATTTTGGCATAAAAAATAACTTTCACTTTATTTTTGTGTGCAGGAGTTTGAATGGAACAAATTTTCTTTAAACAATGCAACAACATCTGCCAAGAAAAGGAAATAATACCACGTCTTGCTCATATGGGTTAGCAGAAGACTAGGAGGATCGAGTTTATTTTATAATGCAATCTGATTGACAGTTGTGAAATCCTTAGGATCAAGTGTCTTTCGGCAATGACTTCTAGAGACTCTAGGCCCAGTCATTATGAGATCTACCGATTCTTTTGCGTCATATTCATTTTTTTTCCTTTTTGTAATTGTTCATTTCTTCTATCTTATAGAATTACATTTAATTCATCTATTATTAGTATAGATATTTATGATTTCATTTTACTATGAGATAAGTTTTAGCCATTGTTACTTTTATGCATGCGTGTTATTCCTTAATGAATTTATTAGATTATTTCAAGCATTGTGATTAATTGTTGTTTCTTTTGAGTAATGTTTTTGGAAATCTTGAGTGATCAGTTTTTGTTAGTTTCAGTTAAAAGTGTGAATAATAGGTTGTTGTTCATTTGTGTAATCTCTCCTTTTCAATAGATAATTGTTAAGCAATAATCTTTCAGTGTGATTCTTCCAATTCATAGGTTAGATTCAGTTTCTCTACAAATTGGTTGAAGATAGATTAAAATTCATGGTTTGCAATTTCTTTAAGGTTTTCTTTTGAATTATTCTAGATTGAACTTCGAGAATTACAAAGTAGTTATTGCAATGATTTAGAATCATTTATTCCTAGATAGCTTCTAGTTTTAGTCTACACAAACAACATCAACACTCTTGAAAGAAATAGAAAAATCCTTCGTTGATGATTAATGTAGGCATTGGGATTGAATTTTATAAGTCACCTTTTTGCACCAACATTTTGGAATTGTTGCCCGGGAGAGTGTTAAATATTGACTTATCTTTTGAATTGAATTTTATTGTTGTGAAATATTGGGTATTGAAAAGGAGAGGTAAGAACCTATGTGGCAGCTAGTAAAACGCTTTCTCAAGTCCTGCTTTCCTACAGATGCATATATAGTAGGTAGGGATAGATTTTTTTATGAATGAATAGTAAGAAAAAGGTAGAAATATATCCAAATCCACCAAACCAAAGCGTTCAGTGACACTTGGAAGATTAACCTTTATAGACAAAATCATAAGAAAATAAGAATCTAAGGTGTTAGTAGGACCTTAGATCACATCCGGAAAAAGCTTTATTGTAACCCATCAAGCAATAGGTTCTGTTGGGTGTGGAGTTTTATTATCTTGTTTACTTTGTATCACAGCATTGGATCCATGTATCTTAAATGGGGCGGCAATGCCACCCGTAAATTAATCGCTATCGTGGGGGGTCTAGGGGGGTAGCAGCGACTTTATGGAGCCCCCCCCCTAGCAGGGGGTTTCGGGGGTAGCACCCCCGAAGCCAAAAATAGATGTAAAATTTCCTTATAACAGTGTAGTAATTTCTAGTCAATATGGGTCGTTCATTAGGAAAATGATCTGACGGTAGAAGTTATGTTTAGTTTAGGGTTTTTTTCCCTAGAAGGCATCCCCTCGCTTTTATGAAGGTATTTTATTGTGGCTGTGTAGTGTATGTGTGTATTCTCAGAGCGAGAAATAGAGAGGGAGACTGTGAGAGAGAACAAAGGATATTACAGTGGATCTGCTGTAGGTTTTGTCTCTTCATTTTTCTGGATAATAGAAAGGAAGGACTGGTTGTTCGGGGTGGACGTAGCCCAAACTGGGTGAATCACATATATTTGTGTCTCTCTATTTTTATTTTTTTTGTGTGCTTCTATTTTCCGCATATTTTATGTGTTGCATTGCTCCATAATATATAATTTTCTAACAACTGGTATCAGAGTTGAAGGTATATTTGGTTGATAAACTCGCAAGAAAGAAGGGTTCTTTTTTTGAGTGGGAGTAATGGCGGAAGATGGTAAGTTTAGGGTCGAGAAATTTAACGGCCAAAACTTCCCACTGTGGAAGATGCATATGGAAGATTATTTGTATTAGAAATATCTGTACCTACCATTGAACGGAAAAACAAAGAAGCCGGTAGCCATGATAGACGCGAAATGGAACATTATAGATAGAAAGGCACTTGGAACAGTACGATTGTGCCTTGCGGCATCATTCGCCTTCAATATTTCGAAGGAAACAACAACAGAGGGTTTGATGCAGACGTTGGAGAAACTATATGAAAAACCCTCAGCCTCAAACAAGGTATTTCTTATGAAACGATTATTTAATATGAAGATGTCGGAAGGTGGATCTGTTGCAGAGCATTTAAATGATTTTAATACAGTTACCAGTCAGTTAAGTTCTGTAGGGGTAAACTTTGATGATGAAGTTAGAGCTTTGTTATTCTTGTGCTCATTTCCAAAGAGTTGTAATGGTTTAGTAATGGCCATTAGTAACTCTGTCTCTGGATCTAGTACATTAAAGTTTGATGATGTTGTCGGTGCTATCCTTAGTGAGGAAATGTGATGGAAAATCTTCGATGAGACATTAGGTAATGCTTTGAGTGCAGAGTCTAGGGGATTTAGAATGGAAATAGGAAAGATCTCGGGATATCGCATTAAATCAAGGAAAGGCAGATCCAAGTCCAGATCAGGGATAGTGTGCTGGAAATGTAGAAAGAAATGACAGCTAAAGAAAGACTGTAGATCTCGGAAGGGAAAAGAAGGAGATGCACAACAATAAAACAATCATGAAGCAAATGTGACAGGTGATGTGTTACAAGATGCTTTGATTATTTCTTTCGAAAATGTTACCGATTCTTGGGTTTTAGATTCAGGGGCTTCATTCCATGCCACACCTGAAAATAAATATTTTCATGACTATGTTCAAGGAGATTTTGGACAAGTTCGTTTGGGGGATGATGAACCCTGTAAAAATGCTGGAATGGGTAAGGTTCTTGTAAAATAGCAGAATGGAAACCAATGGCTATTAAAGGAGGTAAGGCATGTTCTAGATCTAAAGAAAAATTTGATTTCAACAGGGCAGTTAGGTAGTGAAGGTTGTGTGACAACTTTCACAGATAAAACTTGTAAGGTCACCAAAGGAGCCCTGGTAATAGAAAAAGGAGAAAAGGTTGGTACATTGTATTTATGCAATGGTATTTCTAACTCTGTTAATGCTTTAACTTCCAAAGGAGCAGATGCATCATTATGGAATCATAGGCTCAGACACATGAATGAGAAGGGGATGAAGATTCTTCACTCAAGAAATTTGTTGCTGGGTTTGAAGAATGTTAATTTGGATTTCTGTGAAAATTTAATTTATGGCAAATAGAAGAGAGCCATACTTCTCAGAGTTGGGAAAGAAAATAAGAGCGAAAAATTGGAGCTTGTGCATAAAGATGTATGGGGACCTGCTCAAGTATCATCTCTCGGTGGCTCTCGCTATTATGTTATGTTTATTGATGACGCAACTAGAAAAACTTGGATCTATTGTATGCAAAATAAATCTGATGTATTTGATACTTTCAAGAAATGGAAAGCTTTGGTTGAGATTGAGACAGGAAAGAAGTTGAAGTGTCTCAGATTAGATAATGGAGGTGAATATTGCAGCAAAGAGTTTTATAGTTACTATTCAGAGCATGGAATTCGTAGAGAGAAGACAGTTCCAAGAACACCACAATAAAATGGTGTGTCAGAAAGGATGAAAAGAACAATCATGGAGCGTGCAAGGTGCATGAGATTACATGCAGGATTGCCTTTACAATTTTGGGCAGATGCCGTAGATACTGTTGTTTATCTAATAAACATAGGGCCTTCAAGTTCGTTGGATGGTGGTATTCCAGAGAAAGCATGGAAAAGTAAAAAGGTAAACTACTCTTTTTTAAAGCCTTTTGATTGTGAGGCCTTTGTCCATATTAATAAAGAAAATAGAACAAAGCTTGAGGCAAAATCAAAGAAATGTACCTGTATTGGATATGGTGTTAATGATTTTGGTTATCACTTATATGATTATGAAAATCACAAAATCATTAGGAGCAGAGATGTAATATTCAATGAAAGGGTCTTGCATAAGAATCAGTTGCAGGAAAAGAAACAGGAAAAAGAAAGCAAGGAATACATGGTTCTTGATGAGATAACTGAAAAAGTAAAGGTGCCTGAAAATAATAATAATCAACAACCACAGCAGCAACAACAACCACAACAGCAACAGGCACCTAAGACACCTGAAAGTGGTGTTAGAAGATCTACTAGGATAAGTAGACCCCCTGAACGATACTCTCCTTCATTATAATATTTATTGCTAACTGATTCTAGTGAACCTGAATGTTATGAAGAAGCAACGCAGGTTGAAAGTAGGAAGAAATGGGAGCTAACCATGGAAGAAGAGATGGACTCCTTAATGCATAACCAGACTTGGGACTTAGTCAAGTTGCCTGCAGGTAAAACTACATTGCATAATCAATGGGTTTACAGGCTGAAGGAAGAAGATGAAGGAAAACAGAGGTACAAAGCTAGACTTGTGGTGAAGGGGTTTGCACAGAAGAAAGGTATTGATTTTGATGAAATATTTTCTCCTGTTGTTAAGATGACTTCAATCAGAATTATCGTAAGTCTTATAGCAGCCGAAGATTTACATCTTGAACAGTTAGATGTAAAGGCAACATTTCTCCATGGAGATTTGGAGGAAGAGATATACATGCAACAACCAAAAGGATATGAGGTCAAAGGGAAAGAAAAATTGGTGTGCAGGTTAAAGAAGATCTTGTATGGCTTGAAACAAGCTCCAAGGCAGTGGTATATAAAATTTGACAAGTTTATGTCTGAACAAGGTTATACTAGATATCACTTTGATCACTGTGTTTATCTAAAAAGGAAAAATGATGGCAGCTATATTATATTTTTATTGTATGTAGATGACATGCTTGTTGTAGGGTCTAAGATGCAGGAAATAAATGTGCTCAAAAGAAAATTTGTAAATTCATTTGCAATGAAGGATTTGGGAGTTGCAAAACAAATCCTTGGTATGAGGATAACTAGAGACAGGAAAAATCGCAAATTAACACTGTCTCAGAATGAGTACATAGAAAATGTGTTGAAAATATTTAATATGCAGAATGCAAAACCAGTTAGTACACCTTTTGATAGCCATTTCAAAATTAGTAAGGAGATGTGCCCCAAGACCCACGAAGAAATGGAATATATGTCTAAAGTTCCATATGCATCAACAGTTGGAAGCTTAATGTATGCAATGTTCTGCACAAGGCTTGATATTGCACATGCAGTGGGAGTTTTAAGAAGGTACATGAATAATCCAAGAAAAGAACATTGGATGGTAGTAAAATGGATTCTCAGATATTTGAGAGGTACCACAAATCATGCATTATGCTTTGGTGGTTCAAACATTGCTCTATAGGGATATGTTGATGCAGATATGGCAAGTGACAGAGATAACAGGAGGAGCGCTACAGGATATATATTTACTGTAGCTGGAATAGTTGTCAGTTGGGTTTCAAAAATCCAAAGTGTTATTGCACTTTCAACAATAGAAGTAGAGTATGTTGCTGTTACAGAGGCTAGTAAAGAAATGATTTGGTTATAAAGGTTTATGGATGAATTGGGTAAGAAGCATGATATGGGCACACTATACAGTGATAGCCAAAGTTCCATTCATCTTGCAAAGAACTCAGCATTTCATTCTAGGAATAAACACATACATCTCAAGTAACATTTCATATGATCAGTATTGGAAGATGGAGAGTTGAAGCTGGAAAAGATACACACTAGCCAGAATCCTACAAATATGATAACAAAAGTTGTAACCAGGGAGAAACTGAGAATGTGCTTAGTTTCAATTGGTATTCAAGGATGACGATGAATATGAGAAACATCCAAGTCCAAAGAGGAGTCATTGTCCAGCAAATGAAGCAGCGGTGGAGTGGCTACAATTAGTCTCCAAGTGGGAGATTGTTGGGTGTGGAGCCTGATTATCTTGTTTACTTTGTATCACAGCATTGGACCCCTTTAATTTAAATGGGGTGACAATGCCACCCGTAATTTAATCACTACCATGGGCGGTATAAGGGGGGGTGGCATCGACTTTAGGGAGCCCCCCCCCTGATGGGGGGTTTTGGGGGCAGTGCCCCCAAAGCTAAAAATAGATGTAAAATTGCCTTATAAAAGTGTAGTAATTTCTAGTCAATCTGGACCGTTCATTAGCCAAATGATCTGACGATAGAAGTTATGTTTAGTTTAGGGTTTTTTCCCTAGAAGGAAACCCCTCGCTTTTATGAGGGTATTGTATTGCAGCTGTGTATTGTATGTGTGTATTCTCGGAGCGAGAAACAGAGAGGCAGACTGTGAGAGAGAATAGAAGATATTACAGTGGATCTGCTGTAGGTTTTGTCTCTTCATTTTGCTGGATAATAGAAAGGAAGGACTGGCTGTTCGGGGTGGACGTAGCCCAAACTGGGTGAACCACGTATATCTGTGTCTCTCTGTTTTTATGTGTTTTTTGTGCTTCAATTTTCCGCATATTTTATGTGTTTCATTGCTCCATAATATATAATTTTATAACAGGTTCACCATCTATATCTCATGTTGAGATCTATAGCATAACCAAAGGGTTTGAACAAAGCTTCCAAGATACAGAAAATTATCATTCAGACCCTTCATAGGAGGGAAATTCGTGGAATCTACAAGAATGAGAGGGAGAAACTAGTGGTGTTGTAGGATAAAATCTACAATAACTAGAACCTGGATCTCCTAAGAGCTCGGTTGAAGAAAGGATATCAGATACCCCAAATCAAGGTAGTGATGTAAGACGCTTTCCAAATATGTCTACCGGTCTTGCCCAGATCAATTTTCCAAACCAAGATATTTCTGAAGGTTATTGGCACATATTTGATCAGATGACGCAAAATCAGCCTCAGGGACAAACATCGACGTTGGAATATCCCATCGTTGATCCAGTTTCTAATGCTGCTATGAAATCCATTCCTTTACAGAGCATCCCTACTTTCCACGATTTAACCTCAGAATATCATGATGTTTCCTCTTCAAATTTGATGTTTTAAGTAGGGGGTATGATTATACCACTGATCCCCAAAATCTAAAAATTTTCCCTTCTACATTAAAGGGAGAAACCTTTTGATAATTTATGGGGCTCGATGGGGAATCTATTAATTATTGGGATCAAATTAAAACATGTTTCTCATTAAATAACAAGATTACTATAGAACTAGAGACTTGAAAGATGAAATATTTGACATGACTGAAAAATATAATGAAATGTTAGGAGAATATGTCGAGTGATTTCAATATAACTTACAATGGTATCCTTATTCTCCATTGTCTAAATATGTTTAAAAAGAAAGTATGATAAAAGGAATGAAGGATGAATTTATAGAAGCATTAAATCTAATGGGGAAGGGGGATATTTATCAGGAAAATTATGATGAGATTATTCAATAGTGTATAAGGTGCTCTCAAGGCAGTACACGCGTCAGACCAACTGGATGCGATACTACCGCCATAAATAACAAAGTTGCTAGTGGCAACATAACTCGGATGGAAATTAGAAATATCTTAGAAGATTTCAAAACCGATATCTTGGGCACCCTCACAAAATAGTTGGATATCCTGTAAGCCAAACAAAAGCAAGCTATAGCAGGACATAATTTAGTTTTTTTCTGCCTGTGATGCTGAAAGAAGCACAATCAGAGGGAATGCTCATTGGACATGGTCCATACTTGTGCCATGTTTACTAAGGACCATGCCATCGAGTAGTGCCCATCACTTTGAGGATTAAAGGAAGTTTTTAAAGAACCAGAAGAAGAGACAAAACTAGTATACTTGATGGGTCAACGTCGACAGTGGAAAGCCAAACCCACAGGTATGTCACAAGATCCTTCTCTATTCTTTTCTTCTCCATAATTTTTGTAGCAACAGAATTCTAGAATAGCATGTAAAGGCCAATCATATTTCTCCACTTGGAAATCTCAATCATTTCCTATGTCACCCTGACCAAAAAAACCTTTTCCAAATATTGGTTGGCCAAATTATACTCCTTTTTGGAAAAGAAAACCCATACCCATCCCAGTAGGCTACCTCCATGTCACAATATCTAAATTGGTCCTCAAACTTCCAGTGACCCCTGGGAATAACTAATCCACCTATGGGGACGGGTACTCAACCTCAGCTGACTTTACCAGCTCCATATCCATTGCAGCAAAATCCGTAGCCTCTTATGCACCAACAACTACTAGCTCAACCAAATCCAAATCTTAATAACATAACGGTTTAGCTGACACATATTGTTGAAAATTTAGATCGTGAAATAAAACTAATGGAATGTAGTGAACTTAGTCTAATATCGAGACGCATGATCACCCCTGAGGAAAATAAAAATCAACAACAAATGAGATAGAAACACCTGTCATAACTAAATACTCGAATGTGACTAACACAAAAATAAAATAGGGAGAAGACAAAATTGAGCAACAAGATCCTGAAAAACTTCTCATCACTTCCCCTCTATTCCCCCAAAGATTAATAATACAAAAACCAATTGTTTATCTAGAATTTGATCTCTTATGGGAACTTAAAAATTTATGTATAAAAATTCCTCTCCTCTAGGCTATCCAAAACATTCCAATTTATGCCAAAATGATTAAATAACTATGTGCGAAAAATCCTACGAGGAAAACAAAAGCTTCACTGACTGTCCATGTCCTAGGGACTCTATCTTACTTGCTTCTAGGTAGGGAAACACTAGTAAAATATGAAGATCCAGGGAGTCCCATAGTCACAGTTCAAATATATGGCCGCTCTTTTCCAAACACGCTAGTTTATTTAGGTGCATCCACTAACATTATCACAGCATAAACGTGCGAAACACTTGGTATCACAGCTCTGGAACCGACCACCACCTTGCTGGAACTTGTTGATCATTCAGTCCTTAAACCACAAGGAACCTTACAGGATATCATGGTTTCCGTCAAATCAAGGGAATACCTAGTTGATCTTCTAGTTATCAACCCAAGAAGCTGATTAGATGGAAATCTATTAATTTTGGGATGACCTTGGTTAGAAACTACCGATGCTTACATATGTTTTTGTGCTAGTAGCATAACCATCACAAAGGGGAATACTATAAAAAACCTTGGTTTATATCCCCCTACCAAGCCAAGTATGCCCATCTTGAAAACTCATAAACATCCACCCACATACCTAATAGATACATCTGTTCACCACTTATATTAGAAGAAGTGCTTGAGTTCAAGAATCAGATTGAAGATTGTGTAATTAATAATTTTATAAATCAATCAAATACTGAGAAAAATGTGAAATTTCAAATGTTGAAAGTGATTGTTGAAAATGAAGCCCAGGAAGACCCTTTGAAAGATACCGATGACTAGCACATACCAACAACTGTTATTCATAACAAAACGCCTGTTGAGATTGAACTAGGCAAGATTTTGAACATCAATGACAATCTGGACAGTGACGACTAGCAAAAGGTCATTCAAATTATGAAAAAATGTAAAGGGGATTTTGCTTGGGACTACCCAGACATGAAGGGCATAGATCCCCAATTGTGTACACATCATATATACACCAAAAAGGATTCTCTTCCTATCCAAAAACCTCAACGAAGATTAAATCTACACCTCAAAGACATCGTAAAATAAGAGTTACAAAAGTTGTTGGAAATGAATTTAATTTATCCCATTTTAGATAGTAAGTGGGTTTCTCTGCTGGTAGTTGTTCCCAAAAAGAAGAGGAAGTGGAAAATTTGTGTGGATTACAAGGAATTGAAAAAATCCATGCAGAAATACCACTTCCCTCTTTCATTTATTTATCATTTCATCGATACATTGGAAGGAAAGTGATTCTTTTCCTTTATTGACAACTTCAATGGCTATAATCAGGTCCAAATTTCCCCCGAAGACCAAGAAAAAACTACCTTTACATGTTCATGGGGTACATTTTCTTACAGAGTGTTACCTTTTGGTTTATACAATGCCCCAGCTACATTTTAGAGGGCCATACTCAATATTTTTTCTGATCTAATAAATGAGGGACTTGAAGTTTACATTGATGACTTCACTCCATATGGAGACGATTTAGACCAAGCACTACAGACTTTAGAGAAATTTTTTGAATGATGCATCACTACCAGGCTGTGTTTAAGTAATTAAAAGTGTCACATAATGATGATAGAAGGCGTAATCCTAGGACACTACATCTCTGCAGCTAGAATACAGGTAGACCCAACAAAAATATAGGCAATTCTTCTACTACCTACACCTTGCACTCAGAAAAAGGTGCGTACCTTCCTTGAATATGAAGGATACTATCGTAGATTCATAAATAATTTTTCATGTATTGCTGAGCCTTTTTATTATTTAACAGGAAATGTTGAATTTAGATGGTCTCATAAATGTGACATTTCTTTTACATATTTGAAGAAACTAGTCTCAACTGCTCCAGTATTGTGTGAAACCAATTGGGAGCTACCTTTTCGTATCTCTACAGATGTGTCAGATACAACAATAGGAGTTGTCCTTGGGCAGGAAGAGGAAAAAAAGCCTTGCTATTTACTATATCAGCAAAAATCTTATTTCTACTGAACTGAATTATACAGTAAGAGAAAATGAATTCTTAGCTGTCATTTATGCCATAAATAAATTTAGACACTTTATAACAAGCCACCAAATTTTTATGTACACTGACCACTTCGCCATTAGATATTTAGCCAATAAACCAATAACTAATGGGGCGAGTGACCAGTTGGTTGTTACTTTTGTAGGAGTTTGATATTACCATTAAAGATTGTCCAGGAAAGGAAAACCCAGTCTTAGATTTTCTGTCATGGGTTCCTAGGACAAATGATTCATTGGTTGTGGATGATTAGTTCCCAGATGAACATCTGTTTGCTGTAGAAGTTAAAGCGCCATTGTACACAGATGTTGGAAGTTATTTGGTTGTAGGAAAATTGCTCACGCAGTTAACAACAAGGGAGAGAAAGTTGATTGTCCAGCGCAATGCCCGATTTTCCTGGATCAGTGGATACTTTTTTCACATAGGAGCTGATATGCACATACAAAGATGCATTTGAGAAGATGAAATATACGGCATCCTGAAGGCCTGCGATGACGAGTGGTGTGGTGGACACTTCGCAGATCACAAAACTGGGCATAAAATACTTCATATGGGCTATTACTGGCCCATCATTTTTAAATGTGCCAAGAAATATGTCCATGCTTGTGACAACTAACAGAGGATGGGCCGTCTTGGTCAAGATGATGAAATTCCACTACAACCACAATTGGTAATAGAACCTTTCGAACGGTGGGCGTTAGATTTTGTTTGCCCATTCAATCTGCCATCAAACTAGAAGGCCTATGTACTAGTTGCTACAGACTATGTAACAAAGTGGGTAAAAACAATAGGTTTTCCAAGAGCTATAGAAGAAACTATAATCAATTTCTGTTTTGACTTATTTATGCAGTATGGCTAACCTAGGGAAGTGATAACAGATGGAGGGGCACATTTTGTAGGACATAATATTATAGCCACTCTGTGAAACCACCATATCGCACATAGAGTCACTTCTCCATATCACCTGCAGGTGAATGGGTAGGTTGAAAGCACTAACAAAGTCATTGAGGAAATTTTAACCAAGAAAATTTTGACACATCGTCGACACTGGGCTACTAAACTACCAGAGGCCTTGTGGGATTATCACACAACTTGGAAAAATAGTACTTGATATTCCCCATACCAACTTGTATTTGGAAAAGAACCTATTTTCCTATGGAATTTTAAATAAAGACTCTTAGAACATCTGAGGAAGTTGGACTGGACCTGAATGGAGGCCCAAACTAAATGACTTCAACAAATAACTGAATTGGATGAAGCTCGGCTACTTGCTCTACAACACACTGGAAATATTCAACAGTAAAGGGCTAAGTGACACAACAGTCTTATCAAAAATAATATGTTTCAGGAAGGACACTGGGCATTTATCTATGATTCCAAGTTCCAATACTTTCCAAGTAAATTACAGACAAGGTGGCTTGGCCCATATGAAATTCAAGAGGTGCACAATAACGACACTCTAACTCTTACCACCATCGATGGGTCTGCCTATTATTTTTAGGTGAATGGACATTAGGTACATCTTTATCATAAACCAGTCACCAAAGAGTCTTTTTTCCAATAGCTACATGATGATCCCACTATGAAAATCTTAGATGCAAGGAGTAATGACCCATAAGCTTTACTTTCGTGAAAATATGCTTCTCTTCAATTGTAAATAATGTATATGTTTTTAATATTTGGTTATAGTTTGATTTTTTTTTTAAAGATTACCATCACTATATATATATGTGTGGATTTATTTTCTTTTGAAACAATCTCTTTTACCACTGTTATGCATTGTTTTTATAAGTATATGTTGTTCAATTCTTTGAAAATATGTTGTTCATTTCCAATTGAACAACTACGTTTCTTTATTTTTGCGAGCATTTCTGATGTTCAATAGATTGAACATCTACTATTTAATCAATTGAACAACTATTGTCAGAAAAATTAACAGCCGCGATTTCTTTTTCTGTGTTTAATAATTGTTGTTCAATAAACTGAACGGTTGTTGTTACTTCAATTGAACAATTTTTGTTCATAAAAATGAACAACTGCTATTTTTTTTGGTTTGTTGACACCCTTTTTAACATCTTTTCTCTCACATTCTTTACTATGAAGATCATATTTTTGGATTCGAAATGTGTACCCAATATAGAGGAAAAAAAGTGATATTAACAAAATTATGAATTTTAAACCTTTGCGGGGTATCTTTATTCTGGAAACTGACATGGTTCACTTATATAATGACTTGCTAAATATCTTCTCTTCGGACATATCATAAAATGATTCATTATCTCAATACCATGTTGGTTTATTTTTCACACTTTCAATTGATAATTTCCTTTTGTGAGATGATATAGGGATAAGCGCATAACTTTTATTGGCATTCTTTTACTTCTCACACCATCCCTAACTCTTAAGAAGTTAATGAGCCTCCCTCTATTTATAATGTGTATATGAAAATGTAATGCAAAACTTACTAGAGAGAATAGGGGGTCTCATCACGAGCCAACCTACCATGATCATAAGGATGTAACAAGTGACATTCCCATTATGGACACCACACTAGGGAAATGGCCATCCACACATTTAAACTATGAGAAGGACATGAGGTCTCATCTGAGCTGACCTGATCACTTTGTTATACCCTAGTGAATGGCGCTGTGATTATCTGGTCACCATGCCATCACAGTGATCTCTTAATAGAAAAAAATAAATCATTTAAGTCCTTAATAGAGGATTTTGGCTCATTTTGGGGGTTGAAAGGCAACCCTATCGAGGATATGGATGCCTGCTGGCAGTAGTGGCTCTGCTTATGGTATTGGAGTTTTATGTTATATTTCCAATTACTCTATATCTGAATATCTCCTATTGATTCATATCCAAACATGAATTTATCATTTGAATAGCATTTATATCTATATTAACCAATATACATGGTAGAATACACTTTTATATGAATTAAATAATAATGTATGATTAATTGGTATCATAAGTTGTTATCATCTATCACCTATCATGATTTCATCATATCTTTCCATTAAAGGTAATTTCTCATTTTCGTTATTTCTCTGTTTTACTCCTTTTTTTGGCCATTTCCTAACCATTTTTTGTAATTTTCATGGCTCTGACCATTTATTACCATATGTACTCTTCTGTAACCATTTTCTAATGCATTTATGAATTCCCAACATCCTTTACTCTTTTCCCGTGCTCAAAGGTCATGGATGCCCTTTTCTAATTGGAGGGGGGAATGTATGCATAATGGGACAACATACAGTATAATTACTAAACTCCATCGAAATGTGTTGATGAGAAAAATAACATTATGGCCTTTATATCAAAAATAAGAAACTTCAAAACATTGTATGCAGTTTATTGGTGTTGTTCCAAAGTGAGAAAAGTATGAGTTGTGCATGCAAAAGTGTGAATTTGGCTCCTAATGCACAAAAATCATGGGTGAATAATCTATTTGCACTAAACCCACAGTACTCCGATTAACAAACCAGGCTCGCACAGTTCTTGAGCATGGTGGCTAGCTTTAATATTTGGTCAAAATACAAGGATTCCATATTGAAATAACACTTGAGTTTCTACAAAATATATAGGGCAGACACACAACTGTAAGAGGCAGAAATATAGCAGTGTCTGAAGCAATCCTAGCTGAAAGTAGAAATGGAAACTTTTAAAACCCAAACAAATTAATGCTCCACTGAGGCTATGGGAACCCAAATAGAACCATGTCCTACAGAGGATATTGACACTCAAAATGAACAACCTTGTGTTCGTTTAATGGAGACCCAAACAGAATTTCTAGTGGATTCCATAGATGTTGTTGTTCAAACAGATTTCGAGGAGAATGTCAAGACCAATTACTGTATTTCCCAAGAAACAACGGAAATTTTTGTGCAAATTGATTTGGTGCCAACACATGGAAATTAAACACATATAGAGGAAACACGTCACTATACACTAGTAAGAGAGGTTGTTATTCTGAAACTACAAAATGAATTGACATAGACTCAGTAGGTGTTCACTCAATACAAGAAAGAAGTGGCACCCTTACAGATACACTAGAGTTGATGAAGAAATTCGATATGCTCACTGCAACAGAAGATGAAGCTTTCTCTAGTATCAGAGGTGAGTAGGATAATGTGAGGAAAATGCAAACCTAGCTTCAAAAATCCAAGTAAAAAACCGAAACTATATGTTATGTTTACTCTAATGTTTTATCTTGCTAGTCACCTGCCACTAACTATGCATTATTAATGTTGGAAATATATCTATTATTTCATATTAAATCTATCAGGGCTGGAAAGCCAGTTGAATTTAAAACCACTGTAGAATTTATCCAATGAAATCAAGAGAAAAATGAGAAGGTAACACGCCTTCTATTTGAACTATATTTTCACAATTGTTTCTTGGAGGAGGAAAGGGATGCCAATCCCAATCCCTTTATTGGAGATATTCATTTCCAAGCTTTCTTGTCTTTTACTAAAACCCAGCTTAAATCGGCTAAGGCCTATAAAATTTTCCAAAAGAGGGAACATGGTTTCGATCTATGGATAAGAGGAGAACCCATGAAACTCTCGCATCTTTTCACTCAACATGCAAGATTCATGAAACAAGAGGGAGTTGTGGCTAAATTAGGACCACTGCATAAAAATACTGTGTAGGCAGGAAGGGAGTATTTTTAGGACATTAGGGAAGAACCTTTGTTGGTATCAAAGCAAAGATGGAAGGCTTCCATTAATAATGTCAAGATCTGGGAGCCATTTGGTTACAAAGACTTTAAAGCTACTACTGCTCACTTAAACATGTACAACAATATAATCCTATGCTTGGGACCTACTTGGATAGGATGTCGTACAAGTGTCCTATTATATGGTATCCCCCTGAAGGATACTACCATGACTATGATTTTCTGGAATTCCATGTGAACCAGGCCTTTGCAATAATAAAACATAAAAATGGTTTTAGGATATATATGGAATAAGTATATCCTGCTTATTATTTGACACAACGACACCTCAACCATATTATTACATGAGGACATGCAAAAAGGTAAGAAGGGGAGTATGTTGGGCCATGGAAAAGGTATGTTTTATCCTCATATTAAATTGATTTATCATTTAATTTCATGTACTTATCTTAATTTTTGGAATAAATCTATAAGAAAAGATTGTGAAAGCTGGAAAAGACCAATTATCAACAAATTGTGCGATTCTGGCATGAAGACTAACTTTCGCTTTCTTTTTGTGGGTAGAAATTCGAATGGAACGTTTCTTTTTCAAATGATGGGACAATAGTGGCCAAGAAAAGGAAAGAAGAGCATGTCTTGCTCATATGGTCTAGCGGAAGACTAGGAGGATCGAGTTTATTTTATAAGGCAATCTGATTAACAGTTGCGAAATCCTTAGGATCCCTTGATCCTAAGGATTCGATCTCATCTGTTTGTTTTCCTTTCGATTATATAAAGGCGATAGGTGAAATAAAATGATACTTTTAACTAGGAAGCTGTAATTTACATTTTGACATTATTATTGAAGATAGAGTAATTATATTGTGGTGATGTTGTATCATTATTGTTGAATTTAATGAGAAAGGAAATGTTTCCCTTGTAATCTCATTTTGAGTGTCTTTTGGCAATGACTTCTGGAGACTCTAGTCCCGGTCACTAAGATATCTACTTCTTCTCTTATGTCATATTCGTTTATTTTCCTTTTTGCAACTATTAATTTCTGTTATCTTATAGAGTTACAGTTAATTCAACTGTTGTTAGTATAGATCTTTATGATTTTCTTTTACCGTGAGATAAATTTCAACCACTATTACTTTTATTCCTGCGTGTTATTCCTTAATGAATTTATTAGATTAGTTTAAGCATTGTGATTGATTGTTTTTTCTTTTGAGTAATGTTATTGGAAATATTGAGTGATCAATTATTGTTAGTTTCAGTTAAAAGTGTTAATAATAGATTTTTGTTCATTTATGTAATCTCTCTTTTTCAATATATAATTGTTAAACAATAATTATTTGAGTGTTATTCTAGTAATTCATAAGTTAGATTCAGTTTCTCTACAAATTATTTGAAGATATATTAAGATTCATGGTTTGTAATTTCTTTAAGGTTTACTTTTGAATTATTCTAGATTGAACTTTGAGAATTAGAAAAGTAGTTATTGCAACAATTGAGAATAATTTATTCCTATATAGCTTCTAATTTCACTCTACACAAATAGTGACAATACTCTTGAAACAAACATATGAATCCTTGGTTTATGATTATTGTAGGCATTAGTATTGATTTTTATAAGTCACCTTTTTGCACCAACATCGGGATTTATCTATCATGTTTCCTTGCCTGATTTCGTTTCCAACAAAATTCATGTTAACAAGAAGCAAGAGACAATAAGAAGATGTTTATATTATAGATATATTAACAAATATTTTCCTAAAGACAACTATCCTACTCCTTATCTCGATCAAATAATTGATGATTGTGTTGGTAATAAAATATTCTCTTTTATGAATGGATTTTTTAGATACAATCAAATTAACATACTCCATGTGGATCAACATAAAGCCACATTCATTTGTCCATGGGGAAATTTTGCCTATCGAAAACTTCCGTTTGGACTAAATAATGTTGGCACCAATTTTCAACGGGCTATGTCTTACGCTTTCCATGAAATTAAGTGAGATTCACCGTGATGCTAAATTAGCTAGCGAAACTCATAAAAAATGATTTAAGGAAAATTTTGATCGAAATGTAAATCCTCACATATATTCAAAAGGTCACTTGGTCTTGGTTTACGATCAAGAACATGACAAGTTAGGAGCTGCTAGGTTCGAACCTATGTGTCATGGTCCCTATATTGTAAAACTTTCACTTGCAAAAGGTTCTTATGATCTATTTGACTATGATGGTGTTCCTTTGGGAAATCCAAGAAATGGGCTTTACCTGACAAAGTAATATTCTCAATTTACTGCATGGGGACATTGTATATTTATATATCATATTTTATATGTGTGGAAAATATGCTTCTTTTTTACAAACTCATTCTACTTTCCTAAGTTATTTTGTATTACACTTGATTTGTAGATTTCAACACTCCCTCAAAATTTCATTGGCTATGATGATGGAGCTAGTCAGAATAATCATAATGTTTATCCCATAGCTTATGATATCTATTTTCTCACCGATGCGTTAGTGGGTCTAAATTAATTTTCCATGGTCAAACAATGAACAATATTGCATAATATAGTGCAGTCATTGAACTATTATCTGATTCCATTTTATTTGGCCTTCGTCGTTTAATCATTAAATTGGATTATTAACTCATATTATTGAATTTAAATCACATTTATTCAGTTAGAATCTCTACAATATTAAGAATTTTTTTACAGGTCTGTCTCTTAGAAATAGAATTCGATTACATTAAATACCAACACATTCCAAGAAATTTAAGCACATTAGCTGATGCATTGGAAAATTATCTATTCAATTGACATTTGCAGCATTTGTAAAAATAAAACATTATTCATTCAAATATTGTACAAAATAAATTGAGAAAATGGAAGTAGGTCTCCATTAATCCTAATTACAACGAAAATTTTGGGGTTAAAAAAACTTCATCCAAGACATATTCGGCCCATAACCTCTACTATCCAAACATGCTGATAGACAAAAAAAAATATAGTTCTATGTTTAGAGACTAAGAATGGTGCTCATGACAGAAAATAATGTCATGAGCCACTCGTCATAATAGAAAACCAATACACCAAGGTACACCTATTTTATGCCTATGATATCATGGAGTAATATCATTAATACCAATGTTTGGGATATCTAGATTTAGCCTCTCTAGGCTACTCGAAATATCAACTAGGGTCTCTACTGCAACTGTATCATGCTCCAAAGGGAATGGTTTCTCATCACGTCTAGAAATTTTTCTCATTTATATTGGTCTAACTGGTCCCACATCTATATGATTTTTTTTATATAGTCATCCTTGGATGTAAATTAAAAAAAAAATAAAAAATTGAGAAATGTAAAACATACAAAATGAGATCTTTTTACTTATGCCACCCCATTGCATTCCTGTGGGAAGAGGGATATTTGTATTGCCTCTATAATCCATACTTGCATATGGGAAATCCTCAATCAGGATGACTTGGCCATCCATCTAAACAATACAGGAGTGTATGTGACCACTGGACCTTCACCACCTTGTGGCGGGCCATCAATGAAACTGACTGTAACATATGAAGATATTGTGGGCCTTCCATATCCATAGAAACCTATGGAAAAAGTATAGGGATCCTCTCTAGAGAAAATTATACCAATGGAACCATACCCAAAGTTCTTCAGTCATATGTTCTTTCCTCTATTGAGTTGTCCTTTCAAATTGAGAACAACTCCTTCACACTACTTAAACATAGTAGGCTACAATCACTCTAATGAAATTTGCATCTATGCTTTGGTGATCATATGAAGCATTTCATTTCCACATAAATGAGAAATGGTATATTCTATGGTCCTTAGAGGAAGTTATTTGATGTTATTAATATCAATCCTTCCACCACTAAGTTTGGATCCATGAACGTAATTCTCGGTTAAGTAACACTTTGTTGATTCACCATAGGCCTACCACCAAATAATGAAATATTTGTTCCATGGCATGAAAGCCCCATTAAGATGTAGATTTACTACGCATCAATGGTTAGTCTCTTATCACCAATATAAAAGCATTGGTCGTGGAAAATCCAAGCCTCACTAACCATGTCAACTAATCTCTTTGGGTGGTCATTCCTTGAATAAAAAAATATTTAGCCAAGCCCAAATTTCTAAGTTCTTGTGTTATTTTCGGATCATTTAATGCTTCAACATTTTGGGATTCATATTCTCTCTCTCTCAATTCCATTTTTATGCATGAAGATCTGTAATCAATGAGGAAAAATGGTCAGAAAATGAACACTGAAAGGAATTGCAAAAAAATATAGCATTTTTTATAAATTTTGGATGCCCTCGTCACCTTGCATAGTTTTTTCCTTACAAAAAGTGTGAATTTTCATAGATATTATAACTGTGCAAGACGCACTTTTCCAACATTGAGAATTTGACCTTGCGTGCCCAAATTGAAAGAAACTACACAAGCCCGTGACTGCACCCTAGATTCTTTAACACTCTCAAAAAATTAAAAAGTACCATTAAATGAAAAATAAAAATCATGAATGTTGAGAGCAAGGAATGATCTATTACCTGGAGAAGACGACACTTAAAAAGGCTCACCAGTATGATCACAATATTTTACTGAAGATTTGGGTGAAAATCTACTATCAATAGATCTTAAATGGTAAAAAATAAATGGTACAAAATTTTTTACTTCTTTTTTTTTATAAGAAAAATAAGATTTTTAAAAGAATTGATTTTCCCTATAGATTTTAAATTTCAAAATATTTTAATGTTTTTAACTAATTTTGAGAAGTTATGATAATTTTAAGATTGAATGTGAAATTTATAGGGTTATTTGGGAAAACTAATAATTTTGGAAACGAGTATACTTTTATAACTTTTTGAGGCTCTTAAAACTTATGAAAAAGAAAAACCGTGGAGTTACCTTTATGCTCTTTTCTGACTCTCAAAATATGAAAATATTGCTAAGTATACTTGTTTATTTCAAAATCGTTAAAGTGAGTGAAAAACATCTATCTCGTATAGGTTTACCCATTTTATGGATTGTTGGCTGTCGAAATTGCAATTCAATTCCTCAACACTTAATTGTCAAACCAGAGTTAGGTAAGATTCAAGGCATAGCAAAAGTAATGCTAGAGATTCTGGTTCAGTCTGTAAGTCCTACTTCTATCCCTGCAATTATATCACTCAGGTTTCAAAAGAACAACCCTTAAAGAAAACCTTTTAATCATTTTCCTACGTTTGTTAACATAATGACAACACACCACTCTGGAAACTGGACTCTCACTCAGAAAACATCATTTAGAGACTTTTTTGGAAAAATAATTCAAAAATAGATGAGCTCATAATTCATGCCACTCAAACAAGTCAAAATAAATCAATTCCCAAACTCAAAATATTCTTGAAGCATATATATTCATGTACTAAGGAAACGAAGAAAATTCGTTCTTGTACTAAAATGACTTTGGTCGTGCACTACAGTAACTTTGTGTCTATATTAAAATAATTATGGTCTTGCTATTGGTCACTGAAATTTTCCTATATTTATTCCAAATTACCTTACCCTAACCACTGTTTCACAACTTGGATAAGACCTCTCTACAAGAAGTTTTGGTTCCTTTTAAAGTTTATTCGGGAAAATGGCTATGTAAGTTTATCATAATTAAAAGGTTGAATAGCTTTATGTTTTTCCATGTAACTTATGATTTACATTACTTATGGCTTGGAAGTATATGGTCATTAATTCAAAGTTGAAATGGTTTCGGTACATGATCCTGACATTCCTGCACTCACTTCCGTTCCCGCACCATATTTGGATGATTAGTTGATTCAAATAAGATTATCTTTGAGTTCATTATAGTTGTCAAGGGAAATGGTGCACACCTACCGTTGAAGAATTGCTTTCATTTTCTTGTAATGGGTTCAGAGTATTAGAAGGTTTCCAAATATGGGGATCGATTACCAGTTGTTGTGTCATTTTTTTGTCTGTTCGATACGACCAAGAGCTGATGTAACTTGTATAAGTTAGAGTTCGGTCATAACGTAGGGTAGCAATACCGTGCGAATTTTGGATTTTGTATTTTCAAAAAATTGTATTGCCACAAACCCTCTTGGACCTAGATATGTTACTCTGTAATATATATTAGCATATACTTTCTATATTTTTAATAAAAGGAGGCAATGAGAGATTCATGCATATTTCATGTCTATTTCTTGTAATAATATTGTTAATCGCATAAAATAAGAATTTTCCTTAAAAGGGAAACAAGCTAGTTGGCTAGGGCCTAGCCAACCTAGCTCGTTCTCCCATATTTAATATGTTGTGTGTTAGGTATAGGAAAAAATTGGTGAGAAGGACATTTATTAATGATGAGTCTGTGTGATTGACATAGCTCTTGCATTTTTCCTTTTCCTTGCCGAAGTGTTCTAAACTTTGAGGTGTTGTGTGTGTGTGTGTGTGCTTAAGTGTGTTTCCTTTGATTTCATTAAATAATTTTATTGTGTTATTTATTTAAAGAACACCAAGATTTTTTGCTATGAGAAGCTTTCCCTTTCGAGTCGCTTTCTAGTTGAATATTAGGGTTTTCAGGGTTCATTTATTTTGATCTTGCTTAATGGGAAATCAATACAGATTTCGTTTAAAGGATTATTCATTTGTACCAAGTGGGACGAACCATCACTTAGATCAATATATATTGCAATTGTGTAAGGATATTAATATTCATATGGAAACATCCAGAGTTGAATCATATTCCTTGATTTTCTTGTTACTCACTTATTGGAATCTTTGAGTAGAGGAATAGAAAAATATTGTTATTCATATTACAAATTATGGCTTTTTTTTTAAAGTTGAATTCTTTAAAAAAAAAAAGAACTTACTTTGGACACAGTGTTGAATGTTTCATATGGGATATACTTAAAGTATATCTTCAGAAGGTGATATTTTATTTGAACTCTAGAGTTTAGTATTCACATTGAGATTTGAAAAACTTTCCATTTGTTTTCACAGTTTATGTTTCAGAGTCATAGTTTATATTTGCAAGAGTGTGTGACGATTTTGAATTTTTATCTTTAATGAATTTAAGTTTTCCTTTTCGCACCTATTGATTTCCTTCTTGATATCATAGCATTTTTTTTTACCAAGGAGTAAAAGATTGTCGAATGTAGAAATAACTTCATTCTAATAGAAGAAAAAAATTATTCCACTACAAGAACAAAGTTGTTCCAGTACAGGAACATAACCATTCCAAGTGAAAGAATATAATCATTATAGTATAGGAACATGGTCACTTTGGTACAAGAATAAAATTGACATAACACAGAAACAAACTTACTTTGTCTTCCTAGTGCGGGAACCAAAGTAGAAGAATAGATTTGTTTTTTGAAATATTTTGACTTTTGCAATTGAGTTATTGAGTGGTATGATTTATTTCTTTTAAGGATATATCTTTTCAACAAATTATTTTAATTTTATTTCTGAGTGTGAATCCAGTTTCCAAAGAGGAGTCATGTCATTGTGTCCGCAAGTGCAAGTAAATAATTAAAAGGCTTTCTTGTATTTTTTTTCTTTCAGAATTTGTACGATTTAATTGCAGGGATAGAAATAGGACTAGTAGGATTAAATACAGAATATTTGGCATTACCTATGCTACGCCTATAATATTACATAGCCATATTTTGAAAATTAAGTGTTGAGGAATTGAATTTCAATTCTGGCACCCAACATTTTGGCATCGTTACCGGGGAGGCATTGAAAGAATTCTAATAAAATTTTGGTTTTTCGTTTTTCTGCTATAGGGATAAGTCTTATTTATATTTTCAAGTGCAGTCTACTTCTATTTCTTGAAGTAATTTATTTGGAATTATTTTTTGTGTTTAAGACACATATTTTTCTTGTAGCTCCAGTATTTGATTTTATTTGTTCCACTAAGTTGTTTTCTTAGTTATGTTTGTTATTTTTGGTTGATTTCTTTTTTAAAATGTATAACTAGGAGAGGTAGGGGTATGAACGCCAAGAAGGGTATAGGAATTAGTGATATATTAGAAATTTTTTCTCATGCCAGGCCTTCTATTGCAGGAAGAAATTCCAAACAGAAACAAACCCATCATGCGGGTATTGCTCACCTAGACTCTGTAGAGAGTAGTCCAGGAATTTCACAACGAGTGGGAGGGAAGAAGGAGACTACTTGGGTTAAAAATAAAAATTTGAACCATAGTGAAACTTGACATTTTGTGGGAAGTGGCCTATTTAAAGGGAGGAAAATGCAAGATAATCAAGACTATGCTAAAGGGAATGGTGAGGAGCAGGCAATGGAGGACTAGTCTACTTTTGGGTTTTCGATTATGGATCCACATGCAATGGTCCAAATGAAGAATATCCCAGCATATTTTCTTTCACGTTTTCATGGTAAAGTGCATGAAGATCGATATTTTTTTTCTTTGAATTTGATATACTGTGTAGAAGTTATGATTATTCTTCAGATGCCCAGAAGCTAAAAGGTTTCCCTGCAACTCTTAAGGATAAAACTTTACAATGGTTCATGGGAATAGATGGAGTAATGTAGCTTCTTGGGAACAAATGAAGAGGGTGTTTTTAAACAAATATCAACAATATTGTAAGACAAGATAAATGTAGGATGAGATTTTCACTATTGCACAACACGTGAAGATGCGACCTTAGAATATTATTTGGAGGGAATTTTATATATCCTTCAAAGTTCGAAGCATCATTTTTTTCCAAGCACTACTACAACCTTGTTTCTGTGAGGGCTTACATATGATTCTAGAAATAATTTTAATTTCTTAGGACAAATAGATTTATCAAAATACCTTTCATCAAATTTGTGACTTGTGCGAGAATTTCTCAGGAAATCAATCTAGATATGGTAAGGGAATCATGAGAAATTCTAGAAATAACATATTTCGATCTACATACATTATGATCATTAGTTTGGAAAATAAAATGGATTATATGAAAAATAAAATTATGGATACTGTTAGTAACCAAATAGATTCCTTCAAATTTCAACAAAAATTGTTAGAAGAGCAAGAAACATTATCCATTTATTGTCCAAAGTGTAGAAAAAGAATATCTTACGTGAATGTCCTTTAGATGTTAATAGTGCTAATAGTTGTGTAATATGTGCAAAGAATCAACCTACCAAAAAATTCCCATCCATATCAGGATTAAAAGCAACATTTTAAGGAGATCATTCAGAACTTGAGCCATTGCATGCTCTGGGAGCACAAAAATCATGGCCACATGAACGTTTAGGTATGATTCCCAAATTTTCACCATATTTTTCTGATTATAATTCACGACATTATTATTATCAAACACGAGTTACCCTAAGTCTTGGCACCATGTGCATCATTTTAAATATGGGAATCTCCTCCTCCTTGGCAATAGGGAAGGAGGGGACCACCACATTCTCATTATTCTTATCTCATATCTACATATTTATATCCTACATCATATGCTCCTTATCCCATGAGACAAGCCACATTACCAACAAACTTGCCTTAGTAGACTCAGTTTATGCCACCATTTCCATTACCACCACTTTTTTGACCACCTGGATTTCGCGCACCACCAATGCCTAACCAAAATAATAAAAGAGTGAAAATGATTCATTCTATTGGACTGATCCATTTTCCCATTTATCAGACCATGCATGTTGGGGTCAATGACCTCCTGCTGAGACCACGAATGGTAATAAACTATGAAAACAAAACAAAAAAACCTACAGTGATAATTGAGGAGAAAATTGAGGAGGAAACCCCTAAAATTTCAAAAAATGATGTCACCATTTAGCCTATTGCCACACACTCATAACCTTACCTTCTTCTTCAAACCAACCTCCCTTTTTAGAGAGACTAGTCGTGAAGAAATATGACCCCACTCCTGAGTATAAATTGAATTTCGAGCTAAGGAGTATTTATATAAAGGTCCCTCTCCCATGGGCCATAAAATAGATTCCTATATGTACCAAGATTTTTAAGGAACTCTATCTTAAAAAGTTAGGAAAGAAGATATTTAGAACTTGCACTATTGATTTTGTTGGAAGATCAGCTGAGTTGATGACAGGTTGTTCTCAAATGGAAAAGTATACTAATCCATTAAACCCAATTGTTTCTATTCATAAAGGTGATGTACTTGTTCCCAATGTGTTGATAGACCTTGGGGTGGCCATATATGTTATGGCTAGGAAAACCATGGAACAAATTTGATTGACCCACATTCTTCATACCCCCATTGTGCTTGAACGTGTTGATAGATCTAAAATTAAGTTAGATGTTGTGTGTTATATGATGTAGTTGTCTCGATTTATTCATGGGATTACCCCACAAAATTTATTGTGTTACAACCAAAGAATCCTATTGGGTGGCACCCTTTGATATTGGGAAGACCATGGCTTACCACAATAGATGCATATATAGGATTTTGCCTAAGTGATATGTATATTTGCCATGGAGATTCTAGGAAAAAGGTGATATTAAAGAAGAATTAAAAAAATATTACATGTCAGTTTTATCAATGCTATATATGATAATGAGCGGATCGCTTCGTTCGTGATAGTCTTGAAAAAGGATGGGAGATGGCGTATTTGTATTGATGATAGAGAATTAAACAAAGCCACTCTCAGGGATTACTTTCCTCTTCTCTTCATTGATCAGGTGCTAGATACCCTTTCTGGTAAAAGTAGTTTTAATTTTTAGCTGGCTTTAGTGGTTATAACCAAATACAAATCTCACCTGAGTATCATGACAAGACTACCTTTTGCTGTCCATATGGAACATTCACCTTTTGAGTACTTCATTTTGGACTTTATGATGCTCCGACCACATTTCAAAGGGAAATATTGGATATTTTTTATAACCTTGAGTGTGTAGAAGTTTATATGGATTATTTCATAGTGTTTGGTGATTCTTTTCAGGAATCGCTTCAAAATTTAAATAAAGTACTCAATCGGTGTTAATAAGCCTCCCTCGCTTTGAGTGATAAGAAATCTAGATAGATATGCAAAGAAAGGGTGGTCCTTGGGCATCTTATTTCTGATAAGGTTATCCAGGTAGATTCGAAGAAAATAGAAGTTATTACACATATTCCTGCACCTGAAACACAAAGGGAAGTGAGAGGATTCCTTGGATATGTAGGTTATTATTGAAGATTCATTGAATTTTTTTCTAAGATAATTGCATCTCTGTTTTTATTATTAACTAAGGATAGATATTTCTCCTGGACTAAGGCTTTCCAACGAGCTTTTAAGAATTTGAAGTAAAAATTACTACAGGAGCTGGTCTTGAGGGGGCCTAATTGGTCCCTTCCATTTCATATTTCCTCAAATTCCTCAGACATTGAAATTGGTGAAACCTAAGGATAAGAATAAAACTAACAAATTTATTCTATTTATGTCATTAGTAAAATCTTGTCATATGCTGAATTGAACTATACAATAATGCAGAAAGATTTTCTAGCTGTAATTTTTTCTATTAATAAATTTAGACATTATATTATAGGTTATGAAGTATTCATACATATAGATCATTCTGCCATAAAATATTTAATGAAAAAACCTTTGAATAACTATAGGATAACTAGGTGGTTGCTTTTACTACAAGAATTCAACGTTACTATAATCAATAGGCTAGGAAAATCAAATGTAGTAGCTTATTAACTTTCTAGACTACATAATCCTGGTTAAGTAATTCCTTTAGATGACTCATTTCCTAATGAAAATATTTTTTTTGTTTCAACAAATTCTCTATGGTTTGCTAATATAGCTAATTATCTTGTCACATGAAAAAAAGCACCTCACATATCCACTCGAGAGAGGTGGAAGATCATTCAAAAAAGTGTTTCATATTCCTTGATCCAAGGAGACCTCTTGTACACAGGTCTTGAATTTATTATCTGTAGATTGTGTGATAAGAGGAAGTGTTTGATATTTTGAAACCTGCCCATGAAGAACCTTGTGGGGGCCATTTTGTGGACAAAAGAAAAAAATATAAAATTCTTCGCATAAGATACTTTTGGCCTTCCCTATTGAGGGATGCTAAACAATATGTTAAGATTCATGATAGTTGTCAATGAATGATGCAACCTAGTCAAGCCGATGAGATGTATTTGTGTCCTCAAGTCATGTTAGAACCCTTTGAAAAATGGGCCATTTATTTTTTGGGACCTATAGCCCCAACATATTTAAACTAAAGACATATCTTAGTTTGCACAGATTTTGTAACAAAGTGGGTAGAATCTAGAGTTTTTCATTTTGATACTAAAAGAGTTGTTGTTGATTTTTTATTCAAAGAATTTTTTACTCGATTTGGTGTTCCAAGAGAAATTTTTACTGACAATGGACCTTAGTTTGTTTCTAATATGATGAAAGGAATTATAGATAAATACAGGATTCGACATAGGAAATCGACACTATCCCACCCATAGGGAAATGGCCAAGTGGAATCTACCAACAAATTAATCGAGTCTATTATTACCAAAAAAATCAATCTTCATAAAAAGAATTGGAAAAATATACGACCAGAAGCATTATGGGCTTACAAAACTACATGGAGGAATAACACATTTCATAAAAATTATGAGCTGGTTTACATGGAGTAGGTTCTATTTTTGATCAAATTCCATATTAAAACATTTACAATTGTAGTCCATCTAGGTTTGGATCTCTTGGAAGAACAACAACAACGCCTTTTTCAATTGAATGAAATTGATGAAATTATAAGAGATGTTGTTCAATAGACTATATTGATGCATAGATAATTTACAAATGACATGATAGGTTAATAAAAAATAAGAAGTTTGAGCTAGGTAACTGGGTGTTCCTTTATGATTCAAATTTTAAAATTTTTAAGGGGAAACTTTGTACGTGTTGGATGGGGCCATATGTAGTAGTTCAATTTTTCGAGAAAGGAGAGGTAGAATTATGATCATTGATGGACGCGAAGTTGTTTTCTTGGGATGGGCATAGATTCAAAACATATCTCTAGCCTACCGCTAAGGAGAATTTTATACAACAAGTACAACAACAGTCAAATTTGAAGATGCTAGATGGTGATACGAGCCTACTGTGAGTTTTGATATATTTTTTTCCTAATAATAAAAAAAAATCAAAAAATAATAAATAACAAAAAAATTAAAAATTAAAAAGAAAAAAATAATAAGACACATGATTGTGAAAATTATCTTCTTGGCACAATCATGTAAGGGTTTGTTTGAAAACCAACTTGCTATTAGGGAGATCAGTTTTTGAAATAAAATGGGATGCTACTTGATTATGATATATGGACAATTTATTAGTGATAAAAAGTAGGTTTCTAGGAGGAATTATAGTTGCAACAAAAAAACTGGAATAAACTAAGCTCTTATCAAGTTCAATGCAAATGGCATGACAAATTCTATGCAAGTAATGCAAGGCTCCCAGTATAGTTAAGTTATCTAGGATAAAAGGTTATTTTGTGGATACATTTACTACCTAAGGTAAACACTTTGTCCTTCTTCTTGTCCCTTTTCTCAGTATTCCCTCTATTTCTTCTTTTTTCCCTAGATTGAATATCCCTCCTATTATTCACATAATTTCCTATCTCGATTTCTATTATTCTCGCTTAGCCCTGAAAATTGTTTCCCTTATTCCCTTTTCCTATATCCCCCATAAATTTACCTTATGCTAAACATCCCTTATGATTTTCCTTCCTTTTATTTATAGATACCCCTATCCCACTTTTTTTTTCCCTCATATATTTTATCCATGATATGTTAATTCTTCAAAGCCTTATATATTCAAATATATAAAAATGGTGACACCTGAACCTAGAGATGAAGAACTCCTTAAACTATGCAATTAATTTGTATGCAATAAAGCCTGCCATTAAAAATAGGCAATTTGAATGGTAACTCCAGAAAAATAACTTTTTTTAATTTATTTCAAGTACAAGAACTCTCTCGTACAATATAGGAATCACAATGTAGGATTCCCAGTGTTCCAGTGTAGGAATCATAGTATTCCAGTGCAGGAATCCTCGTTTCAGTACAAGAATCCTATTGCAGTGTGACAATTTTTATTATTATGATATTCTTAAAACAATGGAATTGGTTGTAAATTGATTTCGAATTATTTTTTACTTTAAATAAGTATGACTGTTGTATAGATAATGGACTTTGTATCTATATCTATATAAATGACATTATTGTTCTAGCATAAAAATGAATTATTATTTAAAGTGCAGGAATTAATGTAGACCTAGGAAACCTTATTCTAACAAGAGACTACCATTCCCAATAGATTTCATGATGAGGACCAAGTGCTTGCATGAGGGTAGTTTCACTCCTTGTTATTACATCCGATTTTTTTCACATCATTTAATTGATATAAAATCCACCATGTGTGATTTTTACATACATTCCTTGAATGCATAACTGTTATAGTTGTCACTCCCAATCATCAATACTCACCTGTCCTAAATATTATGTCGAATCTATCTCTCTCCTAACCGGTTTTTGTATTGTAAGAGCGACATTTACTCCAATTGGTGATGTACGTCAGGATTGGATGTTTTTAGTCCATGGATTGGGGATCTGAATGAATGAAATTTGAATTAACATTTGATATAGTAGAGATCAGGTGGAATATAAAATAGCTATTCTTGCACTTCCCAAGCACCGAAGTTCTATGTCATGAGGAATTTCTCTGAAATTCTCCTTATAAGTTTTGAGAAGGTTAGGGGACTATAGGAAGTGACAATATTTTGGATGTCATGGCACCGACTTGAATAGAGCCTTGGTCTATCAAGGATCTGGAGGGAACAATGGAGTATGAAGGCAGTTTAACTATGTTGCAGGAAGTTGGTTTTCTTTCCTGTCTATACAAATTTAATGGCTACAATTCCACCATTTCTCAAGATCTTGCAAAAAATTTTGATGGAAAAACGGTCACTGTGGTCCCTATGCAATTTGAAGTAAAAGAGAAATCTATCTCACAAACTACCAATTTACCTGCTATAGGAGAAAAATGGTTCAAGAAAGGTGAGATAGAGAAAGGTGCATGGCACAAATACCTAACAAAGGCTAACTATGCGGTCGCTTGGAAGATATCTGTGCAGAGAAGTGGGGACGCCTGCTATATATCTTACAAAATATTACTAAGTTATATATATATATATATATATATATATATATATATATATATATATATATAGATGTTAACCAAATATATGTTCTTTAACCTAATATATATTCTTTAAACTTCTATATATTCTTTAACCTCTGATATATCCTTTAACCTACCTATAACAAATCAGACTACTAATGCACTTTGATGTTGGAAAGTTAATTAACTTTCCTTATATTTTTTTTAAATTTTTAGATAAGATTTCTAGGAGTGTGTAGAAGAGTTGAAAGGATCAAATAGGTTATAAAATCTATTACTATGGGTTGATCCAATTTTTTTTTAAGAAAGAGTTAGAGAATAGGGGAAGTACTTGGAAAGGTTTTTCCAAAGTGTACCTGAGTAGGAGCATTGTGAAAATTTCTCATGGCAAGAGCTAGTAAACGAAGGAACATAAAGGGGCTACTAAATCCAAGGATGCCCAACAAAAAAAAAGGGAACAAAAAATCTCAGGGGTTGACAAGGATAATAAATCTAATACCACCAAACCCTATTCCATGAAGCAAAATAAGAAAAAGAACGAGAAGAATAAGGTCAAAATTCCAGGACCATCCTGAAGGACTACATGAGGTTTATAGAAAGGTCATCATGCTTCCTTGAGCAAGAATAAATCTACACGAGCTACTGCATTAGAGGTCAAAGTTATTGAAGAATCCAAGTCCTCTCAGAAAGGTTGTGCCCCTCCTGAAAATCATCCATTTGAAATTTTTGTGGAAAAAATTTCAGTACAGGATAACCTATCCCTTTTGATAGTGTAGCAATATTGGGTACTTCGGTTATGAGCTCAGGCTATAAAGAAGACGAGGATTATGTTCCTCTAGAATGTTTGATGGAGTGGGATAAGAGACATAAAGTGACCCATGGCCAAGAGGTTGAGCAGTAGGTAACGATGTAACATATATAAGAAAAACGTGAGGGTGATGTTCCTTTGGAATCTATGAGGAAGAAGGTTAGGAAACAAAAAGTAACTGATGGGAAAAAGGATGAACATACTCAGGATCAAAAGAGGGAAGAGAAATATGAGGATGATGTTCCCCATACATTGACATCAAAATAAATAACAATACAAAGAAAGGAAGAAGTGAAGGACCCTTCCCATGGGATGAAGATGAGTCAAATTCAAAAATTAAAATAAAAGCTTTATGATTTTGAATTTTTAAACAGATGCATATAGGACCAGAACACAGTGTTAAAGAACAGGAAAAGAGAACTATTAGTGACAATGTCCGATTTGAAGAGACAGGTAAGGAAGTGGAAGTTTCATATGACCCACCTAAGTGTTTGTGTTTAGAAGTTGGTCAAGTGCATAATGAAGTTTCGAGTGAAGAAATTAAAAGCAGAAGGTTAGAAGATTAATATTCAAATTTAGAAATGAGGAGAAGGATTTTAACTTTTTGTTTTTTGCGTAGGTTAGTGGTTGTGTGAGGACACACAAAAATATGAGATTTAAGGGATGTTGTTCATTGAAATTTTCCTATTTTTACCCAAAATTACCTTACCCTAACCATTGTTTCACAACTTGGATAATACCTCTCTACAAGAATTTTTGGTTCATTTTAATGAATTTTTGGGAAAATAGATATGTATGCTTATCTTAATTAAAAGGTTAAATAGGTTTATATTTTTCCATGTAAGTTATCATTTACATTACCTTATGGCTTGGAAATATATGGTCATTAATTAAAATTCAAAGTGGTTGTGCTACATAATCCCGACTTTCCTACACTCACTTCTCTTCCTGGACCAGATTTGGATGACCATCTATTTCAAAGAATATTAGCTCTGATTTCACTAAATATGTTAGGGGAAATGACATGCACCTATTATTTAAGACTAGTTCTCATTTTCCTATAAAGGGTTTGAAGCATTAGAAGGTTTCCAAAGCTAGGGATCAGTTACCAGCAATTGCGTCATTTTGTTATCTGTTCGATAAGTCCAAGATTCGATGTAACTTGTATAAGTTAGAGTTCGGTCATATTGTAGAGTAGTGATACCTTGAGAGTTTTGGCTTTTGTATTTCGACAACTTCTATCACCAAAAACCCTGTGCAGGTTGGATTTGTTACTCTGTAATAGTTATTAGCAGATACTTTCTATCTTTCTACTAAAAGATGGCAATTCCAGATTCATGGATATTTCATGTCTATTTCTTGTAATGATAATTTTACTCACATAAACTAAGAATTTTACTTAAAAGGGAAACAAGACAGTTGGCTAGGTCCAAGACAACCCAACTCGTTCTCCCATATTGCTTGTTGTGTGTGTTATGTATAGGAAATGATTGGTGACAAGGTTCCTTATTAACAATGAGTGTGCATGATTGGAAAAGGTCTTGTGTGTTTCATTTTACTTTCCGAATTTTTCTTAGATCTTAGGTTTTGTATGTGTGATTAAGTGTGTTTCCTTTGATTTCATTAAATATTTTTCTTGTGTTATTTATTTAAAGCACAACACGAATTTTTGTTTGAGAAGCTTTCCCTTTTGAATCACTTTCCAGTTGAACATTAGGGTTTTAGAGTTGGTTTATTTATATCTTTCTTGGTCAGTATAGATTTAATTTAAAAGATTATTCATTTGTAGAAAGTGTGAAGAACCCATTTTGACACAATGTTGAATGTTTCAGAGGGGATATAAGTAATTTATATCTTTAGAATTTGATATTTTATTTGAACATGAGAGTTTGGTATTTTCACTGAGATTTGGTAAAATTTCCATTTGTTTTCGCAATTTATGTTTTAGATTTGAAAATTATATTTGAAGGAGAATGTGATTGTCTAAATTTTTTGTCTTTACTGAATTGAGGCCTTCCTTTTTACACCTCTTGATTTTGTTCTTGATATCACAACATTTTTGTTGATTGAGTAAAATATTTTCGAGTGTAGAAATAGATTCATTATGGTACAAGAACAAAATTGTTCGAGTACAGGAATAAAGTTGTTCGAGTAAAAGAAAAAAATCCTTCCAAGTGCAAGAATATAATTGTTCCTATATAAGAACATTGTCACTCCGGTACAAGAATAGAATTGACATAAAATTTAAAAAAGCTTACTCTGTCTTCCTAGTGTAGGAACCAATGTATAGCAATAGATTTTTTTTTTTGAAATATTTTGATTTTTACAATTGATTTATTGAGTGGCATGGTTTATTTCTTCTAAGGAGATATGTTTTTAGAAAATTATTTGTTTTATATTTCTGACTATGAATCCAATTTCAAGAGTGGAGTGGTGTCATTGTTTCCACAAGTGTAAGTAAAGAATTAAAAGTCTTTCTTGTAATTTTTTCTTTCAAAATTTGAATGACTTAATTGTAGGGATAGAAGTACGAATTGCATGATTAAATACAAAATATGTGCCATTACCTGTGCTACACCTCAAAGCTTACGTAGCCCTGGTTTGAAAATTAAGTATTGAGGAATTGAATTGCAATTTCGAAACCCAACACCTACACTCAGAAATATTATATTCCTTAATCAACAAAAATACTACATTATCAATCCGAAAATAAAAACGCGCAAGAAAGAAGCTTTAACTTAATCAAGATAAAAATTCAAAAACTATGACATTATTCTTCAAAATATAAATTTCGAAATCAAATGAAAATTTTATCAAACCACAATGTTAATATTAAACTCTTGTGCTTAACTAAAGAAACCACTTTACAAATATATATTTTTTTATATCCCCCTTTGAACTATTTAACACTGTATTCCAAGAAAAATTATGTGTTTGCAAACGAAATATTCTTAGATAAAAATATTCAAATATGATCTTCGATCTGAACGATAGTGATATTGAGTTCCTCTACTTAAATACTTTAAATAAACGAATGATCAACAAGACTAGGAACACGATCTAGATCTAGCAATTTCCAAAAAGAGATAAGTTTCCTTACACTGTTACAATATGCATTTATCATAACGAGGTGGTCTTCCTTTCTTACTATAAATAGATAAATTTTAAAATATATCTATGGTCATCTTTAAGAAAGGTCAAAATAGATAAAATATTATAAACCCTTATCCCTAACTAAAAGGTGATTTAAGGAAAACTTCCCAGGCCATAATTCTTGTTGTGCTTTAAAATAAACATAAACAAATGATTCCAATGTAAAGAAAAAAACAAAATTCAGCACACAAAATCTCAGATTTGAGAACAGTAATGAAAAATAAAAGAAATATTCAAGAGTTTGTTCAATCACACACATACATTATTCGTAAGAAACCTTCACCCCATTCACAACCTGTACTTAACACATAATATAATAGTAATGGGAGAAAAAGTTGGGTTGGATGGGACTTAACCAACCAACTCATTTCTCTTATCAAGGAAAACGATTAATATATGTGATCATAATTAACATCACTGGAAATAGAAAAAATATATGCATCAACCTAAAGTTCACCTATTTTATTAAAATGATAAAATTCTCTATTCAGTACATGATTTATAGCAACAAATCTAGCTCCCAGAGGGATTGTGGTGATACAAATTCTCAAATTAAAAAATCAAAAAAGTTTCCTACAATATCGCTATCCTACATTCTTATCAAACTTCAGTTTATACATATTACATTGGCTCTCGTCCTTCTTAAGAAAATAACAAAAACATGCAGTTGTTGGTAATTGATCCCTATCTTTAAGAACCCTCTAATGCTCCAAACCATCTACTGGAAAAAAGGAACAAGTATTTTGAAGTAGGTGCATGAATTTTCCTCTCCTAGCTAATATGGAGTCCAAGTTAATCTTCTTAAATCAATGACCATCCATATCTGGTGTAGGAACTAAAGTAAGTGCAGGAATAGCAGGATCTTGTACCACTACCACCTTTGACTTCAAATTAGTTATCATTCATTGTAAAACCATAAGGTAATATAACTGATTAGTTACATAAAAAAAAACATATACCTATTTTACCTTTTAATTAAAATACGCATACATATCCATTTTCCCAAAAATCCTTTAAGAAAAACGAAAAATACATGCATGGATGCCTTATCCAGGTTGTAAAACAAAGGCTAAGGTAGGGTAGTTTGGGTAAAAAATAAGACAATTTCAACAACCAACATTCCCCCAACCTCATATTGATGTGTGTCCTCACACAACCACTAATACCTATAAAAAACATAAGTGGAAATCTTCCTTCTAATTTTTGAATCCGAATGTTAATCCCTGAACCTTCTTCTTTAACCTTTTTCACTCGAGCTTTTTTCATTTTCTTTCTTAACAAAAAATCTTAAATGGGCCGCATGAGACCTCTACTTCCTCACCTGTATCTTCACTTTAGACATTGTTACTCATAATTCCCCATTTCTAGTCTTTAAAACCATGTTCTGGTCTTCTACACACCTGTTCAAAACTTCAAGCTCATAAACCTGTTGTTTTTCGTTTTTGTGTCTAGCTCACCTTCCTCCTTGGGGGCCGAGACAGAGTCCTTCACTTCCTGATCTAGGAGAATCGTATAGGTCCAGTACAACTAGCTTAAGGAGAAGGCTAAAAAATTAAAGCAGCAGAAATGTGGAAAAGTTAGTTTCAACATGAAGATCTCGTCGTTCGAATCGCAGCGGTGTGAACGGTTCGTCAAACTGAGTTCGTATGTGAAAGTTAGAGCTGGTCAAAATTCTGGGGTTGACTAGATGACATGCTAGGTTAAGGAAGGCACAATTTTAAGATTCTAGAGGTCACATTCTGACTAGCTCCGAACTGAATCTAGGGAAATTTATAGGATGGATAAAATGTCCTCTACTGCCTAAAACCAAATAATTTAAAAATGAACAGTTTGTTTATTTAAAACAAAAATATATATAAAAAAGGGAGGTGGCGGGCCACCAAATCCACCAACCCATCACCACATTATATATAAAAATATATTATATGGTTGGGTGGTAGGTGGCTAACCTCGCCTCCCCAAACCACTCCACAAAAATGTTAACAATTTTAATATATATGGTTGGATCGGGCTGTGTGGAGGCAAACCCACCCACTACTCCAACAAACATATACATGAAATGACATGTGGAGTGGCGTTGGGTCAATTTGGGTCCCTTGGAGTGAGCCACCCACCCACCTTTTCCTAATTCGATTCCACTGTTAATGAAAAAGAGAGGAGTGAGATTTTATCTTGCAACCCCTCCCCTCCTAATGCGTATCACAACCAATGTGTCAAACGAAGGGTTTTGTAAAATTCTGCCCGAATTTTTTTATTTAAACTCAACTTTTCACTAGTCTGCCAAGTAGACCTGAGGAGTGGGCGTGGAAGCTGAGGCACATAAATCTGAGCCAGGATGCAGAGGCAGTGGAACTATGATTGAGCCTCATTTCCAAAGCGGACAAAATTTTCTAGTGTCCAAATTGGACAAATTTTATATGAATTATACACCTCTCAGTAACAAGAATTTGATGGTGTTGTATATTTATGCAACAGAGGTCTCCATTTTTTGGCCATTTTCCAGATTGAAGGAATAAGGGTGTACTTGTAAATTGATTCTTGTACTTTCATTTTATTTTTCCACTTAATTAAAGAAGGCCTTCCCAATGATTGAGAAGGGCTCAGAGACATAGTCCCTCCCGAGCAAACTTTTTTGTCGAGTTCTTGTCTTCTTTGCATGATTTTGTGTGATTCTCTCTTCTTGTTTCATGCCTTTTATGCTTCATGGTCAGATGCAGTTTTACATTTAATTATATATTGCATCTTGAATCTAAAGACCTTGGATCAAGTGGTATCGGAGCTAGTCTTTGTAGATGAAAATTGCATGATTGTATGCTAACCAGAAATAGGTTCCGAAGAGGTGAAGGGAAAATAAATTTTTTTGATCCCGAAGCGGGACATGCACATCGAAGAGGAAACATGGATGCCGATGCTAGAAATGAGGAGGAGAAAAACTTCCACAAAACATTCTACACAATGACAAATCAGGTTGAGAAGTTGTTCTCAAGTCTTGAGAAAATAGAAAGAGCAGGGGAGAATGATCCAGAGGGTTCAGCGCATGGAAATTATGGAGGGGATCCACCTCCTTCTCTTTTCGTGAGTGAAATTTCATCTTCTTCTTGTAACCATCATCATAGGAATTCAGGAAATGCATCTAAGAAGCATTTCTTTAAATTAGATGTCAAATTTGATCTTCCCATGTAGAACCGTGAAAGTAATGTGGAAAAGATTAACAAATGGATTAGGTAGATTGAAGTCTACTGCAGGATTTAGCAGATTGACGAGGATAAAGTAAAAATCTAGTTGGCTTCTCTTCGGCTAAATGGCAACGCTCTTATCTGGTGGGAGAGAAAATTGAAAGGCAACAAAAATTTGGGTAACCTTCTCTCCTCATGGCCAAATTTTGATTATGCATTGAGAAACCATTTTTATGCTTTGGGATATAAGAAAAAGAAATTAATGGAATGGAAACACCTAAGTCAAGGCAGAGGTCAAAATGTGCAAGACTTCATCAAAGAATTTAGGAAATAAGCATTAAATTGGGCATTCCATTAGATTCACCAGAGATCGTAACTAAGTACATTGGTTCCTTGCATAGCTACATAAGACATTCATTATTATTCTTTGAGCCTAATACCATTGATGGGGCCAGTGTGAAGGCCATGCATCTAGAAAGTGGCGGGCGCATGAATAGAATGACCACCAAAAAACAGCCGCAACATCCAAGAGAAGGAGAGAAAATCCCTCTTGTACACATTGTGAGAAAGAAGGATATGATGAAGCCGGTTGTTGGAAACTACACCCTGAGTCAAGATCTGAGAGGAATGACAAAAAGGGGAAGTAGAATAATGCTACCACCATGCAACAAAACCAAGATTCTGAATCAGAGGAACATGAGAAGGTTAGAGCTTTGGGATTTTCATGAGGTATACCAATTGACCTAGGGTCTAATTCTGTCAATGAAATGAAACATGCAGCTCTTGGGATCGCAACAGGCAGACCCATAGACTTGGGTTCCAATTTGGACGATGAAACAAAAATTTCAACATACATTCCACCAAATATGAAAAGGACACTTAATGCGGCATGGTTCTAGGAACTTGAGGAGGTCAACCAAAGTATCCAAGTAGAGAATACTAAGCTAAGGAGACTCCTACATGAAGAAAATAAGGAAAAAAAAAGGGTTACTACACTAGTTACAAGCTAAGGATGAGGCCTTGGAAAACTTGTGACATAACCAACCTGAGGTAAAAAAAAATCCTTCAATTTCATGTACTTTTCATGATGATTATTTTGCTACTTTTGAAAAACATACTACAGGAATCGAGTCGAAAATACAAAAGAAAATGGGGTATTCGTGAAAGGGCCTCATCATAAATGGCCAAGGCATCGTAAACCCCATCGAATTTGAGGAATTTCCTTGTCATGTAGTGCTCGAATATGTCAGGAAGGAAGTTGGAGAAAGCTCCAACACAGCTAGTGACCAACCAACGACAGACGATGAGATCACTTCCTCAAATTATAGGGATAGTGAGGGTTCCATGAACACTTATCGGAGGAACACTAGGGGAAAGTGCTCCAAGGTGACCCAGAAAGTTTGGAGGAAAAATAATCGTTGTAATCGATGCAACGAGGTGAGACAACAACAAGCCACGTGTCCGATAATCCATTCCCTGAAAGAATTTATAACGGAGCCGACTGGTGAAACTGTTCAACAAATGAATCTGCCATGTCCATGGTGGTCTGCCTTATTAAGTAAAATATGATTTTTTTAGAGGTATGTAAAAGTAAATCATGTGTTGCGAATAAATGTAAAAGTGATGATGTGTTTCCATCACTTTGAAATGAAACGATGATGTTTTTGGCCTTCTCTTATGAATAGTTGAGGTATTGGTTTATTATTATTATTATTATGTAATTCTTGACAAATGAGTGTATGTTATAAATAATTGGAAAGTGAGGGGTTGTTGACTCATGTGTGGTTTCTACATGGTTGTAAATGGTGTACCAGTTTTGCGTGCAGGTGATTGAAAGTGTGGTTTGAAAGGACATAAGCAATGTGTTAGGTGTGTTAATGCTTTTGGTTATCCAAAATCTCCTTAGTGGGGAGGAATGATCTAGGAAGATCGTACAGGTCCAAGTATAAGTGGCTTAAGGAGAAGGCTCAAAAATCAAAGTGGAAGAAATGTGGAAAACTCAGTTTCAAGTTGAAGATCTGGTCATTCTTATCACAAAGGTGCAAAAGGTTTGTCAAACCAAATTCATATGTGAAAGTTAGAGCTGGTCAAAGTTATAGGGTTGACCAAGTGACATGGCAGGTTAAGGAAGGCACAATTTTCTAGATTTCTTTGGTCAGGTTTCAACTAGCTCGGACCGGATTCCGAGAAAACTTGTAGGGCGGATAAAATGCCCTCTACCACCTAAAATAGGATAATTTAAAAATGAACAGTTTGTTTATTTAAAAATATATATATATATATATATAAAAAGGGGGGTGGCAGGCCACTAGCCCCACCACCCCATCACTGCATTGTATATAAGAAAATATTATATGGTTGGGTGGTGGGTGACCAACCCCGCGACCCTGAACCAATCCACAACAATGTTAACAGTTTTAATAAATATGGTTGGGTCGAGCTGCATGGAGGTTGACCCACGTGCCACTCCAACCAACATATATGGGCAACGACATGTGGAGTAGGGTTGGGTGGGGTCGGGCCTCTTGGAGCAGACCCAAACACCCACCTTTTTCTAATTTGACTCCACTGTTAACTAAAACAAGAGGGGCGAGATTTTATTCCCTAGCCCCTCTCTTCCTAATGCGAATCACAGCCAATGTGAAAAACAAAGGGTTTTGTAAAGTCAACCTGAATTTTTATATTTAAACTTAGTTTTTCACTACTGCATAGGAAGACCAGAGGAGCAGGCATGGAAGATGAGGCATGGAACTCTAAGCCGAGATGCAATGAAAATGGAACCATGATTAAGCCTCATTTCCAGAGGGGCAAAAATTTTCCAGTGTCCAAATTGGACAAATTTTATATGGATTCTACACCTCTCGGTGACAGGAATCTGATGGTGTTGTATTTTTCTGCAATGTAGGTCTCCATTTCATAGCCATTTTCCATATTGAAGGTATAAGGGTGTAATTGTAAGTTGATACCAATACTTTCCTTTTATTTTTCCACTTAATGAAAGAGGCCCTCCCCACTGATTGAGTAGGGCCCAGAGATGTAATCCCTCCTAGACGGACTTCATTATCAAGTTCTTGTCTTCTTTGCATGATTTTATGTGCTTCTCTCTTATTTTTTCATGCCTTTTAAATTTCATAGTCAAGATGCAATTTTACATGTAATTATCTATTTGCATCTATAAAGACCAGCTCCAATACCACTCGATACATTGGTTGTGATCCACATTAGGAGTAGAGGGGTCAGGGAATAAAATACCACCCCTCTCTTTTTAGTTAATAGTGGAATCAAATTAGAAAAAGGCGGGTAGGTGGGTCTACTCCAAGTGGCCTGATCTCACCCAACACTGCTCCACATGTTGTTGCCCGTATATGTTGGTTGGAGTGTTTGGCAAGTCAACCTCCACGCAACCTAACCCAACCATATATATTAAAACTATTAACATTTCTGTGGATTGGTTCGGGGTGGTGGGGTTGGCCACCTACCCCCCAACAATATAATATGTTTTTATATACAATGCGGTGATGGGGTGGTGGGGCTAGAGATTTTACAATTACACCCTTACACCTTCAATATGGAAAATGACCATGAAATAGAGACCTCTATTGCAGAAAAGACAACACCATCAGATTCCTGCTACCAACAGGTGTAGAATTCAGATAAAATTTGTCCAATTTGGACACTGGAAAATTTTGATACCTCTTGAAATGAGGCTCAATCACATTTCCACTACCTCTAAATCCCAGCTTAGAGTTCTACGCCTCGGCTTCCATGCCCTCTCCTTAGGTCTACCTAGCGCACTAGTGAAAAACTGAGCTTAAATAAAAAAAAGTCAGGAAATATTTACAAAACTTGTCGTTTGGCACATTGCCTATGATCCACATTAGGAGGAGAGGGGTCAGGGGATCAAATCTCGCCCCTCTCCTTTTGGTTAACAATGGTATCTAATTAGAAAAAGGTGGGCGAGTGGGTCTGCTCCAAGCAGCTGGACCCGACCCCGTTAGTGTCAGTCTTCCCAGCCTTCCTCCAATGATCAAACATGCTCTTACAAAGTGATTTTAAGGTTTCAAGGTCAAATTTTGTCATTTCGGTGAGTCTTCAAGCAAAATTTGGTCACTAGGTATTAGGTCTAGGGTTTTCTAACACTCCTTTCAAATTTTTCCAAATTTCGATCCATGTCACCATTCAAATGATTGTACCATCATTCAGAGGTTGTCATCATCATGTCAGGTTCGAATGGGTCATTTTCCACCTTGTTCATGCTTCAGTTTTGCCTAGGTAAGGTTCATTTCCCTCTCATAAGGTTTTGGAGGTAATTTCTCTTGGATGGTCAAATCATCAGAAAAAATTGTATCCTGATGTTCAAACACCTTCCCTATCCTTAATGTACCTTATTAAACATTTCCCATCACTGAGATCCCCCAAATTCCTCATTTTCGTACAAACCCTAGTTTCTTGCTACAACTTGACAATTTTCTAGGCTAGGCCTGTTTTTTTCACTTTTGGACCCCTTCCCCTCACTCAATATTTGAAATTCCACTTTCCCCTGCTTCCTAACATCCCTCCCTACTTCCAAAATTTTTCTCAAGAATTTAGAATCCCCTTATCCCCTTCATTTCACTTCATTTCGACAAATCCCTTGTTCCACACATCGCGATAGGTTTTACTCCAATGATGCTTCTCAGCAATAAAATATGAATTTTGGAAAACTAAGAATTTTTTTGTCCACAATAGGCCAAGGAATAAAAACCTCCTTCACTTTTTACACAGGTGTCATGGTTTTAGAGAAATGTCAAAAATACAGTTGCCTCAGGAGAATTGATGCACCTATGAAGTGACCTTGGGAAAAACAAGATTTCTCCTACCTTGGTTGGCCTAATGAATTTCTTGATAATTCAAATGATAACTAGACACAAATATATTTCCAATGAGCTATCACGAGCTCAATTTGGGGTTGACAAAGACCTTCAAAAGTTGACGACAACAACACTCTACCTTTAGGCAGCCTCATTTTTTACATTTTGACCAGTCTTGGTAGATTTTATTTTTGACAAGGAAAATTAACTCCAACTTGAAAAATTATAATTGGATTTAAATTTATACTCAATAATCTTTCGAACGAGCTATCCTACACCCAATTTGGACACCGGGAAGGCCTTCAAAAGTCTCCTGTAAAAAGGTGCTACGCATTGGGTGAGAGGTGCGACGCGTTGGGTTTGTGGCACGGCGCATAGAGATGCAAGTCATTTTCAAAAAAAATTAATCTAAATTCTCAATTTGCTTGGTTTCCTCCAGTCAAAAGTAATCCAAAATCTCTTCAAATTCCAATGAAAGTGTGTCTTAAGATGTTTATGGTGGTTTAGTGTGTAAAATCTCAAACCCTACCTCTTTGCAATTTTGCTAAAATAAAATTGCCTAGGGTTTGTATTTATGTTTTCGGTACCAAGTCTATTCCATCACTCCCTTACTCTTTGACTCCTTCATTTATTTTTCAGTTTCATCCACTCATTCCCTGATTCCCATATTACAAAAATTCCCTCATCCCCATATCCTAAATCCCACTATCCCCAAACCCTATTCACATCCCTAAAACTCTTACTCCCATCCCTAAACTCTGTTCACAGATAAATTTTTACACTCTCTTCCATAAAATCTATCCATTTCATTCGTCCACCATATTTTCACAGTGTTATCCACAAAACGATCCATGTACAACCACATTTTTCAAAACCAAAGGAAAATAATGGAAAGAGATAGTGATCATGGGTATGAGTAAGAGATTGAACATGATCGGGAATCTTAGTTTGAGATAACAAACTTGCACTTGGGAAAGGATTATAGAGAAGGCCAACAAAGAGAAAAATATTTTGAGGCACATGGCCAATCATTACTGGGCGAGAAACCATATGTGCAAAGCAAGAATCAAGATCTTGAAGGCAAAATTGAAGAAGGCATCGAGGAGGCGAAAAGAGCATGATAAACTTCATATATTGGCTGAGGCTTTGTTGGCACAACACAGCACTTTATGGAGAAAACTCAGCGCAAATTTCAAAAAATTTGGGACACTTTTTTCATTTTTAAAATTTTTGGGCCAAAACACACGTTTTCCTGCCCAATGCGCCGCGCCACCTGGCGCTCGCTTTTGATGGGGGACTCCTTTTGATGAAAACTCGATAGTTTTGGATTTTTCATGGAAAATTATGCATGCTCACAAATTTACAAGAAATTTTGATAGGTCTTTGGCTTCTAAAAATGTCAAAAACACCCCAAAAATGACCTTTCTGCCCCTTTCTTGACACACAGGAAGCAGTCTTGGGCGAACTCAATTTTGGAGGCACAAATGGAGGCCAAATTCAAAAATTCCACTTGTGCTGGAAAGCAGACAGGAAAAAATTTTAAACTAGCCCACTTGGAGAAAATTTGGACACCAGGAAGGCCTCCAAAATCATCTGCAAACAGGCGCTACGCATAGAGAAATCAGGCGCGACGCATTGGAGGATTTTGCTCTTTTTGGTCAAAAACTTTCTTTTTCGCCTAGTTTTTCATAGTTTGAATTTTTTCCTTCTATTTGTCAAACTCGTGATGTAATTTAATGTGAAATGATGGATTTTGATGTAATTTTGGTAAATTTTCACTCATAGAGGTAGATTCATCCATCAAAAGGTAGTTTGCAACTGAATGAATCAGTTTCCTAGTTTTTAGAGGCAAGTTGTTCTATTGCCTACTTTCTAGTTCTCAGTTTAGATTTTGTTGGAAAAAATCCGAAACTTATGAGCTCAACCCCTAGAGGTTGGGATGAGTTATTGTTTGTCTATATCTTGTAATTTTTCAGTCATTACCATGGTTGGACTTTTGGGAATTCTTTGGGCATCATTGTACATTCATCTCTGCAGTTTGGCAAAGGAATAGACCAGGGTTTGCAACACTCTATGGGATTCATGTGGCATCTTTCTTTGATATTTTATTTCTCTCTGTAAATTTAATTTTACTGGTGTTTTATGTATGCCATTTTCTCTCTTATTTCTTCTTAACTTAAACAAACAAGGATAAAAGTAGAATCCATTGAAAATGCAGTGCTCTACCTAGGGTTTGTTTGGTTTTCTATGTTTTTAGCTATTTGAAGAGGATCCCTGAAGGTTTCTTTCCCTCTTCAACTCCTCACCTATCTAAAGCACTCCATTTCTTTCAATTTGAAATGTCAAATCAATTTCTTTCCTTGCCCCATTGAGATCTCTGCAAAACTGAGCCTCATTCCCTAGACCCAAAATCTGCCTTTCCATTTGAGCCAACAAAACATCATTAAAATCAATCAAACTCTTTTGAACACATACCTAGCCTAAAATTAGTCTTCACATCAATTCATCTCAAGCCTCCTTGATTATTTTTTGCTGAGATTGACAAGGAGAGAGCCCTCTCCCGATATGGTAGGGCTAGCTACCAGGTTAAGCATGGTTTGATGTTACCCTAGATTCTGCCTTTCTCAGCCTGAGGTAGATTTAGGCCCTAACAGACCCAACCCCACTCCACACGTCGTTTCTCGTATATGTTTGTTGGAGTGGTGGTAGGTCCGCCTCCACGTGGCCCGATCCAACCATATATATTAAAACTGTTAACATTGTTGTCGAGTGGAATGGGGTGGTCGGGTTGGCCACCCACCCACCAACCATATAATATGTTTTTATATGCAATGCTTTGATGGGGTTGGTTTCCCGCCTCCCCCATTTTTTGTATATATTTTTGTTTTAAATAAACAAACTGTTCATTTTTAAATTATCCGATTTTAGGTGGTATAGGACATTTATCCATCCTACAAATTTTCCTAGATTTCGGTAAGAGCTGGCCAGAATCCGACCACCGAAATCTTCGAAATTGTGCCTTAACCTATCATGTCACCTAGTCAACCCTAGAATTTTGACCAACTCTACCTTTCAAATACAAACTCAGTTTGACAAACCGTTCACACCGCTGCAATTAGAATGAGGAGATCTTCAACTTGAAACCACGTTTGCCACATTTCTACCACTTTTATTTTTGAACCTTCTCCTTAAGCCACTTGTACTTGGATGTGTGCGATCTCGAAGCTAAAGATCTTGGATTACCTCCTCCTTTCCTTTTGCTTCTTGTTGCATTTTCACTTCTTCTGCTATAGATGTATGAGGAACATCATCCTCATGCTTATCTTCCTTCTTCTGCTCCTGAGTTCCTTCTTGTTCCATCCCTTTCTCGTGAGTCACATTTTGTCTCTTAATATTATTCATCAAGGATGTGAAAGGAACATTCTCCTCATGATTTTATTCTTTCCTCTTTTGAGTTCCCTCTTGTTCGACCTCCTTCCACAGGGTCACGTTCTATCTCTCTCTCCATCAAGGATGCCACAAGAAAATTATCCTCGTCTTCCATATAGTCTTAACTATTGACTGAGGTTCCCATTGCTACTATACTTGTCATAAGGGATATATTATCTTGTACATACATGTTTTCCATAGGTATTTCCAATGGAGGGTTTTCACGATAACCATAATCTCTCTAAGAAGAGTCACGGCCTTCAGTAACCTCAACCTTGGATGAAGTAGATGGTTGAGATGTCTTCTTTCTAGAAGAAGTATGATGAACCTTCAATAACCCTCATGTAATTATTTCAGATGGTTCTAGCACCATGATCTTAACCTTCACACTCGTATTTACCTTCTTCTTTTTTGAATGGGCTTGAGTAGTCTTGGTTTTCTTATCACAGTCACTCCCTTGTCATTGTTTCCATTTCTAATGTTGGACATCCTTAGATTTTATATTTTCCTTATGCTTCTTCCCCTTCTGGCTCTTGCTACGAGGAGTATTCATAACACTTCCATTCTAATATGACTTCAAAAAGTCCTTCCAAGAAACTTCCCCATTTTCTAGATCCTTCTGGACCAAGATTTTGAATAATCCATAATGGAAAAGTTTAAAACTCACTTGATCCTCCCAACTCTTCTGCACACTTTTAGAAATTTTATCTAAATTTTTTAAGAGGAAATAAGGAAAATTAATTATATTTCCATATTCAAAGTGCATCATAAGCCAAATCTAGTACAGATAGGTTAAGGAATATCTTCCTTTGCAAGTAAGAAACCCCCATAAGATGTATAACATGTGTCGCCACTTCTCAATAAATTCTCTTATTTGCACATCTATCTTCCAATCGATTGCACAATCCGCCTTCATCAGGAACTTTCATTATTCACCTTTCTCCATCTCGCCATTATTGAAACATTTCTCCCTTGTAGTAGGTAGCTCGGTGGCCTGTAAGATAAAGTATTATGTCTCTTCAAATTTCAAAGAGCCTACAATGGCTGATTTCCCATAAAAAATTTGTGTCAATTCTTGACTAAAGAAAAAATCATAGATATCAAATTTATAGAGAAAGAAAATAAAAACTACTTCTTTCAGAATTGGTAAACTACTCTCATACTCCACTGTTCCTTCCATTTCTTTGATAAACGAAGGTTCGATTTGAATCGACACCATAAAATCTAAGAAATTTTCACATCCTAAAATGCTCTGGCCTACAAGATCATTAGAAATAAATTTTTAAATAATTCTCATGACATCATAATTTGAAACTTGCAAAGTGTGGGAATGCTTATTTTTAATGCCACATGATTCTTGCATCGGATGTTAATTAAAAATTCGTGTCGATTTGCCTTATTAATTCATGGACTAACACCATCTCGTTTGAAATTTACATCACCAATAAAATCAACCGCCACCCTTACAGTATAAAATTTAGTTAAGAGGATGATAGATTCAACTTAATATTTAAAACAAGTAAGGCAAGTATGATTGGGAATGACAATCATACCGGTTATAATTTCAAGGGATGGATGGTAAAAAAATGGCCAAATTACATGTGGTGGAGGAAAAGTAAATTTAATTATGGAATAAATTCATATATGATGATAAGGAGTGAAATGAACTTGATGTAGGCATTCAACCCTCATCATGACATTATGGGAATGGTAGTTGCTTGTTTATGATAAGGCATCCTTGATCTAACATTAATTATTGCACTTAAATTACTTATTATTTTTAGGATTTAATAATAATGCCACTTATATAAATATGGGTACAAAGGCCATTATTTTTAAACACAACCATCATACTTCAAAAAATAAATTGAAAATATATTTACAACATCTCCTTGTGCTTAAAAAATTTTGTGATGAAAATTCCCGCAATATAGCAGGATTCCTGCACTATAACAAAGAGATTGTTGCACTGCACGAGAGGGTTCCTGTATTGTAAAAGTGGGTCCCTATATTGAAATAAAATAAATTCCTGTTATGGAGTAACCTATCTAGTTTCCTCTTTTAAAAAATATCAGGATTAATTTTATACACACTGGTTGTTGAATTTAAAATCTCTTCATCACCAGGTTTAGGTGTCACCATATTTTTAATCTTGAATAAATAATGCTTTTCAAAAATCATCAAAACCTAAAAAATATGAGAGGGAAAAGAGAAGCAGGATAGGGATATTATAAAGACTAGGAAGGATCATCATAAGGGACAATTAATATAAGGTATATTACCAAGGGGCATGTAGGAAAATGAGATAAAGGGGAAATAATTTAAGGGTGAAAAAGAGGGACACAATAGAAATAGGGAAATGGAATATGAATAATAGGGGGAATATTATGGCATAAAGGATAAATATGAAAATAGAGGGAATTTAAGAAGAGGTAAAAGAATAAAAACAAAGTATCTACCTTAAATGGTTGATGTATCTATCAAACAATGTTGTTCCCCGTAAAAAGAGTCAATTAAATGCAATAGGATACTAGCATAAAATTGGTCATGCCATTTGACCTGAACTTGGTAAGGGTTGAGTTTCTTCTGGTGTTTTTTCTACCACCATAAGTCCTTATAGAAACCTTCTTCTTCTCAGTGACATGTTAACCAAATATCAAAATCAAGTAGCATCCCATTTTATTTCCTTAAAGAATATTATGCATTTTATTTTATTTGTTTATTTTTATTATTTATTATTATTATTATTATTATTATTAATTTTTTAATTTCTGAATTTTTTTATTAGGAAAAGAGTAAATCAAAAATTACTCACAATAGGCTGGTGTTCTTCCCTTCTTACCATCTTCAAATCCTACTACTGTTGAACTTGTTGTATGAAATATTCCTTAGTGGTGGGCTGAAAATACACTTTAATATTATGCCCACTCAACAAGAAAATAAATCCATGTCCATCAATGGTTTTAATATCCACCGCGCTATTATCAAATACTTTGACTACTTCATATAGCCGCAACCATCGTGTACACAAATTCCCCTTCAAATTTTTAAACTTTGAATCATAGAGGAGCACCTAATTACCTAGTTGGAGTTACTTTTTCTTGAAAAACTTGTCATGCCATTTACTACGTTGTTGTTGCATCATGATAGTTTTTTGAACAAAATCCCTTATTATTTCATCAAGTTCATTTAACTGCAAAATACGTTGTTACTATGATTCTGAGAGATCCAAATCAAATTGGATTGCAGTTCTAAAAATTTTTATCTGAAATTCGGTTGGAAACAAGACCTTCTTCCCATACACCAACTCATAATATGTATGACATGCACTATTCCTCCAAGTATTTATATAAGCCCATAATGTTTCTTGTAATCTATTTTCCCCATTATTTTTATGAAGATTTACTATTTTTTTAAGGGTGGAATCGATCACCTTGTTTGTAGATTTTACTTGGCCATTTTGCTGCGGGTGGTACGGTGTAGACTTCATGTGTCAAATAATTTATTGATCTATATTTTATTTTACCACATTAGAAACAAAATGAGGTCCATTGTGAGTAAAAATTTCTCTTGGAACACCAAATCAAGTAAAAATTTATTTAAATAAAAAACAAAAACTTTTCGTTTAGTAGCCTAAGGAGCTACTCTAGCTTCTACCCATTTTATTACAAAATTTTTGCAAACCAAGATATGTATTTTATTTAAATATTTTGGGGATATAGGTTCAAAAAAGGAAATGGACTAATTTTCAAAGGGCTCTAACATGCTTGACGACATAAAGGCATCTCAGCAGCTTGAACAGGTTGGCCCATTCACTGAAAACTATCATAACTCTTAACATATTTCTTGGAATCCTTAAACAAAGAAGGCCACAATTAGCCATCATGAATAATTTTATATGTTTTTATCTTGTCAGCAAAATGATCCCCACAAGGCTCATCATGCGCATCTCTGAAGATATCAAACACTTCCTCTTCTCTTACACTTCTATGGATAACAAGGCCAGGTGCAGTATATAATAGGTCTCCTTAGATCCAGGAATATGGAGCACTTTTTTGAATGATCTTCCACCTCTCACAAGCAGGCAGGTGTAGTATTTTTTGTCCTATGAAAATATAACTAGCTATGTTAGAAAACCATGGAGATTTTGTTGAAACAACAAAAATATGTTCACCAGGGAATGAATCATCTACAAGAAATGTCTGGCCAGGATTATCGAATCTAGAAAGATAACTCAACTACTAAATTTGATTTTCCTGGCCTATCTATTATAGTAACATGAATTCCTGTAGTAAAATAAACCACCTAGTTATCCTACTGCTACTTAAATGTTTTTTCATTAAATATTTTATGGCAGAATTATCTATTTGTATAATACATTCATGACCTATAATATAGTTTCTGAATTTTTTAATAGAAAACACCACAACTAGAAACTATTTCTCAGTTACTTTATATTTGAATTTAGCAAATGACAAGTTCTTACTAATGAAGTAACTAACATAGTATTGTTGATTTTCTTCCTGTTCTAATGCTACGCCAATGGCTATGTCTAAGGAATATGAGGAAATATGGAAGGGAAGGGATGAATTAGTCCCCCTAAAGACTGGTGCCTATAATAATTTGTCCTTCAAATTCTCAAAAATGCATTGGAAAGCTTCAGTCCAAGAGAAATAACTATCCTTATCTAGTAATAGAAAAAGAGAGGCAACTATACTAGAACAATTCTCAATGAATCTCCAACATTAACCTGCATGTCCAAGGAATCCTCTCACTTCCATTTGTGTTATTTTTTAGGAAGATGTGTAATAACTTCTACTTTAGTCGTATCTACCTGGATACCCTTATCATAAATCAGATAGCGAAGGAATACCCCTGCTTTGCACAACAATATACATTTCTTATCATGCAAAGCAAAGTAGGCCTCTTGACACCTATTAATAAATTTATTTAAATTTTGAATGGCTTCATGGAAAGAATCACTAAATATTGAAAAATCATCCATGTAAACTTCTATGCACTCGAGGTTATAAAAATAGCTAAGACTACCCTTTCAAAAGTGACAAGAGCATTACAAAGTAAAAATGGAAGCACTCAATAAGTGAATCTCCTACATGGACATGTAAAGGTAGTATTTTCTTGATCCTCGGACGAGATTTGTATTTGGCTATACCTACTGAAGCCATCTAAAAATGAAAAGAACTTTTTACCTACAAGGGTATCTAGTTGCTGAACAATGAAGGGAAGGGGGAAGTAATCCTTGAGAGTGGCACTTTTGATCGAGATATCTACAACCAGCATAATAAGTGTTATAGAGCCATGCTAGTGTTCGGTCATTGAAAAAGAGCGATAGAAGGCTTCAAGGAATGGTCTAAAAAGTTTAAAATTGATTGTGGGGCATTGTACTATTTAAAAAAAAAAAAAAATTCAAGAAGTTTTTTCTTTCTTGTGTAAGAAAAGTAGTGACATCATGTATACAATTTGTGTTACTTGTTCAGGTGTAGTGAGCCAACACTAAAAAAATGGTAGAAGCCAAGAGGCTAAAGTGACAAAATGAGATATTTGAGATCTTCTTAGATCTAGAAGTGAAGAGGCAAAAGGATGCCTTTTCATTAAAATTCATAAAAGAATCATTCGATGAAAACATTACCCCTTTGATATCAAATTCGAAGACAACCAAGGAGGCTTAAGATACCCTTGAGAGGTGTTTTGATGCAAATGGGAGCATTGAAGTTGAAGATGAAGGTCAATCTATACAAACATATCTACAACAAGATGAAAAGACTCAGCCACAATTGGGTGATGTCTATGAAGAAATTGCAGAAGTAGCAAAGAATCAACATGAAGATGCTCGTGAACCTAAGTATGCATAGCCACAAGTGGACAAAGATTTGATGAATCCAAAAACAGAGTTTGCTAATGAAATTCTGGTGAATCCAACAACACAACTTGTTGATGACAATTTGATGAATCTAGCAACAAAGCTTGTTGATGAAAATTTGGTGAATCTAGAAACACAACATTTGATGAAAATTTGATGAATCCAACAACAGAGCTTTTTGATAAAGATTTGGTGAATCCAACAACATAACTTGTTGATGACAATTTAATGAATCTAATGGCAGAGATTGTTGATTATGACTTGGTGATACCAGAAACAAATATTTTTGATGATGATTTGATGAATCCAGCAACGAAGCTTGCTGATGATGACTTGGTGATACCAACAATAGATCTTGTTGATGATGTTTTTTTTATTCCAACAACAAAGTTTGTTGATGATGATCTGGTGATTCTAGAAATAGAGCTTGCTGATGAGAGTAAAAATACTATGGTAATTCCAGTGACTAATATTGTTGATGTAATTTTTGGCTAATGATGATTGGTTGCAGATGATGCAACAAAAACATCATATATTTATCGTGGTGCTATTTGGTGAGATAACCCCACTTGAGTCAATAGAAGACAACCTGTTTGCAGCAGCACAGGTTTGTGATGAAGAGACAGAAACATAAATAGAGATAAAGGTAGATGAAAAGAAAGAAGTCTGAAAAGAGAAAACAAAAACAAAGACAGAAGCAGAGAAGGAAGCACAGCAGGAGAAAGTTTCCATTGCAGAGCAGAAGGAACAAAACCAATGTGTTTTTGGAGATGTTTTTACACTTACCATTGATTTCGAGTGCGCAGGTAAACAAATCCATTATGAAGAAGAGTTAAAGTGTCTTGAAACATGGCTTGCAACACTATGTCTAGTTGAGGTCTACATAGAATCTATAGATATTAATGTTTAAGATGACACACATGATGAACACATCAATGAAATTTTCAAGAGTTGGATTTTTGAAGAGATATAATATTATTATATTATATTATTTTAGGAGTTGGAGTTCCAACCACATGCTAGGTGTTGAAACCGTCCATCCAAGTGTCCCAGTTGAGTTTCACTTATTCCATTTTTAGTTGAGTCTCGTTGTAGTCATTTAATGTTGATGTCTCCAATGTAATCTTATTTAACTAATTCATAATACTTAGAAGAAGAATCCTCTACTCCACTTCTTTATCGTTTTCAATTATTTTCAGAAGAAGGAACTTTCATTTTTTGCAATATAGGGGTGGTACAAAATAGAAAGACATCTTATGAAAGAGTTTACAACCTATGAAGTTATTCATTTTCAGTTTGGTAACAGCCTAAAGATGAATAGTCTTAGTGAAATTTTTGAGGAGACGAGGCTTCATAAAATAAGAAATTTCTTACTCAAGATCCATAACTACATAATCAACTTGGAAAATAATTTGAATATGAATTGTGATAGTGGGTGGTCCCTTACACCGCGAGATCTCAAGTAAATAATTAAAAACCATTGAATCCAATTGAATTCTATTTAATCAAGAAAAGAACATGTAACGTTTTCTACATTGTTTCCTTCATTTTAATTAGGTCCAGGGACAATAATTAAACTAATAATGAAAAGTACCCACCTACTTTGCTGGAACATTTTGTATCTTCTTTGATTTTAATTAAGGCAAAGGGTACTGATTAAATAAATAGTAATACCTAGATACTTTGTGAGTTCTATTTTATTTTTAGGTAGAGATGCATTCATTAAATTAATAAAAAAAGTAGGCATTTACTTCATTGGTGCATTTTCTAGGTATAAAGTGATTGATTCTAAGTTGAAAGTGATGATTAAATTAACTGGGCAAAGCATCCGATCATATACATCTTATTATAATGGCCACTTGACATGCTTTGTACAACCATCCTCACAAGTTTACAATAAAAATATCCCAAATTCAGATTTGTTTCCTTTTTTGTTTCTATGAGGACTATTATCGAAATTCCTCTATTATTTTAAGCCTTGCATTTAAATCAATAAAATTTTAGATCTTTTACCTGTTTTTCGAATTTTGGCTTTTGTGATCCATCTTAAAATTGTATAGAATTCTTTCGGTAATAATCACATTCAAATGAACTTTGTCGACGTGTTTTGAACCAACAAGTGTGGTTCATCATCAGGATTAGGTCATGATGAACCACACTGGTTGGTTTGAAATGCATCAAAAAAGTTCATTTGAATGTGATTATTACCAAAATAATTATATACAACCTTTTAACTATGTTATGTATTTTTTCCCTACCACTTTTTCTGTACCATTCAAGTATATCAACATTTTTTTTTGACCCATCAATGAAATATTCTTTTTATTTAGCCTATTACAGAGGAAAAACTTAGGACAAATACAACTAACAGAGATAATTTCACCTTCAAATGAAGTAATGCTACCTTTGACTTCACAGTATTTCTCATACATTTTATGTTAAGAAAATGTTTTTCATATATTTTCCATAATACGGCTCGAAAGGTGACACTATAATCATCTCCTTTGTAAACACGTGTATGACATATGTGTAAATCACTTTTAAATGGACCTTTCATCTGTTGGCCCTTGCATGTTAGATTTTTCTTACTAATATTAATTGAATCCTATATTTTGTTGTAGGCATCATACGCATGTTTTGCGAAGCTCCATACCAATGATGTTTTTTTTCTTTGTGTTCAGTGATCATATCTATTATCGAATATCGATGTATGAATCCATACTCAGGATAACCGTTTATTTTACCTTCCATGCACAATGCATTCAACCACAAACACAATATGCTTCGTCTATAGTAGAATCAACAAGAAAAAAAGGTGCATATCTTCCATTATCATAGTTGGGAAACTTTTATATCACCACCACAATACATCAACAACAAACCATGCCTCATTCAACAACTTTCCAATGCTCTTCCATTAGGCTCTTCAACTCAGGTATTCTTTTTTTTTTTTCCTTTGTACAAAATACAAAATAATAATATTTAGAAGTAAATTTATAAATGAATCTCTAACAAACATTATCCCCTCTATTTTTGTCATTGAATATGACCGATTATCAATAAGTTATGATCATAAAACTTCAAATCCATATGTTTGGCCATATCACCACTAACTTTGAAGTATATAAAGTATTTGTTTCATAGATAGTTTGCATTATGTGTCCTTTAGAAATTGAATAAGGGAATAGTGTATTTTAATTCACTACATAGAAAAATTTGATACTTGTGAAAGTAACTTACGAGAATCGAGCACATTTCTGACAAGGAAAATTTTAAGGATGGAAATCAACCTTAAAGTTTCGAAACATTGGCGAATATTAATAGTCCCTAACATGCAGATTATAAACATTTTAGTGATATTTTTCAAAAAATATTCATTTTTCTAATGTTTTTATATAGTCTCTATAGAATTTTGGTGAATTTTAAGGTTAAATAATTTTAGGATATAAAATTGGAGCAAATCATTTTTAGGAAAAATCGAAATTGGCGAATATTTTTTTTGGGGAAAACATAGAAAATTACCCTACCTGCAAATATTAGCCCCTAAAATTTTCCCTGGCTCCTTATAAAAAATATAAGAGTCGACTTTATTGAATGAAGAAACGGAAGCTCTCAAATGAGATACTCCACTGGGAGAAACTTCCACGGAGAACGCTCTACCTCAATCACTTTACAATCATGAATAAATAGTGTTGAAGCATATAGGGATGTTAGAACATCCCACCTAAAGAATAGCAACTAATTCCTAATATAAGGTTCTGGTGAACTGACTCTCTCCTAATATTACATTCTCAATTATCTTCAACACCCCCCCCCCCCTTAATGTAGAAAGGGTTTATTAAAACTCCCAACATCTCCCTAATGACTGAAACTTAACTCTTCCAAGAGGCTTAGAAAAAATATCAGTAGCGTTATCACAAGTATTAAAATATTCAATATAAATTTCCTTTGATTGAACCTTCTCCCGAACAAAATGAAACTGTGTATCAATATACTTTGTATTTTTATGAAACACCAGATTATTTTAAAGTTTGATGGAGCTCTGGTTATCTCATATGGTAACTGTTACATATTTTTGTTCTTCTCCGGCAACATGGAGAGGTCTCCACAACCAAAATGCCTTACAAGTTGCTGCACACATTGCTTGATACTCAACTTCTGCTGAAGACAAGGATACAACGTTCTGCTTCTTACTTCTCCATGAAATGACCCTGGACCCAATGATGAATGCATAACATGTTATGGATCATCTATCGTCTATATTCTCGACCCAATAACAGCCTGAAAAACATGTCAATATAACATCAAATGAATCAGTATATACAATACCAAAGTCTAAGGCTCCTTGAAGATACCTTAAGACACCTTTCATTGCAATCCAATGACTTTCAAGTGTCTTGGACATAAATTGGCTCAATACACTAACTGCATAAGCCAAATATGGTCTAGTAGTGGTCAAGTATATTAAATTCCCAACCAATTGTCTATAAAATGTTGCATCTGCCTCCTTAGAATTGTCATCATTCTAAAGTTTGGTATTATACTGTAAAGGCACTGATGCATATTTGCACTAATCCATCCTAAAAAATTTCATTAGACTCTTTGACATACTTACCCTGTGATAGAAAATTTTGGCCTGAATATATCCAGACATAAAGACCCAAACAATAGCATAGCTCACCAAAGTCTTTCATCTCAAACACTTGTGACATCTTCCCTTTTATTTCCTTAATGAGTTCATCATCATTTCCTGTAATGATAAGGTCAAATACATGTAAAGAAATAAAAACAACTCACCCCTCTTTATCAAACACAATATACATATTAGGATCATTCTTGCTTCTTTTATAACTACGATGCAAGAAAAATGATTTAATTTAATCATACCATGACCTCAGAGCCTGTTCTAGTCCATATGATGCTTTCTTCAATCTACAAACTAAATGTTTTTTCCCTTGTTTAACAAAGGTTTCTCTAAGCACACTTCTTATTTCAAATACCCATCCAAAAATGCATATTTCACATCTAGCTAGTGTATCATCCAATGATGTTTGGTAGCTAAAGAAGCTAACATTATGATTGTATTTAGTTTACCTACAAGGGTGAAGGTTTCCTCATATTCTATACATTCTTTATGCGAGTACCCATTTGGAACTAGCCTAGCTTTATATTTATCTATAATCTAATCTTCTTTAAATTTAGGCTTGTATAGCCATTTCCAACCTATGGTTTGTTTTCCCTCGGGTAATTCAACTAACTCCCAAGTTTTTTTTAGGTATTGATTCATATTCCTCTTCCATGGCTACCCTCCATTAATTATATTGATCGACCTATTTATAAATAGAGGGTTAAACTGTTGGGTGTGGAGCCTGATTATATTGTTTATTAAATGCTGACTGGGGGGTCAGGTGGGGTGGCTATGAATTTATGGAGCACCCCCCCTAGCGAGGGATTTCCGGTGCAACGCCCCCGAAGTCAAAAACAGATGTAAAATGGCCTTGTAAAAGTATAGTAATTTATAGTGAATGTGGGCCGTTCATTAGGTGGATGATCTAACGGTAGAAGTTATGTTTAGTTTAGGTTTTTTTTCCCTATAAGGCAAGCCCTCCCTTGTATGAGGGAATTGTATTGCAGCTATGTATTTTGTGTGTATTCTCAGAGCGAAAAACATTCAGGGAGACTGTGAGAGAGAACATAGGATATTACAACGGATCTGTTTTAGGTTCTGTCTCTTCATTTTGATGGATAATAGAAAGGAAGGACTGGCTATTCAGGGTGGACATAGCCCAAACTGGGTGAACCATGTATATCTCTGTCTCTATGTTTTTATGTGTTTTGTGTGCTTGTGTTTTCCACATATTTTATGTGTTGCGTTGCTTTGTAATATTTGATTATCTAACAACTGGTATCATAGCTGAAGGTCTATTTCGCTGATAAAATCACAGGAAAGAAGGATTCCTAGTTCGAGTGGGAGAAATGGTGGAATATGGTAAATTTAAGGTCGAGAAATTCAACAACCAAAACTTCCCGCTGTGGAAGATGCGGATGGAAGATTATATGTATCAGAAAGATCTTTACCTACCAATGAGAAGAGAAACAAAGAAGTTGACGGCTATGATAGGCGTATAATGGTATATTATCGATAGAAAGGCACTCGAAACAGTACGGTTATGCCTCGCGGCATTGCTAGCCTTCAATATTTCAAAGGAAACAACGACAGAGGGTTTGATTAAGGCTTTGGTGAAATTATATGAGAAACCCTCAGCCTCAAACAAGGTATTTCTTATGAAACATTTATTTAATATGAAGATGTAGGAAGGTAGATCTATTGCAAACCATTTAAATGAATTTAATATAATTACTAGTAAGTTAATTTTTGTAGGGGTAAACTTTGATGATGAAGTTACAGGTCTGTTATTTTTGTGATCATTGCAAGAAAGCTAAAATGGTTTAGTTATGGCCATTAGTAACTCCATCTCTGGATCTAGTACTTTAAATTTTTATGATGTTGTCGGTGCTATCCTTAGTGAGGAAATGCGACTGAAAAGCTCCGATGAGACATCGGGTAATGCCTTGAGTTCAGAGTCTCGGGGAAGAAGAATGGAAAGAGGAAAGAGCTCGGGATATCGAAATAAATCAAGGAAAGGAAAATCTATGTCTAGATTGCGGATAGTGTACTGGAAATGTGGAAAGAAAGGACACCTGAGGAAAGACTGTAGATCTCGAAAGGGAAAAGAAGGAGACACACAACAAAAAAACAATTATGAAGCAAATGTGACAGGTGATGTGTTACAATATGCCTTGATTCTTTCTTTCAAAAATGTTACTGATTCCTGGGTAGTAGATTCAAGGGCTTCATTCCATGCCACACCTGATAAGAAATATTGTCATGACTATGTTCAAGGAGATTTTGGACAAGTCCGTTTGGGTGATGATAAACCCTGTAAAATTGTTGGAATGGGTAAGTTTATTGTAAAAGAATAGAATGGAAACCAATGGCTATTAAAGGAGGTAACGCATGTTGTATATTTGAAGAAAAATATAATTTCAACAGTGCAGTTAGGTAGTGAAGGTTGTGTGACAACTTTCACAGCTAAAACTTGGAAGGTCACCAAAGGAGCCTTGGTAATATAAACAGGTGAAAAGGTTGGTACATTGTGTTTATGCAATGGTATTTATAACTCTGTTAATGCTTTAACTTCCAAAAAGCAGATGTAGCATTATGGCATCATAGGCTCAGACACATGAGTGAGAAGGGGATGAATATTCTTCAAAGAAGAAATTTTTTACTAGGTTTGAAGAATGTTGATTTGGATTTCTATGAGAACCACATTTATGGAAAACAGAGGAGAGTCAGATTTCTCAGGGTTGGGAAAGAAAATAAGAGAGAAAAAATAGAGCTTGTGCATACAGATGTATGGGGACCTTCTCAGGTATCATCTCTTGGTGGCTCTCATTATTATGTTACTTTTATTTGATGATGCAACTAGAAAAAATTCGATTTATTGTATTCAGAATAAATCTGATGTATTTGATACTTTCAAGAAATGGAAAGCTTTGGTTGAGATTAAGATAGGAAAGAAGTTGAAGTGTCTCAGATCAAACAATGGAGATGAATATTCCAGCAAAGAGTTTGATAGGTACTGTTCAGAGCATGGAATTCATAGAGAGAAGATAGTTCGAAGAACACCACAAGAAAATGGTGTGTTAGAAAGGATGAAAAAAACAATCATGGAGTGTGCAAGGTGGATGAGGTTGCATGTAGGATTTCCTTTACAATTTTGGGTAGATGCTGCGGATACTGTTGTTTATTTGATAAACAAAGGGCCTTCAAGTTCCTTGAATGGTGGTATTCCAGAGGAAGCATGGATAGGTAAAAAGGTAAACTACTCTTTTTTAAAGCCTTTTTGTTGTGAGGCCTTTTTCCATATTAATAAAGAAAATAGAATGAAGCTTGAGGAAAAATCAAATAAATGTACCTTTATTGGATATGGTGTTAATGATTTTATTTATCGTTTATGTGATTATGAAAATCAAAAAATCATTAGGAGCATAGATGTAATATTCAATGAAAGGGTCTTGTATAAGAATCAGTTGTAGGAAAAGAAACAGGAAAAAGAAAAAAAACAATATACAGTTCTTGATGAGATCACAGAAAAAGTAAAGGTGTCTAAAAATAATAATAATCAACAACCACCACAACAACAACAAGCACCTCAAACACTCGAAAGTGGTGTAAGAAGATCTACCAGGATAAGTATACCCCCTGAATGATACTCTCATTCATTATATTATTTATTTTTGACTGATTCTGGTGAACCTGAATGTTATGAAGAATCAATACAAATTGAAAGCAGGAAGAAATGGGAGCTAGCTATGATAGAAGAGATGGACTCCTTAATCTTTATCAGTGGTTGTCATTGATGTCAACCCAAGCAGCACCAGGGGCTAACCCAAAATTGCATGGGAATTTTGACCTACCAAATTAATATGTTCTTGGTAAATAATGATTTTTATGGTTTCTACTTGTCGATATGTTTCTGCTGATATATGGTGTGCCATGTAATTCTTCACGGTTTGAGAGATATTCATGTTTGAAGTTCGTACCCCTAGTTAGTGGGCTAAAACCCCATGGCGTTGGGGCATGGGTTATTGAAAAGTCATAATTGATATTTCTTATGCTCCTAAAATCCCTCCCACGTTCACTTGTTGAAGCCCCTCTCATCGTAAGCATTCATATAAATTGTGATCTTCATTTCCCCCTTAGGCAAGGGATTTTGCCATCTGATACAGGTTATTGTGGAATTTCTGCTCTAAAGTTTTTTTTGCAAAGGTTCAGAAGCTAAAATTTTTATTAGGTGAATCTGAAATCATGAGGAAGCTGTAGTAAAAATTTCAGATCAAGGTGCACAATATTTTTGGAGATATGATCTGTGGAAGTCAGGGTTTTTGTAGGCTCCTGAAATTCATCTCAAAGAAGTGACCTTGGTAAAATCGTCATAAATCTCTCTCTAAGTATCAGATTGGAATTCCATAAAAAGTGGAAAATATTACACAGTCTGTAATTTTCACTCTATCAATTTTAGAGCCAAATGAAGAAATAGTGACACGTGGCACGCCGTACAAGTGCGCTCTTCTAAAACAATCCATAATTAGGGCATTGTGACATATTGGGCATAACTATTTCTTGAAGAATTCAAATTGGGTCAGACCTGTGACATTGAAAAGAAGACTTAGAAGAATGATACAGGATCGAAAATTAGATATTGAGGATCTGAAATAATAGAGATACACCAGATTCAATATCGAGCTCCTAGAAGGAAATAAAAAGCTAGATCATGTGTTGTTAAGGGTTGCAAAGGTCCAGAATTTTTACGGCAGCAAAGCAAAGCAAGGTGCAGTAGAGGGTAGCATGATAAGAGAAGCAAAAAAGGTGCATAACATTAGCAAGAAGTTCATCATATGAAGTCTTCAAGTGGGCAGCACTACATCCAATCATTGTAAAGGTATCATTGTACTTAGTCATTGTAAATACATTATTGTACAAATTGTACTAGTGTCTATCTGTAAAGGGTTGAAGAGGTAGTGTTGGGAGGTCTAGGATCATCATTAGGTGTTTCTATCAATGTTAGGGTTATGGTCTAGTATATATTCCTCTTCTACATCATTCTATATCATTGTAAAGTGGACCATTTTCCCTGGTACGGGAGTCCATTCTTCTTTTATTCTTCTATAGGGTGGTAGGGTGGTGCTAGGGTGAGTTGTAGCTCATTGGGTGTTGGGGAATCTATTCAGTGGACTAATGAATAATCTCGAGCATTGGAGCGTCCATCCAGTGGGAGCTGGAGAAGACTGCTTTTCTAGATTCTAGGAAGTTGGAGCTGTATTTTCAATTGGAGTTGAATATTAAAGAATTATTAGAAAAGCATTAGGTGGTTTTTGTCCTGGAGTGGGTTTCCACCTTAAAAACTATGTGCATTTGTGTTCCTCTTGTTTACTGCTATCATTGTACAAACATTGATAATAATTGAAGATTAACTAATGCTCTAATTGAAAAGAATACTGATTCACCCACCCCCCCCCCCCCCCTCTTAGTATTTCCAACAATTGGTTTTAGAGCTTGGTTCCTTCAATAGCAGTTTAATAGCTAGAAGGAGGTCATGGAGCATACCAAGAATGGTTTACCTCTATTCAATGAAAATAACTATGCACTCTGGAAAGGAAGAATGGAGGTCTATCTCCTGGCCCAAGGTTACGAAGTATGGGACACTATTCAAAATGGATTTACATCAACCACAAATGAACAAGGTAAGAAGAATTTGGTAAATGATGCAAAAGAAAAGAATATTATGATTAGTGGACTTATTGAATATTCTTATCATAAGGTGTTTGGTTGTGAAACCGCCAAAAATGTATGGGACAAGCTTGAGAATATATATGCAAGTGACTCAAATGTAAAAAATGCAAAGCTTCAAATGCATAGAGAAAAATTTGAGCAACTCATAATGAAAGAAGATTGCAACATTGTTGCATACTTCCAATACGTTTATGAAATAACCAATACTCTCGAAGGATTGGGAGAGCTAGTTGACGAGAAGACTATTATACAGAATATTCTTAGAATGTTACTAGGGAGATTCAACCCAAAGGTATTGGTCTTATAATATAGTGCAAATCTGGACAGACTCAGCAAGGAAGAATTACATGGAGTTCTCATAGCATATGAAATGACACTTGATGAAGAAAATGTTACTTCAAATCTAGAAACTGCGTTCGTTGCATCTAAGAAAACCAATAAGGACAAACAACCTTCAATTGAAATGACATGCACCTGCAAGTGTGAAGAAAAGGGAGATGATGGAGAAGGTCTTTTAGATGAAGAATATGCTTACTTTACGAGAAAAATAAAACCCGGTAAGGGAAAATTCAAAGGTAAACTTCCATTGATATGTTTTGGTTGTGGTGAGGTTGGTTATTTTGTAGAAAAATGTCCGAACAAAAGTGATGGCAACTCAAAAGGAAAGAAAAGCATTAAGAAATTCAACAAACAAGGCAAAAAGAGAGGATCGAAAAGGAAATTTATCTCTAAAGAAGATAGCTCATCATCTGATGAAGAAAGTGACAACAAGGAAGAAGCCAATGAGAAAGTATTGTTTATGTCCAAGCACAATAAACAAGAAGTATCAAACAATGAAGAAGAAGGGTTGACCATAGAAGAATTTTATGAGGAGACAATCAAGCTTATAGAAAAGCTCAATGCTGAGAAGATCCATTCCAACACTCTTGAAGAACAAGTTCAAGGTGTCAAAATTGAGGTTGAAGAAAAAAAATGTATTGAAGAGTCACTTCAAAAGAAGTTAGAAGAAAGCAACCAAGAAAGGGAAGCATTAGAAGCCGAAGTAGTGTCACTGCGTAAGGAAGTGAAGAAGGGAAAAACTGTCCAAAACTATGCCAACAACTCAAGGGCATTGAAAGAAATCATCAAAAATCAACGATCTTACAATGACAGAATTGGCCTCGATTACAAAGAAGAAGAAGCGGGACCTTCTACAACAAAATAAAATGAACCTATGAGATCTGACATACATGAAGACTTCATTGGACAAGATTCGCAAGCACATCCTTGAAAGACGATTAATCCTCGACGAAGATTTTCATCCAGGTACCAACATATTTTTCATGGCGATTGTTATTGATGTAGAAAATTTGGTCATAAAGTTGTAGAATGTCGCACATACCCTATGAACCAATACAATTCCAAGAGATTCTTCAAATATGAACCTCCTAGGGCTCAATGAAACATCAATAGATTTGAAAATTTAAGACATAATATGGAATGTTACAAATGTCAGAATTTTGGACACATAGCTAGAGACTGCAGAATTGAAAATCCTCCAGAAGAATCTTCAAAGTCATAGAATGAATGAACATGGAAGAAGAAGAAGACTGAGAATTGTGCTCTCACTCTCAAGGCTCAAAAAAGAAAGATTTGTGGTATGTTGACAACAGTTGCTCAATGCATATGACTGGAGATAGAAGGAAATTTGTATCTCTGAAAGAGAAGAAGGATGGAACCATATCCTTTGGAAATGATGGATCTTCAAATGTTATAGGATCAGGTACCATCACTCTCTGAAGAAAAGATGTTACAGCCAAGAATGTTCTATTGGTCGAAAACATGAATCATAATCTGCTCAGTGTTGGACAAATGTGTGATCAATGACACACAATGCTATTCAACTCCAAAAAATGTGAAATCAGGAAAGGCAGGTATGGTAAAATTGTGGCTATAGCAAGTCGAGCTCCAAATGACATATATGTTCTGGATGAAGCAACTAAAGCATGTCTACTAGCTAAAGAAGATGAAAGCTAGTTATGGCATGACGAATGGGTCACATAAACTTTGACAATCTTGTTAGGATAAGAAAAAAGGAAGCAGTATGAGAAATGTCAAAAATCTCAAAACCTTCTAGCACACTATGTGAGGCATGTCGGCATGGCAAGAAGACAAAAGTCCAATTTAAAACAAAAGAACACTTTGCATCACATCCATTGGAATTGATACATACTGATCTATGTGGTCCTGTGAGAAAAAAAGGCTTAGACGGAGAATTCTATTTCATGTTAATGATAGATGACTATACCAGGATGACAGCTGTCAGTTTCCTAAAGAAAAAATATGAAGAATTTGAGTGCTTTAAGATCTAAAAGGAGTTGGTTGAAAATGAAACTGATTTGAAAATAAAGTGTTTAAGATCAGATAATCGTGGAGAATTCACTTCCAAATTATTTTAGCAATACTGTGACGAAAATGGAATAAAAAGGAAATTTTCAGCAATGCAAACACCTCAGCAAAATGGAGTTGCTGAAAGAAGGAACAGAACCGTACAGGAAATGGGTAAAACAATGTTGAAGGACTCAAAATTGGATGAAAAATTATGGGTTCAAGCAATTGATATGGTAGTCTTCATTATCAATCAAAGTCTTCTCAGAAATAATTGCAACAAGACTCCATATGAATTATGGAAAGGAAAACCAGTTAATTTAAAATATTTCAGAATCTTCAGAAGCAAATGTTATATCAAAAGAGAAGATCAAAATTTGGGTAATTTTGAATCACGTGTTGATGAAGGTATCTTTTTTGGTTACTCACGCAAAAGAAAGGCCTATAAATGCTATAATCTAAGAAGAAAACAGATAGTGGAGAGCATAAATGTTACATTTGACGAAGATGGTGTTCTAGCGAGTAATGATGAGGATCTAGAATCTTTGAAACTTGAGACAGAGGCTGAAAAAGACACAGATAAAATTGTAGAAAAAGAAGCAACTATCAACGAGAAAGAAGTAAACAATGATCATCAAGATATACCAGAACAACAACAAGAAGCTCCTCCAAGGGGAACAAAAGAGTGGATTCAAAAGAACCATCCATAAAATCAATTCATTAGTGACATAAATGAAGGTCAATATCTTTGTTCATCACAACAAGCTCACATTGCTTTTCTAGCAACCTTTGAGCCTAGTAGTTTTGAGGAAGCCAGTCAAAATGAACATTGGGTAGCAGCTATGAATGAAGAATTGGATCAAATTGAGAAGAATAACACCTGGGAATTAGTTCCATGACCAAAAGATAAAAATGTCATTGGGACTAAATGGGTGTTCAGGAAAAAATTGAATGAAGATGGGCAGGTTACCAGAAACAAAGCAAGATTGGTTTGCAAAGGCTATGCACAAGTGGAAGGAATTGATTTCGATGAAACATTTGCACCAGTTGCCAGAATGGAAGCCATCCGAATGTTTCTCACCTATGCATGTTCAAGAAAAATCAAAGTCTACCAAATGGATGTTAAGTTAGCATTTCTGAATGGAGAATTAGAAGAAGAAGTTTACATCGAACAACCTGAAGGTTTTCTACTATCACAAAAAGAAGACTATGTATGCAGGTTAAAGAAGGCTCTATATGGTCTCAAGCAGGCTCCCAAAGCATGGTATGCTTGTCTTGATGGATATCTACGTCAACAAGGGTTTAAGAAAGGTACTGTTGATAGAAATATTTATGTACAAATAGATAAAGGTAATTTAAAAATCGTTGAGGTATATGTGGATGATATAATATTTGGTAGCAATGATGATCGAATAAGTAAGAACTTTTCTACAAATATGCAAAGTGAGTTTGAGATGTATTTACTTCGTGAGTTGACATACTTCTTAGGGCTTCAAATATCTCAGCAAGAGAAAGGAATATTTATATGTCAAGCCAAGTACATCAAGGAAATGCTCAAGAAATTCAAAATGGAAGATTGCAAACCCATCCTTACTCCAATGGTAACAGGTTGCAAATTGAGCATAGACGACTCATCGAAGGATGTGGATCAGAAATTGTACATATCTATGATTGGTAGTCTTCTATATGTAACAGCCTCTCGGCCAGATGTTATGCAAGAAGTTGGACAAGTAGCTAGATTCCAAGAAGCACCAAAAGAATCACATATTATTGCCGTCAAAAGAATTCTTCGATATATAAAGGGCACAGAAGAATATGGCTTGTGGTATCCCAAGGGTAAAAATATCATTATTCAGGCCTTTACAAATGCAGATTGGGAAGGAAGCATTGATGATCGTAAGAGTACTAGTGGAGTATCATTCTATCTAGGTGGTTGTCTCGTATCATGGTTGAGAAAAAAGCAAACTTCGATCTCATTATCTACAGCAGAAGAAGAATACATTGCAGCAGCATCATGTTGTACTCAAGTCCTTTGGATGAAACAAATTTGCAAGATTTTCAAGTACAATTCAGTGAGCCTATTCCCATATTCTGTGACAACACTAGTGCTATCAGCATCTCCAAGAATACTGCCATGCATTAAAAAAAAAAACACATTCTGATCAAATATCATTTTGTTAGAGAACAAGTCGCTGAAAAGAATATCAAACTTGAGTATGTTTGTACAAAATAAAAAATAACTGATATCTTCACTAAAAATTTAGCTCATGAAGCATTTGAATATCTTCATCAAAATCTTGGGATTCTCCCAAGTTCTCATTAAATTACAGGTCTGCAGGACGGTTGTGTGTCAGGGGGAGTGGATGTGTGTACAAGTCTGCAGGACGGTTGTGTGTCAGCAGGAGTGGAAGTGTGTACAAGTCCGCAGGATGGTTGTGTTTCAGGGGGAGTTACCCTTTTCCATTGATGTCAAAGGGGGAGATAATGTTGTACAATGAGGTGTCATGATCGCAAGGGGAGTACTTGCGTTGCCATCAATGCCAAAGGGGGAGATTGTTGATCAGCAGTTGTCATTGATTTCAACCCAAGTAGCACCAGGGCCTAACCCAATATTTCATGGGAATTTTGACCTACCAAATTAATATATTCTTGGTCAATAATGCTTTTTATGGTTTCTACTTGTTGAGATGTTTCTGTTGATATATGGCATGCCATGTAATTCTTCACGGTTTGAGAGATATTCATGTTTGAAGTTCGTACCCCCAGTTAGTGGCTAAAAACCCATGGGGTTGGGGTATGGATTATTGAAAAGTCATAATTAATATTTTTATGCTCCTAAAATCCCTCCCACATTCACTTTTTGAAGCCCCTCTCATCCTAATAATTCATATAAATTGTGATCTTCATTTCCTCCTTAGGCAAGGGACTTCACCATATGAAAGAGGTTATCGTGGAATTTTCACTCTAACTTTTTTTTTACGAAGGTTCAGAAGATGAAATTTTTATGAGGTCAAGAAGAAATCCTGAGGAAGCTGCAATAAGAATTTCAGATCAAGGTGCACAATATTTTTGGAGATATGATCTGTGGAAATCATGGTTTTTGTAGGCTCCTGAAATTCATCTCAAAAAACTGACCTTGGTAAAATCATCATAACTCTCTCTCTGAGTATCAGATTGGAATTCTGTAAAAATTGGAAGATAGTGCATAGTTTGTAGCTTTAGCTCTATCAATTTTAGAGAAAAATGAGGAAACAATTACACGTGGCGTGATTTATAAGTGCGCTCTACTGAAATAGTCCATAATTAGGGCATTGTGAGAGATTGGGCATATCTATTTCTTGAAGAATCCAAATTGGGTCAGACCTATGGCATTGGAAAGAAGACTTAGAAGAATACTATAGGACCAAAAATTAGATATTGAGGATCTGAAATAACAGAGATACACCAGATTCAATATCGAGCTCCTAGAAGGCAAGAAAAAGCTAGATCATGTGTTGTCAAGGGTTGCAAAGGACCAGACTTTCTACGACAGCAAAGCAAAGCAAGGTGCAACAGAGGGTAGCATGACAAGAGCACCAAAAAAAGTGCATAAAATTAGCAAGAAGTTCATCATATGAAGTCTTCAAGTGGGTAGCACTACATACAATCATTGTAAAGGTATCATTGTACTTAGTCATTGTAAATACATTATTGTACAAATTGTACTAGTGTCTATCTACCAAGGGTTGAAGAGCTAGTGTTGGGAGGTCTAGGATCATCATTAGGTGGTTGTATCAAATTTGGGGTTATGTTCTAGTATATATTCTTCTTCTACATCATTCTATATCATTGTAAAGTGGACCATTTTCCTTGGTACGGGAGTCCATTGTTCTTTTATTCTTCTATAGGGTGGTAGGGTGGTGCTAGGGTGAGTTGTAGCTCATTGGGTGTTGGGGCATCGATTCAGTTCACTACTAAAGAATCTCGGGCGTTGGAGCATCCATCCAGTTGGAGCTAGAGAAGAATTCTTTTCTATATTCTAGTAATTTGGAGCTTTATTTTCAATTGGAGTTGAATATTAAAGAATTATTAAAAAATCATTAGGTGGTTTTTGTCCTGGAGTGGGTTTCCACCTTAAAAACTATGTGCATTTGTGTTCTTCTTGTTTACTACTATCATTGTAAAAACACTGATAATAATTGAAGACTAAATAATGCTCTAATTGAAAGGAATATTGATTCACCCCCCCTCTAAGTATTTCCAACACTTAATGTATAACCAGACTTGGGACTTAGTTAGGTTTCCTGTAGGTAAAACTACATTGCAGAATAAATGGGTTTATAGGATGAAGGAAGAAGGTGGAGGAAAAAAAAGGTACAAAGCTAGACTTGTGGGGCAGGGATTTGAACAAAAGAAAGGTATTGATTTTGATGAAATATTTTCTCCTGTTATTAGTATGACTTCAATCAAAACTATTTTAAGTCTTGTAGCAGCGGAAGATTTACATCTTGAACAGTTAGATGTAAAGACAACATTTCTCCATGGAGATTTGGAGGAATAGATCTATATGGAGCAACCAGAAGGATATGGGGTCAAAGGGAAAGAAAAATTAGTGTACAGGTTAAAGAAGAACTTGTTGAGATTGCAACAAGATGATGAGCTTAGTGAAAAGAGTCGCCTTCACTAAGTGGGCCCACAGGCTATTTTTGGCGCAAGTATATTTTTATACTATGTCTATTTTTAGACATGTCGATCATATTATATGAGTTGCAGGATGCTATTTGTGGATGGTTGGTCAAGTTGGAAAAAATAGATGGACTTCTATTTTTAGACATATTGGACGGAATCTATTTTTAGATTGCCAGTCTAAAAATAAATATGTTGAATATTATTAGCTCTTAATAATATTTGGACTATAAACATTATCCTTATTCTATTGGAGCACTTCAGTTAAGTGCACAGATGTTGCACAATATCCGACAGAAGGAATTACGCTATTCCTAAGGGTTAAGTGGATCTATTCCATGGAGACTTCAGTTAGAACTCATGTGACAGTGTTTGGTGGAGTTATTGAGGTAGTTGGTGGAGATGTGTTCAGTTTAACTTAGTTAAACATAGTTGAGCTAGTTGTATCTAGTCTAACTGATTGATACACTAGTGAGAGTGGTGTGAATTAATTATTAATTAATTCACTAAATATTAACTCATTAATCAAATGAACAATACATCAGTTAACTACAGTGCATGGACAGTTTCAGTGGAGACCAGTGAAGAGGTAGGTGAAAGAGCAAGTAGACTATCAGTTGTGACTATAGTGTTGCATGATTTGAAACACCCAGTGATTGGAGATGCCAATTATGATTGCGTGAGAAAGGTTGGAGCAATTCGAATTCCTTCAGAGCCAATATTCAACAGGGATTGCTTAGTAGAGGCAGGCTAGCAGGTGGCGAAGATCGGTGCATGGATTTGCTAGATCGGGCCTGATTAGTGTGTAGCGATTGTATTGTACTGAGAGCTTGACATGATCGTATTTGTATGAGGATTGTTACATGATCTCTATGAAATATATTATATACAAATAGTTGGGGTTTTTAGCTTCAGGCTTTCCCGTTAAAACATTGTGTTCATAGGTGTGAATTTTTATGGTTTCAATGTGTGCATGCAATTGATTTTATTTCCGCAAGTAATGATCAATAGTAGAAGAGATTCTATATTGTGCATGAAGTCAAATAGTGTGTGATAAGGATAATCTTGGATGTATAACTCATTTTTTATATAATTTCTACATGGTATCAGAGCAGTATTGATCATTGGAGCAATTGAAAAGCATTGAAGTGGTTGAGTTTTGTGCTGGTGGAATTCGAATTTGCAGCAGTGTTTTCTTGGTGTCGAAGTTGAGATGTCTGTCAACGGATTGTGATTGGAGTATGCCCTTGAGGTCAGCTCAAATTATATTGCATGGAAGGGTAGGATGGACGAGGTGCTGGAGGACAATGGGTTGAAGGAGTCATAGATGCAAAAGTTCCAAAACCTGCTTCTAGTGATGCTGCCGCACTTGACGCATGGAAAAAGAAGACAAAAAAATGTCGAAGGATTCTATTGGAAGGTGTGAAGGATCACATAGTGTCTAGAATTTATGGTAAAGCTTCTCCATTCTTGATGTGGAAAGCTTTGACAGACTTGTTCCAAAGTAAGAGCGACCAGAGGAAGTTGGCACTCAAGGATAAACTCAGGAAGATAAAAATGGAGAAAGGTGACAGTATACCCAAGTACCTCATGAATTTTGTCCAGTGCAGGGATGAGCTGGGAAGTGTGGGGGTTATTGTAGATGAAGAGGACTTGATGAGCTTGGATCTCCTTGGGCTTCTGAAGAGTTGGCATTCCTATGAGGACTCTATCAATGGTCAGGAGAAATTGCCAGGATGGGAGCAACTTTGGTCATATCTTGTGCAAAAGGAGATAAGGTGAAGCACCAGGGACGAATCTTCATCGAAGAATGAAGATGAATAAAATTGCACTTTGGCTGCCAAAGAAAGGAAGGGGAAGAGCAAGAAGAATGCTTCTCAATCTGGTGTGAAGGGCAAGAAGCAAGACATGTCCAAGGTGAAGTGATTTCACTGTCACCAACACAGACATTATGCCACTAATTTTCCACAGAAGAAGAAAAATAAGCAGGCTACTAGATATGCAGCTGGAGAGGCCTTGGCCTCATAGTTTGAGCTGTATTTTTCACTGATCACATGCTTGGTCTCAAGTATGTTGGGTTCGGTGTGATTTCTTGACAGTGGTGCGTCATTTCACATGACCGGAGACAAATATTTGTTTGCTGATCTGGATGAGAAGGATCTTGGAGTGCACATCGAGATGGGCGATGATGGTAGATACAGTGTGACCGATATCAGTACCATTTCCTTTGAGAGGGAGTTTGGTAAATCCTTCATATTAAAGGATGTCATGCATATTCCAGGATTGAAGAATAATCTCATCTCTGTGGCTATGTTGGAAGACAAGGGATATGATGTTGTCTTTAGTGAGGGAAAGGCTTTCTTGCGCAGTAAGGAAATTGGTGAAACCCGGAGGATAGGGGTTCGAGTTAAGAACCTTTATCAGTTGCAGGTAGATGGTTACGCAGCAATGGCAAGCAAGGTAGAAGGAGTGGTGAGTCATCTTCACCATGGAGCTTTACAAATTTTGCAACATATTTCTACCGGGCTTCCCAAAGGTACACTTGCGTAGTCAGATTAGTGAAAGGGATGTAATTTGGGAAAATTTGTGAAAGCCACCTTTCATGAGAAGGATAGTCGTGCCACGACGATCCTTGAGAGAATTCACACAGAAGTGTGTGGAAATTTCTCAGTAGCTTCGACAACAAAACAAAGGTATTATGTGATATTTGTTGATGATTTTTATCGTAAGTGCTGGATCTTCTTCATGCAGAAGAAGAGCGATACATATTCAAATTTTTGTGAGTTCAAGGCATTGGTTGAGAAAGAATCGGGGAAGCAGGTGAAGGCTCTTAGGAGCGACAATGGTGGTGAATTCATCTCTGGCGAATTCAAATACTTTTGCAGCACAGAAGGAATTCGAAGAGAGCTCATAGCACCTCATAACCCACAGGAGAATGGGGTCGATGAGCGGAAGAAAAGAAAATTCATGGGTGCTGCATGAGCGATGTTGCATGATTAGGGCCTTCCCATACACTTGTGGGATGAGGCATGCAATACTACATTTTATGTGCAAAACCTTTGTCCATACAGAGTACTTGGCATGAGTACACCCGAAGAGGCATTTTCTAGTAAGAAGCCTGATATTTCAAATTTGAATATTTTCGGCTCACCTGTTTACATTCATGTGATGAAGGATGCTAGGAAGAAGCTGGAGCAAACCGCAAAGGTTGGGATATTTTTTGGATACACTGATACACCCCAAAACTATCGTGTTTATTTTCCAGACAGTCGGAAGACTGTTGTGCGACGGGATATGAAATTTCATGAGGAGAAAGCCATGAAGTGTTTGCTTGAAAGGGAGCCACACTTGCATGCAGATGAGGAGCTATTAGTTCCTAAGGATGAGCCTTAGGATGTGGATCAGCCAGAAGAGGATGTTCATAGAGTGGAAGAAACCACTCATGCAGCGCCAACCATCAGAGGGTGGAAGCGCACTACAGAAGCTGAGAGACTGAATCTTGATGCAGAGAAGATTGTAGGAGCACCTACATCACAGCGTAGACAGAGACAGTCACCTGACCGATATACTGGATACATGGCTTTGATGAGCAAGTGTATCATGACAAAGCCATCCTCTTTTGAGGAAGCTGTGGAGGACCCTGCATGGGTAGATGCGATGGTGGAAAAGTATGATTCTATTGTCAGAAACAGTGCATGTGAGATTTTCCCAAGGCTGGAAGGAAAATCAGTGGTAGGTTCAAGATGGATCTACAAAGTGAAGCAAGCAGATGATGGGAGTGTGGAGAATTATAAGGGAAGATTTGTTGCACAGGGCTTCTCACAGATTGAGGGGATCGACTATGAGGAAAAAATTGCACCTGTCACAAGGTATTCTTCCATACGAATCATCCTAGCTCTTTCAACGCAGATGGGATGGCACATTCATCAGATGGATGTGAAGACTGCATTCCTCAACGGAGTCATTGATGAGGAGGTGTACATAGAGCAGCCCAAAGGTTTCGAGATCTTCAACAGCGAGTCTCATGTGTGCAAGCTCAAAAAAGCGTTGTATGGGTTGAAACAAGCACCTCATGCTTGGTACACACGGATAGATAGTTATTTCACTGGTCTTGGATTCACCAAGAGTGAGATGGATCCGAACCTATACCAGATTGTGGTGGAGGGTAAGTTGTTAATCATTGTACTTTATGTAGATGATTTGATTTTGACGGTTGATGAACAATTGATACTCTCATGCAAGGCTGATCTTGCAAAAGAGTTTGAGATGAAGGACTTGGGCCTCCCTCATTATTTCCTGGGATTGGAAATTTGGCAGTGCAGTGATGGATTGTTTGTGTCTTAAGGCAAGTATGCCTGGGAGATACTATAGAAGTTCAACATGCATGGCTACAAGCCTACCGACACTCCTCTTCCGGGTGGTTGGAGGAAAGAGGATGCTACATCGACAGAGGTAGTGGATCCCACTGTTTACCGACATTTGGTGGGGTCGCTTATGTATCTAGTCAATACACGACCTGACATATGCTATGCTATTAACCAGCTTTCACAAGCTATGGTTAAGCCTACCAAGATCTTTTTGAAGGCGGGGAAGCATGTATTGAGATATCTCAGAGGCACATCAGGATATGGATTATGGTACAAATAGTTCGATGAGGTGAAGCTACATGGCTTCACAGATTCAGATTGGGTAGGGAGCCCAACGGACAGAAAGAGCACATCTAGAGGGATTTTCAGTATTGGGTCAACAATAGTTTCTTCGTACAGCAGGAAGTAGAGATCCATGGCACTCAATTCAGTGGAGGCCGAGTACATGGTAGCAATTTTGGCTGCATGCAAAGTTGTATGGATGAGGAAGATCATGGTTGGGTTGTTCAGTTCACACTTAGATCCTACTGTGATATATTGTGATAATCAGAGTTGCATCAAACTCTCGATTAATCCAGTATTTCATGATAGATCTAAACACATTGACATCCGTTATTATCATATCAGAGATTGTGTGCAGCGGAAGATCATGTTACTTTCTTACATTCCTACAGAGGATCAGGATGCTGATATCTTGACGAAGGCACTCACTAGGAAAAAATTCGAATACCACAGAGGTAGGATCGGGGTGGCAGATAATCCAGATAATAAAAAGAATAATTCTATTTCAATTAATAAAATAAAATAAAATAAAAATGGTTAGAAATTAAATTATTACTATTATTATTATTATTATTTATTTATTTTATTTTTATTATTTTTTATATTATTGTTATTATTATTATTATTATTTATTTACTTATTTTTTTAAGATTATAGCAACATTTAATCCTTTTTGTTTTTAAATAATATTAGACAAAATAAATATTTTAACTATTATTCTATTAATAGAAATAATCCTATATTTATTTAATCTTCTAGAAAAATTAAAATTAAATAATATTCATATTATTTCATATTATAATCTTTAATCATTTTTATATTATTATTATTATTAAAAAAAAAAAAAATTGTTTTGACTTTGATTTAGTTAAACTAGCCGTTATCTTTCAACGGCTAGTTGGAGCTTCTCGTATCTATTTAATTGGGTTTTCTCATCAGATTTTTCATCAAGTCCTGATGATGAACCACACTGGCTAGTTCGAAATGCGTCGACCAAATTCATTTGGATGTGATTTTTACCAAAAGATTTTTCTCACAATTTATGGATCACAGAAGCAATATTCCTAAAATCCATATCTTGTTGAGAGGGTGTGTTGAGATTGCAACAAGATGATGATCTTAGTGAAAAGAGTCACCTTCACTAAGTGGGCCCACAGACTATTTATGACGCAAGTCTATTTTTAGACTATGTCTATTTTTAGACATGTCGATCATATTCTATGAGTTGCAGGATGCTATTTGTGGATGGTTGGTCAAGTTGGAAAAAATATATGGACTTCTATTTTTAGACATATTGGGCAGAATCTATTTTTAGATTTCTAGTCTAAAAATAGATATGTCGAATATTATTAGCTCCTAATAATATTTGGACTATAAACATTATCTTATTCTCTTGGAGCACTTCAGCTAAGTGCACAGATGCGACACAGGAGCTAATAGAAGGAATTACGATATTCCTGAGGGTTAAGTGGAGCTAGTGCATGGAGAATTTAGTTAGAACTCATGTGACAGAGTTTGGTGGAGTTATTGAGGTAGTTGGTGGAGTTGTCTTCAGTTTAACTTAGTTAAACATAGTTGAGCTAGTTGTATCTAGTCTAACTGATTGATACACTAGTGAGAGTGGTGTGAATTAATTATTAATTAATTCACTAAATATTAACTCATTAATCAACTGAAGAATACATTAGTTAACTACATTCCATGGACAGTTTCAGTGGAGACCAGTGAAGAGGTAGGTGAAAAAGCAAGTAGACTATCAGTTGTGACTATAGTGTTGCATGGTTTGCAACACCCAGTGATTGGAGATGCCAATGAGGATTGCGTGAGAAAGGCTGGAGAAATTTGAGTTCATTTAGAGCCAATATTCAGCAGGGATTGTGTAGTAGAGGCAAGCTAGTAAGTGGCAAAGATCGGTGCATGGATTTGCTAGATCAGACCTGATTAGTGTGTAGCGATTGTATTGTACTGAGAGCTTGACATGATCAGCTTTGTATGATGATTGTTACATGATATCTATGACATATATTATATACAGATAGTCAGGGTTTTTAGCTTCAGGCTTTCCCATTAAAACATTGTGTTCATATGTGTGAATTTTTATGGTTTCGATGTGTGCTTGCAATTGATTTTATTTCCACAAGTAATGATCAATAGTAGAAGAGATTTTGTATTGTGCATGAAGTCAAATAGTGTGTGATCAGGAGAATCTTGGATTTATAACGCATTATTTATATAATTTCTACAGAACTTGTATGGCTTAAAACAGGCTCCAAGGTAGTGGTATCTAAAATTTGATAAGTTTATGTCTGAACAAGGTTATACTAGATGTCACTCTGATCATTGTGTTTATCTAAAAAAGAAAAATGATGGAAGCTATATTATATTGTTATTGTATGTAGATGAAATTCTTGTTTTAGGGTCTAACATGTAGGAAATAAATGTGCTCAAAAGAAAATTGGCAAATACATTTACAATGAAGGATTTGGGAGCTGCAAAACAAATCCTTGGTATGAGAATAACTAGAGACAGGAAAAATCACAAATTAACACTGTCTCAGAATGAGTACATACAAAAGGTGTTGAAAATATTTAATATGCAGAATGCAAAACTAGTTAGTACACCTTTTGCTAGCCATTTCAAACTTGGTAAGGAGATGTGCCCCAAGACCAAAGAAGAAATGGATTATATGTATAAAGTTCCATATGCATCAGTAATTGGAAGCTTAATGTATGCAATGGTCTGCACAAGGCCTGATATTGCACATGCAGTGGGAGTTGTAAGCAAGCACATGAAAAATCCAGGAAAAGAACATTGGATGGAAGTAAAATGGATTCTTAGATATTTGAGAACTACCACAAATCAAGAATTATTATTTGGTGGTTCAAACATTTCTCTACGGGGATATGTTGATGTAAATATGGTAGGTGACATAGATAATAGGAGGAGCACTACAGGGTATATATTTACTGTAGGTGGAACAACTGTTAGTTGGGTTTCAAAAATCCAAAGTGTTGTTGCACTTTCAACAACATAAGTAGAGTATGTTGCTGCTACAGAGGCTAGTAAGGAAATCATTTGGCTACAAAGGGTTATGGATGAATTGGGTAAGAAGCATGATATGGGTACGTTATACAGTGATAGCCAAAGTGCCATTCATATTGAAAAGAACTTAGCATTTCATTCCAGGACTAAACATATACAACTCAAGTACCATTTCATACGATCAGTATTGGAAGATGGGAAGTTGAAGCTAAAAAGATACACACTAGCCAGAATCCTGTAGATATGCTAACAAAAGTTGTAACCAGGGAGAAACTGAGAATATGCTTAGTTTCAATTGGTATTCAAGGATGACGATGAAGATGAGAAATATCCAGGTCCAAAGAGGATTCATTGTCCAGCAAATGAAGCAGTGGTGGAGTTGCTACAATCAGTCTCCAAGTGAGAGATTGTTGGGTGTGGAGCCTGATTATCTTTTTTATTTTGTATCGCATCGTTGGACCCCTGTAAATTTATGGGATGGCAATGCTACCCATAATTAAACATTGCCTGGGGGGTCTAGGGGGGGTGGCTGCAACTTTATGGAGCCCCTCCCCCCCTGGCAGGGGGTTTCGGGGGCAGCGCCCCCGAAGCTAAAAATAGATGTAAAATTTCCTTGTAAAATTATAGTAATTTTTAGTCAATCTCGGCTGTTCATTAAGCTGCTGATCTGACGATAGAAGTTATGTTTATTTTAGGGGTTTTTTTCCTAGAAGGCGACCCCTCGCTTGTATGAGGGCATTGTATTGCAGTTTTGTATTGCGTGTGTATTATCAGAGTGAAAAACAAATAGGGATACTGTGAGAGAGAATAGAGGATATTATATAATATCTAATTTAGGTTGTGTCTCTTCATTTTGCTGGATAATAGAAAGGAAGGACTGGATGTTCAGGGTGGATGTAGCTGAAACTGGGTGAACCATGTATATCTATGTCTCTCTGTTTTTATGTGTTTTGTGTGCTTGTGTTTTCCGCATATTTTATGTGTTGCATTTCTCTGTCATATTTAATTATCTAACATAAACAACATTTAAGATGATAGTTATAAAAGCATGTTCCCTATATCTTGCTAGAAATTGAGTTTTCCTACCTGATCTCCTGAGTGGTGGAGTGGCTTCACACCTGTTCTAATAATCCCTTTGCAGACTTCATTTGTTTATTGAATCTGTACCATATACTTTTTATTTTTTCTCTTTCTGTTTTATTCCATGGTATTTACAATATTTGATGAAATCAACCTTCCTATATTGTCCCCCTTGGTTTGACCAAAGAATCTTGATCAATTTACTTGTATGCTTCTCAATCAGGTTTTTGAACTATTTGAAATATTCAAAAGTATGATGCTTTTTACTGAGAAAATATACCCACTTGAATCTTGTACAGTCATCAACAAATAATAAGAAATAATAAGCACCTCCCAATGACCTTGACTGCACTGGCCCACATAAATAAGTGTGGAAAAAATCTAGTATATCTCTATGATTTCTATCTATATATATAGGAAATTCATATCCGCGCATATTCCTAAGAGAACATGTTTCACAGTCAACATGATCGTGCTTTTAAAAAAGCGAGACCACTGACCATACCTCTTTTTTGAAGTAGCAACAGATCATTGAAATTAATATGGATGAATATCCGATGCCATAAACCTTCTGCAGGCATACATAATGATGTTAATGCGTAGTGTGGCACAATTCTCACATTCAGCTTGTAAATATCTCCCACTCGAATCCTTGTCACAATTATTTTCATACAATCAAGAAAATCCCTAATAACACAATATGACTTAAAAAAATTCTACCTTAAGGTTCTGATATGTTATCATTGAAACATAAACCAGATTCTTATTGATTCCAGGTACATACATCACATTTTCAATGTGCTTGATATTTCCAACAGAAAGTATGGCAAGAACATTACCATGCCCTTTGATTTGGAACCCTCTGTCATCACCAAGGTATATTTTTGCACCATTTATGGTTTCTTTGAAGTCCTCAAACCGTTGCCTATTACCTGTCATGTGGGTGGAATCTCCTAAGTCCACAAACCACGTATATGCTTCATCATTCTCACTAGAATTAGGCATAAAAAATATGAGGTCCTAATTATGGTCATCATCAGCGAAGTGTCCTCCATGCCTCTTATTGTAGAAATTATATACATTAAGCATGCATATGTCCTAGATTCCCCTGATCTCACAATATTTAACTTCTTGAAAAATATAGAATCATTCCACTGTTAATATTTTGCGGAGAATTAATTGCAAACACATGCGAAGCATAAATAAAAACAATCGCACATAGCACATTTGTTTAATGGGAAAGCCTGAAGCAGAAAACTCCAACTATCATATATTATGTATCATGGAGATCATGTATCAATCCTCATACAAAGCTTAGTACATCAAGATCTTAGTACAATACAATCGTCACACACTAATTAGGAAAAATTGCAAATCCATGCACCGATATTTTCCCTCCTGCTAGCCTGCCTCCACTGTGCAATCTCTGTTGAGTCTCAAATCTGCATCTTTTCCATACACTTTTCTATACCTTTTTCATCCACCTGAACCTCCCAAGTTGTCAATATCATTGTATATTAATTGCAAAAGAGCATATAACATGGTTTTTAATTATATTTTTGTGTCTGCTGTTTGATTTAGATTTTGTTCATTTAGCTGCGGAATCTTGCCACTTTCCGCAGCTGCTGCAACTTTCCGTAGCCATTTTGTGAAACTCTATGTTACAGGTGTCTACAGGAAAAACGAGCCACATGGGCAAGTCAGAAATGATGTGGACATGGATCGTGTCCTATTGGCTCGAGAAAATTCATCTAAAGAGGCTGCGGTCAAAGGTGTCCAAATGGAAGTCAACCGTAGAGTCCCACGGTGACAAGACTCTGTTTCGTGTCACGTGAAGATTCATATGGCCGTTTCTGAGTTGCGGAGGACAAATCAACATCTGTACACGGCTCCATAGCCGAATTCAAACATCCACTCCTCATAGATTTACTCTTCAATACGGCCATGATCCTAGATCTATGGACGTAACGGTCTACGTGTTCTCCATCAGCATAAACTTTAGGAATCAGTTATATTTCTTTTGTTATAAATAACGCGTTTGTATACGCATATTAGATTAGTCTCTATTAGTTTTTATTAATCTGCTCTATAATGTAATTACGCTGCCTTTGTGCCGTAATACCACCTTACTGTTATGACTGCATTTTAATATAAGAAGACTATGTTTCCAAACGTAATTCGTACTTGAAGATTGTTGCCAAGGCTGGTGTAGAGGGCCCCTGCACTCGCCAAGGTTCTGTGCATTATTGTATAGTTCTTATTTTATTTCTTTAAAGCTCATTGTGCCATAATCCATTCACATGTTTATACATTGCATCTTTCATGGTATATATTCTTCATTTCTGTTTATAAACTTTTATGCTTTCCATTTCACTTCTGTCTTTCATGTTTTATGTTATTGATTACTGATCAGTGTTCTTGTTTCAGGTTATAGATAGGCAGCCCGGGAATTTGCATAACTTTTTGACTAATGACATGGAATTAACATTGTTCTGCTGCTAATTTTCTTTTCTTAGTTTCTGTTTAATTTCAGTACTGCTTTGTTTAATTCAGTTTTGCTCATTTGTTTCAGTAGTTAGATTTAGATATATTAAATTGCTCATAACATCTTTAGTTGCCTCCGAAAGCCACAGCTGGACTGATGGTGAGGGATTGAATTATGGATGTGTAGTTTGATATTAGTTTCCTTTCTGCAAGTTAGATATATTAAATTGCTCATAACATCTTCATTTGCCTCCGAAAACCACAACTGGACTGATGGTGAGGGATTGAATTATGGATGTGTAGTTTGATATTAGTTTCCTTTCTGCAAGTTAGAAATATTAAATTTTTCATGACATCTTCAGTTACCTCCGAAAGCCACAGCTGGACTGATGGTGAGGGATTGAATTATGAATGTGTGGTTTGATATTAGTTTACTTTCTGCAAGTTAGATATCAGTTACTCAAGTTGTTTATTGTTACTTCCGAAAATCATAGCTGGACTAATGATGAGGGATCAGAAGACAAGTTGATGTAATTTGATTTAGATTTACTTTATTGCAACTTTTGGATTTCTTTCAGCATAGTTTCTTTTGTGTTTAGACAGCATCAAGAATAGTTTGGTTTCATGCTCACTAGTTCACTGTTTTGATTTATTAGACTAGTAGCACCTTTTCATTTCAGCAGCACATTTTCATTTTCTTTCAAGTTTTGTCATTGTATGTTTCAATTTCTTTTTTTTTTTTTTTCAGTTTCAAGTTGGTAAATCATTATAGAGGATATTATTTCCTTGAAAAAACATAACCATACTTGTTTCCATTTTAGAATTTCCATCTCACCTTAGAAAACCAAAAACGACAAAAAGTTAAGAAAAAGGTTATCTTGCACATATAGTGCGCCGCACTTCATCAGCTTACGAATCCCGGATTGACAAATTAAATGCAGCAATTTAGGACACACTAAATTGACCAAACATTTTGGCGCGGTTGCCGGGGAAGTGTAACTAGGTAGCCAATTTCTTAAAAAAAAAAAAAAACAAAATCATAAAAGAAGGGAAAACTTGATAACTTCTTGAAGTATGCTCTCCTCTTGCACCTAGTGTGATCTGGAGGATCATAAAAAAGAGTTATTGGTTCAGTAATTTCTTAAGTATGCTCTCTTCTTGCACCTAGTGTGACCTGGAAGATCAGAAAGAGAATTATTAGCCCAACTTCTTAAAAAATATTTAAAAAAAAATAAAAAATGACATGCATAGAGCAAGAGATTCTAAGGGAAGGTTTATAGCTAAAGCCAAGAGTTCGATTTTCACAACTCCATCTTCTTCAAGGCATAGACCAGATTCACCACCATCTACCCCTAGCCTTAAGATTTTTAGAATTCAATGAGCAGCTGAATTAGAGGATTCTCCTATACCACCTACTAAATCCCATTTAGAAAACAAAGAGACTCTCTCTCATCCTCCCTTGGTAGAAGAACTAAAGGACTTTAAGGACTCTAAAGAAATTATCATGGCAGAGGAAGTAATAGATGGAGGTAGAGGTAGAGGTTGAAGAGGAGGAAACAATGGAGACAACAATGGTGAAGGAAATAATGGTAGAAATAGGGAAGGAGACAACTTGTTTGGATTCCCTATAGTTGATGAGGAAACTCATACAACAATGAAAAATATCTCACCATCTGTTCTCCCTAAATTTTATGGATTGCGAAGTGAGGATCCTGAAACATTTCTGTTTGAGTTTGAAGTTGTGTGCTGAACTTATGACTATATGGAAGACTCTCAAAAACTCAAACTGTTTCCTTCAACATTGAAGGGAGTTGCTTTGAAATGGTTCATGGGATTAGCTACTCAATCTATTAGGACTTGGAATGATATGAAACAAACATTTTTGGATAGATACTTGGACTATTTTATGCCCACCAATCACAAGGATGAGGTATTCAAAATGATGCAAAAAGAAGATGAAAATTTGGAAGACTTACTTGAAAGATTTCAATACAACTTGAAAAGAGCAAGGATGAGCAACTTAGATGATGAAACCTTGAAAGCCCTCATATTAAAAGCCATTAGAGATGAATGGATAGATATTTTAAACATGATGGGGAAAGGATACATTTCTCAACTCCCACTTCGTGACATAACAGAACTATGTGTCCATCTCTCAAGAGGAAAATCTAAAACAGGAAAAGGGCCTAGGGATCCTTCTCTTATTAGGGCTAACAAATCTGCAACTGGATCAGTAAGTAGGGAAGAGATTGGTAATATGCTTGATGAGTTCAAAACTGATATCTTAGGGAGCCTTAGTGAACAAATAGACACCCTTAAAATCCAAAACAAGCAGAAAGAAGAAACAGATGCCTTAGCCATCTTTTGTCCGAAATGTAGGAAGAAACATGTTTTAAGGGAATGTCCCTTGGATGCAAAAGTTGTAGAAAAATGTATGATTTTCTCAGAGAATCATGAGATCAAGGATTGTCCTTCAATTCCTGGACTCAAAGCTGTCTTTCAAGAAGACCCAAATTCAGTAGAATCTCTCTGTTTTGTTGCAAGGAGACCTTGGCAGGGACAACAAACTCAAGGGTTTAACAACACTATGAATTTTCAAACCTCACCAAATTGGAATCCTTGGCAACAACCTTGGCCCCAACATGAGAATCCATATCAACCATGGATACAAGGGATGCAGAATCCTTATGGGAGATTTTCTCAATTTTATCAATATCCTCCATCTTTTCAAAATCAATAAGCTCCACAACTTCCAAATTCAAATCCACAACTTTCATTGCCATTTTCACAACAACAACTTTCTCAACAAAATCCAAATCCTCAACTCATGCTCCCATACCAACAAAATAAAAATCAACTTCCAGCTCAGCCATTGCCAAATCCTAATAATAAAAATCCTCAGAATACTTACATGGTAGAAGGACAACAATTTCCTACCTATATGATTGTTCCTCTCAACGATGTACAACTCAAATCTGGTAGAGTTTTAGAAAAACCTTCTATAGATATTCAAGAGCAAGATACCTCTGAGGAGGATTCTCTTCAAGTCAATAAGGGTTCTGAGGAAGAATCTCTTCAAAATTCAAACATTCAAAAAGAAAAAGAAAAGTCAACACCCACAACTCCTATAGTTGAGCAACCTACATCTTCATCTACACCTCCTTTTCCTGAAAGACTACAAATTGACAAGGGGGTGGAAAAACAAATCTTGTTGCCTAACTATGATTTTCTAGATGCATTGAAGAATGTTTGTATCAAGATTCCCTTGCTACAAGCCATTCGAGAGATTCCTATTCTAGCAAAAACAATAAAGGAGTTGAGTTTCAAAAGACCAGGAAGGAAACTAAAAGACACAAGAATAATCCACCTGGTAGGAAAGATTGCAGATATTATGATGGGAAAAATTACCATGCAGAAGTATGTAGATCCAGGAAGTCCAATTGTCAAGACACATATAAATGGATAGAAATTCCAAACACATTGATTGACTTAGGGGCTGCTATCAACATTATGAGTAGACAGACTATGGACCAGCTAAAACTTCCTAACCTTCTTTTTACACCTACTTTACTGCAACTTGTAGATCGATCAATTATTAAACCAAATGGTGTATTAGAAGATATTTCAGTCTCCTTAGATTCTTGGGAATATCCAGTAGATTTTATGATTTTGACTCCTAAGAGTAATCTAGGAGGGCACCCACTTATTTTAGGAAGACCTTGGCTAGCCACAGCTGATGCTTTTATTAGTTGTAGATCTGGGGACATGCACATTTCTAATGGTAATTCGACAAAGAAATTCAATTTGTATCCTCCAGCAAAAGCAATCACAGAAGTAGGAGACAATGAATGGGTTGATGATGAGGACACTATACAACTTGTCTTTACCATTTCTGAAATCAGTGAGGATAGTCAAATTCTGAACACATTAGAAAATTTTGAGACATCTTCAGAATATGACCCCACACAATTTCAGTTGGAATTTGACATAGAATATTTATCATCAAGACAAATGTATCTTTAATCTATGGAAGAGTTTGGTAGTTCTACTATTGAGATTTTTCCAAGAAAAACATTGAATATCAACAAATATTTGGAAAAGTTACAACAAGAAGAACTAACCAAAATCTTGCAAAAAAATTCTACTGCATTTTCATGGGAGTATACTGACATGAAAGGTATCGATCCTAAGACTTGCATCCATCATATCTATATTGAGGAAAACAGTAGACCAATCAGACAACCTCAAAGAAGGATGAATCCAAATCTTAGGGAGATAATGAAAGAAGAGCTCCAAAAACTTCTCAATGTAAACTTCATTTATCCAATTTCAGATAGCCGATGGGTTTCTCCTTTGGTTATAATACCTAAAAAGAATGGTAAATGGAGGGTATGCATTGATTACAAGGAATTGAACAAAGCAACTTTGAAGGATCACTTTCCTTTGCCTTTTATCGATCAGGTATTAGACACATTAGCAGGTAAAAAGTACTTTTCATTTTTGGATGGTTTTAGTGGCTATAATCAAATTCAGGTAGCACCCGAAGATCAAGATAAGACCACATTTACTTGTCCATGGGGAACTTTTGCCTACCGAGTGCTTCCTTTTGGGTTATGTAATGCACCAGCAACATTCCAAAGAGCAGTACTAGGAATTTTTTCCGATCTAATCCATGATTGTGTAGAGGTTTATATGGATGATTTTACAGTTTATGGTAATTCATTTGAAGAGGCATTAGAAAATTTGGAAAAAGTTCTTATAAGATGTAAAGAAACAAACCTTTCATTAAGCCATGAAAAATGATTTATGATGTTTACTGAAGGAATTGTTTTGGGGCATCATATTTCAGGAGATGGGATTAAGGTTGACAGATCAAAAGTTGAAGTCATCTCCAAGTTACCTATTCCAAATTGTCAAAGAGATGTTAGAAGTTTTCTAGGATTTACTGGTTACTATAGAAGATTTATAGAAAACTTCACTAAAATTGCAACTCCACTCTTCAAATTGCTTACAAAAGACTATGAATTTAAATGGGATCCTGATTGTCAATCATCTTTTGAAACTTTGAAAACAAGAATATCTGAAGCACCTATATTGAGAGGACCAAATTGGAAACTCCCTTTCCATATTTCTACGGATGCTTCAGATACAGCTCTAGGAGCTGTGTTGGGTCAAAAATATTTAGTTCCTTATGCCATTTATTATACCAGTAAAAATTTGACTCCCACAGAGTTGAATTATACTGTGACTGAAAAAGAGTTTTTAGCTGTTGTTCATGCAATTAATAAGTTTAGACATTACATAACAGGCTATGAAACTTTTATTCATACTGACCATTCTGCAATTAGATATTTAATGAACAAACCTGTTACTAATGGTAGAGTGACAAGATGGCTCTTAATTTTGCAAGAATTCAATATTACTGTGTTGGATAGACCAGGAAAACAGAATACAGTAGCTCATTTCTTGTCTAGAATTTAGAATACTAAAGAAGATTCTCCTATAGAGGATAATTTTCCTGATAAATACTTGTTTGCAGTAACTATTAAGACTCCTTGGTATGCAAATATTGCTAACTATTTGGTTACAAGGAAAATACCTTCACATTTATTTCCAAGTGAAAAACAAAAAAATATTCAGGAGAGTTCAAAATATTCATGGAATTCTAACGAATTGTTTAAAACAGGGCCAGATCTTGTGATCAGAAGATGTGTCAGGGAAGATGAAATGCCTGATATTCTTAAGGCATGTCATGATGAACCATGCGGCGGACACTTTGCAGACAAAATGACGGCCTATAAAATCCTTTCTTTAGGATATTATTGGCCTTCCCTCTTCAAATATGCAAAACAATATGTCAAAAGGTGTGACAGCTGCCAAAGAGTAGGGAAACCTACCCTTTCAAATGAAATGCCATTGCAAACACAGGTACTCATTGAACCCTTTGAAAAATGGGCTTTAGATTTCATTGGACCTATTAATCCACCATCTAAGAAAAATAAGTATATATTGGTTTGTACTGATTATGTTACTAAATGAGTAGAAGCCAAAGCATTAGTATCTGCTACTGAAAATTCAGTTGTTCATTTTCTTTATGAGGATATTTTTACTCGCTTTGGTGTTCCAAGAGAAATTGTGACAGATCAGGGGAGCCAATTCACATCCAACTTGGTGGAGAAATTGATGGAAGAATACAAAATCAAGCACAGAAGATCTACTCCTTACCATCCGCAAGAAAATGGTCAAGTGGAGTCTACCAACAAATTTCTTGAAAGTATCATCACCAAAACTGTTCATCTACATAGAAGAGATTGGACAGAAAGGCTTCCTGAAGCCTTGTGGGCCTACAGAACTACATGGAGAAATACAACAGGACATTCTCCCTATGAACTTGTTTATGGGAAAGAAGTCTTACTCCCCATTGAGTTCCAAGTTAAGACCTTCAAGATAGCAGTTCAGTTGGGGATGGACTTATCAGAAGCCCAAAAGCATAGAATGGAGCAGTTGAATGAGCTAGATGAGATCAGACAAGAAGCAATTTTAAGAACTGATCTAGTTCAATATCAAAGAGCTAAATTGCATGACAAGTACATCAAAGAGAAGAAGTTTCAAGAAGGAGATTGGGCATTGTTATTTGATTCCAAGTTTAAAGATTTTCAAGGAAAATTTCAGACTCATTGGCTTGGGCCATATGAGATTTACAAGATCTTTAGCAATGGAGCGGTAAGAATCAAGACCATTGATGAGTTTCAAACTCCTCTTATTGTGAATGGCCATAGATTGAAAGTTTATCATAAGCCACTCTCAAAAGAGGATTTTGTCAAAGTGTTTCAAGAGAATTCTGCAATCAGGCTGGTACAGAAGAATTCTTCTTCTCCGCCAGCCTAGCTTTTGTTCTTTTTCAGTTTAAAAAAAATAAAATAAAATAAATAAATAAATAAAAATAAAAATAAAAATATAAAAAAATAAAATAAATTTTTTTTTTGTATAAGCCTGAAAACAAATCATTGATTGGCAGTCTTATACAAAAAATATAGGGTGAAAATCAAGAACACCTGACACTCTATATTTTCCAAAAAAAATCTCTCTTTCATTTCACAAATTTTGTGACCACCCACTCCATTCCATTCCACTTCATTCCATTTCATTTCACTTCATTTCACTACATTCCACTTCATTTTATCTATTTCATTCCATTTCATCAATAAAATTCTTTTTCATGACCGTTTCCATCTGGTCATTTGTCATATGTTCATCTCCATTCATCCAAATAATAGCTGTGTCAGTTTCCGTAGCTGACATCTGTTTCCGCAGCTGACTCCAGTTTCCACAGCCAGAAGCAGATTCCGCAACTACTACTCTGTTTTCAAAAGAATGTACAGCCAGATGTTATTTCCATAATCATGAAATTAAATGCAGGTGAGAGGATCAATTATGAATACATGGAGCATTCAAGACACCAATGAAGAGCAACTAGTTGAAGACCAAGGAAAAGGCAAAAGATTCCAAGGTATGAGTAAAATTCATTTCAAATAGCATTGAAAAACACATTTTTATATAGTTCTAAACCATAAGCTCCATCCATTATGTGCAATGATTATATTGACAACTTTCGTAACCCTTTCACGATCTCCATATGATCCTCCCGCATTCATTCTTAAATGGTTCCATAATTAAACCCCCGATCTTCACTCATATTCCGATATTCCATCGGTGACAATGAGACGTAATTGATTTGACCACGGACTTTTACAGCCGCATAAATCCATAGCCGTTGTTTAAACGTGATCACATTTATTTCGCAGCCACCAAATTTCAAAACACTGCCGGATGTGTTATACTCTGTTAATCTCACAGCCGTATCTCTATCGTGCTCACGAAAACCCCTCTCTGTTCTATCTCACTCCATTTCGTTCTCTATTACGCTATAGTCTGTATACCCACTCTCTGATATCTACCCACAGTCATTGTGCTCATCTCCGTGCATTCAGCCATTCTATTTCCATTGAACCCTCACGCAGGCAAATTTGTGAAGAGCAGAAAGAAGAATGGGTAAATTGCTAAGAGCAGAACCGGAAGGACCTAAGTTCATGGAGGGATATCCGCAAGTAAGGGAGATATTGAAGAAAGCAAAGTGGTTGCGGTTTATCCAAAAATTCAGAGGCTATCATAAAAAAGTGACAAAAGCATTCGCAAGGTCGTTTAATGGCTTGGAAGTAGAGATTGGAGACCTTAAGTTTGTGGTCAATGAAGCATCTATAGCATCTGCCACGAAACTTCTTTAAGAGGGTGAGCGTTGGTTTAAGAATAAAAGAATCAGTGATGAAGCCTGGAGAACAATCTTACGAAACCAAGGTATGGACATAACTATTTTTAAAAGAGGAATTCCTGTTCATGCATTGAAAGAGGAATGGGCTACTTTGCTGCTAGTTGTTCAAAAATTCATTACTTGTGAAGGACGTTTTGGGTCCATGTATATGTACCATACCAGATTGCTGATGAATTTTCTAGATAATCAAACTCTCAATCTCCCATATTTTCTATTAAATAGTTTGAAGAAAATGTATGTGACTGTTCAGAAGCATTTAGGAGATGTAGAACCACATCTATATCACCATGGTCTTGTAAAAATTTTGATTGAAAAAGAGTTAAAGGAGAATAAAGACACATGGGAACAATTTTTGATTAGAAATTTCTTTGAGGAACCTCAGGAAATTCCTGAAGGTAGTACAACAAGAAGGAGTAGAAGAAAAAGAATAAATGATGAAACCCAAATTACTCCTACTCAAGAAATTCCTGAAGGTAGCACAACAAGAATAAGTAGGAGAAAAAGAACAATTGATGAAATTCAAAATACTCCTACTACTACAATTGAAAGAACTGATAGGGAAGAGAGACTGTCAAAGAGGAAGAAGAAATAAATCAAGGGTAAGAAGCCAATAACACCAAAAGAGATAAAAACTATTGAGGCTATACATCAAACCCCTTCTTCTTCTGAAGAAGATCATCAAGTGTTATCTGAAAGATTAGTTTATCTTCAAAAACAGTCATCTATGGCCAAGAAGACAGAGAAAGGAAAACAAAAACAAAAAGATAGTGTACCACAGCGTGTGAGAAGAAGCAGCAGACTTAAGGGGAAATTGAGGAAAACACAAATGAAGGGTCCTCATTTCATTGATTTGGGAGAGGAAACATCTGAACAGTCCCCAGCTGACCATAGTCCATCTCAGTCAGTTAGTGAACCTGGTTCATTTCATTCTCAGTCAAACATTGAACATAGTCCATCCCATTCTCAGCAAGATGTTGATGTGAGCCCTTCTCAGCCAGATTTTGAAGATAACTCTCCTTCACAGCATTTTGGGGACAGCCCAATAAAAATGACACCTGATATAGACCCCAAGCAGCAGGAAGTATATGATTATATAGAATCTTTGGAAAAGGCAGCTACAGGTCCCAGTACTTCATCCATCCAGCCTCACACAGTACAAGATGATCTAGTCCAATCACTAAAACAGGAAGTCTTTGAGCTAGAGCTTTTAAATAAACACATTAAAAATGAAAATGAGGCATTGAAGGAACAAGGCAAATTAGACAAAATCATTCATGATAATACCATGCTACATCTGGGAATATGGCAGAAGAAGAACAAGAAATTGAAAAGGAAATGCCAGAAGTTAAGCAGAGCATTGGTTAATATCAAATTTAGATGCCTAATGAAGAAGCTTAGGATGTTGGCAGCACCAAGGAAGAAGAGGAGAGGTTTGGATGTACTGGCTGAAGTGTCAAGGCATATGAACTGAGGAAGGATTATCAAAATTTTGGTTGCATGAGGACATGCAACACCTTCACAGTGGGGGTATGTTGAGTCTCAAATCTGCATTGTTCTTATACATCTTCCTAGACCTTTTTCATTCACCTGAACCTTCCCAGTTGTCAATATCATTGTATATTAATTGCAAAAGAGCATCTAAAATGGTTTTTAACTATATTTTTGTGTTTGCTGTTTGATTTAGATTTTGCTCATTTAGCTGCGGAATCTTGCCACTTTCCGCAGCTGCTGCAACTTTCCGCAGCCATTTTGTGAAACTCTATGTTACAGGTGTCTACAGGAAAAACGAGCCACATGGGCAAGTCAGAAATGATGTGGACATGGATCGTGTCCTATTGGCTCGAGCAAATTCATCAAAGGAGGCTACGGTCAAAGATGTCCAAATGGAAGTCAACCGTAGAGTCCCACGGTGACAGGACTCTATTTCGTGTCACGTGAAGGTTCATATGATTGTTTCTGAGTTGCAGAGGACAAATCAACATTTGTACACGGCTCCATAGCCGAATTCAAACATCCACTCCTCATAGATTTACTCTTCAATACGGCCATGATCCTAGATCTGTGGACGTAACGGTCTACGTGTTCTCCAGCAGCATAAACTTTAGGAATCAGTTATATTTCTTTTGTTATAAATAACGTGTTTGTATACGCATATTAGATTAGTCTCTGTTAGTTTTTATTAGTCTGCTCCGTAATGTAATTACGCTGCCTTTGTGCCGTAATACCACCTTACTATTATGACTGCATTTTAATATAAGAAGACTCTGTTTCCAAATGTAATTCGTACTTGAAGATTGTTGCCAAGGCTGGTGTAGAGGGCCCCTGCACTCGCCAAGGTTCTGTGCATTATTGTATAGTTCTTATTTTATTTCTTTAAAGCTCATTGTGCCATAATCCATTCACATGTTTATACATTGCATCTTTCATGGTATATATGCTTCATTTCTGTTTATAAACTTTCATGCTTTCCATTTCACTTTTGTCTTTCATGTTTTATGTTATTGATTACTGATCAGTGTTCTTGTTTCAGGTTATAGATAGTCAGCCCGGGCATTTGCATAAATTTTTGACTAATGACATGGAATTAACATTGTTCTGTTGCTAATTTTCTTTTCTTAGTTTCTAGTTAATTTAAGTACTGCTTTGTTTAATTCAGTTTTTCTCATTTGTTTCAGTAGTTAGATTTAGATATATTAAATTGCTCATAACATCTTCAGTTGCCTCCGAAAGCCACAGCTGGAATGATGGTGAGGGATTGAATTATGGATGTGTAGTTTGATATTAGTTTCCTTTCTGCAAGTTAGATATATTAAATTGCTCATAACATCTTCAGTTGCCTCCGAAAGCCACAACTGGGCTGATGGTGAGGGATTGAATTATGGATGTGTAGTTTGATATTAGTTTCCTTTCTGCAAGTTAGAAATATTAAATTGTGCATGACATCTTCAATTACCTCCGAAAGCCACAGCTGGACTAATGGTGAGGGATTGAATTATGAATGTGTGGTTTGATATTAGTTTACTTTCTGCAAGTTAGATATCAGTGACTCAAGTTGTTTATGGTTACTTCCGAAAATCATAGCTGGACTAATGATGAGGGATCAGAAGACAAGTTGATGTAATTTTATTTAGATTTACTTTATTGCAAATTTTGGATTTCTTTTAGCATAGTTTCTTTTGTGTTTAGACAGCAGCAAGAATTGTTTGGTTTCATGCTCACTAGTTCACTGTTTTGATTTATTAGAATAGCAGCACCTTTTCATTTCAGCAGCACATTTTCATTTTCTTTCAAGTTTTGTCATTGTATGTTTCAAATTCTTTTTTTTTTCAGTTTCAAGTTGGTAAATAATTATAGAGGATATTATTTCCTTTAACAAACATAACCATACTTGTTTTCATTTTAGAATTTCCATCTCATCTTAGAAAACCAAAAACGACAAGAAGTTAAGAAAAAGGTTATCTTGCACATATAGTGCGCCGCACTTCATCAGCTTACGAATCCCGGATTGACAAATTAAATGCAGCAGTTTAGGACACACTAAATTGACCAAACAATCTCTGCTGAAGAATAGTTGTGAATGAATTCAAATTAACCTTGCCTTGACTACACAATCCTCATTGGCAACTCCAATGTGTGTGTGATGCAATAAATGCATCACTATAGTCACAACAGATAGCCCATATTTCCCTTTCACCTATCTCTCGACTGGGTCTTCACTGGAACTGCCATGCACTGTAGTTAAATATTGTATTGTTTAGTTGATTAATCAGTTATTATTTTTGAGTTAATTAACTAATTAATTTACTCCACTCTCACCAATGTATCATTCAGTTAGACTAGATACAACTAGCTCAACTCAGTCTAATTGAGTTAAACTGAATACAACTCCATAAACTACTCTTCCAACTCTGCCATAACTCTACCACTTGAGTTCTAACTGAGTCCTCCATGCATGAACTCCAGTAAAACCTTGGGAATTGCGTAATTCCCTGATTCCACTGATCTAACACATCTGTGCATTGAAAAAAAGTGCTCCAAGAGAATAAGTTGTTGTTCAAAGTTTGATTATTATTAAGAGCTAATAATAATCGACATGCATCTATTTTTAGATCGATGAATATTCTAAAAACAGAATTTCATATATTTTTTCATGTTGAACAACCATCCACAAATAGCATCCTGCAACTTCTGAAATATGATCACCATGTCTAAAAATAGACTTGCGTCAAAAATAGCCTGCGGGCCCACGTAGTGAAGAAAAATATTTTCACTAAGCTCATCATCTTGTTGAATCTCAACACTCCCTCTCAACAAGATAGGGATTATATTTCACCCCGATCCTACCTCTATGGTATTCAATTTTTCTCCTAGTGAGCACCTTCATCAGAATATCTACATCCTGATCCTCCGTAGGAATGTACTGAAGCAACACGATCTTCCACTACACACAATATATGATATGATGATACCAGATATCAATATATCTATATCTATCATGAAACATAGGATTAACCGAGATTTTAATGCAACTCTGATTATCACAATGTATCACTGCGGGATCTAAATGTGAACTGAACAAATCAACCAGGATCTTCCTCATCTTGATAGCCTCACATGCAGCTTGAGTTGCTGCCATGCATTTTGCTTCCACTGAGCTGAGTGCCACAGATCTTTTTTTCCTGCTGTACCAAGAAACTGTCGTAGATCTGATACTGAAAATCCCTCCTCATGTGCTCTTTCTGTCTGTTGGGCTTCTTGCCTAATCTGCATCTGTGAAGCCATGCAACTTTAGCTCATCCTTTTGTGTGTACCATAAACCATACCTAGATGTGGCCCTGAGATATCTTAGGACATGCTTTCTTGCCTTCCAAAAGAGCTTGGTAGGCTTAACCATCACTTGTGAAAGCTGGTTCACCGCATAGCATATGCTCGGTCTTGTATTGACTAAATACATGAGTGAACCGACAAAATGTCAATAAACAGTGGCATCCACTACCTTTGCTGATGTATAATCCTCTTTCTTTCAATTTCCTAGAAGAGGAGTATTGATAGGCTTGTAACCTTGCATGTGAAACTTCTCCAGTATCTCTCGCTCATACTTTCCTTGAGACACAAATAGTTCACCTTCGTGCTGCCATATCTCCAATCCAAGGAAATAATGAAGGAGGCCCAAATCCTTCATCTCAAACTCCTTTTCAAGATCCTCCACCACAATCTGGTACAGGTTTGTGTTCGCCTCACTCTTGGTTAAGTCAAGTCCAGTGAAATAGCTATCGATCCGAGTGTACCAAGCACATGGTGCTTGTTTTAGCCCATACAATGCTCTTTTGAGCCTGTACACATGCAACTCGCTGCTAAAGATATAAAATTCTTTAGGTTGCTTAATGTACACCTCTTCCTCAATGATCCCATTAAGGAACATAGTCTTCACATCCATCTGATGAATGTGCCAACCCATCTTCGCTAAGAGAGCAAGGATGGTACGTATGGAAGAATATTGTGTGACAGGTGCAAAGGTTTCTTCATAGTCAATCCCCTCGATCTGTGAGAAGCCCCAGGAAACAAATCTTTCCTTATACTTCTTGATGCTCCCATTAGCATATTGCTTTACCTTGTAGATCCATCTTGATCCTACAACTGATTTTCCCACCGGCCTTGGAAAAATCTCCCAAGCACTGTTTCTGACAATGGAGTCATACTCCTCCACCATGACATCTACTGATGTGGGCTCCTACACTGCTTCTTCAAAAGAAGATGGCTCTATCATGATACACTTGCACATAAGAGCCATGTATCTAGTAAATCGGTCAGGTGACTTTCTCTGTCTGTGCTGTGATGTAGGGACTCCTACATTCTATGCTGCATCAAGCTTCTGTCTCTCAGCATATTTGGTACTCTTTCTGCCATATCTGATGTTTGGTTCTACATGAGTGGACTCCTCCACTCCATGAATCTCATCCTATGGCTGATCCACATCTAGAGGCTCATCTTTGGGAACAAGAAGTTCCTCCTCCACATGCAAGTGTAGCTCCCTCTCAAGCGACAACTTCATGGATTTCACCTCAATGAATTTTATATCTCATCGCACCACAGTCATCCGACTGTCTGGAAAATACACACGATAATTATGGGGTGTTTCTGTGTACCCCACAAATATCCCAACTTCTGCAGTCGGCTCCAGCTTCTTCCTGGCATCCTTTGTCACATGAATGTAAATAGATGACCCACAAATATTCAAATGAGAAATATCAGGATTCTTACCAGTAAAATATTCTTCAGGTGTACTCATGCCAAGTACTCTATGAGGACAAAGGTTTTGCACATAAACTGTAGTGTTGCATGCTTCCGCCCACAAGTGCATTGATAGGCCCTAGTCATGCAGCACCCATGATCATTCTATTCTTCCTCTCAGTGACCCCATTTTGCTGTGCGTTATGAGGCGCTATGAGTTCTCTTCGAATTCTTTCTTTTCTACAGAAGTCTTTAAATTCGCCTGAGATGTATTCACCACCACTATCTCTCCGTAGAGCTTTCACTTGCTTCCCTGACTCCTTCTCCATTAATGCTTTGAACTCACAGAACTTTAAGAACTTTTCACTCTTCTTCTACATGAAGAAGATCCAGCATCTACGAGAATATTCATCAAAAAATATAACATAATACCTATGTTTTGTTGTTGAAGCAACCGAGAATGCTCCACACACATCTGTGTGAATTCTCTCTAGGATCACCAAAGCACAGTTATCCTTCTCATGAAAGGTGGTCTTCACAAACCTACCCATAATACATCACTTGCACTGGTATGACTGCACAAGAGTACCCTTGGCAAGTCCAGTAGAAATCTGTTGTAAAATATTCAAAGTGCCATGGTGAAGATGGCCCAATCTCTTGTGCCATAATTCGCCCTCATCCCGGCTCACCACTTTTTCTACTTTTCCCACCATTGCAGGGCAACCATCTACCTCCAGCTTGTAGAGATTCTTAATTCAAACTCCTATCTTCCTGGTTTTACCTGTTGTTTTATGTCGAAGGAAGGATTTTCCCTCACTGAAAACAACATCATAACCTTTGTCTTCTAGCATTGTGACCGAGACCAAGTTCTTCTTTAGACCTAGAACATTCATAAAATTCTTCAACAAGAATGGATTAATGGACTCCCTCTCAAAGGTAATGATCTCAATTCCAGTCGCACTATACCGACCATCATCGCCCATCTATATATGCATCTGGAGGTCTTTCTCCTCAAAGTCACTAAACAACTCCTTGTCTCCCGTCATATGGAAAGATGCACCACTATCAAGATACCACACCGATCCCATATAGCTTGAAACTAAGGATGCGATCAAAGAAAAATCAAGTTGAAATTGTGAGGCTAAGGCCTCTGCAGCTGCAACTCCAGCAGCCTTCTTGTTCTTCTTCTTCTATGGACAGTTAGTAGCGAAATGGCCATGTTCCTGACAGTGAAAACACTTCACTTTGGAAAAATCCTGCTCCTTGACTTTAGCTTCAGATTTTGAAGGAAATTTCTTCCCTTTCCCTTTCGTTGCTTTGGCAGCCAAAGCGCAATTCTCTTCATCTTCATTCTTTGATGAAGAGCCATCCCTGGTACCCCACCTTATCTCCTCCTGCACAAGATCTGACCAAAGTGGCTCCCATCCCAGCAGTTTCTCTCGTCCAATCCCAAGGAGAGCCAAGCTCACCAAGTCTTCATCATCAATAGTAACCCCCACACTTCCCAGTTCATCCTTGCAGTGGACAAACTTTGTGAGGTATTTTGGAATACTATCACCCTTCTCCATTTTTATATTTCTGAGCTTGCCTTTGTTAGGTCCCTATATCACTAGTATAGCCCCTTATTATTGTTAGTGTAAACCCCTTACTGTTATTATTGTACCCTTGTAACCCCCATTTTTTTATTATTGTGCCCTTAAATTATTATTGTTAGGTCGGCTAGGATTACATTGTGGCCCACTAGGATTACATTATGGCCCCATGGACCCTAGCATAGAAAGGAGGTTTTGTGAATTGTATCATCCAAGAATTGTTCATTTATGTAATTTATCGGGAGGTTTCCCCTCGAAGTGGCTCATTTCAAGGCGTTGGCATTCTTTCTTTCTCTTTGAGTTGGCTACACAACATTTGGCATCGCGAGCTTTGGGATTCTAGGGTTTCGCTTTACTAAACTGTGTCATCGTGGAATTTTCGCTATAATATTTTTTATACGAAGCTCGTGGCTGAAATTTTTAGGTGCGAAGCTAAAATCTTGAGGAAGGTTTTCTAAAAATTTCGTACCTTGTTCATAATATTTGAGGAGATACCATCCGTAAAAGTTAGGTATTTTTTCAAAGCCTGGCAAATGTAAAAAGCCATCGTGGAATTTTAATTTGCGCTTATAAATTTTTTGATTTTTTACGAAGGTTCGCAGTCTTAAATTCATATGGTGCGAAGCTGAAATCCTGAGGAAATTCTTAAAAAAAGTTCAGAACTTGGTTCGCAATATTTTTGGAGATATGATCTGTGGAAGGTAGTGCTTTTTCAGGCTCCTGAATTTCATCTCAAAGAGGTGATCGTGGGAAAAGTTCAATAACTCTCTCTCTGAAGATTGGATTTGAGTGCCGTCAAAAGTGGTCACAAGTAAACATCCTGTAGTTTCTTCGCTATCAATTTCAGAGACAAAGGACAAAACAGTGACACGTGGCAAGTCGTACAATTTCGCTCTACTGAACCAGTCCAGAATTAGGTCATTGTGGGAGATTGGACACAACTTTGTCTTGGTACAAATAAATTAGGTCGTCGTAATCGTGTACTTTCCAGAAAGAAGCTTCTGGTGAGGGATACCAAAGGTTGAATTTCAGATATCGAAGATTTTCAATTACAGAGATAATTCAATTTCAATATCGAGCTCCTAAAAGCTAGTAAAAGGTGTGTATTTTTTTTTCCGAATTACATAAGTCTTGTTTGAAGAATCAAGTTGAATTGATTCCAAGGGAAACTTGTAGAATAGATATCAATATTGGATTTTAAAATGGCCCCTAAAAGGAATTCAACACCCATTAAGCCTTCAGAAGGCTCTACTATGACTCATGAAGATGAAGAATTGCAACATGATCTATCAAAATTACAAGAGCAAATGCAACAGTTTTCACTCTCGCAAAGAGCAACAAAAAATGACATGGAAGTTTTGAAGAAAGGCATGGAAGTGAAGATGGACAGTTTGAAGAAAGGCGTGGAAGCTAAGATGGATGACATTAAAGACAACATGGAAAACATGAAGAGTGATCTAAAAGCATACATGGAAGGCTTGATGACAAGCTTAAAACCAGAAATGATTCCTAATGGCGGAAATATAGGAGAAGAACCTCCTGATGAGAACAAAATAAATGTTAATCATGATTCCATAAACTCGAATGTTGGCGGGAAGAACCACCATATTCCAAAGATGGATATGAGGAAGTTTGATGGAAAGGATCCTGTAACATGGATACTACAGATGGAGCAATATTTTGATTCCATAACGTGCAAAACACACAAAAGGTACGCATTGCAACTTTACATTTAGAACAAAATACATTTGTATGGTATCGATGGCTTTGCTCCCGTAAAAAAATTGTCACTTGGTCAATTTTTACGGAAGAAATGATAGTACATTATGAGGATACAAAGAGCAACACCTTCTTTAGCCAATTGATAAATCTCAAACAAAAGGGTTTAGTGGGGCAGCACATTGAGGACTTCCAAAAATTGAATATAAGGGTAACTGATATTCCAGAGGGACACAAGATTGATCTCTTCCTAGGCACTTTAAAGGATAACATCCAACATGAAGTTCGCGTTTTGGAACCTGATTCATTGGAGAAGGCATTCAGGTTGGCAAGAAAAGTTAAATGTAAAATTATGGCGACAAGGAAGCCTACCACTCAATTCTATAAAGAAGGAAGTGTTGCTACGCCTAGATTTCCACAACCTACAAGGTTGACACCACAACAATTGGTAGAAAAAAGAGCAAAAGGGCTTTGCTACAGTTGTGATAGAAAATACACTAAAGGTCATAAGTGTGCTGAGAAGAAATTATTTTACATAGATTGTGAAGAAGAAGAAGAAAATGAACAAGAAGAGGATATACACCAAGAACCACCCCTAGAAGAAGAAGAAATGAATCCGACCATATCGTGTAATGCACTGGAAGGAATTACCACTCCTCAAACTCTCAAGATAGAAGGACATATAAAGAAGAAAAGGGTAATAGTGTTGATTGATTCAGGTAGCACCCATAATTTTATTCATTATAAGGTAGCCAAGGAATTAAATTGTTTCCTATACCCAGCACCAGAATGTCAAGTGATGGTTGCAAATGGAGGAACTATAAATTGCTCGGGAAAATGTCATAATATCAAGCTAACCATGGGGGAATATGTATTGACTAGTCCAATGCTTTCCATTCCTATGGGAGGTGCTGATGTTGTACTAGGAGTACAATGGTTACAATCTTTGGGGACGGTGGCTTTTAATTTTCAAGAACTTTTCTTGAAATTTTTTTCAGAAGGAAAGGAAGTCGAATTACGGGGTATTGAAGGGAAGCCATGAAGGATAATAAGCTCTAATGTCATGAAAAAGCTTCTAAAGAAAGAACAACGAGGCGTAATTGCACAATTATGCTCACTAGAAGTTCCAACATCAAAATCATCTATTTCCGTAGATCTCCAACAAGTCTTGGACAATCATTCCAAGGTGTTTGAAACTCCCAAAGGACTCCCACCTATTCGTGATCATGATCATGCTATTCATTTGATTCCAGGAAGTGTTCCTCCAAACATCAGGCCTTATAGATCTCCTTACATCCAAAAGAGTGAAATTGAACGTATGATTGCAGAAATGTTAGAGGCGGGTATAATTCAACCTAGTCAAAGTTCTTTCTCTGCTCCTGTAGTATTGGTACACAAGAAGGATGGATCATGGCGAATGTGTCCGGATTATAGGGAGCTCAATAAGCTCACCATTAAAGACAAATTTACCATTCCTGTGATTGATGAATTATTGGATGAATTACATGGAGCAATTTATTTTACCAAGTTGGATCTTCATTCAGGATATCATCAAATTAGAATGAAGACCGAAGATATTCCAAAAACAGCATTTCAAACTCATGAGGGTCATTATGAATTTTTGGTCATGCCTTTTGGCCTTACCAATGCACCTTCTACATTTCAAGGGTTGATGAATTCCATTTTCAAACCCTTCCTTAGAAAATTTGTGCTAGTATTTTTGGATGATATACTAATCTACAGCAGGTCTTGGAAGGATCATGTTGAACATGTTGACAGGGTGCTCAAACTATTGCAGGAGAAACAATTATATGCAAAAAGTCCAAATGTTTCTTTGGAGTACAAGAGGTGGAATATCTGGGTCATATTGTATCTCACGAGGGTGTTAAAGTGGACCCTAACAAAATTAAAGCCATTAAGGAATGGAAAGTTCCCATAACCATAAAGCAGTTGCGAGGATTTCTCGGGTTAATAGGGTATTATCGCAAGTTTGTTAAGAATTATGGGAGAATAGCAGCACCTCTAACAACATTATTGAAGAAAGATGCATTTTCATGGACTCCTGAAGCAACTAAGGCCTTTGAACATCTTAAAGAGGCAATGTGCCTAGCACCGGCCTTAGCTACACCAGACTTCACAAAAACCTTTATTGTGGAATGTGATGCCTCAGGAAATGGAATTGGTGCAGTTTTAATGTAGGAAGGAAGACCCATTGCTTTTGAAAGTCGTCCAATCAAAGGAAAGTATTTACAGAAACCTATTTATGAGAAGGAAATGTTAGCAATATTGCATGCACTAAAGAAATGGCTAACTTACCTAATGGGAAGACACTTCAAGGTAAAAACTGATCATGATAGTCTTAAACACTTTTTGGAACAAAGACTATCTTCAGAAGAGCAGCGAAAATGGGTCACAAAGATGTTGGGTTATGACTTTGAAATAATCTACAAAAAAGGAAAGCTTAATGTTGTTGCAGATGCACTCTCAAGAAAGAATGAAGAGGTGGAAGCATTGCTTTGTGCCATTTCTATTATCCAACCAGATTGGATAACTCAAGCAAGAGATGAATGGAAGAAGGAAAAAGATGTATGGACACTCATTCAAAAGTTGCAGCAAGATCCTAGTACATCTGATACATTTAGTTGGAAAAATGATTCCTTATGGTAAAAAGATCGCTTATATCTTTGTAAGAATTCCCAACTAAAACAAAAGATTCTTCCGGAATTGCACACTTCTCCTTTAGGAGGACACTCAGGATTTTTAAAAACTTACCACAGGGTGAAGAAAGAATTTTTTTGGGATGGCCTTAAATCTGATATTCGAAAGTTTGTGGCGGAATGTTTGGTTTGCCAGCAGAATAAAGTGGAAACAATTAAGACCCCAGGACTTCTACAACCTTTATCCATTCCAAGTCAACTTTGGGAGGAGATTTCAATGGATTTTATCACAGGTTTACCTAAGTCCGAAGGAAAGAGTGTCATCATGGTGGTAGTTGATAGACTTACCAAGTATGCACACTTTTGTGTATTATCTCATCCATTTAAAGCAAGTACAGTTGCTACTACATTTATGGATAGAATTCAAAAGCTACATGGAAGCCCAAGGGTTATTGTGAGCGACAGAGATCCCATTTTTACCGGAAATTTTTGGACGGAGTTATTTTCTTGTTTGGGTACTCAATTAGCTCATAGCTCATCTTATCATCCTCAATCTGATGGTCAAACTGAGATAGTAAATAAATGTTGGGAAGGATATCTTCGTTGTTTTGTATCTGATAAACAAACACAATGGGTCAAGTGGTTACCTCTTGCTGAATGGTGGTATAACACTTCCTTCCATACTGCAGCAAAAATGACCCCATTTATGGCACTTTATGGATATCATCCACCATCCATCACATCATCTTTAAGGAAAATTCGAAGGTTCAAGCAGTGGAAGATCACATCGAGCATCAGCAAGAAGTTCTCCAACTCTTAAAGGATAACCTGAATTTGGCACAAAATCGAATGAAACAACAGGCAGATCAACATCGCAGCGAGAGAAGTTTTGATGTAGGAGATTGGGTATTTTTACGGCTACAACCATACAAACAAATGTCCCTCAAGCAAGCAAAGAAGGATAATAATTTATCGCCAAAGTACTATGGTCCTTACAAGGTGTTGTAAAAGATTGGTACTATGGCATACAAATTGGAGCTTCCTGCTTCTTCGCGAGTACATCCGGTTTTCCATGTTTCATGCTTAAAGAAGGTTATAGGTGAAAATCTTCCAGTTCAAACAGTATTGCCAGAACTTGATGGGGAAGGGAAAATCATATTGGAACCTGAAGCAGTCATGGAAAAAAGAACTCGACAACTATGGAATCGATCAATTTCAGAGTATCTCATCAAGTGGAAGAACTTACCTACTGAAGATTCTACATGGGAGGATGAGAATTTTATACAGAAGCACCCAGAGCTACTTAAGCGTTGAGGACAACACTTTTTTGAAGGAGAGGGGCATGTTAGGTCCCTATATTACTAGTATAGTCCCTTATTGTTGTTAGTGTAACCCCTTTATTGTTATTATTGTACCCTTGTAACCCCCATTTTGTTATTATTGTGCCCTTAAATTATTATTGTTAGGTCAGTTAGGATTACATTGTGGCCCACTAGGATTACATTATGGCCCCATGGACTCCTATATATAGAAAGGAGGTTTTGTGAATTGTATCATCCAAGAATTTTTCATTTATGTAATGTATTGGAGGTTTCCCCCTCGAAGTGGCTCATTTCTAAGGCGTTTATATCTATTTTCTTCTCTTTTTGAGTTGGCTACACAACAGTCTTTAAGCGCCAACTTCCTTTGGTCACTTCTGCTTTGGAACAAGCCTGTCAAAGCCTTCGAAATTAATAATGGAGTGGATTTCCCATGAAGGCTGGACACAATATGGTCCTTCATACCTTCCAACAAAATTCTTCTCATTTTTGTTGTCTTATTTTTCCATGCATCAAGTAATGCAACATCGCTAGATCTCGGCTTAGGAACATCGCTATCGATGAACCCCTTCAGTCCATTATCCTCTAGAACTACCTCCATCCTATCCTTCTAGGCTATGTAATTCGAGCACCGATCAAGGGCATACTCCAATCGCAACCCATTGAAATCCATTTTAATGTATACTCAACTTTTGCACCAAGAATCTTTTCTAGCAAATTCAAATTGTCCACCAGCACAAACTCGCCAATTCTTCACAATTGCAATCTTCAATAATTAACAATCCTCTGATACCATGTAGAGATTATATAAATTAACCATGCATATGTCCTATATTCCCCTGAACTCAAAATATTTAACATCTTGCAAAATACATAATCATTCCACTATTAATCTTTTGTAGAAAATTAATTGCAAACACATGTGAAGCATAAATAAAAACAATCGCACATAACACAGTTGTTTAACAGGAAAGCCTAAAGCTGAAAACCCCAAATATCATATATTATGTATCATGGAGATCATGTAACAATCCTCATACAAAGCTTAGTACATCAGGCTCTCAGTACTATACAATTGTCACACACTAATCAGGGAAAATATGCAAATCCATGCACCGATCTTTGCCCTCCTACTATCCTGCCTCCATTGCACAATATCTGCTGAAGAATAGTTGTGAATGAATTCAAATTATCCTTTCCTTGACTGCACAATCCTCATTGGCAACTCCAATGTGTGTGTGATTTAATCAATGCATCACTATAGTCACAACAGATAGTCCATCTTTCCCTTTCACCTATCTCTCCATTGGGTCTCCACTGGAATAGCTATGCATTGTAGTTAACTGTTTTATTGTTCAGTTGATTAATGAGTTATTATTCATGAATTAATTAACTAATTAATTCACTCCAATCTCACTAGTGTACCATTTTGTTAGACTAGATACAACTAGCTTAACTGAGTCTAATTGAGTTAAACTGAATACAACTCCATAAAATACTCTTCCAACTCAGCCATAACTCTGCCACTTGAGTTCTAACTGAGTCCTCCATGCATGAACTCCAGTAAAACATTGGGAATTGCATAATTCCCTCAGTCCACTGATCTTCCACATCTGTGCACTGAAAAAAAGTGCTCCAAGAGAATAATTTGTTGTTTAGAGTCTTATTATTATTAAGAGCTAATAATAATGGACATGCATCTATTTTTAGATCGATGATATATAAATAGACTTCGCCCAATATTCTAAATATATAATTTCATTTATTTTTCCAACTTGATCAACCATCCACAAATAACATCTTGTAACTTCTGAAATATGATCACCATGTCTAAAAATAGACTTGCGCCAAAAATAGCCTACATGCCCACTTAGTGAAGGCGACTCTTTTCACTAAGATCATCATCTTGTTAAATCTCAGCACTTATGTCTATGTTGACTTTCATCAAAATTTTTCTTTCGGAAATGTTTAGCTATATGAACAACTCTACCACAATAGAAACATTTGGTTGTTGAATCATTTATGTTTGATGACATACCTTGAGATGGAATCAGATTTCTTTGTGGTGTACCTCCACCTCTCTATCCTCCATTTTCCTTCCCTCTGAAGGGTTTATTCTTTGCCATTAAAGCAAGATATGAACTGTGTGGTTTCAGGGTCATCTGCCTTTCTTCCTCCTGCATCAGAATCCCAGTAAATTATTAAAATTTGGCGGTTTTCTCTCTCAGATTCAAGCCTGTGATAAACGTATGATAGTTGTCAGTCATACCATTCATGGTAATTGTTATCATCACAATGTTACTTACTACCTCCCCCATGTCACTTGTAACATCTCCTTTTTTTTTTCTTTAAATATAACGGTAACACTTCCTTCCACATATGGTCAGATTTCTGTTCATCATATTCTGACGCTACATATGCTATAAAAGTTACTTTGTTTTACCATTACATGTCCTTAAATTAATTTCATTATTTTAAGCACTAACACTCATTTTATAAGACCTCCATTAAAATCCTAAGGTGGAAGATTGTTCCTCACTAATCCTCCACAATATATTTATTTTCATAGTTAAATTTTCTTCATAACTATTAATATACTTTCTTCATTTGATATTAATAACTTAACACTTTTCACAATCTAACACCCCTTAACCCATAAATTTAATTTACTAAACTTTACAAGTCATAACATAATTTTATAGGATCTATATGGAATTTATATCCACCCTATTCTAATTATAAGCATATTATTCATCGCTAATAATGAACTCCACTAAAAGACTTGTTTTAGTCCAGAGTACCCTTATGGGAAATTAAGTTATAACTTAGGGTTAAACCCTCTATCAATTTCCTATCCTGATGTCTTCATTGATATGTATTTGCACCTTATGATACACAATTCCACCGAAGCATTACATTCACACTTAGGTAATTAAACTGAACTCATATTTATGAGACCCATTTAGCTCTACCCACGTAGATTCAACCCCCTCCAACGTGGATTATCGACTTGTAACTCGTCAATGTAACAATATAATAAATGTAAAAAATTGATTTTGTTTTGATTTCAAGTAATCTTATTAATGCATAAGTGAGCCTTTAAGGCGTATTGGAAGTTCGAGGTATGACATTTTATTTAACTAAATGTGATTGTACTTGTCATATGAATGTTGACACATAACAATTGTACATGAGATAACATTGGGATATGCTTATATTAAGTTTCATGTACTAGATCACATGGGCTTGGCTGGAGCCCTTTTGGGCTGTGGGAAAACTCATCCCGCTCCCAATTTCTGACTCTTGGATGACAACGATTGAATCTAAGTTAGGGTTTAATGGCCCCATAAGATCTATTGTTTGGGTTGAGGTTCATTTTCACTAGTCATTTTTTGTTGTGAACGCCTTCTATCCTGCGTCATTTCTCCTTTCAATTACCAGTCTTACTTTCTGCTATTTGTATGGGCTATGGACAAAAGAACAATACCAATGGTCTGAAGAGGAGGTCTACGTTACATGCCAAGGCTACCTTTGTTGTTTGTTCATGTAAGATGTCCATATTTATGTGGTCTTTTCCCATATTTATTGTTAAGAAATTTGGTATTAATAACTATCTATAATTTCTTAGTTTAGCTTCTTATGAAATTTATTTATGGCTATGCTAGAACTAAAGGAGTATACTCGTTTATCCCTGAAGAAATATTTTGTTAAGTAGAATCACTTCCTTCTGAAATTTTTGTTTGCCTACACTTCCACCTTCAAGTTTTGTGATTTGTTTTTCTACATATTACAATATTTTTGGAAAACGAATGGACTGTGAGCATTCCAATATAGCTATGGCAAGAAATTAATGGTAATTGGTAATACTGTCTCTCTGAACCATTTCATTTTCAGGATTGTAAATATGTTATTAGCTCACATAGCTTTCATTATGGTTATATCCTATTCAGTGTTCCAGTAGCCAAAATGTTAGGATTTTTATAGAAATTGTTCTTAGACAATTCCTGTCTATGTTAGTTTCATAATTATGCTGTCCTTTCTATTTTTACTACATATCGATATAGTATAGTGATATTTCATTTAATATAGGCATGAAATTCTATAAGTCTTTAAAAACTCATATCTTTTCTTGAAAACGCAGTTGGAAGACTAGACAACCTCCTACTTCTCCTTGGTGTCTCATGCAATGGACAATGACATCCTCGGTAAGCTAGTATAACCTTAGTTTTTATTTACAAAGTTGGTTTCTAGTGTTATCTCAGACCTTCAATCACTGAAGTCTCGGTATCGGTTCCTCAATATAAATACTTAATAAAAAAATTTGTTTCGTTGATGTTCAACTGAAAATCCCTTGTTAGGTTTCTTGTCTGAATTTTTTGTTTTTCCTCCACAACTCTCACTTTATAGTTTCATCTAAGTTATCTGAATTTATACTTTCTTCTCGGTTATTCCTCACAACGTTTCCCCAATTTATTATTCGACGTACTAGTATATTTATATGTATATCAGAATATCCTCTTCGTTTGTTCTGAATAATTAAAAAGGTTTTGAGTCAATCTCATATATATGAATGAAAAATATTCTATTTAATGCATATGCGTACATGGGATTTCTCATTCATTGAGATTCTGTTACACTTAATCTTATTCATAGTATTTAAATCTTCATGTATAGATTCCTTTAGCACTAATTTCATCTCTTTTCTGAATGCAAACATAACATATAAATGCAAGTCTCTAAGGTATTTAATCTAGTTCTCTTGAAATTAAATTCTACTTATTTTATATATGATTTGTCTCTAGTATTATTACCCAGAATCTAACTTTCGATTTTGTTCCTTGAAGGTATGAATATATGTCACCTAATTTTGGGATTGGTGTACATCCATTGTCATTTATTATTTGTTTGTAATACGTGGACTATTTTTATATAGGTTGGTCCAAATACCTATGGGTTTTCTCTTATGCAATCTCTACATAAGTTTTATCGGGAGGCTTTACAGTTTTCTATAAAGGAACATAGTGGACTTTGTGTATAATGTTTTTATAATATGTTCTTTTCAAATTGTATAATTCTAAAGATTGAAACATTTATAAGGATGTAACTGTATGGACTGATCACTTATAAATATTTGACTATGTACTGTATACACTCTCTTATTTTCAAATGAAATATTCTTCGGACTCCAATATATTATTTTCATTTTAGTTGAATTTCGCTTCCATTTTTCATGTATAATTGCATGTAAAAAAAATATAATTAATTTTTTTTTTAGCAACTATCAATCAATGAAAATTATTACATAATAATGCTACAGTATAAAAAAAATTATTGACTATATTGTATATTAATTTATCTATCATGCTTGCTTAATTCTATTCTGAAATTGTTTTATAATATAATGTACAGCTTGGAAACATAATACTTGAATAGATTTGTTAATGAAATATTAATTTCCTGTAAGTTACCTAACCTCATATCTAAGCCTTATATCGGGTTTAGGCTTTCTGAGAGTTGGTTCTCTATAAATTTATGTTTGTACAACAACACAAAACTAACTATTTTTACTATAGTCAAACTGTTCAATGTACAGACCTTCCAATTTCATATCTAAACCACTTAAATTCCACAACATGTTCTCATATTCGGATTCAACATTTCATATCTATCTATACTACTTTAATTCTTCAATGAACTCATAACAGAACCAAAGTATAATTTAAAAATGAAATTAACTAGTGTGTACCACCTAAGGTAGACTAGGTTCCACCCAACCTTTGAGCTCTTTCTCCACAACTCACCCCGATAAAAGATCAATTTCTCCAACAATATACAACCTCTTTTCTATCCTGAATTTTCATATTTAAGCTTGATTTCCCCTCAGCCTGTTTCCCTTAACTTCGTTCAGTTAAATCAGGATGCTGCTTTCTTGTGTGCCTAGGATTTATTTTTTTTCTTCCACAAAAGAAATTTAAAGCTAGCTTTTCCTCTTTCTAGCTTTATTCCACATCTTCCCAGTAATTTCCTCTTTACCGATGTAGCTTTTTTTAGATTTTTATCTCCAATCTAATTTCACTATTTAATTTGTTTCCTCCAAGGACTTTTGGGGAATTGGGAAAGTCTTATAAACTTTATCCATCCTCATGGATTTGGTTTCCAGATCTCTAATCATAATCAGGTCTTTGTACATTAATTTCCATTTTATTTTATTAACTTGAAATAATAAAATAAATCGACACAATTGGTTTCCATTGGGGTCCACTGTACCCTTTTTGACTTGTTCAAATGTGTAATAAAAGCATAGAAACTAGGGAAATTACATCACCAATCTTGTCTTTGAGGTCCTTGATGTGAGAGATGAACGAAACTACTCATTCATTTGCCTCCATTTTAATGGACATAATCTTTATTTTGAGAAACAAAAGACAAATTTTATTTCTAATTTCGTATAGATCCTTGATGGTTGTCCATATCACATTTGGTATTTTGAACTCTCTGATGTGAGGGATAATGTAGTCTTTCACTAACATTCCCAACAATTTTTTCACCTTGTTCTCCCTATTCTCCCATTCATGAACTACTGTAGTTGATCTGCCTCCTACAAATGTAGGTTTAAATTCATTTCCATTCAGTATCCCTCATGCACTATGCCCTTGCAACAAGGTATGAAACTTGAATCTCCAATTAGAATAATTGGAACCATAGAGCTTATTTCTCTTGTTCAAGTATGCCTCAACCATTTGGCTATTCATCTTAACACTTTTTAAGGAAAATCGACCTCCAAAAATTACAATCTGATCTACCCCAGATCCAAAGGAGACAATCTCATGAAACCAGAGATCCTCTTTGAAAAAAATAACCCCTTAACTGAAAAATTCACCCAGAAAATTTTCTTGTGTGGCCAAAAATTTCCTTCAAGAATTTTCTTTAAAAAAAAAACAATATTTTCTGAACGACTTGATTTAAAAAATGGAGGATAAATTTCTTTATTTGCCTTTAACCCCAAAATGGATTCGCACCTACACTTTGGTTTCGTGTTTAATTAAATAAAATATTCTTCAGCATCCAATCCACACATCATAGGGAATGATCCTCCATGATGCCTCTATGCAAGCTTAGCCACCACCACCTCGACGTTCCTCAGTCAACGACCTTTTGCACGAGCTTACCAGAGTCAACCTCCATGATCCTCCATGCAACACTTTTCATGCAACTACACAATGTCACAGATCTGTGTGCTTTCAATCAAGAAATATGTGCTGAACTGAATCTGAAGCCGATTTCTCAAGTTTTCCATAGAGTCACATGCTTCCGCCTCTCAGATCCATGCTGAACAACAAGTTAGCGCCCTTCCACCTTTAACTTCCCTGATCAAACTATTGTGTTTTCCCTTCTCGAACCAGTGCTAAATCATCAAGATCAATGTTATTTTTCTTCTCGGTCGAGTGCTAATAAGAAGACATACATAGAACAAAACTCTATCTTAGAACTAGGGTCCTCTCTTGTGCCACTTAGTTTCTCACAGGGGGATCAAGCACTCTATCTTTCAATCACTGACCCTAGAGACACTCACTAATGTATCAAAGCACTCTTGATTTCATTCACTATCTCTGGAGCTATAATACCATGATAAAAAATATAAGACTTGACTTTATTGAATGAAGACTGGGTAGCTCTCAGATGAGACACTCCACGATGAGAGACTTCCATTGATAACAATCTACCTCAATCAAATTAAAATCATGAATAAATAGTCTTCAAGCATATAGGGAAGTTAAAATACCTTACCTAAAGAATAGTAACTAATTCCTAATCTAAGTTTCTAGTGAACTGACTCTCTCCTAATATTACATTCTCCATTATCTTCAACGGTTCCTATGGATAACGATGAAAGCCACCTACGAAGCTGAATAAATTTTCCAATGTTACAAGAAAATAAATGAATGGATTATTCACTCTTCCTTCTTCTTATTCTGAAAAGGAATGAAACAATGAAGATAAGGGAACAAAAAAAAGAGTGAAGAATTTATTCAGAAATGGGAGCTAGTAATAGCACAAACTCATCACAATACACATGAGAAATACAAATATGCTATAACATGTTTATTCCATTCTCTTACTTGTTATTGGGCCATTAATGAGAACTGGAAATTTATAGAAATTCAAATGATAACTATTTGTTAATACCAAACTTCCTATTTGTATTTGTTTACACATTAAGTAAAAAAAACCATCGCCAAGTCCAACCAAAGAGGTAAGCCTATAATAATATTCGTGGTCCAATTACTTTATCTGTTTCTCATACCCACTAGATAAAAATGGAGATGAAGGAGGCAGTAAATCCATAATAAGTAGTCCTAATTAACATGACTTAACATGCCCTTTACCTTTTCATGCTATCCTCTTGATTTTGCATCCTTTATTCTTTATCTTGGGGAGGTTGTTCTTCTGGATTGTTAATTAAGGATTTTTAATTGTTGAATGTGGTGGGGGAATGCATGCATCCATGGAAGTGATCCTAGTAAAATTATGTCTTTGTATTCCCACTTTATGTGTTCTACCTTCCATTTTTTTTTAATGTAGCAAAAATAAGTAGTTCGACTTTTTACTTTACTTTATAGTGCCCCAAGCATCCCAATCTCTCAGGACCTAATCTCAAGTTCATAAAAATTTCACCATGCATATTCATATGGAATCCACTATACCAGTACAAGATTCTTTGGAAAATAAATGTTTGTGACCTATATATTATGTGGTGTGATTGAGACTTACCATAAAATCTTTAATAGATTCCCTTCATTGCACCATCCTCCTAAATGACCATGCACCACACATGTCCAAGTTTTTTTTCTTAAGTTTCCATCTAAAACTACATATCATAGTAGTGTTTGTTTAATGGTTGTTTCAGAGGCACCTTTAAGGAATGATTTCATGTTTAGACAATTGGAAAAAATGCATTTATTAGCCTATAACATCAAGGATTACATGTATATAACCTGAAAAGTCGATAAAATCCATGCCATGTTAGCCATTATACAATACTATTTATAATGATTAAGTAGGGAATTTTAATGTGATGATATGGTGGGAAATAATTATTTTAATATTTTACTTTATTTTGAAAATTTATTACTAAGCAAAGATGGGCTTAAATGAAAGTGCATTGAATAGCATATCGAATCCTCAGAAGGAACAATTGTAGATGTGGGTCAATTTGATTGAAAGGGAATTGTATGTCGAGATTAATGGATTGCATCATAAGGTTTCCCAAATCACAAAGTTACATGATGGATCCCATATTTTTTAAGCATATTTTTCTTACAATCCCTAAAAATGAATCTTATATTGAGTTATACACTATTTTTTTTTAATTTCTGAAGTATGTGAAGGAAATCTTGGCCTTTTGTGACTTATTATCAAATTTCAAATACCACAAGGGATAGATTCAGATCCTAAGTTATAGATTGGGTTTCATAGCCAAATTGTATGGATGAATTCTCCAAATATTTTTTTCTTGAAAATGAGGCTTCAACTTATTAGAAATGTTATAATTTTTCAAATTATATGATCACCCTCTAAATATTAATCGACATATCTACAGGTTTACGTATCATTAGAAAACTGACACAACTATAGCTTGATGAAATATTTATTTTCTTCCCTTTTAGAAGTTTTTAGAAACAAGCCTCAAGGTCGAAGTTCCTTTTTCTTAGGTTCCAAGCTGCCAAACAAATATGTTATATTTATTCATATTTGGATACCAATGAATGTGTTATCACTCATAAATGTCCTCTGGGTTGTGGGAGATAAATACATCTCCTAAGGTAACCATTGAAACCAATATTATGGATTGAAGGCTATCCCTTCAATCTAGAGAGGGCTCTCTCTGATAGTCTAATCACTAAATTAGAAACTAAATGTACATTCACATAATGGCTAGATATTTAGATGAGTTGTGTTGATGAAGTGTTTCATTGGGCATGATGGAGATAGTATATTGGGAAATGGAGTCAATAGGCTAGGGTTTATTACAACTTACCAAAAAATTGTTTGTTTGATCACGATTTACAAATACAAGTTAGATTACACATCCTAGACATTTTTCATCATTTAGCTAAAATCGGAAAATAAAATAATATTCCACTACAATAACACATATGAAATGAATCCTAAAGTAGATTTCGAATATATGAGTTAAAATATTTGAATCTATGAGAAAAATAATAAACAACAAGGATGAATTCTTCAAGATTTATTGTCATTCAAGTATCTGAAGAAATTTCATTCAAATGATATTACAAAGGAGGAAACCTTGAAACATATAGAAAATAAAAAATAAGACATACCAACACATGAATATTTGTATCATTGATCAAAATATACTGATATAGGAAAATTTGAAATGAATAAATCCTTCAACACACACACAACAACTATTTTTTATTCAAAATCCAACCCTTGTCCTCCTAATACATTTTATTTGTAAAAATACTACATAAGTTTCAGATCCACAATTCGTGGAAAGTATTAATTACAAAAAGCCTCAATATCCAAAAGAAATTTATATGAAAACCTATTAATTATTGTTTGAAATAATAAGGGAGGACATAATATCTGATCCCCAATTTGGATTTGATGGCGTGGCCGTCAGTTGTTGACTTGGAATTTTTATAGGAAACAAAATTTTGAAAAAACTAGAAAAATTCTAAAAAATAGGCTTTAAATATGAATTCATATACCCCAAATCATGATAGTTGTGTAAGAAATGAAAGAAAATTTATTTAATCAGCCCATTCACCACAAAAACCTCTTTTCGATTTGGAGAATGCATCTCAATATTCTAGAAAACCTCTCCCAAAGTGGATGACTAAAACAAGAATTAATTAATTATTTAAATCCTGAAAAATAGGTTGTAAATATTCCATCATATCCTTCAAACCATTATAGTTGGGTAAAATATAAGAGAATATTTTTTTAAATAGTATGCTACCAAGAATTTTTTTTTCTTTTTTTTTACAAACTGATCTCCATATGCTCAGAAACGACATTTGAAAATAGTGACTAAAACTTGAAAATAATAAAATTAAAAAATATGGAAAATATGCCTCAAACATTCCTCTGTAGTTTCTAAACCATGATGTATGGGTAGAATTGGAAAGATGTTTTTTGAAACAATCACGTTCCCAATAAATCATTTTTTGGTTTTCTAATATTCCTTTTAAACTATTTAGAAGTTGTGCTTGACGATGGGGATTAAAACATGGAAAAAGAGAGTGCTTCCATTTCTCCTTTTCGTGGACTATTTGACCACAACCATAGGGACTTCATCTGTGTGCTTACAATCCAATAATAATTATATAATATCACTCAAACATGTTGGCTAGAGTGTGAAAAACTTCATGAAATATATTTAAGTCAAAATTAGGGTTTTTACAGCAAAATAAATTCCCTTGTTCTTTTCTCCACGTACTGCTTGACCAAAAATGCATATTTGTTTATTCTTCCATGCATTCAATAGCTTGATAAAGAATTCCCAACTTTCCTTGCAGATTGATATTTTTTCCTTTGCCTCTTTATGCTCTTTGAAGTTTTCATAATCTCTTCCTTTGCATCACTAATCAATATATCCTTCATCCTAGGGTTCATATTAGCTTTGCAATTCAGTATTAGTTTTTTTGAAGGGCGAGTATGAGGCTTTTTTGCAGTAATCGTAGGATCTTTTTCCATTTCTTCCTTTTATGTTTCCATTTTATGTTTTCCTTTTTTAATTTTTCTTGCTCTCTATTTTTCCTCTTATTCTAATATCAACATCTATTGACTTCTTTTTCTCCTTTCATAAATCCTAACCTCTCGTTCTTTCACAAATTTTTCATCATTTTTTTTCAACAGGGACATGACAAGGATCTCCCTTTGTTTCCTTAACTAGGGTTTTGACCCAAACCTCTTCACATGACCTGATCGACCCATCGTTGAAAGAAATATAACACTGGAAATCCCTCTACATTATTGAATTATCCATTCTAATGCTCCAAACACTTTTATATCTTTCATACACAATGTAAATAGATTTATGGGTTTTCTGGAACATACCGTATTAGGGTAAAATTGGAAATTTATAGTTTGAGTTTAAAATTCCTTTGTGGGATTTAAATTGTAGATAGATGTCACATCATGATGGAAAGGGTAGGTATCTGTGAAAAGACACTCAAGCGCTTGAAATTATGTGGTTGGTAGATCTAAAACCTAAATTTTAAAATTTTCGCTGAGCACTACAAAAATATTTCGCAGCACTGCGCTACAAAAATATTTCATAGTGCTAGTTGTCAGCTTGCGATATAGTCATTTCGCTGAAAAGGAATTAGGAAAAGTTTAGGGCTAGGTAAAAATACTTGATTAGACATGTCCCTAGAATTATATATCAATTTACATAAGAAATTTTATAGGTCCTTTACATAACCATTAGTTTACATAATGATCCAATAAAAATCACCTTTCGACCTTTAGGGAAAGGTCCAAGCCTGACTCCAACAACTGCCTCAAGTGGGGATTTTGTCTCCCTAGGAGATAGTAAAGAACATGTTTCTCCAGTTCTTGATCCATTGGGATTTTCCCAAGATCTATCTTGGAACTTGATCTTTGTAACCTCTACATTCTAGAAACTGACCTAAATCTACTACACACCAAAAACAAAAAGTTGAAATAATTACTAAAAATCATGCTTTCCCCAACAAGATTATTGCACACCTTTATCTACACTAACGTGCTGAAAGTATGACCAATCGGGTGATATGTAATTTCTAGTGAATCTAAGCAAGGAGATGGCCACTCACTAGAATTTTTCTCTTGCTTTTTGTAAGTAGACATATAAATGTAAAGGATGACTACTAAAAATGAAAATTGAATCCAAAACCTGATATTATGAACCAAAAAACCTCAACCTTTACTAATGAATGAAATATACTAGCGAAAGGATAATGGAAAACATGAAAAATCACATTTTTTTGATGAGAAAAAGCAAGAGAACAAACATCATTTACAACTACTAGTTTTTCTTGATTTATACCTTGATTATCAACATCATTCTCAGAAAACATGGCAATATATGTTTAATCACTCTCAGTAGAAATAAACTCTATACCATCTAGAACAGGTTCAAATATGAAAACCAAATCATGTGCATTAAAAACATTCTCTTTCTCATCATAAAATTCTGATGTTGCCTTATAAACCTTCAATAAATTTTCTTGAAAACAATCAATTTGAATTTTAGATGAATGAACAGAAATACATTCTTGTACATGGTTCTCTTGTGATTGTGAGAAAACACCAATATGAGCACATTCATAATTCTAATTTTCATTAATTTTATCATGAAACAAAAACTCAAAAAATGATTTATTTGAAGAGGAAATTATTTGACTGTCGACATGCTCTTGGACACATAAAAGTTGAAATTTTTTTTGCATATCTTCATGCATTTCAGGCGATGAAAGATGGTTGCTACACCAAGAAGCTGATCTATTTCATTTTTGGTCAAGGGAGAAGCTCTAATCTACCAAAAATTGTCTTGATTATCATGACTTCTAGTCTCTACGGTTTCGTGTTGAGAAGAATATTCAAAAAGGGTTTCTTTATTTTCCTCATCCATTAGCTCCTCATCACCATACAAATTTTGAAGTTGTGGAATGAAACTTTCAACATGTTCACAACATTTTTCAATTAGTAATAAGGAAGGATACGATTCTTTATAATGCTAAAAAAATATTGTATGAAAGTCCTTTAAAGAGTATAGATAAGTAGGTGACAATGTTTCATACCATGACCTCACGTCTTCTTCTAGGGTATCCATAAACACCTTCATGAGGTATTCTTTAGGCAAGTAAACTCCTAACTTGTGAATGTAAATGAGATTGGACCAATTGTAAACTAGCGTCATCCCCTCCTTGATCCTTAGAGTTTGGTAGATAACTATTACATTCTATGTGAGGAATACAATTTGGAAATTTGGTATATGTGCATGGTTCATGAGAGTATACCTTTTCATCTCGATTAATCATGCCACTAGATCTACAAGTATGCCCTCGATTCAAAAAATAGTGGGAGAACCTTTCATGTTTTGAGCTTTGGATTGTTTTACAATGGAGTCACCATATTCGAACTCTAGATTCTTGAAAATGGAGTCGTTAAGGAAAATTAACAATGAATTGCATGTAGATTCATGTTTTTCCTCATGAATCATACGTCACTAGTAAAAACAGTTATCAAAAAGATGTACTTTTGAATGCCCAGTATGGTCACAAAGATGTTATCACTCAGAAATTTCCTTTTGGCTATAGGAGTGAAATTCCTAAGTTAACCATTGAAACTAATCTTACAGATTGAAGGATATCCCTTTCAATCGAGAGAGTTCTATCTATGACAATCTAATCATTAAATTATGAACTAACTGTACATTCACACAGTAGTTAGATATTTAGTTGATTTGTGTTGATTTGGGAATAAGGGAGATAGTTTATTTGGAAATGGACTCAATAGGCTAGGATTTGCAGAAACTTACCAAAATACTGGCTATTTGATCATGATTGACAAGGGAAAGGTATATGTCACATCTGAGATATTTGTCATAGTTACATCTGAAATACGAAAATAGAAGAATAGTCCACTACAATAGGGCATATGAAATAAATCCTAAAGTAGATTTAGAATATATGAGTGAAAATATTTGAATATATAAGACAGAGCATAAAAAAACAAGTATGAATTGTGCAACATTTATTCTCATACAAATATCACAAAATATTTCATTCAAATGATATTACAAAGGAGGAAACGCTGAAACATATAGAAAATATAGATTAAGAGATACCAACACATGAATATTTGTATCACTGATCAAATATATTGATATTGTAAAATTGTAAATGAATCAATCCTTCAAAATACAGGAAAAAAATATGTTTTATTCAAAAACGAAACCTTGGTCTGCCTTTTACATTTAATTTATAGAAATAATACATAAGTTTTAGATCCAAAATTTGTGGAAAGTATTAATTAAAATAATCCTAAAGATAAAAAAGAAATGTATGAAAGGACTCTTCACTAATATTTTAAATAAGGACGAGATACTATATGATCCCCAAGTTGAATTTGATGAGGTGGACTTTAGCTACTGAATTGGAATTTTTATAGGAATTTTTTTTTGGAAAAATCTCGCAAATTTTTTAAAAATAGGCTTCAAAGATGAATTTGGATATCCCAAACTATGATAGTTGTGTAAAAATTGAAATATATTTTTTCAATGAGTTCATTTCCCACCAAAATGTATTTCATATTTTGAAAATTCATCTTCATCATCTAGAAAACCTCACCCAAAGTGGATGACTAAAACAAGAAATAATTATTTATTTAAATACATAAAAATAGGTTGCAAATATTCCTTCATATCCTTCAAATGAGGCTAGCTAGGTAAAAACCAAGAGAAGATATTTTAAACTATAATGATACAAACATAAATTTATTTTGTTTTTACAAATTCATCTCCATATGCTCCGAAACTACATTTGAAAATAGTGACTAAAACATGAAAATAACATAATTAAAAAATCTCAAAAAATATGCCTCAAGCATTCCGTTGTAGTTTATAACCTATGGTGTTTGGGAAAAATATGAAATATTTTTTTTAAATCAGCCCGACCCAAAAAAAAAAACATGTTTTTTTTTTTTTTTTTTTTTTTAAATTTGTCTTAAATTGTTCGGAAACTGTGCTTGAATATGGTGACAAAAATAGTGAAAAACAAAGTGTTGCCATTTCTCCTTCTTGTTGACTATTTGACCAAAAACATAGGGACTTCATATGCATTCTTACAATCCACAAAATTTTGTATAATATGATCATTCCACCGTAGAGTATGCTTCATAGACTTTCAAAAAAATTCATGAAATATATTTAATTCAAAATTAGTGTTTTTACAACAAAATATATTCCCATGTTCTTGGATCAAGGTATTGCTTCACCAAAAATCTAGGTTTTTTTATTATTCCATGGATTCAATAGCTTGAGTACGCATTCTAAACCTATCTTGGATCTTTTTTAATACCCTTTTGCCACTTTTTAAAACATCTTTGCTGACTATTAGGGTTTCCCATTTCTTTCTTTCTACAAATTATGTTTTCCTCTGTCTCTTTCTATTATTTCAAGCATGTGAAACCTCTTCCTATGCATCAATTGTCATTGTATCCTTTAGACTAGGGTTCATTTTCTCCTTGAAATTTTGTCGTAGGTTGTTTTTAGGGTGAGTATGAGGTTTTTTGCAGTAATCCTATGCTCTTTTCCCATTTCTTCCTTCCCTATTTCCACTTTCGATTTGCCTTTTTTACTTCTTGTTTCTCTCTGTTATGCCTCCTCTTCTTCTAACATTGGTTTCTTTTATATTCTTCTTCTCCTTTCATAAACCATCACCTTTGGTTCTTTCACAAAATTTTCAGCATACTTTTCAACAAGGATATGACTAGGCTCTCCCGTTGCTTCCTTAGATAGGGTTTTTACATAAACCTATTCACATGACATGATCAACCCATATTTGAAAAGAATCTAACACTAAAAATCCCTCTACAGTCTCAAATTCTCCTCGACAGATGTTGCAAACACTTTTATAGCTTTCATGCGCACTGTAAATATATTTATGGGTTTGCTAGAAACTACTATTTTAGAGTAAACTAGGAAATTTAGGGTTTGAGTTTAAACTTCCTTCTTGGGATTTAAAATGTACGTATTTGTCACATAATGGATTGAAAGGGGAAAGGATTTGTGAAAAACACTAAATCACTTGAAATGATGGGGTTGGCAGCTTGAAAAACTATCTTTTTTTTTGTGAGCGTTACGAAGATATTTTGTAGTGCCATGCTACGAAAATATTTCTAGTGCCAGCTATAGGGTTGAGGTAGGTTAATTTTGCTACGAAAAACTTGGGATAAGCTTAGGGTTTGGTGAAAATAATTGATTAAACATGCCCTAAGCTTATATATCAAATTATATAAGAAATTTTATAATAACCATGAATTTACATAATGAACTGATAAAAATAGCCTTTTGACCTTTAGGGAAAGGTGAAAGCTTGATGCTAAGCTAAAGGGATGGTGTCTTATTTCTCATTCATTTTCACTTTATTTATTTTAAATATATATTAATTAAATATTTTAATATGAATTAAACTTTGAATGAAAAACTTTAATACATTGTTTACCACTGAGTATTCATCCCACCTTAGCTTGCGACCTGTACAATAAGATTTTTATCACTCCATAACCCCTTGTACAGTATTATTTTAGCCTGCATCATTCAAAAAAAAATTGTAGGAGAAGAGGTGTTAGGATTCTGAAGAGTTGCCCTTTAACATAATGTTGCCACTTCCTTAAGTGTAAGAGATCATACAATATTATATTGGTGTCGGATTCATGGAAGAATCGTGATCCCCATATACAAGGTCTAGAAAATACGTTGTGTAGTTGTCATGCATCATTGAATTTAACATCAATGAATCACATATCACAAAAGGCATATATTTGGTAATATCCCAACCAATAAAACTTGTGTAAAAAATTATTTGGGAAAATATTATCAATTTGAAATATATAGCTATAATTCAGAGTATATGTTTGGTTTTCACTGTCAATAATTAGTTACAATATGGTGGTTGTAACTATCATAGAATTATGTCACCATTCACTTGTATTATTGGTGGGAAGAAAGAGGCAAAGGAAGGTTTTAGTGGCATGTAGGAAGTTTGATTAGGGAAGGATATATTATTGTAAGGGATGGACTATAGTTATGAGATATTGATAGGCCACTATCATCCCTCTGTCCCTAACACCTTCCGCACATCTAATAGGAATCTACTTGCGTTGCATTTTATTGACCTGTAGTATCCCATGCTAGTATTACTAATATGTTATAAGATCTTCTCGTGTATGGATGGAGTAGTAGCATTAGTGTTTCTTATGTGATTTATAACTATTATTGATGTGAATTGAAATAATAACATCGTGAATGGAAAGAAGGGAAATCCCTAAATGTTGGGTTGTGTATTCCTTCAATGAAAATGGTGAGTGTTTCCAATGACTAAGAAAACTTTTGCAAGAACAATGCTTGCAAAAAGCGCATTGTGCACAAGGTTACTTAGTATAAGAAAGGGATGGGAAGTTCCTCTATGCAAGGGAAACAATGGTATATGATAATATATAGATGCCAAAAAAAATTGTGTCTCACAAGAAGGAAAAAAAATGGTTGCTTGTGTTGAAGTTACAATTTATGTCTTCTAAGAGTTATTCTCCACCTGTGATTGAGCATTGCAACATTTTGAGGTTAATATAGACAATAAAGGAAAGATAAGGTCCTTGTGTCTTGACATTTAGATTTGTTGCAACTTTACCATGGCCAGGATAGTGGGTAAGAAAGATAAATATATTTTGAGAATTTTATTAAAAAAGAATATGCATTTATTATGCTAATATTACTTGATATAAATATATGTTTGAGGGGTAGAAACAATACCTACACTGCTAAATTCCTTGAGAAGAATATGTGTTTATTTTTTATATAATTTTGAGGATGATATAGGTATTTATTGCATAAAAGAATAGTTAATTATGATAGACTACACTGAAAATAAACACATATTTGTATGCAGAAAGAAAAAGAATAATTATTGTGCCATGTTTTTTGGGAAAAAAATATGTATTACAAGCATGATACAAATAACTATTGAGCTATATTTTCTTGAAATATATATGATTATTTTTTCTAGTTTCTTGAAAAGAAGATGTGATATGCACATAGATAATAATTACTTTACTAATTCTTTTGAAGCAAAACCGTGTTTCATATACACATAAACTATAGCCATTAAGACAACTTTTTTCTAGAACAATAGCACATAGTTTCATGATGTTATGCAACCAAATCATAAAATAGAATAAAAGATAGATAAAAAACTTAAAAATTAGCCTCTTCGATGGGGAAACCTCCTTTGCATTACATAAATGAACACTTATTGGATGATTGAAATGAAAAATACTTATTTCTATATATAGGAGTTTAAGGGGTCACAATATAATCAAATCCTACATAAAAATAATAATATAAGGGCACAAAAAAGGGGGGGGGGGGGGGGCTAAAATAGCAATAATAATAAGGGGCTACAATAGTATTATAGGGACCTAACATGCCCGTCTCCTTCAAAAGTGGTGTCCTCAACGCTTGACCAGTTCTGGATGCTTCTGTATAAAATTATCATCCTCCCATGTGGAATCTTTAGTGGGTAAGTTCTTCCACTTGATGAGATACTCTAAAATTGATTGATTTCGTAGTTGTCACACTCTTTTTTCACGGCTACTTCAAGTTCCAATATGAGTTTTCCTTCCTCGTCAAGTTTTGAAAATATTTTTTGAATTGGGATCTTTCCACCTATAACCTTATTTAAGCATGAAATATGGAAAAATAGGTGCAATCGAGAAGATTTATGAATCTCCAATTTGTATGCCATAGTACCAATATTTTGCAGCACCTTGTAAGGACCATAGTACTTTGGTGCTAATTTATTATCCTTCATATCTTTCATAAGGGACATTTTTTTGTATGGTTGTAGCCGTAAATGTACCATTTCCTCTACATCAAAACTTCTTTTACTATGATGCTAATATGCCTGTTTTTTTATTCCATTCTATGCCAAGGTGAGGTTATCTTTTAAGAGTTGGAGAACTTTTTGTTGACGCTTAATATGTTCTTCCATTGCTTGAACCTTACAATTTTCTCTTAAATATGATGTGATGGACGACAAATGATATCCATAAAGTGCCATAAATGGAGTCATTTTTGCTACAGTATGGAAGGATGTGTTACACTAACATTTAGCCAGAGGTAACCACTTAACTCATTTAGTTTGTTTATCATATAAAAAGAAAAGAAGATGTCCTTCCAAACATTTGTTCAATATCTAATTTTTACAATTAGATTGATGATTATAAGATGAGATATGAGCTAATTCAATACCAATACAAGAAAACAATTATGTCCAAAAATATCGAGTGTAAATCGTATCTTTGTTGCTTACAATAATATTTGGCTTTCCACGTAGCTTTTGAATTGTTTCCATAAATGTAGTAGAAATTGTACTGGATTTAATCGGATCAGATACTACAGAAATGTGTGCATACTTGGTAAGTCTATCAACTACCATGATGATGAATTTATTTCCTTTGGACTTGGGTAAACCTCTGATAAAATCCATTGAAACTTTCTCCCAATGTTGACCTACAATGGATAAAGGTTGTAACAGACTTGGGGTCTTGATTGTCTCAACTTTATTTTCTTGGAAAATCAAATATTCTGTCACAACCTTTTGAATATTAGATTTAATTACATCCCTAAAAAAATCCTTCTTGACCATTTGGTAAATTTTTAAAAATATTGAGTGCCCTCCTAAGGGAGTCTTGAGAAATTCCAAAAAATATTTTGTTTGTGTTGGGAATTCTAAAAATATATAAACAATATTTGTACCATAATGAATCACTTTTCCAGCTAAATTTATCAGATGTACTAGGATCTTGCTACAACTTTTGAATGAGATTCCAGACTTCTTCGTCATTCTTCCATTACTCCCTTGCTTCAGTTGTCTAATTTGGTTGGATAATATAAATGGAACAAATCAATCCTTCCACATCCTTATCCTTTATTGAGAATGCATTTGCAACAAAATTTTGCTTCCCTTTTGTAGATCATTTCAAATTCATAACCCAACATCTTTGCGACCCATTTTTTCTTCTCTTCTAAAGATAATATTTGTGCCAACAAGTATTTAATACTATCATGATCTATTTTTATGATGAAGTGTCTTCCCATTAGGTAAGGTCTCCATTACTTTAGTGCATGTAGTATTGAAAACATTTCCCTCTCATAAATAGGTTTGCATAAATAATTTTCTTTGATTCGATGAATTTCAAAAGCAATGATCTTCCTTTTTGCATTAAAATAACACCAATTCCATTTCCTTAGGCATCAAATTCAACAAGAAACGTTTTTGTGAAGTTTGGCATAGCTAAGAACAATGTTGGGCACATTGCCTGTTTAATATGTTAAAAGGCCTTAGTTGTGTCTGGATTATGAGAGAATGCATATTTATTCAGTAATTTTGTTCGATATGTTTATATTCTCCCATAATTCTTAAAAAAATTGCGATAATACCCTGTCAACCCGACAAACCTCCGCAAATGATTTATGGTTGCGAGTATTTTCTATTCCTTAATGAATTTAATTTTTTTAGGGTCTAACTTAACACCCTCATAAGATACAATATGACCCAGATATTCCACCTCCTATACTCGAAAGAAACATTTGGAGTTTTGTACATAATTGTTTCTCCTCTAATATTTTTAGCACCCTATCAACATGTTTAACATGATCATTCCAATACTTGCTGTATATTATTATATCATCAAACAATAATGAAACATTTTTTCTAAGGAAGCATTTGAAAATGGAATTCATCAAAGCTTGAAATGTATAAGGTGAATTGGTAAGGCCAAAAGCCATGACCAAAAATTCATAATGACCCTCATGAGCTCTAAATGTTATTTTCGCAATGACTTGAGTATTAATTCTACCTTGATGATATCATGAATGAATATCTAGCTTGGTGAAGTAAATTTCTCCATGTAATTCATCGAATAATTCATCAAAGAAAGGAATGGGAAATATACCTTTAATAGTGAGCTTTTTGATCTCCATATAATTTCAACATATGCATCATGATCCATCCTTCTTTTACACCAATACTAATGGAGTGGAGAAATAGCTTTGATTAGGTTGAATTATGCCAACCTCTACCATTTCTGCAACCATACATTGAATTTCACTCTTTTAGGCATAGAGATATCAGTAAGCCCTGATGTTTGGAGGAACACTTCCTGGAATAAAATGAATAACATGATCATGATCATGAATAGGTGGGTGGTCTCTAGGAGTCTCAAATACCTTGGAATTATTTTCCAATTCTATTTGGAGATATGGAGAAATAGATGATTAATATGTTTGAACCTCCAATGAGCATAATTGTGCAATTACGTCCCATTATTCTTTATTTAGAAGTTTTTCATGTAATTAGAGATGATTATATTTATTGGCTTCCCTACGATGCCCCTTAATTAAAATTTATTTCCTTCCTATTGTACCCTTAAGCAAAGTTCTTGAAAATTCAAATCTATTGTACCCTAAGATTGTACCCATTGGACTCCTAGTACAACATCAACACCACCCATTAGAATGGAAAGAATTAGAATATTCAATAAATATTCCCCCATGGTTATCTTGATATTATGGCACTTTCTAGAGAAATTTATAGTTCCTCCATTCGTAACCATCACTTGACACTCTGGTGCTAGATATAGGAATAAATTCAATTCCTTGGCTATGTTATAATGAATAAAATTATGGGTACTACCCGAATCAATCAACACTATTGCCTTTATCTTCTTGATATCCTAATATCTTGAGAGTTTGAGGAGTGGTAACTCCTACTAATGCATTATAGGATATGGTCAGATTCATTTCTTCTTTCTTTAGGGTTGGTTCCTGGGGTATATCCTCTTCCTTTGAAGTTTCTTGTTATTTTTCTACCTCCTATTCACAATCTATGTAAAATAATTTCTTCTCGGCACAATTATGACCTTTAGTGTATTTACTATCACAAATGTAACAAAGCCCTTTTTCTATTTTTTCCTCCAACTGTTGTGGTGTCAACCTTGTAGGTTGTGAAAGGATAGGAGTAGCAACACTTCCATAGTTATAGTTGGGAGTGCTACGATTCCATGTTTCCATAATTTTGGTTTCAATTTATCCTTCTAGCCTGAATGCCTTCTCTAATGAATTATGTTTCCAAAGGTGAACCTCATGTAATGTTTTATCCTTTAGATTCCTTATGAAAAAATAAACCCCATGCTCATGTGGAATATCATTTACCCTTATATTCAATTTCTGGAAGTCCTGAATGTGCTCTTCCATTGAACCCTTCTGTTTAAGATTTATCAATTGGCTAAAGAAGGTGTAGAAATTAGCTGAATAAATCACTTATTCAATGAAGATTAACCCGATCATACATCAATTTCGAATTGCATGCATAACACATAACCCTCTTCTACAATTAATTGTCACATGCGGAAATAATATAGAAGCAATCGCACATCAAATCAATCAGACATTAACTCAGTATGTATGGGGAAAGCCTATAGCTGAAAACCCCCCAGCCATTGTGTATATTATAATGGAGAAATCATGTAACAATCATAGTACAAAAACTCTTCACAAGCTCTCATGCACTACCTCCCATGCTACACACTATCAAGCTAGATCTAGCAAATCACTTGCTCCTATCCTTAGCCACTTGATAGCCAACCTTGATTGCGTGTTTAATGCTAGGTGATGGCCTCCTTATATAGATAAACCACAAGCCTAAACTTTGCAATACTCATAGCTTACTCCACCTATCTATGTGTTGCAAATAGCAACAGTATAGTCACAACTGATAGCTAACTCTACCCTTTCATCTATCTCTTTCACTCGTCTTCACTGAACTGATCATGCACTGTAGTGAACTGAAGTGTTCTTGAGTTGACTAATGAGTTAATATTTAGTAAATTAAATATTATTTAATTTACTCCACTCATATCTAGTTGATTAGTTAGTTAACTAATCCCAACTAGTTCAACTAAAACAACCAGAACACAACTCCACTATCTGTCCCGTTAACTCCTCCAAAACTCCTGCCACTGAAGTCTAACTGAAGCCAACCATGCAAGATGCCATCAAACCCTAGAAACCACGTGATTCCTTGTGTCAGTTGCATGAGTCACCTCCATGACTCAAACTGAAGTGCGCCAAGAGAGTAAACTGCTGTTTATAGTCAAAATATTATTAAGGGTAAATAACATTTGACTTCCATATTTTTAGGAGATCAGTCTAAAAATAGCCTGGGTCCTAAAAATTAGGGTCTCATCTATTTTTACCGACATGTCGCATCCATCAAGAATCTCCAAGTAGAATTCCCAAATTATGCTCCGTATGTCTAAAAATAGACATAGTCTAAAAACAGACTTTGCGCCAGAATTTGCCTGCGGGCCCACTTAGTGAAGGCGACTTCATTTCACTAAGCTCCATCATCTTGCTGCATTCTCAACACTCCCTCTCATCAAGATATGGATTATCTGCAATCCCTATCCTGCCTCTGTGGAATTCGAACTTGCTCCTGGTGAGCGCCTTCGTCAGGATGTCGGCATCCTGATCCTCCGTGGGAACATATGAAAGCATCATGATCCTCCGCCGAACACAATCTCTGATGTGATGGTACCTGATGTCGATATGTTTGGACCTATCATGAAAAACTGGATTAGCCGAGAGCTTGATGCAGCTCTGGTTATCACAGTAGATCACTGTAGGCTCCAAATGCAACCTGAACAACCCTGCAAGGATCTTCCTCATCCAAATAGCCTCGCATGCAGCCAAACTTGCTGCCATGTACTCGGCCTCTGCTGAACTGAGTGCCACGGATCTCTGCTTCCTGCTGTACCAGGAAACTGCTGTCGACCCAATGCTGAAAACTCCTCCAGAAGTGCTCTTCCCGTCCGTTGGACTCCCTGCCCAATCTGCATCAGTGAAACCAGAAAGTTTCACTCCATCCTCCTGTCTGTACCATAGACCATATCCCGATGTGCCTCTGATATAGCGCAATACATGCTTGCCCGCCTTCCAAAAGAGCTTTGTAGGCTTAACCATAGCTTGCGAAAGCTGGTTAACTGCATAGCATATATCGGGTCGAGTATTGACCAGATACATCAACGACCCCACCAACTGTCGATAGACAATGGCATCCACTACCTCCTCCGAAGTAGCATCTCCCTTCCTCCAACCACCAGGAAGAGGAGTGTCAACAGGCTTGCAGCCTTGCATGTTGAACCTCTCCAGAATCTCCCGAGCATACTTGCCCCGAGAAACAAACAGTCCTCCACTGCGCTGCCAAATCTCCAATCCCAGGAAATAATGAAGGATGCCCAGGTCCTTCATCTCAAACTCTCGTGCAAGATCCTCCTTGCATGAAAGTATCAAATGCTCGTCGCCAGTCAAAATCAGATCATCTACATACAGTACGATGATCAACAGCTTCCCCTCCACCACAATCTGGTACAGGTTTGGATCCGCCTCACTCTTGGAGAATCCAAGCCCGGTGAAGTAGCTGTCTATCCGAGTGTACCAAGCACGAGGTGTTTGCTTCAGCCCGTACAGTGCTCTCTTGAGTCGGCACACATGCGACTCACTGCTGAAGATCTCAAAACCTTCAGGCTGCTCTATGTACACCTCTTCCTCAATAACTCCATTGAGGAACGCAGTCTTCACATCCATCCGATGAATGTGCCACCCCATCTGCGCTGAGAGAGCAAGGATCGTCCGTATGGAAGAGTACCTTGCGACAGGTGCAAAAGTCTCCTCATAGTCAATCCCCTCGATCCGTGAGAAGCCACGGGCGACAAATCTCGCCTTGTACTTCTCCACACTCCCGTCAGCCGCCTGCTTCACCTTGTAGATCCATCGCGAACCTACAACTGATTTCCCAACCGGTCTTGGGACAATCTCCCATGCACTGTTCCCGATGATCGAATCATATTCTTCGATCATGGCATCAACCCATGCGGGTTCCTCCACAGCTTCCTCAAAAGAGGATGGCTCTGTCACAACACATTAACTCATAAGAGCCATGTATCCAGTGTACCGATCCGGTGACTGTCTCTGTCTGCGCTGTGCTGTAGGTGGTCCTACAACCTTCTCTGCATCTCAAGCCAGTCGCTCAGCTTCTGTAGTGCGCATGCACCCTCTGATGGTTGGCGCTGCCTGGGTGGTTTCTTCCACCTCCCGAACCTCCTCTTGTGGCTGATCCACATCCGGAAGCTCCTCCTTAGGAACTAACAGCTCCTCATCTGCATGCAAGTGTAGCTCCCTCTCAAGCGAACACCGCATGGCTTTCTCCTCCTGGAATTTTATATCCCGTCGCACAACAGTCTTGCGACTGTCTGGCACATACACCCGATAGTTGTGAGGTGTATCAGTGTACCCCACAAATATTCCAACTTCAGCAGTTGGATCCAGCTTCCTTCTTGCATCCTTTGTCACATGCATGTAGACAGGAGATCCGAAAATCCGTAAATGGGAAATATCAGGCCTCTTGCCAGAATAAGCCTCCTCTGGTGTACTCATGCCAAGAACCTTGTGAGGACAACGGTTCTGCACATACACTGCTGTATTGCATGCCTCAGCCCACAAGTGAAGGGGTAGGCCCCGATCATGCAACATCGCCCGTGCAGCACCCACGATCGTTCTGTTCTTCCGCTCAGCCACCCCGTTCTGCTGTGGGTTATGGGGTGCGATGAGCTCTCTCCGAATCCCTTCTGCGCTGCATAACTCCTTGAATTCAGCTGAGATGAATTCACCACCGTTATCACTCCTTAGAGCAATCACCTTCTTCCTCGACTCCTTCTCGACCAGTGCTTTAAACTCACAGAACTTCGCGAATGTATCGCTCTTCTTCTGCATGAAGAAGATCCAGCACTTTCGAGAGAAATCATCAACAAAGATCACATAATACCTGTGCTTTGCTGTCGAAGCAACCGAGAAAGGACCACACACGTCTGTGTGAACTCTCTCAAGGATCGTCGTGGCGCGACTATCCTTCTCGTGAAAGGTGGCTTTCACATACTTCCCTAAAGTACACCCCTTGCACTGATCTGACCGCGCAAGGGTGCCCTTAGGAAGCCCAGTAGAAATCTGCTGCAGAATCTTCAAAGCTCCATGGTGAAGATGGCCCAATCTCCTGTGCCATAGTTCGCCCTCATCATCCCGGCTCACCACATCTCCAGCCTTGCATGCCATAGCCGCGCAGTCATCTACCTGCAACTGATAAAGGTTCTGAGTTCGAACCCCTATCTTCCGGGTCTCTCCAGTAGTCTTACTGCGCAGGAAAGCTTTTCCTTCGCTGAAGACCACATCATAACCCTTATCCTCCAACATCGCTTCTGAAATCAGGTTCTTCTTCAATCCAGGTACATGCATGACATCCTTTAAGACAAAGGGTTTACCAGACTCCCTCTGAAAGGATACGGTACCGATACCAGTCGCACTGTATCTACCGTCATCGCCCATCTCGATGTGCATACCCAAATCCTTGTCCTCCAGATCTGAGAACAACTCTCGATCTCCCGTCATATGAAATGACGCACCGCTGTCCAAGAACCACACCGATCCCAGCATACTTGAAACTAAGCATGCAATCAGTGAAACTTTGACAGCCACCCCCACACTTCCCGGCTCATCTCTGCACTGAGTGAACTTCGTGAGGTATTCGGCGATGCTGTCGCCCTTCTCCATCTTGATGTTCCTGAGCTTATCTTTGAGCACCAGCTTCCTTTGGTTGCTCTTCTTCTGGAATAGATCCGTCAAAGCTTTCCACATTAAATATGGAGTAGCCTTACCATGAAGGCTGGATACAATATGATCCTTGACGCCCTCCAACAGGATCCTTCGACATTTCCCGATCTTCTTTTGCCATGCATCGACCAAAGCTGCATCAGTGGGCTTTGGGACATCCGCATCCACGAACTCCTTCAGACCATTATCTTCTAACACTGCTTCCATTCGATCCGTCCATGCAACATAGTTCGAACTGCCTTCAAGAGCATATTCGAGCCGCAAACCATTGAAAGAAGACATCTTTCAACACCGGCACCAAGAAGAACAACCTTCTGCAAAATTCGAATTCCAAGCTCCAAGCTCTATCGCTTCCGATCTATACTTGAAAACAAACTATTTCCAAATCAGAGATTGACTGCAAAGGGCATTCACCAGATCTTTCACCTTACAAAGAAGGATGAATATTCCGGAGGCTACCTGGCCCGCATGCAGACTCTGTCCGAGGAAATAAGTTTGCAATCACCGTAATAGACTTCGACAATTAACTTCGCTCCGATACCATGAAGAAATTAGCTGAATAAATCACTTATTCAATGAAGATTAACCCGATCATACATCAATTTCGAATTGCATGCATAACACATAACCTTCTTCTACAATTAATTGTCACATGCGGAAATAATATAGAAGCAATCGCACATCAAATCAATCACACATTAACTCAATATGTATGGGGAAAGCCTATAGCTGAAAACCCCGCAGCTATTGTGTATATTATAATGGAGAAATCATGTAACAATCATAGTACAAAAACTCTTCACAAGCTCTCATGCACTACCTCCCATGCTACACACTATCAAGCTAGATCTAGCAAATCACTTGCTCCAATCCTTAGCCACTTGATAGCCAACCTTTATTGCGTATTTTAATGCTAGGTGATGGCCTCCTTATATAGATAAACCACCAGCTTAAACTTTGCAATACTCATAGCTTACTCCACCTATCTATGTGTTGCAAATAGCAACAGTATAGTTACAACTGATAGCTAACTCTACCCTTTCATCTATCTCTTTCACTGGTCTTCACTGAACTGATCATGCACTGTAGTGAACTGAAGTGTTCTTGATTTGACTAATGAGTTAATATTTAGTAAATTAAATATTATTTAATTTACTCCACTCATATCTAGTTGATTAGTTAGTTAACTAATCCCAACTAGTTCAACTAAAACAAACAGAACACAACTCCACTATCTGTCCCGTTAACTCCTCCAAAACTCCTGCCACTGAAGTCTAACCGAAGCCAACCATGCAAGATGCCATCAAACCCTAGGAACCACGTGATTCCTTGTGTCAGTTGCATGAGCCACCTCCATGACTCAAACTGAAGTGCGCCAAGAGAGTAAACCGCTGTTTATAGTCAAAATATTATTAAGGGTAAATAATATTTGACTTCCATATTTTTAGGAGATCAGTCTAAAAATAGCCTGGGTCCTAAAAATAAGGGTCACATCTATTTTTATAGTCTAAAAATAGACTTTGCGCCAGAATTTGCCTGCGGGCCCACTTAGTGAAGGCGACTTCATTTCACTAAGCTCCATCATCTTGCTGCATTCTCAACAGAAGGTTTTTTTTGTTTGTATCCTCATAATGTGCTCTCATTTCCTCCTTAAAAATTGATCAAGTGACAAGTGATTTACGAGAAAAAAGTAATCGATACCATAAAAACTGATTGAGTTCTAAATATAAAGCTATAATTTGTACCATTTGTGTCTGTTTCACATTAGGGAGATCAAAATATTGCTCCATCTGTAGTATTCATGTTACTAGATCCTTGGCATAAAAATTCCTTATATCGATCTTTAAAATATGGTGGTATTCAATATAATTTTAGAGTCTATGAAATCATGATTAACATTTATTTTGTTCTCATCATGAGTTACATCTAGTACCCTTTTTCCATTAGGAAGCATTTCTTGTAACAACTTCGTCAAACCTTCATGTCTTATTCTAGACCATTCTTCAAATGTTCGATGGTGCCTTTCACTTTTGCTTCTACAACATCCATATTAGCTTCCATGTCATTCTTCAAACTGTCCATGTCTAATTTTAAACCATCCATGTCATATTTGGTTTCTCTTTGCCAGAGTGACATTTGCTGCATTTGGTCCCATAATTTTTATATATCATGATGTAATTATTTCGCTACATGCGTCATAGTCAAGATTTTTGAGGGCTTAATGGATGTATAATTATTTTGTTTTGAAGTGATTTTAGAACCAAATACCAGTATATATGCTTAAATATGCCATTTGAATTACTTCAAGCTTATTTTTCAGACAAAATTTATGCAAAATTTAAAATATTAAAACATTTTTCTTTCTTTTTTGGAGCTTGATATTGAATTGTTGTATCTATGTAATTTATAATTTCCAAGTTCTTAAATTTAGTCTTCTAGTATCCCTGTAAATTTTATTTCCAATGCCACAATTTATACCAATATTGGATTCATCCATATAGAGTTATGTGAAATCTCCCATGACGACTTGATTGTGGACTAGCTCAATAGAGAGGATTTGTATAGGATGCCACGTCTAAGTGTTTGAAAATTTGGACCTAAAAGTGCTACAATACAAACTAAATTCTGTGCACTTTCATCCACATTTTACAGAATCAAAATTCGATCCCTAAAACACAGTTTATGATGATTTTCCCTAGGTTACATGTTTGAAATGGATTTCTAGAACCTGCAAAAACCATAAATTCCTCGGATTGTATGTCCGAAAACATAAAGAACAAAGATCTTAAATTTGTACAAACAGTTCACCACATTATAATTTTAAGAGATGACATATTTCGATCTACTTAGGGTAGTTCATATTTCTCCTGAAGATGAGCTACGCTAATTAGTTCGAAACACGTTAGCTCCTAAAATTATAATGTGATTTTTCCATAATATTTTTTGATGTAATAGATATGGATCATATAAGTATACACTCTCAAGCTCACCAAATATCACAACTTCACAAGGCTTCAATTTCCGATTCTGATTCCTCGTAGAAATTTTTTTATAGTGAAACTTCCACGATGGCATATTTGAAGCAGCGAAACCCTAGAATCCAAAGCTTTGATACCAAATGTTAAGCAACAATATCACAAAATAGAAGGAAAGATTTATCAATGACTTAAAAATTAGTCTATTCAAGGGGGAATCCTACTTTGCAATACATAAATGAATAATTCTTGGATGACTCAACTAAAAAAACCCCGTTTCTATATATAGGATTCTAATGGGTCAGAATATAATCAGAGCTTACATAACAATAATAATGTAAGGAAATAACAACAACAATAAGGGATATACAATAGAAATAATAATAAGGGTATACACTATTATTATAGGGACCTAACAGATGAAAAAATGGCTATTAAATTAGTTTTCTTTTGATAAATTAAATAAGTATTATTATGTACAGACATAATATTTGAATGAGTAGTCTTTAGTGCAACTTTATGAAGGCTTTTCCGGTGTAATTTCTCTAAAATCCGGAATGAATTTATTGAAAAGAGAAATTTGATTGCTAACTTTGCACAATCAAAGTGCCCTAGGGGTTTTTGAGGGTGTTGAATCCATATATAGATTCAAAAAACCAGTTTAAATAACAAAAACCAAGATTTTACCTAAACAATTTTCACCAGATTCTGGCACCTGAAACTCCAAAAAGTCACACTAAAGACAACTCCGTATTTGAATGCGCTAGTTTCTTGAAAAGAAACATGTATTTGCATGCATCATTGTATTAGGTTTCATGAAAATAAAATATCTATTTTCATGCCCTATTGTGTTAAGTTGTCTTTTAGAAAACATATGCATTTGAATTCATAGGAATGATATCCATTCTTTTAGCTTTATTTTACGTGTTTGCATTCACAAAAAGTAATAGTTGAGGGGATAGGTTATTTTGAATAAACTTTATATAATTTCATTCTTTGGAAGAATAGCTGATATTTTTGAATTCTTGAAAATAACATGTGAATATCTATTTGCATCCATATAATATTTGAATTCTTGAAAGAACCTGTGAATATGTATTTTCATGCATATAATGTTTCACTTCTTGAAAATAATATTTTATAACAGGAGAAAGTGTATTTGCATGTGCAAGAAGAATAGATATTTTATTGAAAAACAATATGTCATTACATTATAATAGTTAATGGGTTAGATCCTTTTGGATAAAGTTTATGTAATTGTGTGCAAGTAATACAAATAGTTTTAGTAGTTTTGTTTTGTGCATTTCTGTGAAGGGAATAACAATTAATGTGGTATTTTGCCTTGGAATATTTTCCCTCTTCTTATTGTGAAGATACAATAATAACCATGGATGTTATTTAATGCTATTATTTTTTGTGGATAGAAGTAGATGTTTTACTTCTTGTGACATATTTTGGATAGGGACAAGTGAGCATGCCTTGTTTATCTTTACATATTTAGTTACGCATGTGAGTAATTGATGGATAGACATGTTCCATAACCATACACATGTAAGAATGAGTAGAAATTCTTTGATAGTTAAGTAATTTTAATTAATGTGTGTGTAGTATTGCTAAAGAAGGCATGTAAAAACTTTTTTTTTTTATGTTTTATGAATGCACATGAATATATGTTGAAGCATCACTAATAAACATTTTTTATTGACCTAGCCACAATTTGATCTAATCGTGATAAGAAATTGTGTTGAGAATACTAGTTGTAGGAAAATATTAAGATGTATGCGAAGGATAAATTATGTTAAACATGGTGGGAGATGAAGAATTAATGATGCATGAAAATTGAGGAGTATTGGTTGTAATATGATCCACTGATGGGAATAGCTAGGCCACAAAGACAGAGATTAAGGATTTGGGAGTAAATAATATCTTGATGAGTGTAATAGGTTCTAGCTAGATATGTTATATGTAAGATTATATTTCTTTGTAATATATTTTGATAATGGTTAAGGGATGGACTCCCTTATAAGCCATTGAGTGTGGGGTGAACACCCTCATGAGAATTTAATTAAATAAACGCTTGTTACTTTTCACCCCTTGGGGTTTCTAAGGTATATTGGTGTTTATTGATGTGATTTCCTATTGTGTGATTCTTATGATTATTACTCCTTGCATGCCATGATGTTTATATTATCAAGTATTTGATTAACTAACATAGTTAAATTAACCTTGGAATTGATTCAATTTTACAATAGGTAGTATATGTTAGTGTGCGATAATAGTGGATTTTATGCTATGTAACTTACTATTCCTTTACTAAATTTACTCTAAATAATAATGAAGATGTTATCTAATTGTAAATGAAGGAATATAAAATAACAATTCAGAAAGTTACATGTCGGTAATTATGTAAAAGAATTCTAACTCTACGCATTTTTCATGAGGTTATTAGGGGATGTTACAAGTGGTATAAGAGGTGAAGGTTGCGTCACTAGTGCCTTTTAGGAAGCGATAAGTATAAAATAAGTAAAGCTATGGTGCTAATGGCCATCAAATTGGGTATGATTTCAACCAGATTTGTAGTAGACTACATTTGACATGAGATGCATAATGCATGATTAATAGCCACATTAAATAATAGTAATTGGTAATGTCTACCTTAGAAATATGTTCATGATAATTGAATTTTGATGAGGATAAAATACAACACAAATTCTATTTCAGTTATGAAAGCTCTCGAGCACTCACTATTGATAGTGAAGAGTAACTACCAACCATTTTCATGCATACTCTTATAACAATGTTAATGTTGTATTTAAAGGAAAATGATTAAGTTAAAATGCCTTGATTATAAAGGATTGATGCATATAGTGATTCTGTGTGAAACAAATAAATGTATAAAGGTGGGGTTTATCCTTGAATATAATATTGGAATGTTTAAAAGACATTATAAAGAACCCCTTTAGATGTTAAATATGAAACATGAGTGTTGAGCTGCATATTTGTCCAAATTTTTATGCTTTTTCTCGAATAGATACATGGTTGTACCTAGTATTTTAATCATTGTTTATCCATTATATTTTTAACTAGAGGCATTTACAATTAAATTATAAATTCTTGATATTAATTAAATTGAATAAGTGTTTTGTGTAATAGTCTCCTTAATATATGCCTTCTTGATGGCAGGTGGTGGCATATTCTCTATACTTGGAAAAACTGGAATTATGATTCATGGATGGTGGATCATGCTTCAACTTTGAGAATGTTGAGCAAATGATGAATGTTATTTTGTTGAGAATGTTTAAATATTTCCGATTCATCGCACCGCAATTGTCAGAAGAATGTTTTTCTCTTGCAAATCACTAGCTTTGAAAGAACACTCGACAAGGATCACACCAACATTCATTTTCGAAGAATTTTATGGTGAAACCCATCATTCTGTCTATATTTCACTATACAAAGAGGGGTGTTATTTTCTTATGGTCAAACAAGCAGTGGTAAAACATCACAAAATTTCCTTTGCAACATAGGGTCACTCTGCAACATGATGCCAGAAGGGATTCTCTAATGACATAGAGAGCATAAAATAAACAGTGAGAGGTTTGGCAGCAGATGCCCTGTACATACAATATGACCTTGCTCAGCTCTTTAGAATGGTTGTCACTGAGCCTAAGAAGTCTCATTCTCAGTCTTGAACTCTCAGAGTGATTCTTATATAGTGCAGATCTTCTGTAATGCCTGAATACCCAGCTCAATGTCCATAGGAAGTTTACAATGCTCTTGTTGATAATTTAAGGCATACTAATGAACATGAGGGAATTCATGCACTTATGGTCCTCTACTACATCAGCGAAGTCAGATGGGAAATTATAATTGTCGGACAAGAAAAAAATACATTGATCTCATTACTTCTGATTCATATTTGCAACAACATGGAGCTTGTGGATTTAATAAAGTTCTTTCGCCTCGGCCTCACAGTGCATCGATTACTGAATTCAGGGTATTCTGAGGTGGAGTCACTCTTAACAAAAATTCCATTTAAAATTCCATCTTCTACCTCCGATCCTTTACTGAAAAAGGCAGTGCCCAGATATTTGTTCCTATAGGTAGATGGTTGACATTAAGCTTCAACCTCACATGCCACTTGACACTAAATCTGGATTCAGACTTCGTCTTTTACCTTAAGCCGTCTTATCCTCAAGCACTTATAACACAAATAGAACGTGACTACAAATTTTTGGAATCTGAGAGAAATATGGATTATGGTCTTTTACTTGGTGTTCACCTATGTAGCTCTTGGAGCCAAGAATGCACATGAATGATGGTTTATAGATGCGGCCTCATCCGCTGTATGCGTGGTGATGGATGTATGCATGGAAAGGTATGGATTTTCATCTCTCATGAATCCATGGGATGTCGTAGAATTTTCAGGGGAAGAAAAAACACATTTGGATTCTTTCCTTTCAGATTTCAATATTTCATGGTTGGAAGATGAATTTTATCATAATGATTCATTATCCAATAGACAAGATAGATTTGTTGATGGTGCCGTATTAGCAGCAACAAGAACCTTACCAAGCTGGTCGGAAGGGGATTTTCCTTTCCTCCCAAGTATGGAAAAGAAAGCTATTGAAGAGCTTTATAAGGAATGCTGGAAAATATTGGGAATGTTTCCTACCACTGTTGATCAGGATCTCAATAATTTAGCTGCAGAAGCTGACTCAAATGGTAGTAGCAAAATTCTTGAAAGCACAATAAAATACCAGATTCATCGGAAGAAACTTATAAAAAGGATTATTGAATCTTTATCACTGTACTTGGCAAGGATATTGTTTTGAGTAATTAGAAATTTCAAATTTCAGCATTCTGAGCTAATGTTTGAATTCATAAGTTGTGCCTAGGATCTATTAATATTCATCTTGATAACTATTAAGGAAACCAATTTGGCTACATTTCATTATCTCGTACACCGAAGAAGCATGAGGGACGGTTAAGGGTTTAGTTATCAATAAGCCATTACAATCCCAAGATGCTAACCGAGCAATCCCTTACAGGCAAACGACTCTATGATATCATGATCAGTTTGCATGACCTTGTCCGTTGGAACGCATGGTGCAAAGTTTTCTATTTTTGATGAAAAAAGAAATGCAAATGGGTTTCAAAAATGCAGGATCTTACTAACAACATGGAGCGAACGAATGATTCTAGAACAGTACAACTAGAATGAGCGAAATTAACCAACTGTAGTTGTAACAATTGTCGATTGCCTGAATTTAGCAAGTCATATTTTTTGTAGGTCCAATTTGTGTCAACAGATTGTGTTAATTAAAAGCATAGGCCTGAGCAATTGGGATAGGTTGTTGTTATAAAATAGAGGGTTACGCACTGAGGAACCCAATCTTGGAGATCCACATCTAACATCACATTTTTTTGCATGAAGTGTGTAGGTCTGTTAATTAGACAGGATGGGATCAATAGGAATAAAAGGAAAAATTTCTCATATGTAAAGAAGGATTTCTTAAATGTAAAGTCGAATTCCTGAAATATGGATCCAAAATCGAAGTTTGCAGCAGGAATGTAATGGACTGTTGTGTGAAAACCAGAATATTTTGGCCGGTGACTTTTATAAATCGATTTCCAAAGGATTTTTTAAATATATACATTCACCTTCAATTCGTAAGCAGTAGCATTGTGCCATGAGTAATTTCAAGTTCAGTATTTGATGTTTTAAGTAGTAGCAGGCTTACTCCAGGCGTGGGAGGGCCCACCACCTCTGGAGCTAAGCTTATCAATCAGCAGGACATAACTAGATGTGTGCGTAGTTTCCAATTTCTGTATGAATGTGTGAATTTTTGGTAGCTATGGTTCAATTTCAAATCCTTTTCAGTCATCTTCATATTGTGCAAATTAATGGTCTCAAGAACTATTACTCATTACATAATGTGCTTTTGAATTTCAATATATATTCTTCTTATTAAATCGAATGTAATGGGAGATAGGAATATAATGATCATGATTTATGAAATTGAATATGGAATTAGAATGTATTTGAATAGTTATAATTTGAATATAGAATGAGAATAATGTTTTGAGTTTGAGTCTTGTTTGCATTACCTAATTCCTTTGAATGTTTGGAGGATTTAAATGCACATTTGATTTGTTTATGCATGACTTCACTCAATAATTAGATCTCTTTTAATTAGATCTCTTTCTAATTAGTTTTGTTATTGTTTTCTTAGTCTAATCATTTTCTTATAAGAGAAAATTTGAGTGCGGATTTGAATAGGTAGAGATATCAAGTTTAAATGCAGCGTGATTTAGTTTTATTTATTGAGTTACATGATTCGATTTTGAAGTAGGTTTGATTTTTAATAGTTCCTTTTCATTTAGATTAAAATATTTAAATAGAAGGTTTATCATAGATTACTTGCAATGCCATTTTTAATATGATATTTTAAGTGTTATTTTATATGAAGCAAAGTAGTTTTATTTTAGCAATAGTTAGGATTTTCCTTTGTTAATTTGAATATTGAGTTTGTTTTCAGGAATAGTTCTAGTTAGTTTAAGGTGTGAATTTCTAATGTGTGTCCTTTTTGCTTATCTCAAGATTAGTTTTAAGTGTTAGTTTCAAGTTAATGAGAGGAACAAATAGATCAGGATATCATAGGAGATTTAAAAAGTAGATTTCAAGTGCGAGAATGATCTAGAAATTCTTTGTATAGTCTTATTGTTTAATTTCAGTATGGAATTTTCTTGATAAAATTAGTTAAGTAGGTTCCCTTTCCAAGATTGTTTATTTGCCAGCAAAGGTGTGTCTCATTCAAGTACCTAGTTCATCATTACAAAGGAATATATTTATACTCTAACCATTAAGCTGAGCCAATATGCAGTACAAATTGCATTTACAACTTCCAGATTGATAATTAATATTGAGAGGTTTAATCTGACAATTAAGCCGACTAACATTTTGGCACTGTTGCCGGGGAGTTGTATTTTGGCTCAGGAAAAATTTTCTTACAAAGTTTCTAGGATATTTCATTGCAGTCAGAGGGCGGAGAGAGTATGGAAAGACATGAGTGAAGATCCACACATCCACTATTGTGGGGTTGCTCCAAAGTCTGGCCATCTTGCTTATCTTTTGAACTTTTATTTCCTTTCCCGTAGAAGGAGGCTTTCGACATTTAATTTCCAAATTGTTTTTCTTTAATTAGATTAAATATTCCTTCAATTCAACATTTTTGGAATAAGTAGTTCCCTTCATTTTATGCAAATTTATTTTTTATGCAGGTGTGGTGACCTTTATTTCAACCAATACCTTTTAAAATTCATTTATCTTCGAAATCCAATCTTCAACGTTATATCATTTTTGGGGCACTGTAAGAACCCTTGCATACTAATCCATGTGATGAAAAAATGTACCAATTTTCTCATTGAAGAGAAGAATATAGTATTTTGAGGAATCATTCAATGAGGATTTTTCATGCTGCTATAGAGACAGACAAGTCATCCGATGAAGAATTCACAAGTGCAGAATTTAAGGAAACCAATTTGGCTACATTTCATTATCTCGTACACCGAAGAAGCATGAGGGACAATTAAGGTTTTAGTTATCAATAAGCCATTACAATCCCAAGATGCTAACCGAGCAATCCCTTAAAGAGAAATGACTCTATGATATCATGATCAGTTTGCATGACCTTGTCCATTGGAATGCATGGTGCAAAGTTTTCTATTGTTGATGAAAAGAAAAATGCAAATGGGTTTCAAAAATGCAGGATCTTACTAACAAGATGGAGCGAACGAATTATTCTAGAACAGTACAACTAGAATGAGCGAAATTAACCAACTGTAGTTGTAACAATTGTCGATTGCCTGAATTTAGCGAGTCATATTTTTTTTAGGTCCAATTTGTGTCAACAGATTGTGTTAATTAAAAGCATAGGTCTGAGCAATTGGGACAGGTTGTTGTTATAAAATATAGGGTTACGCACTGAGGAACCCAATCTTGGAGATCCACATATAACATCGCATTTTTTTGCATGAAGTCTGTAGGTCTGTTAATTAGACAGGATGGGATCAATAGGAATAAAAGGAAAAATTTCTCATATGTAAAGAAGGATTTCTTAAATGTAAAGTCGAATTCCTGAAATATGGATCCAAAATCGAAGTTTGCAGTAGGAATGTAATGGACTGTTGTGTGAAAACCAGAATATTTTGGCCTGTGACTTTTATAAATCAATTTCCAAAGGATTTTTTAAATATATACATTCACCTTCAATTCGTAAGTAGTAGAATTGTGCCATGAGTAATTTCAAGTTCAATATTTGATGTTTTAAGTAGTAGCAGGCTTACTCCAGGCGTGGGAGGGCCCACCACCTCTGGAGCTAAGCTTATCAATCAGCAGGACATAACTAGATGTGTGCGTGGTTTCCAATTTCTGTATGAATGTGTGAATTTTTGGTAGCTATGGTTCAATTTCAAATCCTTTTCAGTCATCTTCATATTGTGAAAATTAATGGTCTAAAGAACTATTAATCATTACATAATGTGCTTTTGAATTTCAATATATATTCTTCTTATTAAATCGAATGTAATGGGAGATAGGAATATAATGATCATGATTTCTGAAATTGAATATGGAATTAGAATGTATTTTAATAGTTATAATTTGAATATAGAATGAGAATAATGTTTTGAGTTTGAGTTTTGTTTGCATTACCTAATTTCTTTGAATGTTTGGAGGATTTAAATGCGCATTTGATTTGTTTATGCATGACTTCACTCAATAATTAGATCTCTTTTAATTAGATCTCTTTCTAATTAGTTTTGTTATTGTTTTCTTAGTCTAATCATTTTCTTATAAGAGAAACTTTGAGTGCGGATTTGAATAGGTAGAGATATCAAGTTTAAATGCAGTGTGATTTAGTTTTATTTATTGAGTTACATGATTCGATTTTGAAGTAGGTTTGCTTTTTAATAGTTCCTTTTCATTTAGATTAAAATATTTAAATAGAAGGTTTATAATAGATTACTTGCAATGTCATTTTTAATAGGATATTTTAAGTGTTATTTTATATGAAGCAAAGTAGTTTTATTTTAGAAATAGTTACGATTGTCCTTTGTTAATTTGAATATTGAGTTTGTTTTCAGGAATAGTTCTAGTTAGTTTAAGGTGTGAATTTCTAATGTGTGTCCTTTTTTCTTATCTCAAGATTAGTTTTAAGTGTTAGTTTCAAGTGAATGAGAGGAACAAATAGATCAGGATATCATAGGAGATTTAAAAAGTAGATTTCAAGTGCGAGAATGATTTAGAAATTCTTTGTACAGTCTTATTGTTTAATTTCAGTATGGAATTTTCTTGATAAAATTAGTTAAGTAGGTTCCCTTTCCAAGATTGTTTATTTGCCAGCAAAGGTGTGTCTCATTCAAGTACCTAGTTCATCATTACAAAGGAATATATTTATACTCTAACCATTAAGCTGAGCCAATATGCAGTACAAATTGCATTTACAACTTCCAGATTGATAATTAATATTGAGAGGTTTAATCCGACATTAAGCCGACTAACATTTTGGCACTGTTGCCGGGGAGTTGTGTTGTGCCTCAATCTAGTCTCCTAAACTGAGTTCATTTAATTGTCAACCAGGATTTGTAAACTGCTGAAGTGAAATGTACCATATGTACCTAGGTGCTTGTTTCCTAGTGCGTTGTATGTAGTGTTTTGTGATTTTTTGGACTTTTATGTTGATTTATGATGTTTTTGGTCTTTTGAAGTTTTATGTTTACAATGAAAATGCCTAGAAAACTAATGAAAAGAGAGAGTGGTAGTCAAAAAAACAGTTGAGCCTAATGTATGGAATGGCAAATGTAATCAAAAACACTGAAACAACATCTAAACTATGACTGAATAGAAACAAGAGCTTGATGATGACTTTTTAAACAAATGACACAAACTAGACTTTGAGAAATGATCACTTAAATATGCAAGTTTTCTAACTAGACAATCAAACACTAATCATGATGCAACATTCTATTCTAAACTCATCTATTCATGACTAATTTCTAGTTCTATTCTGCAATTTCAATTGAAGGTCAGAGTCTATTCTTTAAGAGTTATTGGTTTCTTTTCAGGGTAGTTCTGTTGAGGAAAAGCTCTGTTTATAGTGAGGAATTTGCAGAGATATTTCATACCTTATAATGATGTTATCTTCTGTTCCTAAAGTTATGGATCACTGATAGTTTTCAGAACAAAAAGATATTTGTAAATAATGAAGGCTGTCTTAGGAATCCTATCAACTAAAATGATCTACTGTGCAAAGGGCAACAGTGTGACTATGAGATATGAATGCAATGAATTGATTTAAACATGAGCTTAAGATGCTTCAAAACTAGAACAATGTTAAACCATAAGCCATCATCAAAATTTGAATTGAAGTAGCTGGACATGAATTAAATGCAAAATGAAACTCCGGAGCATTCTAATTAAAATGCACTATCCTATGAAGTTACACAATCAGTTTGTTCATCATGAGAGATATTTTGGAAGAGTTCCTTCTTGTGGAAGAGGTAGAACAATTTTGACTGTGGACTTGTATGCAATTGAAAGCAAATGAACTGAAAGAAATTGAAACTAAGTTGTCACATCACAGTCATATCTTGAACTTCTTAAAGATGTCTTGGAAGAATTTCTTCTTGTGGAAGAGTGGTTAGGACAAGTGCAACTATGATAGTGAAGACTAAAAACTACAACTAATTCCTATGACACTATAACTATTCATCATTCATTGTTAAGATTTATTGGAAGAATGTCTTCTTGTGAAAGAACTATGATGAATACAACTACAGTCTCTAGTTAAAAACAAATACAACTCCTATCCTACAGTACCATAGTCATTAAACATTCATCGTTTTGATTTATTGGCAAAGTGTCTTCTTGTGGAAGGACTGGAACGAATTATGGCTACAGTAGCTTAGCTAAAACAAATACAAATCCTATCCTACAGTACCATAGTCATTAAACATTCATCGCTTTGATTTATTGGCAAAGTGTCTTCTTGTGGAAGAACTGGAACGAATTATGGCTACAGTAGCTAGCTAAAACAAATACAAATCTAACTGATATCCTACAATACCATAGTCATTAAACATTCATCGTTTTGATTTATTGGCAAAGTGTCTTCTTGTGGAAGAACTGGAACGAATACGACCACAGTATATAAAACACAGCAACTACTAATTCAATATGCAAAACGTAAAGACAGCTAGGAAAAACTTATCTAGTTTACGCTAAGGAAATCCGTTCAAGGGGCAGGGGCCCTCTACCACTTGATGGCATTCAACTTCACAATTAAATCACGCCTTCAAGATAATTTTGTCTGCTCCATTAACAATGCAATAGTCTGAACATAATGCTCTGTGTCTTAAAAGACGTAACACAGAGTTTTACACCAAAATCTAGCAACAAATCTACACAAAATTTCTATCTAAGCTCTCGGCCTATTCAAGAGTTTTTAAAGTAAATGCAAGTAACAATAATTACAATAATTTAGGAATGATGTCTTCCTAATCCAAATCATCTTAGGAGTCTTTAAGGTGGCTGCGTAAAAGAGAAAAGACACCTGGACTGTAACAGTCCTAGTAGGAGTCTTCTTTCAAAAAATGTGTTCCCACGTGCATAACCGTACACAGACTTCATTTCCTCTTCCATGACGAGCAACACACCATGTAGGCACGACGTGGATCATGCCCATATGCGTTTTTCCTCAAGAGGCCACCTGGAACATGCTCAAACATAAAGGTAGCTGCAGAATCGCCGGTTAGCTACAGAATGCCTGCATTCTGCAGCTAGTTCCGGTAAAAATGCTTAACAATGGCAACAATCACAAAATTCAACAAGTCAGTTATGTAAACCATTCTAGAAGTAATTTTAACTATTTTTATTGATCAATTGGGTTTAAAATGGAAATGGACAAGGGAAAAATGAGGTAAAATGAGGTGAAGGAAAGCACAAATTTGAGGCTCAACATACCCCCACTGCTGTTTCTTTGCATGTCCTCATGAAAATTATCCTATGAATTCTGAGGCTTCTGCAAGGACATCTAATCCCCTTCTTTTCCTTTGTCTGCATGCTAAAGGCCTTCTGGGTTTCCTGATCACAAGTTTGAACCTGAGGTTTGTGAGTGCTCTGATCAAATTTATGTTCCTTGTCTTCATCTTCTCATTGGTTCTCTCCACTTTGTCTATATGCAGGGATAAGGTTGAGTTCATGTCAGTCTTGAGCTTGATTTGATCTTTGAGAATTTCATTCTCATTTTTTATGTGTCTATTCAACACTTCCAACTCATACCTATCCCTCCTCAATATATCAATTTCAGTTAGTGGAGGACTGGGGGTTCTCTCTTCTCTTTCTGAAGCTGTTCTCTCTAGAGTTTCCACATAATCATAGATTTCCTGTTGAGCAGAATCAATCTCAGGGGTGCCTTCATAAAAATCTTCATCATCATACTCTTCCATAGATGTTTCTTCATCTTCAATATTGATTACCCCTGTTTGTTTGATTGATGTTTTCTTCAGTTTTCCTTTTAATCTGTGGCTTCTCCTAAGTTGAGAGGAACCCTCCCCTTTTTCCATAACAGATTCCTTGATTTCCTTCTCTGCCTTGAGTCGACTCTTGATTCTAGTCAACTTCTCCAGAATGACTTCTTCACTGCTTTCTTGAACCGGTTTGTCAATTTTACCTGTTGGAGTCCTCCATCTCCTACTTCTCTTTGTGGCTTGTGGTTCAGGTGATAGTTCTTTTGCTTCCTCAAAATGATTTCTTATTAAGAAATCACCCCATGTATCATTTGATTTAGATAGATGATGCTCAATTAAAATTTTTACCAACCCATGATGATACAGGGTTGTTTCCAAAAACTGAACTCTTCTCTGAACACAGGAAGCCATTTTCTTCAGACTTTGATACAAGAAATATGGTAAATTCAAATCTTCTCCTAGAAAATGCAACATTAGTCTCATATGGTAGACATAAAATGTCCCATATCTACCCTCACATGTAACAAATTTTTGTAAAAGAAGTAGTATATTCTTCCATTTGCTCTTCAATGCTGTACTGGGAATTCCCTTCTTGAACACACTAACATCCATGTTTGGTGATTTTAAGATTTGTTTCCATGAGTCATTATGGAATTCCCTATTTTTAAACCATCTTTCCCCAGCTCTGGATAATCCTGTAGCCTCTGCTATAAAAACTTCATTAACAGTGAACTTAACATCTCCTATTTCAACCTCAGTGCCTTGGAATGATCTAGCAAATGTTTTGGTAACTTCCTTATGGCAACCATTAAACTTTTCCAAGAATTGGAGCCATCCTATTTGTTGTAGCATCTCCTTGCATTGTGGATAACCTTCTAAATATTTTGATCCTATAGGCTCAATCCTTACGATGAAACCCATGATTTTTCACTATCAATTAACACTCTTCTCTATCCACAAAACAATGGCTTTTACTTTCGGATTAAAATGGCTTCAATATCTAAAAAAAAATGGCTTCAATTTTGGAAGAACATACCTTTGAAATAGCTACAGTCTTAAAAATCTCTGGTTTGTATGCCTCTGTTTGGAAAATGCCTTCGAATCCTCGGACTGATGTACTTCTGTTGAACCTTGGAATGATATGGAAGCAATTTCAATTTTCGGGCTAATGTGTCTCTGATAGACAGTGGTAGATGATTTCAAATTTCTTTTTGTGCAATACCTCCGTCTTTGGTAACAGAAGACTTCAAACTCAATCACTGAAAAACGCTTCTATTTCTAGTAACACCAGACTTCAAACTCAACCTCTGTCTCTAATAGCAAATGGTATGCTTCAAATTCAACACTACAGCCTCTCTGTCTCGGGTAACAATAACTTCAAAACTAGTCACTACCACACCTCTGTCTTTGGTAATAACAGACTTCAAACTTCAATTACTACCATACCTCTGTCTTTGGTAGCAAAGTCTTCAATTTTAGCACCTCTGTCTTCTGGTAGCAACAGGCTTTAAACTCTTCACGGCCACAATTCTGTGTTGACAGTGCAATGCTCCGAACTTTGTTCTCAGTGATATGCTCTCTGTTCAGTGAGTTCTCACACCGTTATGCTTGCAATGTACCTCTTCTGTTCTGTCCCTGACGATAATAATGCTTCTGCCTTCGGAATGTAATACTGGCTACGGAATGACGTTATGGCAAATGGTCACGGCATAGAGTGGTGAAGTGAGGTGGAGGAATGCATTAATGATTTGAGGAGACAACGGAGGATTTACGACGGCAGGAAAAATCTTCATCATTAAAGAACTTGGTTAAGAGTCGTGGGAATTTCAAATGATTTGGCCGTTCCACCGCTCAAATGCTATTGGATAGAAAATTTGAATTGGAAGTTTTAATACAAAGTCTATAGAGGGTTTTGTTTGGTGTTTGATCAATAAAATAATTAAAACAACTTTTTGAATAATTTCACAACTAAACTATGCTAAATTTTCATGAATTGCCATCGTAATTTAAATTTGTTACCTCTGCCCTTGATGTTTGTGTAGCCTTTGTCTTCTCTGCTCATCTTTGGAGGAATCTTTCACTATTTTCTTGATGTCTTTGATTCATGAATTCTCTGGATCACTTTGTTGTAATTCTGATGTCTGCTGGTTGATGCCTTCAGGATTTGTAGCTGTGAAAAACTATCGGGCTGCAGAAAGGCCGATCAGCTACAGAATGTACACTGAGCTGCAGAATGTCCCTGTAGAACACTTTTATTATGAAAATGAAATGTTTCTGGAAGATGGGTGAAATGTTTATGAAAATGGATGAAATGGATGATGGATTATGAAGTGGATAATGAAATAAGAATGGATTCAGTTCATGGAATGAAGGAACATAAGGGCTATACTGCAATTCATGGCATATTTTTATTCTCTTGCAGCAAGATATCAAATTCTATGTTTTGACATGAGAATGAAGTGAATGGAAGATGGAGTGAAATGAATGAAATGGAATGGAGTGAAATGAATGAAATGGAATGGAGTGAAATGAATGAAATGGAATGGAGTGAGATGTGAATGATGGATGAGATGAAGTATGGATGGATAGTGAATGGAATGAGATGAAATGAATCATAAGTACTATGGCACTGAACTTATGATTTTTATAACAGCTGCTTAGAAACAAAAATGGGAAAAGTTAGAGTGTCAGAGAAACTCTGATTTTCACCCTATCTTTTCTGTATAAACATGCCAATCAGTGATTGGTTTTCATGTTTATACCTTTATTTTTTTTTATATATTTTTTTTATATTTAAAAAAAAAAAAAAAAAAAAATGCTTCAGAAAATTTAATCAAGTTGATGAAGAAGAGAGACTCTTCTTCATTAACTTCACATCATTGTCTCCTTGAAACTTCTTGACAAACTCTTCTCTTGAGAGTGGCTTGTGGTATAGCTTCAGTCTATGGCCATTCACAAGAAAAGTGACCTCCTCTTCATCTATAGTTCTGATTTTTATTGCCCCATTATCAAAAATTCGAACAATTTCATATGGCCCAAGCCAATGTGTCTGAAATTTCCCTTGAAAATCCTTGAATTTTGAATCAAACAAGAGAGCCCAATCACCCTCTTTAAATTTCTTCTCTTTGATGTACTTGTCATGCCATCTAGCCCTTTGCTGTTGGACTAGACTTATTTTCTGAACTGCATCTTGTCTGATCTCATCCAATTCATTAATTTGCTCCAGTCTATGCTTTTGTGCCTCCGTTAGATCAAGTCCTAGCTGAACTGCCATCTTGAATGTTTGAATTTGGAACTCTATAGGAAACAAAACTTGCTTTCCATAAACAAGCTCATAAGGAGTATGGCCTGTTGTGTTTCTCCATGTATTTCTATAGGCCCACAAGGCTTCAGGAAGCCTATCTACCCAATCTCTTCTATGTAGATGAACAGTCTTTGTTAGGATTCCTTCAATGACTTTATTAGTGGATTCCACTCGACCATTTGCTTGTGGATGATAAGGAGTAGATGTTCTATGTCTGATTTTGTACTTCTCCATCATTTGCTCCACTAGCCTTGATGTAAATTGAGCTCCTTGATCTGTAACAATTTCCCTTGGGACACCAAAACGAATAAAAATATCCTCAAAAAGAAAAGTAACTACAGATGATTCATTAGCAACAAGTAATGGTTTAGCTTCTACCCACTTAGTAACATAATCAGTGCAAACTAATATGTATTTCTTTTGTCTTGATGGAGGACTAATAGGTCCTACAAAATCCAAGGCCCATTTTTCAAAAGGTTCATTGTGTACCTGAGGTTGCAATGGCATCTCACCTGAAGGAGAAGGTTTCCCTACCCTTTGGCAACTGTCACACCTTTTGACATACTCCCTTGCATCTTTAAACAAAGATGGCCAATAATATCCTAAATTAAGGATCTTATAGGCTGTCCTTTTATCCGCAAAGTGTCCGCCACAAGGTTCATCATGACATGCCTTGAGAATTTCAGGCATCTCATCTTCACGAACACACCTTCTAATGATCAAATCTGGACCTGTCTTGTACAACTCATTAGCGACCCATGAATATCTTGCACTATCATTAATGATTTTTCTTTTATCCCTTGCATTCATAATTGAAGAAAATTTTCCTGAAACTAAATAATTAGCAATATCAGCAAACCATGGAGTTTGAGTAGAAACTGCAAAAAGATATTCATCAGGAAATTGATCTTCAACCGGAGTGTCATCTTTGATATTTTGAATTCTAGACAGGAAGTCAGCCACAGTGTTTTGTTTTCCAGGCCTATCTAGAACAGTAATGTTGAATTCTTGCAATAATAACAACCATCTTATAACTCTACCATTAGTGATTGATTTATTCATTAAATATCTAATGGCAGAATGATCAGTGTGAATAAAAGTTTCATAGCCTGTTATATAGTGTCTAAATTTGTTAATGGCATGAACAAAAGCTAAAAACTCTTTTTCAGTTACAGTATAGTTTAACTCTGCAGGAGTCAAATTTTTACTGATATAATAGATGGCATAGGGAATTAAATCTTTCTGTCCCAATACTGCTCCCAGAGCTGTATCGGAAGCATCCGTCGAGATATGAAAAGGTAACTTCCAGTTAGGTCCCCTTAATATAGGTGCTTCAGAAATTTTGGTTTTCAGGGTTTCAAAAGCTAACTGGCAATCCGAAGTCCACTTAAATTCACAATCTTTGGTGAGTAATTTGAAGAGAGGAGATGCTATTTTGGTGAAGTTTTCTATAAATCTCCGATAGTACCCCGTAAATCCTAGAAAACTTCTTACATCTCTTTGACAACTTGGAATGGATAGGTTAGAAATATCTTCAACTTTCGCTTCATCAACTCTAATCCCATCCCCTGAAATGTGGTGCCCTAAAACAATACCTTCAGTGAACATCATAAAACATTTTTCATGACTAAGAGAAAGGTCTGCTTCTTGACATCTTTTTAAGACTTTTTCCAAGTTTTCTAAAGCCTCTTCAAATGTATCCCCATAAACTGTAAAATCATCCATGTACACCTCTACACAAATATGTATCGCATCGTAAAATTGAAGCATCGCCTTTGAATGTTATGTGCATTGCATAATCCAAATGGCAATACTGGCAGGGCATAGGTACCCCAAGGACAGGTAAATGTGGCTTTATCTTGGTCTTCAAGTGCTACTTGGATTTGATTGTAACCACTAAACCCATCTAGGAATGAAAAGTACTTTTTGCCAGCTAATGTATCTAATACTTGATCTATGAAAGGTATGGGAAAATGGTCTTTAAGAGTAGCTTTATTCAGTTCTCGGTAGTCAACACACACCCTCCATTTTCCATTTTTCTTAGGTACAATTACTAAAGGGGAAACCCACTGACTATCTGAAATAGGATAGATGAAGTTAACATTTAACAATTTTTGCAATTCTTCCTTGACAATTTCTCTAAGATTTGGATTCATCCGTCTTTGAGGTTGTCTGATTGGTTTGCAATTTGCCTCTATATAGATGTGATGAGTACAAGTATTGGGACTTATCCCTTTCATGTCAGTGTATTCCCATGCATATGCAGAAGAATGTCTCTGTAATACTTTGACTAGTTCTTCCTGTTGAGATTTTTCCAGATTTTTGTTTATGTTCAAGGTTTTGCCTGGAAAAATTTCACTTGTAGAACTGCCAAATTTGTCCATAGAATGAAGAGACATCTGTCTAGATGACAAGAACTCAATATTGGATTTCTCTTGAAATGATTCTTGTTTGTGCTCTGGAGAAGATTCAAAATTTTCTAGAGTATTCAGAATTTGATTATCTTCACCAATTTCTGAAATTGTGAAGAGTGGTTGCAAATATTCTTCATCCTCTATCCATTGAGTGTCATCTAGATCTGTAATTGTCCTAGCTGGAGGATATAAAGTGAATTTTTTTGTTGAACTTCCATCAGAAATATACATATCACCGGACCTACAACTAATAAAAGCATCAGCTGTAGCCAACCAAGGTCTTCCTAGTATAACAGGATGGCTTCCTAGATTATTCTTGGGTGTAAGGATCATGAAATCCACAGGGTACTCCCAAGAGTCTAGGGACACTGGAATGTCTTCTATTACCCCATCTGGTCTGATCACAGATCTATCTGCTAGTTGTAATAGTGTGGGTGTAAAGAGAAGATTAGGAAGTCTCAGTTTGTCCATGATTTGTCTACTCATGATATTTATTGCTGCTCCTAAGTCAATGAGTGTGTTTTGAATTTCAATTCCATTAATGTGAATTTTGACAACTGGATTTCCTGGGTCAAGGTACTTTGGAATAGTAATCTTACCCATCATAATATCTGCTATTTTTCCTACCAGTTGAATTTTCTTGGTTTCTCTTATTCTTTTCTTTGTTGTCTTCATACTCAACTCCTTTATTGTTTTGGCTAAAATTGGGATTTCCTTGATGGCTTGCAATAATGGAATTTTAATGCAAACATTTCTCAATTCATCCAAGAAATCATAATTAGGCACCATTATTTGTTTTTCTACACTTTTGTCAATTTGTAATCTTTCCGGAAAGGGAGGTATAGAAGTAGATGTGGATGGTTGCTCTAATACTGGAGTTGGGCTTATTGGATCTTTTTGTTTCAGTTTTTCAATGTTTTGGCCTTGAAAGGATGTTTCTTCCTCAAGACTTTTATTAACCCGTAGGGAGTCTTCCTCCGAATCATCTTGTTCTTGTATGATCACAGAAGGTTTCCTCTTCTCAAGTATCCTTCCAGACCTAAGTTGAACATCACTAAGGTCTAGAGGAGTGATTAAATAAGTTGGAAATTGTTGTCCTTCTATCATGTATGTATTCTAAGGATTCTTATTATTGGGGTTTGGTATGGGCTGAGCTGGTAATTGATTGGATTTTTGAGGGAATGGTAATGGAAGTGGTTGATTTTGATGAGGTTGGTTCAGATGATGTTGTTGAGAATTTTGTTGAAAATTTTGTTGAAGATTTTGAGGAAAATTTTTTTGAGGATTTTGAGGATAAAAATGTGGATATGGTGGATAGGATGGTGGATACTGATAGTATGGAGAGTATCTTCCATAGGGACTTTGTGTTCCTTGTGCCCAAGATTGAGATTGATTTTGAAATTGGGGCCAAGGTTGCTGCTAAGAATTCCAAGGTGGAGGTTGATTATACATTTGATCATGGAATCCTTGTGTCTGAGGTCCCTGCCAAGGTCTTCTAGATACAAAGTTAAGAGATTCTGTGGAGTCTTTAGGAGTTTCTTCTTGAAAAACAGCCTTGAGACCAGGAAGAGAAGGACAATTTTTGGTCTCATGTTTCTCAGAACAAATAACCAGATTTCTACAACTTTGACATCTAGAGGACACTCTCTCAAGGCATGTTTCTTCCTACATTTGGGACAAAAGATTGCCAAGGCATCAGATTCAGCCTTTTGCTTGTTTTGTATCTTGAGGGTGTCTATTTGTTCACTAAGACTCCCTAAGATGTCAGATTTAAAACCATCAAGCATGTGTCCTATTTCTGATCTACTTACTGTCCCAGAAGCAGATTTACTTGCCCTTGCAAGAGCAGGATCTCTTGGACCTTTGACAGTTTTGGATTTCCCTCTGGAAAGGTTGATACATAACTCAGATATTTCAGGTAATGTGAGTTGTGATATATCCCCTTTTCCCATCATGTTAAGGATATCCAACCACTCATCCCTAATGGTTTTCAACAAAAGAGATTTTAAAGTGTCTTGATCTAGGTTTTCCATTTGTGCCCTTTTTATGTTGTATTTAAATCTTTCCAAAAAATCTTCTAAGTTTTCATCTTCTTTTTGTAACATCTTGAACACTTCTTCCTTATGATTAACCGGCATACAATAATCCAAGTATCTCTCTAGAAATGCTTGTTTCATGTCTTCCCATGTCCTAATGGAACTACTGCTTAAGCTCATAAACCACTTCAATGATGCTCCTTTCAGAGTTGAAGGAAATAATTTCAATTTTTTGGCATCTTGAAGGTAGTCATAAGTCCTACACAGTACTTCAAATTCGAATAAGAAAGTCTCAGGATCCTCAGTTTTAAGTCCATAGAAGTTCGGAAGGACAGAAGGTGAAATGTTTTTCATGGTTGTATTGGTTTCTCCATCAAGTATAGGGAACCCAAAAGAGCTTCCTATTCTACCTCTTCCTCCATCTGCACCTCTACCTCCCCTTCCTCCTTCTCCTCTACCTCTTCCTCTACCTCCTCCAAATGTGTTTTCTCCATTAACAACTCCTCCTCCTCCTTCTTCTGCCATGGTTGACTCTCCCGTGGAAGTAGAAAGGTTTGTATCCTCAACAAAGGTTTTTGGATCCTCTACTATGGCAGGTTCAATGGATGAAGTGGAAGGTTTCTCTAATGGAATAGGTGACCTTAGATCTTCTAGAAGTCCAGGATCAGTAAAGGATGGAAGATGGGTTTGAGTTGAAGGTGTACTAGTTCTGGATCTGGATGAAACAAGTGGTGTTCTAGATGTCAAACTTCTGCTTCTGCTGCTTATAAATATTCCTCTTGAATCTCTCTCCCTACGCATAAAATTGTTTTTGGATGCTAAGAAACAAAGGTTACCTAGTTTTCACTTCCCCGGCAACGGCGCCAAAATGTTGTGCCTCAATCTAGTCTCCTAAACTGAGTTCATTTAATTGTCAACCAGGATTTGTAAACTGCTGAAGTGAAATGTACCATATGTACCTAGGTGCTTGCTTCCTAGTGCGTTGTATGTAGTGTTTTGTGATGTTTTGGTCTTTTATGTTGATTTATGATGTTTTTGGTCTTTTGAAGTTTTATGTTTACAATGAAAATGCCTAGAAAACTAATGAAAAGAGAGTGGTAGTCAAAAACACAGTTGAGCCTAATGTATGGAATGGAAAATGTAATCAAAAACATTGAAACAACATCTAAACTATGACTGAATAGAAACAAGAGCTTGATGATGACTTTTTAAACAAATGACACAAACTAGACTTTGAGAAATGATCACTTAAATATGCAAGTTTTCTAACTAGACAATCAGACACTAATCATGATGCAACATTCTATTCTAAACTCATCTATTCATGACTAATTTCTAGTTCTATTCTGCAATTTCAATTGAAGGTCAGAGTCTATTCTTCAAGAGTTATTGGTTTCTTTTCATGGTAGTTCTGTTGAGGAAAAGCTCTGTTTATAGTGAGGAATTTGCAGAGATATTTCAGACCTTGTAATGATGTTATCTTCTGTTCCTACAGTTATGGATCACTGATAGTTTTCAGAGCAAAAAGATATTTGTAAATAATGAAGGTCAGTTTTAGAATCCATCAACTAAAAATGGGATTTCCATAGCGCATAGTGGTGACTATGAGATGAATGCAATGGAATTATTTAAATAAGGGAGCTAAGATGCTCAAAAACTAGAACAATGTTAAACCATGTTTATCATCAAAACTTCTTGAATTGAAGTAGCTGGACATGAATTAAATGCAAAATGAAACTCTGGAGCATTCTAATTAACATGCACTATCCTATGAAGTTACACAATCAGTTTGTTCATCATGAGAGATATTTTGGAAGAGTTCCTTCTTGTGGAAGAGGTAGAACAATTTTGACTGTGGACTTGTATGCAATTGAAAGCAAATGAATTGAAAGCAATTGAAACTAAGTTGTCACATCACAGTCATATCTTGAACTTCTTAAGGATGTCTTGGAAGAATTTCTTCTTGTGGAAGAGTGGTTAGGACAAGTGCAACTATGATAGTGAAGACTAAAAACTACAACTAATTCCTATGACACTATAGCTATTGATCATTAATTGTTAAGATTTATTGGAAGAATGTCTTCTTGTGAAAGAACTATGATGAATATAACTACAGTTTCTAGTTAAAAACAAATACAACTCCTATCCTACAGTACCATAGTCATTAAACATTCATCGTTTTGATTTATTGGCAAAGTGTCTTCTTGTGGAAGAACTGGAACGAATTATGGCTACAGTAGCTAGCTAAAACAATTACAAATCCTATCCTACAGTACCATAGTCATTAAACATTCATCGTTTTGATTTATTGGCAAAGTGTCTTCTTGTGGAAGAACTGGAACGAATTATGGCTACAGTAGCTAGCCAAAACAAATACAAATCTAACTGATATCCTACAATACCATAGTCATCAATCATTCATCATTTTGGTCTGTTGGAAGAATGTCTTCTTATGGAAGAACTTGAATGAGTACGACCACAGTATATAAAACACAACAACTACTAATTCAATATGCAGAACGTAAAGACAGCTAGGAAAAACTTATCTAGTTTACGCTAAGGAAATCCGTTCAAGGGGCCGGGGCCCTCTACCACTTGACGGCATTCGACTTCACAATTAAATCACGTCTTCAAGATAATTTTGTCTGCTCCATTAACAATGCAATAGTCTGAACATAATTCTCTGTGTCTTAAAAGACGTAACACAGAGTTTTACACCAAAATCTAGCAGCAAATCTACACAAAATTTCTAACTAAGCTCTCGGCCTATTCAAGAGTTTTTAAAGTAAATGCAAGTAACAATAATTACAATAATTTAGGAATGATGTCTTCCTAATCAAAATCATCTTAGGAGTCTTTAAGGTGGCTGCGTAAAAGAGAAAAGACACCTGGACTGTAACAGTCCTAGTAGGAGTCGTCTTTCACAAAATGTGTTCCCACGTGCATAACCGTACACAGACTTCATTTCCTCTTCCATGACGAGCAACACACCATGTAGGCACGACGTGGATCATTCCCATATGCGTTTTTCCTCAAGAGGCCACCTGGAACATGCTCAAACATAAAGGTAGCTGCAGAATCGCCGGTTAGCTACAGAATGCCTGCATTCTGCAGCTAGTTCCGGTGAAAATGCTTAACAATGGCAACAATCACAAAATTCATAAAGTCAGTTATGTAAACCATTCTAGAAGTAATTTTAACTATTTTTATTGATCAATTGGGTTTAAAATGGAAATGGACAAGGGAAAAATGAGGTAAAATGAGGTGAAGGAAAGCACAAATTTGAGGCTCAACAAGTTGTATTTTGGCTCAGGGAAAATTTTCTTACAAAGTTTCAAGGATATTTCATTGTAGTCAGAGGGCGGAGAGAGTATGGAAAGACATGAGTGAAAAGCCACACATCCACTATTGTGGGGTTGCTCCAAAGTCTGGCCATATTGCTTATCTTTTGAACTTTTATTTCCTTTCCCGTAGAAGGAGGCTTTCGACATTTAATTTCCAAATTTTTTTTCTTTAATTAGATTAAATATTCCTTCAATTCAACATTTTTGGAATAAGCAGTTCCCTTCATTTTATGCAAATTTATTTTTTATGCAGGTGTGGTGAGCTTTATTTCAACCAATACCTTTTAAAATTCATTTATCTTTGGAATCCAATCTTCAACGTTATATCATTTTTGGGGCACTGTAAGAACCCTTGCATACTAATCCATGTGATGACAAAATGTACCAATTTTCTCATTGAAGAGAAGAAGATAGTATTTTGAGGAATCGTTCAATGAGGATTTTTCATGCTGCTATAGAGACAGACAAGTCATCCGATGAAGAATTCACAAGTGAAGAATTTAACACCTTGCTTGAACATAAATTTAATATTATTAAATATTTGATTTACAAATTGGATTATTTGCAAGAGCAAGAGAAGGATGAATAACCATTGCTTATCCTTTGTGCCAATTGTCGAAAGAAACACTGCCTTGGAAAGTGTCCACTTAGTGGTCTAAAAATTTGTGAAATTTGCAAGGATGGTCATGCAACTGAACACTACCCATCACTGCCACGATTATGAAAGGTAATCGGGGAATCAAGTAAGGTATCGAATCAACTTCTAGGTATAACTCAAAACCGAACATCATTTGATACTTGGAATAATTCTTATTCTCTTGACTAGGTTACTCAACATGTTTATAAGCCTGCAGTTTCATGGCAAACTTTTAATCCTCCTCCAGTTGAATACCCTAAATCATGGCCAGAATGGCCCTCTCCTTGGCTGTCATCCCCAAGCCAAATATCTCCATGGCCTCAATAATAATTTGGATCCTTATCTCTAGGGAAATATCCCATGAAAATTCAATCATATGAGCACCAACAACAACCACAATTTCTTTTGAGTGCACCATTAACTTATCCTCCTTCATGATCCCAGCTGTATGTGCAACCTTACTCTAACCCTAATCCTTACCCTAACCCTAGTTCATACCCTAGTCCATACCCTAGTTCATACCCTAATCCATACCCTAACCCTAATTCATACCCTAGACCTAACCCTAATCCATACCCTAGACCTAACCCTAATCCACACCTTAGACCTAACCCTAATTTTAATTTAAAACCTAGACCTAACCGTAGTCCAAAGCCTAATCCCAATCCAAATCCAAACCTTAGTCTAGGAATTAACCAAAACCCTAGCCCAAACCACATCCTAAACCCTAATCTAAACCATCAGGTTGCACATCAATTTGAGCCACGTATTCTTCCCATTGATTCCTCTATTTAACATAATGCTACATCTTCGATGTTCTAAAAGGGAATGAATCTAGAAGCTACCCCGATTACCACATAACATTCACCCCGAGAAGGTGTAATTCAAATACTACAAGAAGAGCAATCTTTCATTGGAACTTGTTCTAAAAATGTTTTTAAAACTCAAAACCGTAGAATCTCTCTCAACCATTCTTGTCAATTTGAAAAGTAGATATTTGAGCCTGAACTTGAGGGATTTATCTTTTATCTTTCACCTGGTCCCTTATGCCTCTAAGAGAGTGAATATCAAAATGTGGAAGACTTGGATCAGTTGGAAAATCACAAATATGTGGATTCCATTGAATCCTGATTTATAGCAGTCAGCATGCCATATTATTTCCTTAGCATTCAAAAACTCTTGGTACCATATCAATTGAAGCAACTGGTTTCTCATGCTTTTGTATGTCTTGAAGTCTATTTTTTAAAACTAAGTGTGAGTATAATCGAAATTTTTTTATGCACATGGCTTCATTGGAAGCACTCTTATACTTGGACAGGAGTCTTTCACCTCTTCGGTTAAATTAGGGTAGGAGAATAAATGAATAAAGAAGTTACAATTCTATTAGGGTTTTGAATTTTAAATCATGGCTATTAAATCTACTTTGATCTAGATTACTTGTTAACACACACATTTGTGACAAATGTTGTTGAGTACAATTCACTCTAATACCTTATGATTTTGTAAAAGTAACCATGATTAATCACTCTAATGAGTTGTCATCTTATATATATATTTTCAGTTTCCCTTAGAAGTTACTATTGGAAAACCCCTATGGTAGACCACTCTTGTACAGATCATAATGAGCTATTCAGGAGAACACTAGCATTCTTAACTCAAAGAATCTTTCAGTCATTGTCTGGGATATCTTTAATAAGTCTTTAGGGTAGAGGAATTAGTCAAAAATGATTATTCATTAAAAAAATTTCATGCCATCCCATACTTTTAAGAAGTAGATATGTCTCCCCACTTAATAAGTAACCTTTAAGGTTAATAATAATCAGATCTACAAAAATTTAGGGAAGGATAGGAGGTGTCGTGATGAGCCGACCTACCATGATCATGAGACATAACATGCATGACATTACTACTATTGGTGACCAAGCCAGAGTAATGGCTTTCAGCCAAAAATCTGGAAGACAGGAGGTCTCATCACGAGCTGGCCTATTCATCCATGTTACTTCTTATGAGTGGCACTGCCATCAGTTGGTTACCAAGCCAGGAAAGTGGCCTTCCTCTAAAAAAAAAAGTCAAATAAAGATAACTCTGAACCTATATCTAGTAAGTGGGATATTTACATTTCTCTAGGTTAAAAGACATCCCTATCAAGGTTATGGAGACCTGCGGGCAACAGGGCCATGTCTATGGTATTAAAGTTAACTTCATACTATGATTTGCTTGGTTATCCTTCTCTTTCCCCTAAGAATAATCATTTTTATTGGGAAATGGTTTTAAGACAATTTGAAGGTGATGCTTTGAGTTCTATCTTTCAAAAATTGAAGAATATTTAATGATGTGGTACCCTTAGTTGAGGTAATTCTTTGTACTAGATTAAGAGGAAATTTATTTTTGAATTCGGATGACAATGTCATTTAGAGTGTTCAAATAAAGAGATTGTTCATTGGTATCATAAATCACTTTAATTTTCAAGGTATTCAAAGTGATGAATTACTAAATGAAGATTACTCACAAGGTGTTGGTTGCCGACAATGTGTATTGATTTTAGTTGCCTCTAAATATGTGCTACATAACCTAGGTACAACATTATTATAGTAGGTGCAGCAATATTGTGTTAGTATTTTTGAAATTTCACCTCTTCAGTGAAATATGATTCTTATCATAAGACTTTGGGCAGAAACAAAACAAGGAATTCATTTGGGATAAGGTAACAAGTATGTGCAACACCATTTTCTCCATAAATGTTACTTTTGGTACCTGATCTTGTTTTATCATTTCACATGGTTTTAGTTGGTAATGTAATAGTAATAAAAATGTTGCGGGTGAATGAATCCATTAAAACATCATACATCTTCATCCTTACTTGCAAAAATCATTGCTGAAATTTTCCCTACCTTATTTCACCATCTTATAGTTTTGGCTTGCATGAGGACGTGCAAGAAGTTCAGCGTGGGGGGATGTTGAACTGCATCTTTGTCCATTTTTTTTTGTTTTTATCGAATAGATACATGGTTGTACGTAGTATTTTAATCATTGTTTATCCATTATACTGTTAATTATAGGCATTTAGAATTAAATTATAAATTCTTGATATTAATTAAATTGAATAAGTGTTTTGTGTAATAGTCTCATTAATAAATGCCTTCTTGATGGTAGGTGGTGGTAGATTCTCTATCTTTGGCAAAACCGGAATTATGATTCATGGATGGTGGATCGTGCATCAAATTCGAGAATGTTGAGAAAATGATGAATGCTATTTTTTTGAGAATGTTTTATGAATGTTTAAATATGTCTGATTCATCGCACCTTCGTTGTCACAAGAATGTTTTTCTCTTGAAAATCACTAGCTTTGAAGGAACACTTGACACGGATCACACCAACATTTATTTTCGAAGAAGTTTATGGTGAAGCCCATCATTTTGTCTATATTTCGCTATACAAGGAGGGGTGTTCTTTTCTTATGGTCAAACAGGCTGTGGTAAAACATCACAGAATTGCCTTTGCAACATAGGGTCTCTCTGCAACATGGTGCCAGAAGGGATTCTCCAACAACATAGAGAGCATAAAAGCAACATTGAGGGGTTTGGCAGCAGATTCCATATACATACACTATGACCTCGCTCAACTCTTTATAATGGTTGTCACCAAGGCAAACAAGTCTTGTTATCAGTCTTGAACTCTTAGAGTGATTCTTATATAGTGAAGATCTTCTGTAATGCCTGAATACCCAGCTCAATGTCCACAGGAAGTTTACGATTCTCTTTCTAATAATTTAAAGTGTACTACTGAACATGAGGGAATGCATGCACTTCTGGTCCTCTACTGCATCAGCGAAGTCAGATGGGCAATTAGAGATGCGGGACAAGAAAAAAATACATTGATCTAATCACTTCTAATTCATATTTGCAACAACAGGGAGCTTTTGGATTTAATAAATTTCTTTTGCCTCTGCCTCACAGTGCATCGATTACTGAATTTGGGGCAGTTGGAGGTGGAACCACTCTTAATAAAAATTCCTTTTAAAATGCCATCTTCTACCTCTGATCCTTTTCTAACAAAGGTGGCGCCAAGCTATTTTTTCCTATAGGTAGATGGTTGACAGTAAGCTTCAACCTCACATGCCACTTGACACTAAATTTGGATTCGAACTTCGTCTTTTACATTAAGCCGTCTCGTCGTCAAGCACTTATAACGAAAATGGAACGTGAGTGCATATTTTTGGAATCTGAGATAATTATGGACTATAGTCTTTTACTTGGAGTTCACCTGCGTAGCTCTTGGAGCCAAGAATGCATGTGAATGGAATTTTGTAGATGCTAGCCTCATCCTTTGTATGCGTGGTGATGGATGTATGCATGAAAAGGTATGGCTTTTCATCTCCCGTGAATCCGTGGGATGTGGTAGAATTTTCAGGGGAAGCAAAAATACAATTGGATTCTTTCCTTCCATCTTTCAATATTTCAGTGATGGCAAATGAATTTTATCATAATGATTCATTATCCGATAGAAAAGATAGATTTGTTGATGGTGCCATATTAGAGGTAGCAAGAACATTACCAAGCTGGTCGGAAGGGGATTTGCCTTTCCTCCCATGTATGGAAAAGAATGTTGTTGAAGAGCTTTAGAAGGAATGCTGGAAAATATTGGGAACGTTTCCTACCATTGTCAATCAGGATCTCAATAATTTAGCTGTAGAAGCTAACTCAAATGGTAGTAGAAAAATTCGTGAAAGCGCAACAAAACACCGGATTCATCGGAAGCAACTTATAAAAAGGAATATTGAATCTCTATCACTGTACTTGGAAAGGCTATTGTTTTGAGCAGTTAGAAATTTCAACTTTCATCATTCTGAGCTAATGTTTGAATTCAGAAGTTGTGCCTAGGATCTATTAATATTCATCTTGATAACTATCAAGGAAACCAATGTTGCTGCATTTCATTATCTCGTACACCAGAGAAGTAGGAGGAGATGATCAAGGGTTGAGTTATCAAAAATCCATTACAATCTTGAGATGCTAACCGAGAAATCTCTTAAAGAGAAACGACTTTATGATATCATGATCAGTTTGGACGACCTTTTCCACTCGAACGCATGGTAAGTTTTCTATTGTTGATGAAAAGGAAAATTCAAATGAGTTTCAAAAATGTGGGATCTTACTAACAACATGGAGTGAACAAATGATTCTAGAACAGTAGAACTGGAGCAAGCGAAATTAACCAACTATAGTTGTAACAATTGTTGATTACCTAAACTTAGAAAGTCATATTTTGTTTAGGTCCAATTTTTTTCAACAAATCATGTTAATTAAAAGCATAGGTCCGAGCAAGTGGGACAGGTTGTTGTTATAAAATAGAGGGTTACACACTGAGGAACCCAATCTTGGAGATCCAGATCCGACATCGCATTTTTTTGCAGTAAGTATGTGAGTCTATCAATCAAACAGGATGGGATCGATAGGAATAAAAGGAGAAATTTCTCATATGTATAGCATGATTTCTTAAATGTAAAGTCGAATTCCTGAAATATGGATCCGACATCGAAGTTTGCAGGAGCAATGTAATGGAGATAGGGACTGTTGTGTGAAAACCAAAATATTTTGGCCTGTGACTTTTATAAATCGATTTCCAAAGGATGTTTTAAATATATACATTCGCCTTCAATTCGTAAGTAGAAGCGTTGTGCCATGAGTAGTTTCAAATTCCATATTTTATGTTTTAAGCAGTAGCATGCTTACTCTAGGCGTGGGAGGGCCCACCACCTCTGGAGCTAAGCTTATCAATCAGCAGGACATAAGTAGATGTATCTGTAGTTTCTGATTTTTGTATGAATGTGTGAATTTTTGGTAGCTACGGTTCAATTTCAATTCAGTCATCTTTGTATTGCGCAAATTAATGGTCTATAGAACTATTACTCATTACATAATCTGCTTTTTAATTGCAATATATATTCTTCTTATTAAATCAAATGTAATGGGAGATAGGAATATAATGATCATGATTTCTGAAATTGAATATGGAATTAGAACGTATTTTAATAGTTCGAATTTGATTATAGAATGACAATAATGCTTTGAGTTTGAGTTTGGTTTGCATTACCTAATTTCTTTGAATGTTTGGAGAATTTAAATGCACATTTGATTTGTTTACGCATGACTTCAGTCAATAATTAGATCTCTTCTTAATTAGTTTTGTTATTGTTTTCATAGTGTAATCATTTTCTTATAAGAGCAAGTCTGAGTGCGAATTTGATTAGGTAGAGATATCAAGTTTAAATGCATCATGATTTAGTTTTAGTTATTGAGTTACATGATTCGTTTTTAGGCTTGATTTTTAGTAGTTCCTTTTCATTTAGATTGAAAAATTTAAATAGAAGGTTTATCATAGATTACCTACAATGCCATTTTTAATAGGATATTTTAAGTGTTATTTTATATGAAGCAAAGTAGTTTTGTTTTAGCAATAGTTAGGATTGTCTTTTGTTATTTTGAAAATTGAGTTTGTTTTCAGGAATAGTTCTAGTTAGTTTAAGTTGTGAATTTATAACGTGTGTCCTTTTTTCTTATCTCAAGATTAGTTTTAAGTGTTAGTTTCAAGTTAATGAGAGGAAGAAATAGATCAGGATATCATAGGAGATTTAAAAGGTAAAGTTCAAGTGCGATAATGATTTAGAATTTCTTTGTATAGTCTTACGGTTTAATTACAGTATGGAATTTTCTTGATGAAATTAGTTAAGTAGGTTACCTTTTCAAGATTGTTTATTTGCCAGCAAAGGTGTGTTTTATTCAAGTACCTAGTTCATCATTACAAAGGAATATATTTATACTCTTACCATTAAGTTGAGCCAATACGCAGTACAACTCACATTTACGACTCTCGGATTGATAATTGATATTGAGAGGTTTAATTCGACAATTAAGCCGACCAAAAATGAGTTAAGAGGAAAGATTTGATTGTAAAAGCTAAAATATGATTGAGTTTTGTCATGATTGAATTTAATATGGTTGGTAGCATTGATTAGTTGGTATTGCATGAATGTGTTTGATTAAAGTTGTCTGCAAGTTGTAAAAAAGTTATTGTGCTAGTTTACTTCATGTTACTGGTCTGTTGGTAACAATACACTTTGGAAATTAGAGATGTTTGTATTGTTACCATAATTTTTATTGACATTTGCACATTAGTGATAAATAAATGTTATATATGAATAAATATTTACATATGCTTTTATGCATAACAATACTATATGCAAGAAACTACTATGATTTCAAAATTAAATACTTGTTTAGAAATGCATACATATGACTAGAAGTTCTTGAAGGTGGAAAAGAATTTAGATCATGATACAAAAAAATTATTAAAGTGGTTGATTTAATAGTTCTACCAAATGATAGAATTAGTAGTAATCAAATGATGTTGATTACTTTATTTTTTTAAACCTCACAACTATACGAATTGATGATTTGTTGTTAGCTAGTATGCATTAATGATTGTTGATTTGACACACTTCCATAAATTAAATGACATGTTAAAATAGTTAGAAACTATGGGATTATTAATGATTAAAATTGTATTGTTCATTTAAATATTTTTTTGGAAGAACAACTTTATAGAATCTTTTCTTTAAATTCCATAGATGTAGCATCCATAAGATGTATGCTTGATTTTTATGCTTATTTTCACACATGAAAGTGGTATTATGAAAAGTAATATTACCAATACCTTTATAGATTGCTAAAATAATAAGAACATATATGCATGTGAAAGTGAATTTCATCTTGAGTGTATTTGACAAAAATAATTGTGCAAAATATTATTTTGTAGATGGTATGGTTTTAGTAAAAACAATTGTAACTAATGTTGTTGATGCAATTAGCAACATAAAAACCCATGAAAGGTAAAACATTCCAATGTGATTTGGAACTATAATTGAGAAGGTATAATGTTATGATATGAAATGTATGGTATTGTTTTTCTAAATTGCATTATGGTTATGTGTTCAACTCTGAAAAGAATACCACCTAAAGGATATGAGGTGTTAGTTCTCAATTTGTCTCAAAATTACTTTCATAGATTATGGGACCCATGTTAAGCGTCATGTATGAGTGCATGTTGTACTTAACTGTTCCTTTTGATTTGATGATAATGTGAATATGGTAAGTTATGTAAGTTAGAGTGGGAAAATGTGTTAAAGAGAATTTCACATGTAAAATAGTTATGGAAATTTTTGAAAGTCCATGGAGGCCTTGGGTTGATGGAAGTTGCCTACCCAGATTTCCTCTCCCTAGAGATAGATGATATCAATAAGGAAAAAGAGTTGGCCAATATGGTGAGAGGGGAAAAGCCTTAGACAACTTTGATGTTTTGGATCTTGTTAGAGGAGGCCTAGAATTTTGTCATGGAAAGGATGTTACTAGAGGAATAAGCAATATTTTTCCAAGGGAATCCTATATTGAACCCTGTGTGGTAATTGGAATCCTTGAGTTGGTTGGCTAGTGGAATTATAGCCTGAACCCTATATGGTTAGTGAAATCCTAGACGTGAACTATTGTTGTCAAAGTTTTAGGTGGAATTCTTAGGGTCTCTATCAAAAAACTATGTGGATGTGGAAATGGCTCAATTTTGTTGTGGAAACGAGTTCCCATTCATTGGGAGGAGAATTATTTTGCCAATATGGTTATCATAGTTGAACAAGTTAACTAATCAGATGAGCGATTTCTTAAAAACGGTTTTTATATATGGTTATATATTATTTTTATGTACATCTTGAAATGAAAGGATCTTATTGTTAAAAAAGGAAAATTTGGAAGGTTGATTTCCTTTATTGTACCACCAATCTTATGAATATCTTAACAGGGGATAAGACAGTATGCACTTGGTGCATTTATTAATCATTTCGACAATTAGAGAGTTAGGTACTCTCTGATTACATGCAGAAGTACTATATGGATGCCTTTAGTGAGGGGCTAAGAAAATATGAATTTGGTGTAGTTATTAATAATTTTGATGACTAAAGAGCTAGTTGTTCTCTAAGTACTTGGAAAAGTGCTATGATAATGATTGATATTTGAAGTATTGTGCATATCATAAAATATCTCATAAATAATTAAGGATTGAAAATTTTGTGATCCATGTGGTCATGTTGAATTTGTTGATCATACATTACAAGGTGCTTTCAACAGTTGAGAAACCACCTATAGTTAAAAATTTTCATAAAGTGACCATGATTTTCAAGAGTAATCGGTAAGTAATGGTAAGTGGGTATAGAGACTTTTTTTTGTTTGCATGAAATTGAATAATGGATAAGTGCTGGAAAGTAGAAATTGTTTTTTTTTCAGTGTAAATTCATATGACTATTGATAAAAAAATTATTGTTTCATTTAATGGTATTTCCTGGAAATGAAAACCCTTCATTTTGAAGGGGACGGATTCCCTTTTTTGTTGTTCAAATTTTATATCATGAGTAAAAGATGATTATAAACACTAAGGACAATGTTTTATTTAGGGTGGGGGATGTAATATCCCCACTGATAAAACTTCCCTAAAAACGTATTTGGGAAAATATTACAAATTTGACATATATATTTATAATTTGACATATATGTTGGACCGATCCAGTAAAAAATTAGTTGCGGTCTGGTGGTTGTAACTACCAAAGAATTACCTTACCATTCAGTTGTATTATTAGTGCGAAGAAAGAGTCAAATGAAGTTTTTAGCAACATAGAGGAAGTTCGTTTCTAGAAGGATCTATTCTCTAAAGGGAGGGATTGTGGTTATGAGATATGGAGAGGCCACTAGCCATCCTTTGTCCATAACATCCTCCACCCTTCTAATAGTTATCCACTCATGTTTCAGTTTATTAACCTATACTGGACCATGCTAGCATTATTTACACGCTATAATATCTTTATATATGTGGATGGAGCTATATAATTAGTGTTTCTTTTATGAAGGTTGATTGTTATCATTCAGAATTGAAATACCAACAGTACGAATGGAAAGAAGGGAATTCCCTCATAGCTGGGTTGTGTATTCCTTAAATCATAATGATTAATGTTTCCAAAGACTAAGAAAAAATTTCAAGAACAAAGGTTGCAAAAAGTGCTCTATGCATAAGTTAAATCAACAGAAGAAAGAGGTGGCCAGTTCCTCTGTGCAAGGGAAATGAAAATATACCATTAGAAATGAAGTAAAAACAAAATATATGTCTCACGAGAAGGAAAAATAAAGAAATATGCTTGGTTGAAGCTCCAATGTTAGTCCTGCAATTGTTATTCTAAACTTTTGAACGAGCATTGCAAGATTTTGAGATTAATGGACACAAGAGGCTAAAGGGAAAATCCTTTTTCCTTAACATTCAATTTTCTTGTAACTTTATCACGGCCCATATTCAAGGAAATAAAGATAAGTATCTTTTCCCAATTTTATTGAATAAGAATATTCATTTATTCTACAAGTTTTACTTGAAAATATATATATGTTTTAAGCACAAAAACAATAAATATGGTGCTAAATTCCTTTGAGAAGAATATGTGTTTATTTTTAATATAATTCTTGAGGAAGAGATAGGTATTTTGTGAATAAAATAATAGCTAATTATGATAGACTTTACTGAAAATAAATACATATTTTCATACAGAAAGAGAATAGAATAATTATTGTGGTAGGTTTCTTCTGAAAGAAATATGTATTGCATGCATGATATGAATAACTATTGAGCTAGATTTTCATGAAATAATATATGATATTTTATATCAGTTTCTTGAAAAGAACATTTCTTCTATTCACATAGATTATCGTTACTTTAATAATTTTATTCAAGAGAATGTGTGTTTTATATAGATAGAAGCTATAACCATTAAGATAATTTCTTTTTAGAATAAACTTACATAGTTTCATGAAAAAAATGGATATTAAGATATTTTTCTTTTGTAAAACAAAAGAAGTATTTATACATACAAAAGTAATAGTTGAATGTGATAGTTTCTTGAAAAGATACATGTATTTGTGTGCATAGGAACGATATCCATTGTGTTGGCTTTATTTTATGTATTTGCATGCACCAAAAGTAGTAGTTGAGGGGCTAGGTTATTTTGAATAAATTTTATATCATTGCATGATCGGGAATGATAGTTTTTATGTTTGAATTCTTGAAAAGAAAAACTGAATATGTATTTGGATGCATATAATGTTTGGCTTATTGAAAAGACTGTTTGATAATAGCAGAAAGTGTATTTTTCTGTGCATGAAGAATAGTTATTTTTTTGAAAGATAATATATGATTAGATGATAATTTCTAATGTGTTAGATCCTTTTCAATAATGTTTATCTAATTGCATGAAAGGAATTCAAATAGTTGTGGTGGTTTTATTTTGTGTTTTTGTGAAGGGAATCACATTTAATATGGAATTGTATCTTGGAAAATTGTCTCTCTTCTTATTGTTTTCAGATAGTAATAACCATGGAGGTTATTTAATGTGATGCCTTTTGTGGATATAATTAGTTGTTTCTCTTCTTGTGATAGTGTGGGATAAGGACAAGTAAGCAAGCTTGGGTTATATTTATGTATTTACTTACATATGTGAGTTATGGATTGCTAGATGTGACATAACCATACACATGTAAGAGAAGGTAGGCATGCTTTGATAGTTAAGTGTTTTTAATTAACGCATGCGTAGTGTTGTTAAAAAAAGCATGTTACAATATTTTTTTTAGGTTTTACGAATGCACATGAATAGATATTTAATCATAACTAGTAACTATTTGTTATTGCTTTGGTCAATATTTTATCTAATCATGATATCAAAGAATGTTAATAGTACGTAATAGTACGAGTCGCAGGAAAATATTGTGATCTATGCAAAGGATAAATTATGTTAAACATTTCAGAAAGTAAAGAATTCATGCCCCATGCAAGTTGAGGAATGTTAGCTCCAGTATGATGCATTGATGGGATAATTGGACCAAAAATACATAGAGGTTGATGATTTGTGGGTAAATGATATGATATTCATTGTAATAGCTTCTAGCTAGATATATTTTATTTAAGATGATATTTCTTTGTAATATTTTATGGAAATGGTAAAGGAATGGACCCCCTACAGGTTATTGACTGAGTGATGAACACACTTACAAACATTTAATAAAATTAAAATTTTATTGGTTTTCACACTACAAGGTTTCTAGGGTATATTAGTGTTTAATGATGTGTTTTCATATTGTATCATTTTTATGATAATGACTCCTTGCATGACGTGACATTTATACTATTAAGTATGTGTTTAACTAACTCAGTTAAAAGAATCATAGAATTGATGCAAGGTTACAACAGGTAGTCTATGTTAGTGTGTCATAAAAGTTGATATTATGCTATGTAACAGACTATTCTTTTACTAACATTACTCTAAAATAATAATGAATATCTTATCCAATAATCAATAAAAGAATAAGGAATAGTAATTCATAAAGTTACACACCGGTAATTTTGTAAAACAATTCTAACTCTATGCATTTTTCCATGAGGATGCATTTTCAGCGATCGACATGATATTATTGTAGAGCTATAACTTCATCTTCAGGTGTCCAAAACTTGAAAACTTTAGACCTTCTATGTAGAAGCCTTACCAATAAAACAACTCTATCAAAATTAAGAAATATTTCGATATAACTTTAAATATAGATTGAATTGCAGATTTTGTAATACTTCAGAAAGCTTCAGAGAGAGACTTGTTTCCTTCGCAACGCATCTTGTTAATCTTCAAAGTGATTGATTTAATGAAAGGTGAAAATCATTCATGTTATCTTATTATAACCGACAACTTGCCATTCTTGGGAAACCATTCTTTAATTTTACGATAAAAATATCCCAAATTCGATTAATCTGAAATAAAAACTTAATGTAAGTATCAAGTTACAAGCTCGCGTGCTTTGAACACGATTTTGAATTTAACCATTAAAATAATTTAAATTTAATAAATCTAATTATATATATATATATATATATGAGTTTCTGGGAAGTTATTTAAATTGGTGATAATGAAATATTATGTAAAACTAATTTAAAATTAAAAGTGAGATAATAATAATAATAATAATAATAATAATAATAATAATAATAATAATAATAATAATAATAATAATAATAATAATAATTAGTAATTAAATCAATTCATATCTATTTTAATTTTCGGTAGCAAACATTTCCTCAAGTTTTACACTTAGAAAAGAGGTTTACACCTTGAGAGATATTTGATCCTGATGCAATGTAGTGTTAATATGAGATCTAGGTTATTTTTTATTTAACTTAGAATTATTTTCATTTTTGTTATAATACAAAAATTTCAGTTCAAAGTTTATAATACTAGTATAGATCCATGAGAGGGATCAAATCTCATTATATGAAAAATTCACCTCTTTTTGGAAGAAAAAATTAAAATGTTTAGATATAATCAATTTTATTGTTTGATAAATCCATCGTGTAGTGGTTTCTATTTTATATTAAAAATTGAATGGAATTCACATTTTCCTCTTATTAAGAACTAAATCAGTTTACCTTTAATTACTTTTTCCTTAATTTTTCGTTGTTTGAATTAGATTATTATGGAATAATTTATTATTATTCATATTTTATATTAGAAATTGAATGAATTATAGATTTTCTTTCTATTAAAAAGTAGCTAAATTAATTTAGTTTTAATCAACAAACCAATTTAAATGGGATTATGAATGTTTTACACGTTTTTAATTAAAAGTAACTAAATATGTCTAATAATTTAAGATATATATATATATATATATATGACAATATTTTTAAGGGACAAATGTCAACTCCAAATTGAGTAAGGACATAGTTACACATATTATACATATCATAATATTTTTAATAAATAAAAAAGCTAAAATTTCTTAATTCTAAATTTATTTTTCATTTAAAATAACCAAAATATCTGAGTTCATAATTTTTTAGAATATTTATTTAATCATTTATTATTATTATTATTATTATTATTATTATTAACGAGAATTTCTCTTGTTCCTTTATTTCTTATTTATTTACTATTCATTTTTTCCACCATATTAATTTTTTTTTTTGGATTTAAGCAATGATGATGATGATGATGAACGTCCTTTAAGACCAAAGTCGTCTATCCGACCTTAAGAGAGGAGAAAGAATATAAGTTTGATTCTTCAAAATCTTGTTTCTATGGTCAAAGAGAAGAGAAGTAAGTGCTCCAAGATCGTTATAGGTGCATTGGATTAATAGGTCAAGAAGATTGGAAGTGTGGGAGATGGTAGGAAATTGAAAGTGAATGTGAGTAAGAGTCAGGGAGTCTAAAAGGAAGTTCTTTTCATCTTCCACTTGCTTAGAATTTCAAATATGACATATTCTATCATTCCAAGGGGTCTTCGAAATAAAGCACTATCTGGTCTCACTCTGAAGCTCATGGGGATTAGTTCCTATCTTAACGATGTTCATTTTTTTCATATTGCTGGAAAACCCAAAGAGATAATTCTGATTATCAAGGGTGAGGTTGATCACTTTCTTATAGAACCTTACCTTTCTTTTACCCTCAAGCTCCTGATCCTCCCATAACTTTTCCTTAAAATTCGAGCTAATAGTAGTTTTGATATTATCTTTGCTACCCATACTGAGCTCCTCCTTAATTCCCCAATGGTTGAGCCAGGACTGAGCATCCATATGCCACCCACCTCAAGGTAAGGGTTTTGACTACAATTAGGAGCAATTTTAGGGAGCCTTTTTTATTCCATGTTGTCAAGCTTTTTCTTATACATCTAATATCTAAACATAGTCGTACTTTCAATGGGGGGGAAACTAGATTCGATGAAGAGGATAGGATAGGGAGTATTGCCCTTCATTTTAAGGTTGTAGGTTATGAATTGCTTTTCAGTTTATTAAATAAAATTGAATTAATTCATTATCTTGATTTACATTTTATTTATTTTATTTTTTCCATTTTGTTATTAAAATTTTAGTTTTATTTCTTAGAATACTTAATTTGACTTAATTATTTTTATTTTATTTATTTATTTATTTATTTGTTTTCATTTTCTTATTAATATTTTTCAGTTTTCTTGTTTCCATTAATTAAGTTTTACCTTATTATTAGTGACCTTCATTTTGATTAAATAATAATATTAATAGAGTTAATTTAATTATTTATTTACAACTAATTTCCATTCATTAACTTATTTTAATTAAAACAAGTTCATTATTTAATGATATTTTTTTAGTCAAAACTACTTGTTATATTGTAAGGGCTAGAAAACATCTCTCTTCATCTATTTTATCTAATGCCATGATCTTGTTCATTGTCTTAATCTAATTCCATGATATAGTTCATCATCTTCTCTTGAAGATGAACCACACTAGATGGTTCAAAACAGGTCGACTAAAATTTTTTTATATGTGATTTTTAGGAAAAGATATTTCAACAATCATAACTAAAATAATCATTAATTTCTTTTAAATGTTAAAATTAAGATAATGTGCATATTAGAATTTCAGAAAACCAAATTTTCACTGCCTAACCCCAGTTTCGCAAAGTTATTTTTTGGTTTTGTTTCATATTTAAATTTCATTAGTTAAAACTATTCTAACTTCCCTTATTTAATTTGAGTAATTAAAGTTTTTTCTATTTTTAATATTAAAATTATTTTTCTATTCAATATATAATAATTTCCTAGAGAGGGTCTCTCTAACCTAGTATAAGTTAGATGTATAAGGTAGAAATGTAGGGGTAATGTAAGTATGTAAACAATTTTAGATGTTCGCTAACTTAAAGAATAATAAAAAGTTAAAACTAATAAACAAAAAATTAAAAGTAATAAATAAAATTTTAAAATTAATATAAATGGTATGAGTGGAAACATTTAAATGTTGACTCAATTAATAATAAAAAACTAAAGTAATGGAAATAATAAAATTCAAATTGTTATATTTTGATTTTGTTATTAAATTGTGAATAGGCTTTGTTATAATAGCATGGCTTATCAATACCACATGCCCAAAAGCTATAACTTATGTCACAACCAAAATATTTTATAACAAGATGAGAAGATTATTAAGCATGGATATTCACCCCCCACTTAAACTATAACTTATGTCACAACCAAAATATTTTATAACAAGATGAGAAGATTCTTAAGCATGGATGTTCACCCCCCACTTTACCTGTAAATAGTATTTCTTACAATACAATGAGCCAATATCACGACTTATCAATATCCTATTCTAAACAAACATAACTTCTTTCACAGTCAAAATATTATATAACAATATGACAAGATTCTTAACCATGGGTATTCACCGGCACTTTACCATGGATTTTTTTATCTTGTAAATAGGCTTTGTTACAATACCATGGGACAATGTCATGGCTTACCAATATCAGGCGCCTAAAAACCATAATGTACTTCAGAATCCAAATATTTTATAACAATATAATAAAATTCTTAACCATGGATATTGACCACCACTTTTCCATAGATATTATGAACACGTGAATAGGCTTTGTTACAATAACCTTGGACAATACCATGACTTATCAATAACACATGCCAAAAAATCATAACTTATTTCACAATCAAATATTTTATAACAATATGACAAAAATTTTAACCATTGATATTCACCCCAACTTTATGATCGATATTATTAACTTGTAAATAGGATTTGTTACAATAGAATGGCTTATCAATACCACATTCCAAAAAACCATCACAATCCATTATTTTATTTTAATTTTATTATATAACGTATTTTTAATTGAATCTAAAAGTAAAAAAGTTATAATTATTTTTTAGATATATCTAAACCGCAAAATCTAAAAGTATTCCCATAGAAATTAAATCAAGCTTTCAATAAAATCAAAATGAGAATACTTTTATATATAAAGACGTGAAATTTATATAATAGAAATAAGATTATTAAAATCAAGAATATATCTACCTTAACTAAGGATCCAAGTGATAAAAGAAAGCATATTGATTGACAATAATAGAGGATCCAAACAATAAAAGCAAGCAAATTGACTAACCATAATAAAGGAATGATAGTGCATGCAATTTTTAAGTTATTAATTATTGTATTTTCGTATTTTACAACCAGTTTAGTTTTTTTAATTTAGATACTTTCTTAAACACAACACAATGGGATGAAATTTAAGAGAGAAATAAAGGGGGGTGAGAGAGGGATGGAGATTGTCACGGCCCTATACTTGTGGTTCTCTTTCAACCACCTATAGCAGCTGTGACACTACTACACTTTTTATTTTTATCATTACTCAAACATATAAACTACGCCTTACTTCAACACTTAGTTAATTTATTCGAGTGTTCATCATTATGCAACCAAAATAAACATAAACCATAAACATTAATTCACCATCATTGTACACCCATACATAAAAGGAAGGGGCAACTCCCTTAAATAATAGTCTTCCTAATATCAATGTTTTTATAATAAAAATACAAAGTTGAGCTATGAAGCTTCAATGACATTCAGAATGCATACTTTCCTTATAAAATCTACAAGTTTACAACTTTCTTCCCCAAAATCGTGCAGAGGATGACCCTCATGCACAATGTTAGGTCGTGTCGTGCACTTGTTGCACACTTCTGGCACGTTCTCCACACCTTCGTTCACTTTGTGCACAGTCTTGGCACGTTGCGCCCAACATATGAATTCTCCCACCAACGCGCTTGTCCACATATTCTCCTCCCAACTTGACTATGCCTGCTATGGGCATGCTCCCACCGTGATGTCCCCATCGCATTCACTGTCTTCATGAAACTCGATCACCATTACATGACTCGCCCAAGGGTAGGTGCTAGGAAACATGATGTGCCCATCGTACATGTGTCCGTGTTGGTTAGTACGAGCACTCATCACACATGGGCACACCCATTACAACTCGGTCACACATTACCAATTGTTGTGCCCATGTCGTCGCACATACCTGAGTTAGTTAATACGGGCACCTGTCACACGTGTGTCCACTCACTATAACTCAGTTGCACGTCTCCACAACTCGAGATCCTAATAGAAATGGTGACAAATACTAAGGATGAAGAGAGAGAGAGTGAGAGAGAGAGAGAGAGAGAGAGAGAGAGTAATTGTGTGTGCGATGGGGATCAAAAGAGAGAGAAATAGGTGGGAGAGAGAGGGAGAGAGAGGAAGGAAGGGAGAGAGGAGGGGAGAGAGAGAAGGGAAGAGGGAGGGAGAAATTTAGTTCAAGGGGGAGAGAGGGATTAAATAACAAATACATAAAGAGATAGAGGTCGAGAGAGAGAGGGAGTCACAAGCGAGAGAAAGGGAGAAGAGGGGTATCGATAGAGAGGGAGACAAAGATATGGATGGGAGGGAGAGGGAGGAGAGTGGGAGAAAGATAGTGACACTGTTGGAGGGATAAGAGAGAGAGTGAGTGATGGGGAGGGGGACGGGCGCGTGAGGGAAATTGTTAGGAACTCGAGTTTGTCGAGTGTTATGAATACCACCAACAGATGAGAGAGTTGAAAAATTGATGATGCAGGTATGGGCATGCCCTATTTGTTTGATGGTCATGCCCTAGTTGTGTGATTTGAATGATGACGTAGTGGCAAGCGCCAATTTTTTGTTAAAGATGACTCATGTAGGAGCGTCTCGTTAAAGGAGTCTCATTAAAGGCGTGTAATGTGTGATCGTGCGATGTGATGGGTGAATGATTGTGGGCGTGTGGCCATGTGTGGACCTAATATTACACATCCACCAAGATGGATGAGTCTGCTCATTTAGGAAATGGGTGCGTTTGAGGGGTGTTCAGATGTGTCAATTGGGAAACATGTTCAGGCTGACCCGAGCATATGTTATTGGACATGTCAGTTGGCAGAAAATGTTTTGAAGGAAACATATAATTAAGAATTGGAGGCATTTGGTTAATTTATCAATCATCGCCAAAATTTCTCGTAGACAAAAATGCATGATGTTTAGGTAGCATTTGGGTAGGCAAGCCAGGTTTAGTTCTGCAAAGTAAGAAATTAGGTCATGTGCAATCATTCGGGTTGGGTTGTATTGTGCATAAAACTTGTACAACTAGAAATTGTATCAGGTGATGTGTGTGGTCATTTAGTTTGGGTAATGTATAGAACTCATGTCACTTAGGTGGTATGAAAAATTATTGTCATTCAGGTCGTGTGCAGAACCCGAGTCATGTAGGCTAGGTCATGTAGAGTCAGGTAAGCGTGAAGGGTGTGTAAGGGCATGATAGGATTTCTGGGCATATGGGTTGAATGCCTTCTTAGGTGAAGTGTTTTCAAAACTAAAATTTAAGGTTTCGGGAATTGTAGGCAAGTGTTGCACAAGTATGAAAACGGTGTGGGAAGTGTTGGGTACATTTGGATAGTGGATAAAACAACACAACCGAGTCGACTGTGTGGAAGTCCAGTTGTACGGTTTGGGTAGGGAAAACTAAGTTGATTGAGATTATTAAAGTTTGGCAGTAGTAAAGGCACGTTGGAGTCAGGGATTGGTTGAACGAAGTAATTTGTTTCACATAGGCACACCATGGGGCCAAGTGAATTTAAAATAATTACACTGGCAGAATTGTGAGATATTCAATGAAGATTGATAGAGTTGCAGGAAGCCTTTCATGCAATGGAAAAGGCTCTTCATGGATTGGCTAAATAAGGGATATCCGACATGAACATAAATGAATTCCATCAAATCGTGGGAAAAGTGGGTTGTTTAGAAGAAGGAATGATGAAGTTGAAAGAATAGAAAGGCGTGTTGCCTAAGAGGGTAGTCGAGCTTGAAGTGAAAGGGACTCTTGAATAAGAACACCTAATTAGTCAAGTCATAGTTGTTAACCATGTTGAAGAGGGAGTTGCAACACATGAATAAGATGAAATTGGTGGGATAGAGCCTACTATAGTTGAACTAAATTTGGACATGTTAGAGGATGTTGCAGATGTGCCAGCAGAAGAGGAGGAGCTTAGTGCAACGAAACTAGCCCAAGTTGAACCATATTCGTGCACAATGAAGGCATTGAAGGAAGGAGCAAATCACATGGATAGACCTCATGAAGACATGAGTATTGTTGTGACTTGTGTTTCATTAGAACTTTTAGAAGATAGACCATATGTAGGGGTGTGCAAAGGAAGTGTTTGTTTGATGATGCGATCGGAATTTTTTATTTCGAAGATTATGATGAGACATTGTGCATTGGGAAAGAGAGGAAAATTGTTTGTTACAAGATTTGTTGGGGCAGCTTGTGCCCTTATCGCAAGAGGTTGGAATGGATGTGATAAGTGTGGAACATGACAAACATTGTGATGTGTGAGTCATGCTTAGCCAAGAGAATAACTTTCTAAGTTACCAGCATGACTCGTGGACAAAAAAAGGGAAGGGAACATCAAAATAAAGTAAGGAAAAAATGGCATACTTAGGTAGACTTCTTCATGGTTGAGACCAAGCGGTAGTCTTGGTGAACCTTTAGTGGGGAAGGTAGCATATGAAGGTATGAAGGTAGAGTGACTGAGACACTAACATGGATGAAGGAAAAGGATGTGATGACTAAATTTGTGTTGGGTCTGTAGAAGTCAACGAGGTGTTGGGCTTAGAATTGAATAGATGGGTTCATGGCAGACTTCAAGCAGGGGCATCAAGGGAGAGAACTTTTAGAGATGTTATGTATTGGCATAAAGGAGAAGTGCCCATGTGAGGATTTTTTGCCGATGGAATTGCCGATGTGACATGGAGAGAGTTACAACTGATAAATACTTCATACCATGATGTTCTTGGAGTATCTGGTTCATTTAGGAGATGAGGTCAGGCTGAGAATTTACTTTGAAGACGTATGGGACGCATACCTTGGACACATTATGGGGTGTGTTCATGAGGAGTGACTTGATGGATACGATAGAGATGATACACTTTAAAGTTGGATGGAGTTGCAGTGATAGAGATACCTTGGTGGGAGAACTTATGCATGGGTTGAATTATTTAACTTAGCCATTTTTATGTCATTGAGTCTAATTGGTTTATGACAATAGAAAATGCATGGACAGGACGATGAGGCAGGTATAAAATTTCCACTTTAACAATATTGATGGGCATCGTATCGTAGATGAGATGAATTTTCTTCCTAGATGTGGATATTGCATTTCAAGGATTGGATTGATGGGGAGAGTTCTTGATCGAGTTGAGGATGTGACAAAATGTTGGAGAAATAACTAATAAAGGCATGAGGAGGTGCATTCTTGTGGTTCAGGTATGATGGTTGGATTATCTACCCAACTAGTTCGAGGAATGGAGGCTGACATATGTGCTAATATGTGTTAAAGTTGAGCTGAAGTATCATAGTAGCAGTTCACATGATGATGATAGATGATGGATTTGCACAATATGGGTTGTGATTTTAACATGGAGCTGAGTTGGAGGGAGAATATTTCCACATGATGGGGTAGTATGGAATATTACATTGAGTATGGATGATAACCATGGATTAATGAGTCTTACCCATAAATGGAATCATGGGCCTTAGTGGAGATTCATGCGATGGAGAGCAGGAAGTTCATGCACCATGAGCATTTGGTGTTGGAGGTAGTGGCACTTTGTGACATTTTGATCCTTGCAATGGAGTTTTCTCATGGGGTGATGTTGTCGAGGACAAAATCCCTTTTCTAGAGCAGGGGAGAATGTTAAGGCCTTGAGTTGGTTGAGCGCAATTACAACCACTAGTGGACATGAGAGTAAAAAAAATGACAATGCAAATACAAGCACACCTGATTTTTGTGGTGGGCGTGCAGACATAGTGGCAGACGCACCATAGTGACATTCACCTATGTTCAATTCAAGGCAACTTAGGTAGGAGCGTTCTATCAAAGGGATCTGGTCAAATGTGCATGATGTGCGATCAGGCGGTGTGATGGGTAAGGGCATGTGGATGTGCGAGCATGTTCGAAACTGGTGGTGGGCATCCACCTGGGTAGACGAGTCCTCTCATGCGGACAAGGGGTGTGTTCAAGGGGAATATGGGTGTGTTGATTGGCCATGACATTCAATGCAACCCGAACATAGTTGAACAAACGTGTCACTTGGTTGAAAAGGTTTGGAAAGTAGCATATAAGTAAAACATGGTTGGCATTTGATTAAGGAATCACTCATTGACCAAAGAAAACAACATAAAAAACCACATGGATTTGGGGTAGCATTGTGGTAGGAAAGTCAGAGTGAGTCGTGCGAAGTTCAAAACTCAGGGTGAGTGTAGGCATTTGGGTCGGGTCGTGTCATGCATAGAACTTGGGTCAGGTCGTGTGTGGAGTCATTCAGTTCAAGTCATGTGAAATACTTGTGTCGTTTAGTTTGTGTGCATAACTCATGTCATTAAGGTCATGTGCAGAACCTGAGTTATGCATGCAGGGTTGTGTAGAGTTAGGGAAGGTGTGCAGGGCGTGCAAGGGCACGATAGGGTGTCTGGGCTACCGAGTTGAACAACTTCTTGGGCGAAGTGTTTGCAAAAATCAAATTTCAGGTTTACAATAGTGTAGGAAACTGTTGCATGGGTACAACAACATTGTGGGCAATGTTGGTCACATTCGTACAAGACAGACAACATCACGACTGAGTCGACAATGTGGGAAAGAAGTTGCATGGTTTGGGCAAAAATTTGTGGGTAAGTTGTAGGTGAAAGGGGGGAAATGCAAACATATTGTAAACTTGTCAAATTGTACTTGTACATTATTTGAAGAGATTTTATAAGTGATTGGGTAGAATTGTTCAAGATTTTCCCCTCATTCGTAAATGTGTGTTCATGTTTATGTTGGATCACACATGTTATGAAGTGAATGTTAATGGAACTAAATGAATGTATTTTAGTTTCATTTTTTGAAAAAATTCAACACTTAAAGAAAAGTAATCCAAGTGTTGGTGATACGCGTAGTTCCTGAACCGTAGTACTTGTGAAGCATAAAGGTTGGGCAGTGTCGCACCCTGCCCACTAGTGGAATTTAAGTCACCACTAGTGTGGGGGTGTGACAGAAAGGGAGACAAAAGAAGGAAGAGAGAGAGGACCCAAGAGAGAGATGGAGTTGTAGGGGGGAGAGAGGGAGGGAAGAAGAAAGACATAGAAGGAGAAAGGTGGTGAGAGAGAGGGAGTGACAAGGGAGAGATGCAGAGAGAGTGAGGGGGAGAGAGAAAAATACATATGGAGAGAGAGAGTCTATGTTTCGGGTGTGAGATAGAGAGACAGAATAAGAAAGAGACATATATATACGAATATATATATTATATAACCAACCTAGATCTATTTTAACCTGAGATTTATCAAGCATCGAGAGGGATTAAATCTCTCAATGTGCAAACATTTCCTCAAATTTTACACTAAAAAAAATATTGGCACCTCAAGATAATTCATTCCTCTCTTAATGCTTGATAGATCTAGGGTTAAGATAGATATAGACTCGTAATAAGGAGAGGGGAAGAATTCATGAATGCGTGGTTCGATGAAGAATTCAAAATGTCAAGGAGAACCTTGAAAAAATAAGGAGAGGGGCAGATGGATGTAAAGTTATATAAGCATATTTTAAAAAAGAAAAAGTATGAGTTCATGCAAACAAGGCGGGAAGAGTTGATATATTTAGGCAAGAATAACCCAAAACATTTTTGGCAGGAACTTCAACCAAGGAAGAAGAAATTTGAAAATAATATTGCAGCCAATCAGTGGTTTGACTATCCAAGGCAACTCTATGAAAAATAATTAGAGTTTGAGCCTCCTCCCAGGATCAACACAACTACAAAGCTTTTCATAGTACATGAGGTGGGCGCATGAATTAAAAATTTGGAAACAGGGAAGGAAAAGGACTTGGTTGATCTTCAAACAGAATATCTAAAGTGGGGAATGAACATTTTGGCACCACACATCATGGAAATATTTAACAACATCCTTCAGCAAGGATTCCCAAGGGATTGGAAAACTAGTCTAGCAATTCCGCTTTTTAAAAGTGGAGACATTGATAATCTTTCCAACTATATAACCATTATGATCAGTCCTTTGTTTGCAAAGATTTTCAGTGGCATGGTAGAAAATAGAATCAGTAAGAGGCCAGAAGTAAAAGAAAAAAGGGCAAAAGGGCAAGCGGGTTTTAGGCTGAAACATTCTATAGTAGATCATGGTATCATGCTGAGACACATTATTGAAAAGGTTTGGGGGAGAAAAGAAGAAGTATTTTGCTACTTTGTTGACTTAAAAAATGCATTTGACACAATCCCTAGAAACAACTTGTGGCGTAGAATGAAAGAAATTGAAATTCCTTTACAATATAGAGCTCTTTTCCATAGGCTTTATGAAGAGGTGAAAGTCAAAATTAGAAATTTAACAGGCATTTCAGAAAGTTTTAGAAGTGACATTGGAGTCAAGCAAGGTTTCCCTTTACCCCTACCCCTTTTGGTTTATATATTGACAAAATGGAAGAGTGGCTAAATTTTCAAGGTGGGGATGGTGTTCAATTGGGGTAGTTTGTGATAAAACGTCTTCTATATGCCGATGATCTTGTGATGGTTGCTAAATCGGCTCATGGATTGCAGATGCACTTATATGCCCTTGAGCATTTTTGTAAAGCAGTGAGAATGCAAGTCAATACCAGTAAGACCAAAATAATGATTTTCTCTAATAAAAGGAAGCAAAGCCATCATACGTTAATCTTCGAAGGCAACATTCTTGAAGAAGTAAATGAACACAAGGACCTTGGGATCGATTTCTAAAAAAATCTTAATTGGGAGGATTGCAGAAAGAAAATAATTTTAGGAGGGTGGAAAGCATTGTATGCACTTCAAAATAGATGTAGAGAGGTAGAGTTATGGGATTGGAACACGATCAAAACACTTTTTGGACTCCTATTTTGTCCAGTACTATTATATGGGTGCGAATTATGGGCTAGCAACTTCCCTGTTTCAAAATGGAAACAAATTTAAAGAATTAAAAAACGCTTGATCATGAGAAAGTTAAAAATAAAAATTTCAGTTCCTTATGAGATAATGTTGAGTGAAACAGGGGCAGCTAGCATGGAAGCAATTGCCATGGTGTGTCTTATAAGGTATGTAAGAAGAATTGAGAAAATGGGAGGAGATATATGCCGAAATTTATCTTCAATGAAGGTATGAATGAAAGAAAAAAATCATGGATGAGACAAAATGACAAATAGATGCAAAAATGGAATATTTACCTTAATGCATGTCCCACAAATAGCAAGGAGTTAAAGAATTTTGTGCTGGAGAAGTTCTGTAAGGGTGTATGGGGAAAAGAGTTGGGTAGAAAGAAGAAGTATTATGTTCAGGAATTCAACCCCACTTGTGATCTTCAACAAAAAGAGTACGTTCGAGCTAGCATTCCATGGAGAGACAAGATTTTTAATGCTCAATTAAGAACTAACTCACATCAACTTTGGTGTGAAAGAGGATGGTGGAAGAGACCTAAAGAACCATGGGAAGAAAGGGTATGTACTTTTTTCACTTCTGGGGAAATGGAATCAGAAAAACATTTCATTTTGGAATGTGATGCTTTCAGTGACATCACAGATAGTTACCGTAGTATGTTAGCATTAACTCCGTGGCATTGTCTTTTCAGTCAGCTCATCATCAATTTGAGCATGAAAAAAATTGAATTACAAAAGACAAAAAAAGGGAAGGAACTAGTAGTCCCATAAACTATTTTTAGTCTCGTGAACTTTCAAATTTCATTCATTCATGATAATAATAATAATTCAAGTTTTATAAGAGCGGGCCATATTTTTGTGCAAAGTTGAAATATTGCAAGCTGACGGCTACGCTGTTAGTGTTGGAAATGTTTTCATTGATGGCAAAGGAGCACAAAGGAGCAGCACTTGAATCAACAATAAAGCAAAGTAGAAGACTGGGAACAGAGGCAGTAGAGAGCTATAAGAGGCAGCAAAAGGACAAGAAATAGTCAAGGAGTAGAGGAAGCAAAGTTAGTGAATTGAGAGGTTCAATATGAAATTGCATGAGTTTGTGTGGGAATGTATGAATAAGACTTTGTGATAGGGTTTTGGATGGTACCCTTGTTAAATGGAATAGTCAATGCCAAGGAGCATGATTTTAGATTTAATGCATGAAAGGTTTGTAATTGAGCTCGTATGTATAAATCAAGAATTTGTTCTGAAGTCTGTGTGAAGGTGTTTTTATTCTATGGGAATTTATAAAAGGGACTTTGTAACAGATCTTCGTGGAGACCAATTACATGTAGTCTGGTCTGGGGTTAAAGGTTGGGTAATACCATTTACCCAAAACTGTATAGTGGAATTCCTCAAAGAGGAACCAGTTCTGTCAAAACTTGTAATCAAAGAAAATAGTTGTAATACTCTGCACAAAAGGTGGAGGTCGATTTTTATGTAATCACGATCAGAGGAGGCTCGATTCCCTTAAGTTCCTGAGCTACTATATTGTGGAGGAAGTTGAAATCCGTGTCTTTGCGTGGAAAGTGATATTAATATAAGCCTGAGTGAGTATTGCGGAATGGAAGTCGATGAAATGTTATGGCATAACAGAGCATGAGTGCAATTGGAATATGAAAGCGAGAACATAATAGATGAAAAGGCATGGTGCATTGAGGAGTTATCATTATCCGCGTAACAGTGGTCTAGGCCTGTAGAAATGAGTTGTTGGTAATTGCCGTATGGACCAAGAAATAGTGTTGAGGAATTTTACATGAAAGGCAGAGTTCACATATATATAAAAGCGCTGAAGAAATAAAGCTGAGTGGAACCTTGAGCCAATAAAGGAACGTTGAGTGAACAGTGAAACCGGGGAACAAAAAAACTATGGTTTTCGCATGGTCTCAAATATGGTAAGCAGTTTTGAAGAAAATAACGTGATATAGCTCCTTGACTACCACATGTCCATAAGTGGTTTATGAAAACCATTTATATCATGCGATGTTGGGGAATTAACCCTCATGCAATAAATTAACGCGATATTTGTTTACATCCGTCGGATCGCCGAAGCGGATGCGATAAGCTCACAGCCATTAGATGAGAAGGTTCATTTAAGAGCTGGATCCTACTCTTAATTTGTGTTGAGGACTGATGTTTAATGCAAGGTCGAGGCTTATAAAGCTTTCTCATTAAGTTCACGGTTTATTGATGTTGTAACATTTGATTGGAGAGCTTCATATATTGGGCATTATGTGTACGGAATTGCCGTGGGTAAGTATAATGTATGCTATAATGCATTATGGGCCCGAGTGTTAATGGAAATTCGAGGAGTATACATATGGGAGAAAATATATATATATATATCTACATGGTGTTATATATATATATTATGTGACAAGTCGAACCTTACTGGAATTAAGTTGAGTATGGGGCACACATTAAAATACCTGGGTCCTCGAATATTAAAATCATATTAAGAGTTCGGCTCTTGAAAATGGTAAGTTTATAAAGCCATGGGTATATAAAGAAATGACTTCCGCACACAGCCAAATTTGTTGACATTGAGTAAAATGTTATTTTATCAGAGATTATATATGTATATATTTATATATATATTGGGTTTGGACTTATATCTAAGTCCAAAACTTAATATAATGTTGACGGAAGATCTTATACATATAGTGTGGGACCCCCCTACATAAATTCCGAGAATCGTTACCCCGGCTGGAGGATATACTAAAGACTGAAGTGGCAAAGTACACACACACATATATATGCAATGCTTTATATAAGTGTAGCGCCTTTTAAACAAAGAGCCAAAGTATATATATATACATATATGTGAAGTACTCTATAGCTCGGGCCTAATACAACCAAAGTCTTACACTATGGGACCCTCACCAATCGCATCGGAGAAAACTTGGCAGCGGAACATGTTAACAAAAATTGCGATTGCGATTGAGTTCCAGACCCGATATGGTTTAAATGATGATTCATATATGTTTGAGTTCCAGTATCTAAGTAAACAGTGTTATATCACATCGGAGCGATTCATCACATCGGCATTTCAACGTGAACAGTGGTTGATCGCATCGGAGAAGGAGTAGAGCATCGAAACATCTCAATGGAAGTCGTGATTGCGATTAATCGCAATCAGAAATATTTGAAAGGTGATACATCGCATCGGCTTTCCAAAATGAACAGTAATTGATCGCATCGGAGAAGGAGCAGAGCATCGGTACATTCAAATGGAAATTGCGATTATGATCAATCGCAATCGGAAGTAGTCGAGGAGTGATACATCGCATCGGAAAGTTCAGCTAGTGAGCCCATAAGGGCATTTTATGTATTAAAATGATCTCTTAGCAATATATCGCCGGAAGTTACATAAGTTATATAACATGACAGTGTATATATTTAAAAACGCCTTATTATTATTATACTGAGAATTGAAATTGCGTTATATATAAAAGGCGTTGTTATAGATACATAGCAGTTACACCACGACAGTGCACATATTAAAACACCTTATTATTACTGTGCTGAGAATTAATTAGCATGATATAAAAAGCACAGTTACATACGTATAGCATATGGTAGTTACACTACGACAGTGAATAGGAAAACAAATAGAGCCGAAAGGGACAAAACACAATTATAGAAAAGACAAGCACAGTGAACCAAGAGGCTGAATGAGTGAGCTGGAGCTCTCATTGAAATTAAATGTAAATGGTTTAATTGATTTATATTGTTTGTGATGCATTGGAAAGTCTCCGAAGGAGAAAAAATGTCCCACTGTAGTGTTAAAATTAGTACATACAGTTATATTTTTCTGAGTGAGCTGAAAAAGAAATGAGAAGGAAGAAGACTAAGAGGTATGGCTATCCATTTCGAATTCCTAAGAGGAAAACAAACAGTCATCAGGAATTCTCTATAAATGATATCACCTTGGTATGCATAGAGAGATTAGATAATGTGGAATTTAGGCAGAAAAGATAAGAAGAAGGAGGAGCAGAACGAGGTTAGAGAATGCAGAAATGAAGCAGTGAGGCAGAGAAGAAGGATGAGCTGAGCAAAGATTAAGGAGGAGCTGATAGTGAATCTGAGAAGATGCATAAATGATATAAGGCAGATATGAAGACTGATGCACAACAGTGAAGATGGTACAGAATAGAGATGATATCCAAGGTGAATTAGCAAGTGTTTTTCTTTTGAAAGAGTAAGGAAGTTGGAGCCTACCTATCAAGTTGTTGCTTGATAGATGTCAGTTGTCGCTGACTGAGGTAAGAGCCTCCCATAGGTTGGTGTCTGCAGAAAATAGATGGGAGTTGGTGCTTCCACATCAAGTTGTAGCTTGATAAAATGTCAGTTGTAGCTGATTGAGGTTGGAGCCTACTGTAGGTTGGTGCCTACAGAAAATTGATGGGAGTTGGAGCTTCCTTGCAAGTTGTAGCTTCCAGAATTGAGGTAGGAGCCTCCTGTGGGTTGGAGCCTACACAAAATCAATGGTGAGAGGGAGTTGAAGCTTGCCTTTGCATCACAACAATAATAAGATGTGGTTTTCTCCCTTTATGGGTTTCCACTTATATCTGGTGTCTATGTGCATGATTTCTATGTGTTGATGTGGTTTATCTAACCTTCTTAATACTTATTGCTCACATATTAAGACTGTTGTCACATTAACAAATCTGCTTGATATTTACTGCTCACAAATTAAGATTGCTCACATATTAAGTTGACCTTGAAGTGAAGTTGTAAATTAGTTTAATGAAAAGTTTTAAAAGTCCATGAATGTGTTAAACTGATTCACCCCCCTCTCAGTTTAACTAAGGGTTCAATAGTTAGATCTACTTAGAGCGAGTAGGTAGTAGGATTTGGTTGATTTCGAATCACCACATGTCAAGGAAAAAAATTAAGAGAAAGCTCCCTTATCCGTTTTATTTCCATTTTTAATAAATAATAAAAAGTTCGGTTCCTTATGAGATAATGTTGAGTGAAACAGGGGTAGCTCGCATGGAAGCAATTGCCATGGTGCGTCTTATAAGGTATCTAAAAAGAATTGAGCAAATGGGAGGAGATACATGCTGGAATTTATCTTCAATGAAGGTATAAATGAAAGATAGAAATCGTGGATGAGACAAAATGACAAATAGATGCAAAAATGGAATATTTACCTTAATGCATGTCCCACAAATAGCAAGGAGTTGAAGAATTTTGTGTTGGAGAAGTTCCGTAAAGGTGTATGGGGTAAAGAGTTGGGTACAAAGAAGAGATATTATGTTCAGGAATTCAACCTCACTTGTGATCTTCAACAAAAAGAGTACGTTGGAGCTAGCATTCCGTGGATAGCAAAGATTTTTAATGCTCAGTTAAGAACTAACTCACATCAACTTCAGTGTGAAAGAGGACGGTGGAAGAGACCTAAAGAACCCTGGGAAGAAAGGGTAAGTACTTTTTGCACTTCTGGGGCAGTGGAATCAGAAAAACATTTCATTTTGGAATGTGATGCTCTCAGTGACATCACGAATAGTTACCCCAATATGTTAGCATTAACTCCATGGCATTACAAAAAACAAAAAAAAACGAAGAAACTAATAGTCCCATAAACTATTTTTAGTCTCGTGAACTTTCAAATTTCTTTCATTCATGATAATAATAATAATTCAATTTTTATAAGAGGGGGCCATCCTTTTGTGCAAAGTTGAAATATTGCAAGCTGACGGCTACGCTGTTAGATCTACTTAGAGCGAGTATGTAGTAGGATTTGGTTGATTTCGAATCACCACGTGTCAAGGCAAAAAATTAAGAGAAAGCTCCCTTATCCGTTTTATTTCCATTTTTAATAAATAATAAAAAAGTAGTGCCGTAATAGCTGTAATGAGATGTTGGCAAGTGATTTGATTAACCAATACCGACCCAACAATTCTGCGGGTGCCTTCGTGGGAAGGGAGCTTTCATTGATTTCGATGCAGATTCTGTGGCTCTATTTATAGAAAATTCCCATCCACTTCTAAATGGTTCGATGGTTCGGTGAACCAGTTTCGTATAACTACGCTGAAGGTACAAAAATTACTCTGTGACATGGCATTGTGCTACTGTTACCCTCCGGATTTTAGTTGAAGCCCGTCGCTGAACCAGACGGTGAATATGTTGGAAAGATCTGGGAGTGGCAACAGCGGTGGGAAAAATAATAGAGGTGACCATTGTAGTTGCAAGATTTCTAGTTGAGAATATATGGGTGATGACATAGCAATGGCTTCGCCAAAATCGGAGGATTCGTCAAGCAATAGAATAAAGTTTCTGTGCAGTTATGGGGGAAAGATTCTGCCAAGATCATGCGATGGCCAGCTTCGCTACGTTGGAGGAGAAACCAGACTTGTAACGGTCGACAGAAGCATCACTTTCCAAGGTTTGTCTCTACTGTTTTTGTAGATTTAGAAACATCCATGACTAGAGGGCTTTGCCTTCTCTCTTCGTTTTCTTCCGTTTTCTTTTTTGCTGTTTTTTTAGGTATTGCGTTGAGAATCATCTGTGAATTAATATGTTGATTGCAAAATAAACTTAATAGTTAAATTTTCTATCTATGCATAATTTGAATACCCAAATTTCTAGTAAAGATCCATTTAACTATTTTACATTACAAAAACTTTTGTAATTTTTTTTTTTCAAATCATATAGTACCGAAACACCAGAATATTTTCGAATAAATTTCAATAAATCGGTCATAAAATTTAAATATTTTAAATGTAATTTTTTTTATATTTTAACTTCCATAATTAAAAGATTGTTTTTAAAATTAAATTATAAAATACATCATGAATTAAAAACTAATCAAACTTAAATTCTATAAGATAACACGTATAATATAATGTTAAATGATTTATATAAAGACAACTTATCGATGATCTAAATCAACATAAATTCATTTTAGTTTCATATCTATAATCGTCTAATCGTCAATCGTCTAAACCAGTATAGGATTATTTTAGCTATGGATTTACCAAGAACAGAGAAGATCAAATATCTCAAAATCCAAATTTATTTTTGCACTTCAAGAAATTTGATTGATTAGTCGTTTTAGACTTTTGGTAGATATGAAATTAAGATGAATTTATGCTGGTTTTGAGCAACACACTAATAAATTGTTTCAACTATATCAAAAAAATAATTTATTTTTGTTATTTATATTTTCTATAAAAATCTTTCTCTCTAGATATATTTGTGTCCTTTGAATTAAATTGATTATTAAAATAAATGTCATGAACAAGTGTCACGATATATATATATATATATATATGTGTGTGTGTGTGTGTGTGTGTGCTTTCCTAGATTTAAATGCTTATATTTGAGTTCTCTCATTTGTGAAACTATCACACAAATATATATATATATATATATATATATATATATATATATATATATATATATATATATATATATATATAACAGTCAACTACAAGATTGAGCACCATATATGTAAAAATACTCCTCACGCGTGAACTCATCACATTATTCAAGCACTATTAAGAATAATATTGACAACCATACCAATCAGTTATGTAATCAAAGAAGTGGTAGGTCATGCCTCATACCTCAATGGAATCATCTCACCTCAGTAAGAATAAATATCCATTCATTGCAACTAATGAAAATGAGAGATAATTATCTTAGAATATAATTGGATGGTTGAGTCTAGGGTTACAACTCACCACCCAAGTGTAGACAAGTTGTATCTAAGTTTTTATTTCTTGTGGATATCACCCTCAAGCTAGATTCCAGAGCCAAAGAAGGGAGTGACTCAAGGGATTAAACCGATATTTATAGTTGGAACATAGAATCCGAAGTCCCAACCACCTCCACCCACCAGCTAAATCACAATAGTAAGAATTGTGCACAAGAAAATTTAGAGGTCTACCACCTCCACTTCCCACAATCTAATGGAGTCAGTAGTGCTCTATTTATGGTGTAACAAGGAAATCTTGTTAATTGCTTCCTCTATGCTATTTTTGTCAACTTCTTCTCCCATAGTGTTGTTCCCAAATTCCTTGATACCTGGGATACAAGCAAGTCACACATAACTTGGAGTGTGCCCTTTTTACACCATAGTTTCCAACCCATCCTCTTCTTGTATATTCCATGATGGTCCTTAAACATTTTTGGTTTCCTATTCCAGTGCAATCACAGTGCTAACGCCTGCATGACTCCTTATGTGAACTTCATCCTAGGAAAAGCTCCTTGTCACTACTTACTCCAATAAGCACATGATATTACTAAGCAATGCACTAGTTGAGCTCTTCTATGCTCCTACTCGTTCTCTACTCATGAGAATTGCCCAATGATTTCTAAATCTCTCTTGTCTCCTCTTTAGGATTTTAGTTTTGTTGTCATCTTCCTCGTGCTCATCTCTTGCTTCCTTGTCTCTCTCCCTTCCTGTGCATTACTTTCCATTTTCGTCTCGTTCTTTTTTAGTTGTCCTATTATATGTATTACCTCGATATTTTGTGTTGTGCTCAAGAGTCATTTTTCCTATATCACTAGAATTTCTGAGGCTAGTGTGGTAATTATGCCTACCATGGAATATCTTATTGATTTTCGTTTTCGTTATCCATTTTTTCCAAAGTGGCAAATTGTCTTTACATGCTCTTAGTCACAAATTGGATCGTTACTTCATGGCCATATCTTCATTGATCTTGTTGTCCTCGTTTTGTTGAATGAAATTACAAAGAATCATGCTCTTGTCCTCATTTTCAACTTATATTTATGCAACTTATCCCTTGTGCACACAAGTCATGATCTATGACTGCGACCGTACAAATCAAATATCCCAAGAAATTTTCCCCTTCCTAGCTCTGGAAATCTTTGCCCCTAGACTTAGCCCCTTTCAATCAAATAATTTACAATGCTTAAAATAATTGGAAAAGTAATCGAGGGCTATCACAAACCCCTCCCTCTTGGGGGAACACTATATTTGGTTTTTAATGACCATATGCAACATAAAAACATGCTTAAAATTCCAAGCATAATTCATATGGAGATTTACATATATAACTCTTTGTAGCTTTTCCAATACATCTAATATGCACAATGGCTTAGCTAGCCACTCAGTAAACAATAAGTCATTAATTTTACGATTTCCAAATGGAACTTTTATATTGTTTTTGTTATTTTTCTACACCTACAAATTGGATTGACTCCTTTTCCTTGATGTGTTTCCTACGTCTAATATCTAAAATTGTTATCCTTGTGTTCCATGCTCCTTCAACGAATAGTTCCATGCTCATTGTTTCCTCGTACACCCCAAATGTGCTTCTCATTTTGATTAGCCTTTCTCATGACTCATTGAAAAAACAATTTATTTTTTTGGCGTCCCCTTCCCTTCTTTTTGGTTCCTCAAGTGATTTGGTTCCTATTCTGTGCAGTCACTCACCTTCCAATTTCAGGCACCCCTTTTTATGCTCCTTATTCCATTGGGTGATCAATTCCTTGGGAAGGTTTCACTACACAGGAGAGTGGATAACCAAGGAAAATATCTGTTTGCACACATCTACATTGGTCATGGCATGCTTCATGGTAATTACTTGGCACCATTGGTGTTAGTGTCCCGTAATGGCTAGCCTTGTTTAACTGAACTAGATAGTCTCATGTCTATTCCTACATCATAGGCACATAGATTTCATAAGCCTACTCATAAAGAAAATGTATTAATTTTGTAGCATACCTGATCATAAATTTATTCATGTTGTGAGGTTGGAATTTTTCTTTCATTCCTTTCATAGCAAAACCATGTTAGTTCATCAACCAAACCCTCATAAATAAAAAATATAATTTCCTCTTAACTCAAAACCAAAAGTATCAAAAATCATAATACCAAATCATGTTCATAATTTAAAAGTTCAAAAATGAGTGAAATACTATAAATTATTTTGATTTTAGGACTTTATCTTTTCTCACACAAAGACAAGTTGGTTGTCAAATGTGGAAAGCACCCAATTCCTTCTCTTCTCTTCAACCTCATACACACACGAGGTAAATTTTTAGATATGGGAACCACTTGATTCCTTCTCTTCTCTTGTCTTTGACTTCCACCCAGTGGTGGATATATATATATATATATATATATATATATATATATATATATATATATATATATATACCTGATTCCTTCTCTTCTCTCCTCTTTGACTTCCACCTAGTGGTGTGTGTATATATATATATCCCCATTCACCACTTTATGAATACATACACTAGCATTTCTAGCAGTATTTTTTCAATGGGATATCAGTGTATTCCACACCATCACAGGCCCATAAAGCCCCATACTTGTCTTTCCTAAACACTTACATAGGCCTAGACAATCTCATACATGCCTATGTTAAACACATTAGACAATAAACACACATATACACCTGCTACAAAGTATCATACACATAGCACAATATATCGTAGATATGGAATATTACAATGTATGCACATATACACATACACAACACATGCACATATACACATGACTCAACACATTACACAATATCACAAACAATCCAGACACCACATCGTCTCTATTCATGTAAACCAGGCCATACTTCCTCTCTTTTTTTTACCTTGTTCTCAATATTAGCATGGGAACTATGTAAGGGTCATGTTCACATGATATTATTCCCCTTTTCTCAAAATTTTATAGGTTAGACTAAGAAAATCTACCCATATCATTAAATATATTTAAACAATCATATTTTTGTTTGAGTCCCCTAACAACCTTGTCCTACATAATGGTATTTTCATGTATATATATATATATATATGACCATAATTTCACATGTACTTTTTATATATATATATATATATATATATATATATATATATATATATATATATATATATTTATATATTATAGCATAATCGTGTATACAATAAATAAGTATATATATATGTGAAATTATGGTCAAGTTTAAGAGAAATAACTTTCGTGCCATATTTTTGTCCACATAATCATGGTCATAATAGATATTGAACTATGTCAAATAAATACAAGGTTTATATAGCACCCTAAATATCAACAAGGTATGCATTAGTTAATGGAATTATTTTCCAAAATTCCTCCTTTTACCTTTTCTTTTCACCTTAATTTCATGTGGAAATTTCCAACAAATTATATATTCATTTCTGCATGTTATCATGTTCATGCCAATTCTCCCAGCAATGTTCCATATTAAATTTTACTCAACATGTTTTTATTCACGCCAATCATGCACTACCCCCTTTCTTAGGAATCTGTGCCTTTCTTGTCACCCCGGCCAACTTGTTCCGAGGCCGCCAAGTATGTAAATCAAAATACAATTATAAAATCAACAAGCAATTCAAGAGGAAAAATAGAGAGAAATACCAAAAAATTAAATAAAACCAAAACAACAATAAATTAATAGGTAATAGCACAATTAAAATTCAAAATCATAACATTTCAATATCAAGTAAAATTTTCCGAGAACATTTGATTAATATCCTATGTCTAGCATTTATGGCACTTTCAACCATCACACCATGTATATACGCGTACCCACCTATATATATAACACAAATTTTAATATTTTCTTTCAACCCTTCTACATTGAATATTCACGTTCACGTGGTTCGAAGTAGCCACTTCCTTCCCTCTCATTCTCATGGGGAATTTTCCTACATCATCATTTTACATTTTTGAGGGTTGAGCCTGATATGTCAATTCCTGCAATTGTTCTTGTAGTTCATAGTTCCACCCTCCTAGTTCGTGTTGTTTCCTCGTAAGATTCTTCATATTTTTCTGGCAAATCCTAAGGCTAGCTCCAAATCCCTAAGCTCATCCTTCAAGTCCTTGAAAGCTCCTACTCTTCTAGAGGAAGTTCACCTCTTTGGTTCACACCTCGTTCGACTAATCATGTTTCCTCTATTTCTGCCACCCAGCTTTTCCAAGTGCTGCCACAGACTTAATTATTAGTTTATTAATGAAATAAAAATACATATGTGAAATTACATCTTACCATGTTAATTCCAACACATTAAAACATCCTTAAAATTTCTTTTAGCCATATGTCACAAACCATGATACAAATTAACATATTTACTTTCAAAATTCAGAATACATATATATTCATGTGAACCACAGTTATCATCGCGCTACTAGAAATGTTAGAATTCAATTCTTGATCGAAACTAATAGCATAACTAAAATTATTATTTTTAGTGAAACCACCATTAACATATTTAAATTAACTTTCAAACATTTTAGAAGAAGTTTTCCTTCTCATTAAGGCCAACATTCATGGCATTTACAACGTCAAAAGGGCCAGTTAGGAAACCACATGTATCTATCATACTTATAATTTACCCTACAAATACTGAGTTGTGAATTGAGGAACTAGGAAATATGTTCTGAAAAATGGTAAACAAGTTTTATGACAACACAAAAAGAAGACCCTCACAACAATGAAATGACATACATACTAAATCCTTGGGGAAAAACAGACAATTTCTAAGATATTCTCAAATCTACCATTGTATACAATACCTGTGAAATTTTTTGAAACATCTTCCATTTTGGCACTATTTATATGAATGTGTCACGTGATAATAACTAAAATGATGCCCTAACAACGAACGATTCGTGAAAATGGAAACACTCATAAAAGAGTAATTACCATTTCAAAACATTTTGTTTGATTTTTTTTAAAACAATTTCAGTAGACGTATTAAGAACAAATCATGATGAAAACTGTAAGCATAAGATTAAATGATAAATAGACCAAAAAGGGACGCAATATTTTTTTTAATGAGTTTCGTAACATTTTTAGTCACCGGTTTTTTTTATTGATATAAGGTCTAGTTGGTTCTGATATTGAGGTTGATGTGAATGAAACAGTCAAATGTTTTGAAGGTAGAACATGGCCATTCCAGCATTTGGAAACAAAAATTTTAATATGAAAAAGGTGAAACATTGAAAATCCCTTATATAAGGTATCAAAAGTAAAAAACATTGCAAACCCATTATAGATGTTTATTTGCAGAAAGTGGTAAGCACACTCTACAATTAGAAAAAATAATATAAATCATAGGTTGTTGAAATCTCGAAAGCTTCAATAAGGATACTATAAAACTTCGAAAAACAAATATCACATTTGGACTCTCAATCACATTTATTGTTCTATTTAATATATAAAGGACTCAATACACTACAATATCTCTAAACCAAAAAAGGAAACAAGTGATGTGCCCGGCATCTCCTTCATAGAATTGGAAGGAGAGAGAAGACAAAAAGTATCTGGTCACATCTATGAACTTCTCAAGGTGACCCAATCAAACCCTAACCACATTTTGATCACCTAATATGCCATATGTTAGTTTTACTTCTTTGTAGTTTAGATAATGTTCCAACTACAACACTATCCATCTTCTTAGAAAATTTCATACATTAGTATTGTACAATAGTGTTCCCACCTTAAATAGAGAAATATAAAATAATTGAGGGTGCAATACTACTTATGAAGAGATATTTAAAGGGAATGGGACTTCTAAAAACATGTGTGCATGCTTTTCAATCTACTTCCAATTTTAACTGATTTTTATAGTTATCATTGCAGTCCTATATTTTTTTTGTTTGCTTCATTTAGTTTCTAATGAAAAAGGAAGATAGTGCAGTCCCTAAACACATAGGGACACTCATGTGTGTGGATTACCAACTTAAAAAATAGATCCCTAGTAGAGCACACATTGCTTTTTCTCCAATGATACATGTAAACTAGTCACAATAGGTTTAGAGTTCACATTGTCAGTTAATGTATTGTTGTTCGTGAATAAAGGTTCATTATACATATAATCATCCATGTCATGTACTATCCCATTAATTAAACACACGCACAAAGACACACACACACACACATATTATGTATTCAATCAACAAAACAACCATGTTATACGACCCAAGCAACACAAGAATTTCCCAATCACTCATATCATATAAGCATTCACATGCATACCTATTGCAATACTGTAAAAGTAAACCACTTTTCCTGTAGTGTTAGTGCACCACGAAAAATCATGCAATAAATTCTTCTAATACTACGGAATCAACTAACATCAAGTTGTCTAAAATAATCACATGCAATCCTATGGAAAGCCTCAATAAATTCCATCATGTTGCAATACATTTTGTGGTGCACATGAAATTTCACTATCCAAGATTATAATTAATCATATTCATATTTATTTATAATACTTGAGAGATAGAGATCCACTCCTCTCCAAGCATTGAAGCTTTAAACCTTCTGCTCATTTAATTCTGTGATGGGGCACTACTTTTATCACCGAGATTCTAGGTTTGAACCTTTGTCTTCATTTCCTTAATCATGGAGCCTATTTAGTCCAAGTGCTGAACCTAGGAGCTTTGGTAATGCTCTGTAATACAACCCCATTATTTACATTGATAACCATAGGAGCTTACTATACCAACCAATTTTTCAATGCACAATTATGAAAATGGGGTCTAAACATTTTTTTATTTTTTTAAAATAAAATTTATAGTGTATTGAATTTTTCTTGGTTTAGCTTCATTGATGTCGATGTTCACGAGGTAAATCCCCTCTGCGGACAGAGGCAATCCCACTAGCCTAGTAGGGGTCTAGCAACAATCACGAAATGTTACAACGCAAGTTCCTAGTTACGAATGAAAAGACCAAAGATGGAGGCCTACCTGGAATCTAATGCTATGATCTGAGGAAGAGAGCGTTCCCGTTACTCAGCCTCGGCAGATCACGATCCTCCACGATCTCCGCGGATGGACACCTACACATGCAAGAAACAAACAGATACAAGCATAAAATCTAGCATACGCAACTAAATATCAGTCAGAAAGGATACTACTCATATTAACCTAATCGAAAACAGAGTGGAACCATAATCATAATCATTCATTAAATAACAATCGAAAGAGATTACAACCAATGTTCTGACGTCATGGTCTCCTTCGGATGGGTCTCCAGTCGTTCACGTCTCGCAAAGCTCGCCAGGGAAAGGGCAAACCTCTCTAGAGTCTCTCGACAATAGTCTCCTTACTTGAGTCGGCCTTAAGGGAAGAAAGAGGGCTCTTACAGCACAAAGGCTCTTGGGAATTTGGAGATTCAAAGCTTAGGCACTTCAAGACTAGCTTGCCATGGAATTGAGCGGGCTTTTATAGATGGGGAAGGAGGGAGTTGGGATCCCTATTATTGTGGGATTGGCCCTATCAAGAAGGAAGGTTCCATGGGAGGTGGGCATGCTTCTCTTGTAGAACTCTGTGTCGACCTCCCAACTCAAGATAGGCAATGGTTTCTGAGTTTGTTCAAAACAATTATTGTTACACATTAATTTGTCACCGTCCCTACCATTCCTCGTCCCGCACAATGGAGGACCCATTTTGTGACCTGTGAACATTGTCATGCCTTAAAAACATCATCAATGCATTCCTCTAAGCATGAGCTTCGATTGCCCTAAAGACATCTCCTTGCAAAAAATCATGAAAACATCTCTTTTTGCATTGGCGCGGGCAGATAGTTCATCACTCGCGCCAATGGGGAGAATCCTACAAAGAGGCCATGCCAACTGGTGCTCTGTCCCAGAGCATTAGTCGCGCCAACCAATTTAAGGAGTGTTTTTTAAATAAATATGGCGGAAGTTGTGTTTCAACAAACTCAGAAACCATTGCCTATCTTGAGTTGGGAGGTTTGGCTGCGGGATTTCCATGGAAGGGAAGTGGTTTACCACCTCCCATGGAACCTTCCTTGTTGATAGGGCCAATCCCACCATAATAGGGATCCCAACTCCCTCCTTCCCCATCTATAAAAGCTTGCTCAATGCCATTGCAAGCTAGTCTTAAAGTGCCTAAGCTTTGAATCTCCAAATTCCCAAGAGCCTTTGTGCTGTAAGAGCCCTCTTTCTTCCAATAAGGCCGACTCAAGTAAGAAGACTATCGTCGAGAGACTCTAGAGAGGTTTGCCCTTTCCCTGGCGAGCTTTGCGAGACGTGAACGACTGGGGACCCATCCGAAGGAGACCGCGACGTCAGAACATTGGTTGTAATCTCTTTCGATCGTTATTTAATGAATGATTACGATTATGGTTCCACTCTGTTTTCGATTATGTTAATATGAGTAGTATCCTTTCTGACTGATATTTAGTTGCGTATGCCGGATTTTATGCTTGTATCTGTTTTTTTCTTGCACGTGCAGGTATCCATCCACGGAGATCATGGAGGATTGTGATCTGCCGAGGCTGAGGAACGGGAACGCTCTCTTCTTCAGATCGTAGCATTGGATTCCAGGTAGGCCTCGATCTTTGGTCTTTTCATTTCTTAACTAGGAACTTGCGTTGTAACATTTCGTGATCCCTACTAGCCAGTCTAGCAACAATCATCAAATGCTACAGCGCAAATTCCTAGTTACGAATAAAAGACCAAAGATGGAGGCCTACCTGGAATCCAATGCTATGATCCGTAGAAGAGAGCGTTCTCGTTCCTCAGCCTTGGCAGATCACGATCCTCCACGATCTCCGCGGATGGACACCTGCACATGCAAGAAACAAATAGATACAAGCATAAAATCCAGCATATGCAACTAAATATCAGTCAGAAAGGATACTACTCATATTAACATAATCGAAAACAAAGTGGAACCATAATCGTAATCATTCATTAAATAACAATCAAAAGAGATTACAACCAATGCTCTGACGTCGTGGTCTCCTTCAGATCGGTCTCCAGTCGTTCACGTCTCGCAAAGCTCACCAGGGAAAGGGAGAACCTCTCCAGAGTCTCTCGACGATAGTCTCCTTACTTGAGTCGGCCTTAAGGGAAGAAAGAGGGCTGTTAAGACACAAAGGCTCTTGGGAATTTTGAGATTCAAAGCTTAGGCACTTCAAGACTAGCTTGCCATGGAATTGAGCAGGCTTTTATAGATGGGGAAGGAGGGAGTTGGGATCCCTATTATTGTGGGATTTTCCCTATAAACAAGGAAGGTTCCATGGGAGGTGGGAAACCACTTCCCTTCCATAGAACTCCCGTAGCCAAACCTCTCAACTCAAGATAGGCAATGGTTTCTGAGTTTGTTGAAACACAACTTCCACCATCTTTATTTAAAAAACACTCCTTAAATTGGCTGGCGCGACTACTGCTTTGGGACAGAGCACCAGTTGGCGCAGCCTCTTTGTAGGATTTTCCCCATTGGCACGAGTGATGAACTGTATGCTCGCGCCAATGCAAAAGGAGACGTTTTCATGATTTTTTGCAAGGAGATGTCTTTACAGCAATTGAAGCTCATGCTTAGAGGAATGCATTGATGATGTTTTCAAGGCATGACAATGTTCACAGGTCACAAAATGGGTCCTCCATTGTTTCGGGACGGGGAATGGTAGGGACGGTGACAAATTACTGTGTAACAGATGCCCCCTAAAGTATGAGACCCGAGAGAGAGAGGGGTGAAATTCTTTACGAGAAAATGTTCAACTGAAAACCCGCCGTCGGAAAACCTGTGCAGAAAAATACAACTGATATCTCAAGTACATGATGTATATGTGGTATGGACGCAGCCATCCGAAATAGAGTACACTATAATCCGGATCCAAGGTATGGGCGCAGCCATCCAGCGAGGATCAAATAAATAGACTCAGGTATGGTCGCAGCCATCCAATCAACGAGTCATATACATAATGATAATAATCCACAATCGCAGCCTGGATTACAACAGACACAATCCAGGGTCTTGCGCTCCATCTTGACCCAAACAAAGTACAAGTTCAAGCATGCGAATATGTGAGCTGAAGTCGAACATGCAAGAACATCGTCTGATTACCAGCCAATGATGAAAGCTGTTAACAAACGCGAGAGGAACCACCAATAATGACAATGGCCCTCAAGGTACTATAGGTACAATCTACGGCGTGTGAATCAATGAGCTGGCGTCGAACACCCGTAGAATCACTCGATCGGAGGCCAATGATGAAAACCCCACGTCGAATGCGACGAACCTGCCATTGAGGCATGCAGGCTCCAAGGTACCATAAAGGAGTCTCTAGATCAACTTCCCGGATAATGAGCTGAAGTCGACAGGAAGTGACCTTGATCGAAGGTGGGCCATAATGTTTCCCACATCATCGACACGAGACAGAGGAACATGATGTTTTGTTGTGAATCAAGATCATATGAGAAACAGAGGAAGGTTGATATTTGCAGAGGCCAACTTCTCTTGAACATATAAATGGCACGACAGTGGACTTGGCAGTATTTGACATCAACGGATCAGAGGTCATGGTGACGAGGAAATGAGTAGATGAGAGGTCAAAAGGGATTATCCAAACCCACGGAGGCAAAGTGAAGCAACGAGATGAGATGTCCCCAACCCGACACGAATGCAGACAAGTGCCATGTTCAAGAGCGACATACTGCCGACGACAACGACGATGGTTCCATTTTTCCCCCACCATTTCTGGCGAGTACCCCAATTATTTTTTATAACAAACTTGAAGGGGATAGCATATGCTTGTGATATAAGTCCGCCCTTCGGGCGAATCCATCCTAGTGCATTTAACGAGTCCTAGGAAGGAGAAACTCGGAGAACGTCATTTCGACGGAATCCAATGTCATCAGGGTTTAACGAGTCTGACAAAGGAAGAACTCGGCGTCTTTTCATGTTTAGAGAGTTTGAAAAGACAGCGGAAAAGAAAACTCCACAGGTCCCTTTTCGTAAATAGTTCCCCAGATCCGAAAAGGTAGAAAACAATATCCGAGAAAACCTCCTAGTCGCGATAGGCTAGGGTATTCCTTTTTCGTAATCGATCCATCCCAGCCCGAAAAAGGGGTAAACGTATACTGGGTAGATGTCGATTCATGTCCAATTTAACGAGATCGAAGCGACAAGGGCCTCGGCAATCTTTTCATGTTTAGAGAGTCAGAAAAGAGCTCAAAGATGACTCCAAAGTGACTTTTTCGTGTATTTACTGAGTCCGAAAAAGTATAAAATACAACTCGTTTCCATCGTCAAAGTCACAAAAATCTGCTGCTGCACATACCAAGCAAGCGTAAAACCCATTTTCGACATAACATATTGAAATATTTGATAAAAATAAATTTTTACAACTCATTTTATGTCAAAAGTTATAAATATGCCAAATTGGTGAAAATAAAATTACATTTACTATTTACTTTGGTAAAAAGCAACAGTGATCCATTTGGAGCAGAAACTTCTGAGGGCGATTGCGACAGATCCGGTTGACCATTTAGTTTCTCATCTGCTACAGGTAAGAGATGCTTCCCTGCTCTACATTTTCATCCATTTTTTAATAGTTTTCCCTTGTAAATCAGTTCTTCATGGCCACTTTTGAAATTTTAGGGCCGCGCTCATTGGCGCGGGTATTGGGCATGGACCCACACCAATGGGCTCTTTTATACAAAGGGCTCGCGCCAGTGGCCGAACCTAAAATTTCGCCTAAAAAATCAATATTTAAACCAAATTGCATGGAATTTGAGGCTTACAAGAGATCTAACTAATGGTTTATGACCATATGGATGCAGGTAATCAAGCAAAATGGTGATTGAATGGAAAGAAAGAGAGCATGGAGAAGAGGATGAACAAGCCATCCAAAGTGAGGCTTGCATGAATGCCCTCAGAAACTGCGGGCTAAAGAAGTTCTTCCTTACACCCTATCTACGAGCTCAGCCCGAGCTCCTCCAGTATTTGATCAGCATTTGGGATGAACATGAACAAGTGTTCAGGTTGTGAGATTAGATATTAGAGCTGGAGGTTTCTGATGTTTATTTTATCACTGGATTCTCCCGCAGAGGTCCAATCCCTCTGTTGACTGGAAGCAGACCATCTGGGGATAAGATGGAAGAAGTGATGTCACGAGCATGTCGAGGAGCACAAATGGGATCAGGAAGCAAGAAGGTGGATATCCACACTATCCCTGATCTGGCATTGAAAGTTGTCCGACATACCATCACGCGGGCTGCAGGGTCGTAGGCACCGCACGAGGCCACAAAGGCCCAACTCCTGCTGGCCTCAGAATGCATGAGTCCCTTACTGTTCGATTGGGCAACAACAGTAACAATAAATATGAAAAGGCAGCTCACAGAATGCAAACAAGCTAAACTGAAACAGTTTGGCTATGGTTCCATCCTGGTATCGTTCATTTTGGAACGTTTAGCAATCTTCCAGGGCCAAGGGGCCTCAGTAGCAGATCCGATACCACAAGAGCCAAGAATGGCTCGCTGGGCAGCATTAATGCCCAGAGCTCGAGGCAGCCAACAGATGTCCTGGAGGCCGGAGTTCTTTATGTGGTTACGGCGCCAACTGATTGTAGTGGAAGACTGGCCCTATGCAGGAACTGACTTCACCGGAGACCCAGATCTCCCACTGCCAGAAGGAGATGACTGGGACGAGGAGTTGGGTGAGACCTCATGTTTTTTATTTTATGTTTTATGTTTTTTTTTTGTTAATACACATTTTTCCTAACACATTTTATATATGTATGCAGATGTGGGACCTGAGAGACCAGCTGGGATGTCTCCAATCTCACGGAGGACTCAAATCGCCCCTGATTCTTAGGGAGAGGGTATCGGAGGAGAGGAGTTGATCCATAATCTCGAGGGCATTTCCCGAGGGATCCCAGACTATGCTCAGCTGGTGGACGTATCGATGGCATACCAGCGTCACACGGTGGGAGTTCCAAGTCGGATCCACCGAATCGTGAGACGCTTAGTGCGTGCAGTCACATGCTATAATGAGCACCATGCGGATTAGCTCTTAGGATTTATACCACACCTATTTTTTGAGAGACGTATCGTCTCCGGATGTACTTAAGACGATTATGTATATTTTGACTTTATGCGACGCACACTATGCAAACATTTCGACACACACACACACACACACACACACACACACACACATATATATGACTATTTTGGATGGATCTTTTACATATGATGATGTTTTCTATATGTCATGCAAATGTCTAATACAAATGTAATCTAATGTATCAGTTAAATAACAACGACCCAATGCGAAATGTATTCACACAATGTAGCTACCTACACATTTCATCTTTATGCAAGCTTGAAAGCACACATGAACACACACATATGAAAACTATGCTTGAAATAAGGAAGACGGGCATGCCCCCCAGCATGGTGTCTCAATTCGAGGTGCATGCCCCCCAAGCTTCAGTCCATTGAAAATGGAGTGAAGGTTCAAAACAAAATTTGAATTGAACATGCTTGTGTTTCATTATTTTAACGAGGTTGACACACTTAAAAGAACTGTCCTCAAACATCTTGTTTCATTTTTTTTAGGAGCTCGACACAAGTGGAGGAACTATGCTCTGAGAACCTAGTTTCATTTTTTAAAGAGCTTGACACATGGAGGAAATCGTGCTCTAAGATACTACTCATTATGACGAACAAGAAGTCATGATTCCCAAGAGTTCCGCACCAGGTGGGAGAACGAAATCTTGGAAATCACGACCCAATGCCCCCAGCACACTATGCACGACAACATCGTTACTGAGCACAGGCACGTGGTAGGTGGCCACATAGTTGACCTGCAGTGAGGTAGATACAACGGGTGGATAGAAACTAGGAGGGGGTGATGGCGGGCCAGATGCCATATTAGGACCAAAGAACGAAAGCTGATCAATGGTCATGATCTGTCCTTCATGTGGAAAGCACATCACGCGAAAGAGGGAGGAGACAAGTGCTCCCATGGAATAGGTGTAATCGCGCCCCAAAAGCAGATTGAAATCCAAGGGGCCTGGAACAACCATCACGTCCATATGGATGGTTTTACCTCCCAAAGTAACAGGTAACCTTGGAAGGATCCCCAACGGTTGACTCGTTCTTATTGAATGTCAACAGATTCTGCGTAACGGGTGCAAGCGACGGCGAACCGAAAGCTTGCCAGGTAGTTGAAGACAGAATACTAACATAGGCACCTTCATCTATAATGGTGCTAGGTACAACCAGACCAAGAGCCTGCACTGTGATCTCGAAAGGCACATAAGACGAAAGGCGAAATCCTGCAAATCGGTTCCAATCAAAGGAAGCGACCAAACTACTCGGAGGGGCTACCATCGAAATGCGAAGGTATTCCCCTGATGTTACGGAAGAAGAAGCACCCTCCGTGACCTCCATCTCGAAGGTAGGAGGGATATCCTCTAGGACTTCGACCACAGGAGGTGGAGGAGCAACTTCTGAAAGTGAATAGACAGGAGAATCTTTCTCCAAGTCCAAGGAATCTGAAGAAACCAGAAGCACATGAGGGTTGTGAGATCCACTCTCCATGGAAAATACCTGGTGCACCGTAGACGGGGCCAGCTCAACCGATCCCATGACCAATGGTTGGTCGGGAATGGATTCCTTAATTCGAATTTCTGGAGGAGTGGGATTGATCAAGGATGACTCTTGGCCAATCATAGCATCAGTGGGTGGAAGACTCAAAGAAAGTTGTTTATAACCAGCCGGGAGGCATGGTATAGAAACAGTTGGGATGTCCAAGGCTCGCTTGGCTTCATCCATATAAGGACAAAGGTGAATGGCAAGGTGCACTTCACACAACTTACAGGGATTGGTGACCTTACCCTGTTTTTTAAGATTCTTATTAGTCGCAGTTGAAGATGTGCCCCCAACATTGCTCCCAGAAGTCAAAGGCAATGGTGGACGACCGTTGGACCATACTTCGAGAACCTTGGGAATTCTAGGGCAGTCTCGAAGCAGATGGTCTCCCGTGCACAACATGCAAGGGAATTTGACTTTCCATGGAGGGTTGGAGAGCCTATCAAGAGGATATTCCTTAGAGATAGTAGCTGTACATTTAGCCTCTCGCTTATCCGACTTCTTCTTCTTTGTCTTCTTCTTGTTCTTCTTAACCACCTGGTTATTCGAATCTAGGCTTTCACCAGGCAAAGTAGAAGAGGAGGATGCAGAAACAGGTGAAGAAGGGGAGTGGTCCACCTTGGAATCAACGTAATGTTGTTTAGGTGGAGAAACCGATTGAACAATAGTGGAGACATTCGGGACAACAGAGGTTGAGAACAGCCAAACAGGCAACCCAACAGTTAACCCAGGAAGGGACAACGTTGCCATGTAAGGAGCACCAACATTTCCAAAAGGAGGAAAATGACCAGGATTCCCTTCTGAGGGGCTTCCTTGGTTGGTAAACTCTGAAAAAGTTGCCATCAAAACTCAAAACCACACACGGGCTGAAAAAGAGTCAAGACACACGATCAAACGGTCAGCAAGCAATATCTAACAGGGCGTATAATCGTGGGTGATTAATTTTTACCACATTGAAAAGTAAGAAACTTTACCGTTTGATGTTTTGAGAGTCGAGAAACGATAAAATATGACTCTATCTCTTTCAGATTTGACACAAGCGTGAAAGGACAAGCGCTTGACGGTCTTTTCAAGTTTAGGGAGTCAGAAAATACCAAATGACTGCTCAGAAAATACTAGGCACAAATGGTGTACCAAATAACTGTGAACTGCAATATACACCTTGGTTTCAATAATGAAGAAGAAATCAACCAAGGACTCTCCGTACGTGTAGGCAATCTCCCCGAATGCTGTGTTCGGTGTATCACGGGTATAGGGCGGCAGACTCGGCTTCCTGTGGATAAAGGATTGAAAACCTAGAGGGGTCTCCCTTTATATACGTGACGGTACGGGGAGCACAAGTCTGTACTAGTGCTGTCTAAAGCCAACAGGCGAACGACAGCTGCTAGGTTTAAAGACGCCGGAACACGTCTCTAACCTAGACCTCTAAATATGTTTTGTTAGATTTCAATGCTGCCTTAGATTAATTGAGTGGATTTTAAAATTGATCTTCAATTAGGTTTCAATTTTCAGGCCCTAACGAATGTATTGTTTCAAAAAATCCTAAATGCAAAGCTACATGCCACAGTAGACCATTTTGTTCAATGAAAAATAGCTACAGAACAGTTGAGAGTCTTTACACAAACAAAATGATTTGGAAGACAAACAATAAGATCTCTGATGCAGCTAATGAAATTGAAAACTTTTCATTCAAATCAATAATCACTAGTAGAATCGAAAAGATTACAATTTGCACTAATCAACCAAAAGCAAAAGAGATTTTTTTTTTTAAATTTTCAGTGTTTGATAGCTAAATGCACTAAACAAACTGAAAATAAACGAAACAACTTGAGAAACAATATTGAGAGAGAAAAACGAACGAATTTCACTCAATGACCCAAGCAATCAAATCCCAAATCGACCAAAGTCTCTCAAAACCAAGAGAAAGACTCAAAGGCTCCAATGGACCGTGTGATCTAGGCCCAAAGCAAGACCAAACGAAATTTGAATGAAGAAACGAGCAATCACTCAAAAATCGCAACAAAACGGTGAACAAATACTAAGAGGATGCGGAGGAGCAATTAGAAAGTCGACTGGACAAACGAAACACCAAAATTCTCGAGGAGGGCTCGATACACAAAGCCACTAGATGCCCTAGGGCTTAAAACGTGAAATCGATAGATAAAAGCAAACAACCAAAGGACAAAGGCAAACTCCCAGTCAAACAGGACTCCAACACACTTAGGTAGTCGGAAAATCAAGAAGAAAATCACTAACCAGACCCAGAGAGCTCAAAACTGAACAAACTCAAAAGCCTTACAAGAGTGGCGCGACTGTAAGGCTGCAAATGGCGCCAGAAAGCAATTGGCACGGGCTAAACAAAAGCAACATGCGCCAATTGGCACGACTGTCGGGCTAAAAAGCGCGCCAGTCGAGTTTCTCCGCCAAAAACAAGAAAGAACTACTCCAGAAGCAGATCAATGTAAACTAAGCAAACCAAGAAGCAAAAAACAGCAAAAGAACCCATCCCAGAAGGCTAACCAAGCAAGGAAAATCATAAAATAATCAAAACGAGACAATCTAAACGAGACAGTGAAATCTAGATGATCCCCAGCGGAGTCGCCAAATTGTTGAGGAGGTAAATCCCCTCTGCGGACAAAGGCGATCCCTACTAGCCCAGCAGGGGTCTAGCAACAATCACGAAATGTTACAATGCAAGTTCCTAGTTACGAATGAAAAGACCAAAGATGGAGGCCTACCTGGAATCCAATGCTACGATCTGAAGAAGAGAGCGTTCCCATTCCTCAGCCTCGGCAGATCACGATCCTCCACGATCTCCATGGATGGACACTTGCACATGCAAGAAACAAACAGATACAAGCATAAAATCCAGCATACGCAACTAAATATCAGTCAGAAAGGATACTACTCACATTAACATAATCGAAAACAAAGTGGAACCATAATCGTAATCATTCATTAAATAACAATCGAAAGAGATTACAACCAATGTTCTGACGTCGTGGTCTCCTTCAGATGGGTCTCCAGTCATTCACGTCTCACAAAGCTCGCCAGGGAAAGGGCAAACCTCTCCAGAGTCTCTCGACGATAGTCTCCTTACTTGAGTCGGCCTTAAGGGAAGAAAGAGGGTTGTTACGGCACAAAGGCTCTTGGGAATTTGGAGATTCAAAGCTTAGGCACTTCAAGAATAGCTTGCCATGGAATTGAGCAGGCTTTTATAGATGGGGAAGGAGGGATTTGGGATCCCTATTATTGTGCGATTGGCCTTATCAACAAGGAAGGTTCCATGGGAGGTGGGAAACCACTTCCCTTCCATAGAACTCCCATAGCCAAACCTCCCAACTCAAGATAGGCAATGGTTTCTGAGTTTGTTGAACACAACTTCCGCCATCTTTATTTAAAAAACACTCCTTAAATTGGCTAGCGCGACTACTACTTTGGGACACAGCGCCAGTTGGCGCGGCCTCTTTGTAGGATTTTCCCCATTGGCGCGAGTGATGAACTGTATGCTCGCGCTAATGCAAAAGGAGATTTTTTCATGATTTTTTGCAAGGAGATGTCTTTAGGGCAATTGAAGCTCATGCTTAGAGGAATGCATTGATGATGTTTTCAAGGCATGACAATGTTCACAGGTCACAAAATGGGTCCTCCATTGTGCGGGATGGGGAATGGTAGGGATGGTGAAAAATTACTGTGTAACAGTCGCCTTGGCATGCCATGTGGAACTCACATCATCCCCCAAGTGGTATGATTCTCTAAATGTCACTTCACCACTGTGGTAATCTTAACATTCCTCTCCTTCCTTGAAAATTGTCTCAACTTATTCGTCACATGAATCATCTCAAATAGGTAACATTTTGCAATGGTAAGTGCAAGAATACACAAGCGAATTATTAGTGAGATCATATATTAATTCGATGTAATCATGCATTATATGTTATTGTTAAATTTGTAGGTAGCAAGTAGTAATTCCACACTACTGTGTCCATATTTTGTTGGCATTTTATTAACCAATATTTTTATTTTTCCAATGCTAGTGAACCATATCAACAAAAGGTTCATTTGTAGGTATTTCATCATAGTAATCATAGATGTATTTCAAGTTGAGATATCCCTCATCCACCAACCCACACACGTATAGGTGAACAATAAATTAACCAGGGTTTCATGCCTTCAATTCATGCTAGAAAGCTTTCATTGTTCAAAAGTCTTAGGGCCTCTTTCGTAAAACCATGAATGTCATATTATGTGGTTATGGCCTACCCTGAGGTTGATTCTTGCTAGAGAATTTCGTTAATAATCTGTAGAACGATATAATTTTTCCATTTTCTATTTATGCTAAGGGATCAACAACATAACCATTCTTTCAACTATGCAAACTAGACTAAAATTTAGAAGTTGCACACATATTTGTCCAAGATTTTTTTTTTTTTTTTTTTTTTTTTTTTTTTTTTTTTTTTTAAGTCAGTAGAGAAAACTTATATTACAAAATAACCATAGAGTACAAAAAAATTAGCCAACCTCACAGATTGGAAACCATACCAGTTGCAAAAAAATTATTGTCTTGACCACGCATTTAGCTAGGCAAGCGATAAGGTTCTTTTATCTATGGTATCCCCTATATAGATAAAAAATTACCTTTCCTACTGCTACTAATTATTTATTTACTACTAATTTATGGTTTTTGTATCATTTTGTCTATACATTTTGGATCTATAGACCTTAATTTAACAAAATAACTACTATCTAGTGTATGAATCCATGCAACTAAGAAAAAAAAGTGGCCAAAACCATAGTCATTTAACAACATGAATTTTTGTTGCTGCCTCTACACCAATATCATATGTAGGGGTTTTTCCCTCACTTGGATTTGATGTAGATGGCTCCCCCTTCTTCTTGAGTCACTTATTGAAGATTTCCTACACTAGTAGCCTCTCTAACATGATACTCACTTAGACGGGTTGGACCCCCTTGCTCCTACCCCAACGAGATGTCCAAATTGTGGATGAATTTTAGGTAGATGAAAAAAATATTCCTCATGTTTCCAATCCCATCGTCTTGCAGACGTTTTATGTTTTTCAGATACTTTAGGATCTCCTCAATAGCTCCCAGTCGCTGGTCAATTGACTTCAACTGGAGTTGATTCTCAAACTACCTCCTATTTCTCTCCACGCCTAGCTCCACCTGAAGCTTCATCAATAAATTTTTAGCATGCCACGATGTCTCCAGGGTTTTATAGAATAACATCATTCGAGCTCTAGATTTCCTAGTGTCAATTATCCAGTCTACTTCCTCCTCAATTTTTTCATTTGGGACAGCCCTGAGCTATCGTCTAACCTCATTCTCCAAGATTTCCACTATCTCCTTCCCTTTTTTTGGGATAGTCGAATGATAATTTATTGTAGCCAACCTCATCGCATCCTCCATCAACGTCCTCTTAACAATATCCAAACCTTGAGCATCTACGCAAAATATTCCCCTCGACCTATCCCGAGCACTTTGACCCTTGGCCATTGCACTCTCTAGAAGCTTAATGTTGGGTGCGTGTTATATTTTTTCCACGAATAGTGGAATGCACGAGGAGGAATTAGCCCCTTCTTGTTCGTTGCGGAAGGTGCAACGAGGGGGTCATAGGGGGAAGGTAGGCCTCTGCGCGGGCTCTAGGGTAGTGCTTTGCGAAAAAAAATATTGGACCCTATTTTAGGTGGGTGTACTGCCTATGGTTTTGTGCATGGGTTTGCACATGGTTGTGGGGCATGATGGTTTTTAGCCCTTGGTATTTTGTAGATCCGGTCAAAGGAACTATAGTTATGTTCTAATCCAGGGTTAATGGATTGGGGTTTATGAATTCTTAGGCATGTATATATATTATATATATGTGTTGTAACACTAAAAGGAATATAATGAAAAATCAAGTTGGTAGTCCCGATTTGGGATCTAGGGAAAAATATCTGTGAATGTTTTTTTTTATTTTTTATGTTTAATGCTTTCGCTATTTGTCATTTTCTACTCTTAAGAATTATTTTGCAAATAATTTATGTACAAGGTTAAAACCTACATTTGATATCAGAGCCAAGTTTTGGCTTCAAGTGGTCGCCTTTACTATTAAGGGGATTTTTTTCTCAGGCCTGTGGTAGATCCTATTCAGTGGGAGATCTGTGGTATCGATTCTTGCGGTGAAAGAAGATGGTGAGTAGTGGAAAGATATAGATCGAGAAATTTAATGGTCAATGTTTTGAGTTGTGGAATCTCAAGACAGAGGATCTGCTAGTGGATAAATATCAGTGGATCATGGTAGATATGGGTACTAAACCAACAAAAATGTAAAATGAAGGCTGGGTGAAGTTGGGTCCAAAGGTAAAGGTCACAATATGGTTGTGTATATCAGATTCAGTGTTGTTGAATGTATATGGGGAAGCTACGGTGAAGACTTTGTGGGTAAAGTTAGGGACTTTGTACCAATATAAGTCTCTGGTGAATAAATTGTTCCTACATAAAAAGCAGTATAACTTGAGGAGGACTGATGGAGACTCAGTGACAGAGCATCTGAATTCCTTCAATACGTTGGAAAGTCAATTTTCATCTATTGATATTAAAATCTTGTATGAAGATAAGTGAATTAGTTTTTTGTGTTATCTACCATATTTGTGGGACATTATAGTCATTGAAATAGGTAGCAATACAACTACCTTGAATTTTGATGAAATTGTCTCAGCCTCGTTGTCGGAGGAAATGATATAAAGAAATATGGAGGGCCACAATGGAGATGCCTTATTTGTAAAAGGAAGGTCCCAGAACTTAAAAAAAATAAGTGTTGCGTGGGAAATATAAATAAATATGGAGATCTAAATCTCCAAGAAATCCTATAAAGGTGTGTTGGAAATGCGGAAATGAAGGGCACTTCCAAAAGGACTGTAGATATAAAGCTCCTGAGAAAGCAAAGGGATATGATGATGCTCCTTCTACAGAGGAAAAAGCCAACTTAAATGAAGGTGGGGATGTGTATCTGGCTTCTTCTTCAAATACACATTTATATCATGACACATGGTTGATTGACTCAGGTGCATCCTTTCACTTCACTCCCCATAGGGAGTGGTTTTACGAGTATGAGAAGTATGATGGTTGTGATGTATTATTAGGGGATGATAGGAAGGCCATAAGTTTTGGACGTGGTAAATTCAAGCTAAAGCTGCAAGGTGGAAGGATTAGAACACTTCCTGGTGTTGTGCATATTCCTGCATTGGCCAAAAATCTTATTCTTGTAAGAAAGATGAATAATGCAGGTGTAAAAACATTATTTGAGAAAGATACTTGCAAGATGGTTTGGGGAGCACTGGTATTTGTGTGGGGAGTTCGGATTGGAACTCTATACAAGCTTTGGGGTAGCACTGTTATTGATGAGTGTAACAATTCTATGGTTCCTGAAAGTCGAGAAGAAATCCTAGCAGTCTCTAGAGAAAATTCCATGATATGGAATCAAAGGCTTGGACATATTGGAGAGAAGGGCCTTCAAATACTACATGGTCATGGAATGGTAGAAGGTATGTCTAATATCTCTCTGGATTTCGATTTCTATGAACATTGTGTATATGGGAAGCATAATCGGTTGAGTTTTGCTTCTGGTGCTAAGAGGACGAACAAGATATTAGAGCTTGTGCACAGTGATGTGTTTGGACCTATGTCAGTTCCATCATTGGGTAAGTCTATGTACTATGTTTCATTCATAGATAAATTCTCAAGGAATACATGGATATATTTCTTGAGGAAAAAATCTAAAGTCTGACATATTTTAATAATTTAAGGCTCTAGTGGAAAGCCAAACAGAGAATAAGATAAAGCTATTGAGGTTAGACAATGGTGGAGAGTTTTGCAAGAAGAAATTTGAAGAGTTATCTAAGAAGTGTGATATCACACGATAAAAGAGTAATCCATACACACCTCCTCAAAACGGAGTTGCAGAAATAAAGAAGAGAACATTGATGGAAAAGGCAAGAAGCATGCTCAGTGGTACCAGGTTAGGACAAGAATTCTAGGTAGAGGCAGTGGAGACTACATGTTACTTGGTTAACATATCACCTTCATCAGCGTTGGAGGATAAGACTCCACATGAGGTATGGACTGGTAAGAAACTCTCTCTTTCAAATTTGAGGGTATTTGGATGTGATGCATATGTAGATGTTCCAAAGGATAAAAGGACCAAGTTGGATAATAAATCTGAAACGCGCATATTTTTTGGGTATAAGAATGGTTTAAAAGGTTACAAGCTTTGGAACCCATAAATGAGGAAGGTAGTGTATAGTCGAGATGTGGTGTTTAGAGAGTTGAAAGATGTTTTTAAACATGAATTCCTACCAAAGGAACCTCATAAGGTAGATTTTGAGCTAAAGGAGGATGAATCAGAATCTAGAAAAAAAGCAATATTCAGAAGAGCAAGAGCCACAAATTCTAGTTGTGAGAAGATGAGTTTGGGAAAGAAGGCAACCAAAAAGGTACAATACACCTATTTTATGTTCAAATTTTTCTTTAAATATCACTGATGATGATCCTAGAACTATTCGGGAGGTGGAGGATTCAAAGGATGGAAAACTTTGGAAGGAGGCCATGGTCGATGAAATGACATCCTTAAGAAAAAAATGAGGCATGGGATCTGGTGGAGTTGTTCGCTGGAAGGAAGCCCATCAGGAGAAAATGGGTGTTTATGAGGATGAATGTAGAAGGAAAGGTGGAGAAATAAAAATCTTGGTTGGTAGAAAAAGGTTATTCCCAGTTTCCAGGAATTGATTTTGGTGATATTTTTTCTCCTATTGCCAAGGTTACGTCTATTAGATTACTTTTATTTGTTGTTGATGCATTTGATTTTGAGGTGGAATAGATGGATGTGAAGACAAAATTTCTTCACGGGGATATGGAAGAGGGTATCTACATGAAGCAACCTCAAGGCTTTACAGTGAAGGGTAAGAAATAACTGGTATGCAAGTTAAAAAAGTCTCATTGTGGGTTAAAACAATCACCAAAGATGTGGTATCAGAAATTTGATACCTATATACGGGGACATGGCTTCAATAGGAAGAAAGAGGATCACATTGTGTATTTTAAATTAATTGGTGGCTATGTTATTTATTTGGTCTTATATGTGGATGATATGTTGCTAATTCGAAATGGCGAATAAATTATCCAATATTTGAAGACCCAATTGTTCTCCAAATTCGACATGAAGGATCTTAGTGTTGCAAACTATATTTTGGGCATGGAAATTAAGAGAGATCAAGAAAAGATGAAGATTTGGTTAAACCAAAGGAATTATATCAAGAAAATATTGAAAAGGGTCATTATGCAGGATAGTAAACCGATGAAGGTTCCTATTCTTATAGGTGTAAAGCTATTTGTTGAACTATGTCCCAAAACACAAGAAGAACATGATATGTTTCATGTTCCATATGAAAGTGCAGTGGGTAGCCTGATGTATGTAATGGTATATACTAGACCAAACATTTCACATGTAGTGGGAGTATTGAACAGGTTTATTCCAAAACCCGGGAAGGAGCATTGGACAACAATGAAGCAATTTTTCAGGTATTTGTGTGGCACTAGTGATTATGGTTTGTGTTACTAGGGAAGACCAGGATTGGGCAGAGTTTTGGACATCCATGGTTTTTTTGATGCATATTGGGCTAGAGATATGGACCAAGGAAGATCTACAAGTGGGTACGTGTTTAGCCTATTTGAAGGTGAAGTCAGTTGGATGAGTAAAATACAGTCTATAGTGGCTCCAACTACAAAGGCAGAATACATGGCAACCACTGATGTAAGAAAGGAAGCAATTTGGTTGCAGAGATTGTGGTCAAGTATGGGGTTGGTGCAGCGAGCTATAGGGATAGACTATGATATCCAAAGTGCAGTTTTCTTGGCTAAGAACCCTTCTTATCATTCAAATAAAAATCACATTGATGTTCAATATAACTTTGTGAGATATATGGTTGAGGATAAAAAGGTGTTGCTGGTAAAGGTAAACACTTTGAAGAATGTTGCAGATGCATTGACGAACTTTGTGAGCACTCAAAAGTTATCTTGGTGTAGGGAAACAATGGTTGGTACAAGGCTGAACTAATGACTAAGCTCTCCTATGGCCCCATGTGGAAATAAAACAAAAAGTGGGAGAATGTTGGGTGTGTGTTATATTGTTTCCATGAATAGTGGTAGCACCTAGGGAAAAGAAAATGGACCCTATTTTAGGTGGGCAGACCCACCTATGGCTTTTTTCATGGGTTTGCACATGGTTTTAAGGCATGATGGTTTTCGGCCCCTGGTATTTTGTAGATCTGGTCAAGGGAACTACAGTTATGTTCTAATTTAGGATTAATCCATTAGGGTTTATGAATGCTTTAGCATGTATATATATGTGTTGTAACACTAAAAGGAAAATAATGAAAAATTAAGCTGGTAGTCCCGATTCAGGATCTGGGGAAAGATCAATGTGTATATTTGTTTTATGTTTTATGCTCTCGCCATTGTTTATTTTTCTGCTTTTAATAATTTGTTTGCAGTTAATTTATGTATAGGGTTAAGACCTACACTTAGTTGGCTAAGTTATCTAAAATTGTAAACTTCCGCTCACAATCACACCATCTTATATCTTTCGATCATATCTAAACGTAACCTATTCCCTAACCCGACTTTTCATTTAAAGGAAAAAACCAAAACAAGACATTCCTCCCAGAATTTTGAGTGTATTCCTTCTCTATTTTTCGTAACTTCATCCTGTCAGTGGTGTTACAGTACAATCATGTGATTTTGTTGGTAGCTTCCTCCTCATTCGCCCCTTCAATCAGTCTGTACAAAATCGTAATTTCCATGGCCCTAATCCAGTATGCCTCCCCTATAGGTTTCTTACTTCTCCACTCCTCTCTTTTCCCCCTCATATTAATATTCTCTCCAATGTATGATCTCTTAAGGAAAAATTCCCCTCCCTCCCATAATAAACCTTCACTCCTTCTGTATACTGTAAGCATGCACCCCCTCTCATTTCCCAACAAACCACTACCTCTCCTTTTGTGGTCTTTCCATGATGAAGGTTATTCATTCACATTTCTAGGCGGGTCATTGGCCTCGTCCGGGCCCACCTCCTCTCTATCAACCCAAATTTCTGATGTGGAGTACTCTTTCTTTGTCAGTCTTTGAAAATCCTCCTTCAGTTGACCCTCAGATAGTTCCTCCCACACCAACTCAGTAAGAGGTCAGGAACTCTCTAGCCCTACATTTTCCAACCTGTCTTCCAATGCTTTAGCAGAGTGACAAACTAAGGTTATCTTCCCAATTTTTAACACCTATATATGTATCTGAATTCATTGGATTAAATGGGAAAGGTGGATTATGTTGTTACTTTTCTCATTAGTGCACAACATTGCAACTGACGTGCCACTTGGATTACTAACACAGAATCCCATTTGACTATCAAATTCATCATCCCTTCTTGAATTATCATTTCCATCCCATGCTGCAATGTCTATAATTTTGTTGTGTTATTTGAGGCCTATCACCTATTAATGATGTATAGTCTGAAAAATTTTCTTGTCGAGTCCCAAATGATCCCTCTAGCCCCAAAATTTCCTGGATTCCTTTTGGAATACCCATCAAAGTTTAGTTAAAGGAAACCATCTTGGGGAGCCATCCACACTACAAAGCCAAGCTATATAAGTCACTCTGTAGGTCAGAGGTTCAAACTGCTCATCTATTCCATATAAAAAAAATTCAGAATTCTCTCTTCATGAGGGGAAGGTTAATCCTCTGAGTTTTGAGTTCCTCTGCTAATATATATATCCTTAAGCTGATGAATGATTTTATTCATGAGGTTTTCAACGAGAAGCTTCTTATCATGTAATTCGTGTCGATTGCACTCCTTCTAGATTTCCCAGAGGATGAATCCCATAATTAAATTCCAAGTTATATTCACCACCTCATTTTTTGAATATTGTAACTGTCATTTATTTACGGTTTTTTTGGTTATTTTATTGAAAGATGATGGTAAACCATTCCTATATGGTTTCTGTGTAGCTACAGGGGTTCATAAGGTGGTTTAGGTTTTATTTTTATTTCTCACTGGGACAACACCAAGATGCACCTCTAAATACTTTCTTTACTATATTTTCCATTGTTACTACCTTCCTGTGTAAAATAGGCACATATTTTTTTATTTTTATTTTTAGGGAGTGTGGAGAAAACCGTACTTTTTCTCAATGATGGGTCATTGGAAGCATTATCATTAGTGTTGAGATACACTTTTTCCTCATTAATTTTGAAATCTCCTACATCTTGTTTCCACTACCTAAGCTGGTCCTGATCATTATTCACCAGAATTCATCTATTATTTAGTTCCTCTGTTAAATTTTGAGTGGTTGAGTCACTTAGGGTTTTTTTTTTAAACATGTTTAGATTTAATCGTCTCCATTTGTTTTTCTCTAATCATAGAGCCCAAAATTGGTGGAATTACTTATACCCGTGGTTTTCCGTACTTAATTGGAATGGTTGTCGTTCCTCTCTATTTAACTTTGGTTGTTTCTTCCAAGCATCCTCCAAGGATAGGGATTATTTTTTGTTTCTTATTTCCTAGAAGCATTTTTTTCTATGATGTCTCTATTGTTCCAAGCCAAATTCCATCTAGTCGTCCCATGGATTGAACCCGAGATCAGAACTAGGTCCTTTGTTGGAAAATTAAGGGCATACCTTTATTTCTGTAGTTTCTCCCATGGTTTCACCCCCCATTCTAACCATATACGTCAAAATTTGGCTCCAGTTTTTCTATTGGTTAACTCTAGATCTTTAAGACTGATGGCTCATAAATTTTTTTCTTACACACAATATTCCATGCCACAAGTGCCCATTTTCATTTTTCCTCTTCCCCCTTGCATAGGAATTTCCTTTGGAGCACTCCTTTTGGGTGGAGGTAGGATGGATAAAATATAACCTCAGATATCCTGAAGCGCCACCTTTGTTAGGACTATCCGAACAACTAAGTTCAAGGCTCTCATCATCCACTATTCAACCTTGTCTTCAAGGTTGGAGATAAGTTTCTCCCAATTGGACTTCTTCCAAGTTTGCACTATTAGGGGGACCCATAGGCACCTTTATTGCATGAATTTTATTTGGAACCCTAAGATACATGTTAATTTCCTCTTGATAGTAATGTAGGTATTAAAGAAAAAAATCATGGATTTAGATTGATTTATCTCCATACTTGAAGCGGCCATAAGGGCGTCCAGGATTAATTTACATGACCAAGCATCCTTTACAGCTAGAATTCCATGCAACATGGTATTATCAACGAATTTTTAATGTAATGTTTCCTAATATTCCTCATGAAACTTAAGTCCCTTTATATCTCCTTCTCTTTTGGCTGCACCAATCTCCCTCCATAGGCCTTCCATCGTTATGATAAACAAAAAAGGAGATATTGGGTCCCATTTCCATATACCTATAGATGGGAAGAAAAGTTTTTCGGGGCTCCATCAATGAGGATTGAAAATCTAAGGGATAAGACCTGGGCCATAATCCATTTTACCCAATATTCATCAAACCAAAATTCCCCTAAAATTAATCCCATATAATCCCAACCAATATTATTGTACGCCTTTGAAAAATATAGCTGAATAATCATACCTACCTTTTTATGGGTCCTTAGGGAGTGAGCTATTTCATGCGTAAGAATAAAATTATCCAAAATTTGACTCCCCTCAACAAAACCAGACTGCTATGCTCAGATAAGGAATGGAAGGATTTTTCCATCCTATTTGCTACTATTTTGGATATGAAGTTGTATAATACATTACATAGGGATATTGGGATGAATTTCTCTAGAGTGTTGGAAATTTCTTCCTTTGGAATAAGAGCTATAAAATTAAATTCAAGGCTTTGAGAAAAGTTCATGAATCATGTGAAGCTACCACTACCTCATACATATCTTGTTTAACTACATCCCAAGAAGCTTTGAATAAATAAATATAAAGCCATATGGTCCGGGGTATTTTCCATTGGGAATTTCATTCACACCCAAGTCTACTTCATCCATGGAGACCAACTTGTTCAAATTATTATTGTGTTCATCTGTGATCAACTTACGAATGCTCCTAGGATATTCTATTGTCTATCCATTGAAGGCTTGTCTAATATTTTTTTGAAGTGTTAACCAAGATGTTCTCTATATCTTGATGCGATTTGTAGGTATTCTCCCTCTCATCATTCATTCTAAGGATTGGGTTGGAATTCATATTTTATACCATTTAGCAATGAAAGAATTTAGTGTTCTTATCACCCTCCCTAATCCATAACAATCAATATTTATGTCTCCATATAATTTCCTCGTATCTACAACTTTCCTCCCACTACTTCAGTAGCTCCATCTCTTCTCCTATACTTTCCAACGAGTAGCCTTTTGTGATCAGGTTTTGTTCTAATGTTTCCATCTTCTATTCCAATTCATTTTTTTCCTAGAAAATGTTACCAAATTTTAGCTTATTACACAATTTTAATTTGGATTTGATATGTTTTAACATTTCCTGTAAGGTATACATTTTGGAGCCCCTAACTAGGATTTTTTTCCCCCGCCATATTTTAATATTCTCCATAAATGTAGGGTGATCCAATAAGAAGGCTTCAAATCTAAATGGTCTATTTTCATGTGTACCTATAATTGAAAATAACACTCTCATAAGACAATACTCCAAAATTAAAAACCTTTCAATTCTAGATGCAACTTGGTGTTGTCCTCTCTGCTTATTACTCCATGTGAAAAAATCATTAGTCGTTTCCATGTCAATAATGTTGGCACCCTCAATGAATTCCTTTAAAGTTTCAACATCTCGATATACACGTCATTGGCCCATATTTATTTATGATAGAGATTTTATCATATTGAAGTCTCCCCCTACCACCCAAGAGAAATGACCTTTCATAGTTCTTATCTTGTTGAAATCTTGAAGGAGTTTGATCTTCTCCTATGATATTTGAGGCTCGAAAACATTTGTAAACACTAGAGATTATGGAATCCCTATAACTTGAATTTCCAATGATAAATATGATCTCATTACTTTCACATCAAGGAAGATCAGAGATTGGGGGTTTCATCTAATTTCCAGTTCCCCTGCAGAGACATGTGCTACGACCTCCATTATTTCAAACCTCCTCCCTAATTTCCTACTTAATTATTTGATTTTATTTGCCAAACAAATTGTCTCTTGCAATAAAATAAGCTATGTTTGTTACTTTTTAATCTTATTCTTAAGAAGTCAATGTTTCTTAAGGCTACTTATGGCTCTTATGTTCCATGTTAAACTTTTCATGATTGAGCTAAAATTAAGGGGTGACGATCTTAATGCTCTCATCTTACCGAAATTTATTAACATGGCTCCAAGCTCCTAGAGGGAAACACTGTATGAATTCCTTCCTGTTTTCCATTTCATGTGTCATAGTTCCAAAACCATTTGAGATCACATTTATTTCACCCCCATCTTGAGTATTTATCAATGTGATATTTTCAGACCTCTTATTTTAGTTTCTTCTCTCATTAGGTAAACATACTCGATTCAATCCATTTGATCAACTAGGATAGCCTCCAACTGATATTTTCTCACTTATTCCACCATATTGTTGAGGTCTATACCATCTCATTATACTATTTCCCATAGCTTTGGGTTCGTTGTTCCTACCTTGCTTGGGGTCATTTCTGAATCTCCTTTAAAATCCTTTGATACATCTCAAATATCATCCTATTGTCCATTATATTTTGTCATATGAAACATTTCGTCTTCTTTACCTTCTTGGTTTTCCTCATTTTTCTCTTCTTCAACACCCTCACTCTGAGGGTTTTCTTTGGATAAGACTTCAAATCTATTTCTTTGATATTTTCTCCCTCTATAATTTGTTTTTGTTTTCTTCAACTGGATATTCCCCTTGGGTTAGGTCTTACAAACCCATATGCATCCTTTCGATATGATTATTTACCTTGTTCCTCCACCTTTTTCAAAGGGAATTTCCATATCAGGTGTCCAGGTTTATGGGATTGTCTACATCTGAATGAAATCTTCTCATAGTCCATAATTTGTAATCAAAATTCATGTACGAATTCTAGTTTGGTTACTTCAGGAAGGGCTCCAGAGGCATCCATTTCAGCACATATTTTTGCATACGATGTATAACTTCCTAGTAGCTTGGCCTCCTCAATTTTAATAAAATTTCCAAGTATGTCTCCTATCATTTTGAGGGTTGAAGTTGATCAATAATCCAGGAGAGGGGAGTACAATCTAACCCAGACTAGGACACTGGTAAATGTCTCATTCTCTATAGTAAAATTATATAGCCCTAGTCACATGTATAAGCCAATTCATGTGAATAACTAGGGATTGCCATCAAATATTCAATCTTTATCTTCCATATTAGTGAAGACCACCATAAAAAATCCTTCGGAACCTAGATCTAGTGCTATCTCACCTCTTGGTTTCCAATTATGTTAAATCCAATCACAGAACACTTTTTCTTTGGGCCAAATACCCATAAAATTGCATATGAAAACATATGATCTCAAACGCTTCATGAATTCCTGAGTCTCGGGATCAATGAGTAGTGTCGTTGAGATCATCATTGTTTTGGGCTTACATGGCCCTATGGGTCCTCTTGACTTTTCTTACTACTGTTGATCTGCATGATTCCCTCGTGTGCTTTTGTCTTCATTTCTTCTTTGATCATTCCCACCTCCTCTAGTTGTACCGTGGTAATATCCTGACAGACCATATGGAGGATGATTGAATCATGTCTTGAGCCTCTTCCCCTTGTCTGTTACCACATTCATATAGGAGGGAGACTCACTCCCTACCCCTTTGGAGAACATCAACGTAGAACCATAGAAAAACCTACTCATAAATCCCCAGTCCTCTGGACAAACCCAATCAATTAAGAGAAATAAAACATTTGTTCCAACATTAATCATATTCATGCATTTTGATAAGGAGAGATCAATCTATGTTTTCGTACGGTGAAAAATGAATTTCTCAACATTCTATGCTACTCCTTATTTCATGAAGTTAACCATAGTAGTCTTAGTGTCATGGTAACTTTATAAAGCAAATATCTCCTTCAGATTACTTTTGCATTGAAATCTAAAACCTTTTAACTATGGTTAGTTGGTAGTATGATTATTTTTCAAGAAAGAGTAACAAATTTCAGATTTAGACCACTTAGTTAGATTTATAGCATATATGTAAATGCTTCGAGTTAGGATAAATTAATCCTCTTTTGTGTCACTGGTCCAACAATCCATGAAATTGGCTTGGAAGTTAAACTATTAATTCACAACTTGGCTTCGATAGAAATTTTCTACATTTTAATACCATATATATATATATATAAGACTCTAACTGCAATTCTAGAGGGTTAGGTGGCTAATAAGGTGACTTTTAAGATTGCATTACTTTGTGAGCCTGTAGCTCCATAAACAAGGATAAATTATGGATTGCAAATATGAACACAGTTGAAGCACTCAAAAAATTCACTTTTCTCTTATTTAAATATTATCACAAAAACAAAAATTTCTAGTTGTACTGTATCGGAAGGAAAAATCCAACATTAGCATTCAAGTATGAGAGAAAAACTAGGGTAGCATCCATAATAAGACAACATGGCTATATTTTTGGCAATGACATTTCCAAGCTAAAGTTCTGAATCTTGGAATAATGGAATAGGATGGTTAGGAAAAGTTCATTAATCAATCTCCACCTCTCCTAAAGATAAGGGAATCCATAACACATATAAGTATGAATATCATAAGCTCAATATTTCACCTTAATAAAAGATACCAATCTGCGATAAGATATAGGTCCAATTTTCAACCTTATTAGAAGCTGACAAACTACAAGAAGAAAATATTTTAGGCCATATCCACTACTCATTCGAGCAGAGGAGTAAGAAAAATCATCTCAATGTTATCCCTAAAACAACGAAAGGAACTTAATCTCACTAACGCTTTCAATTTATTTCATTGTTATTTAAATATCTAATGGAACCACTTTCTTCATTTTAGGGCCCGAGATTCACACTATGTTATGCCATAATGTACAGTTTGGGAACATCTAGGTAAAATTTTGCTTTACTATTTGGTTACGGTTTTCTGTTGAAGCTTAGCATGTGAAATCATATAATGTTATTGTAAATATTTTAGAATCCATCCCTGCATTATTGATGCCTAATTTTCTAACTTGTTCATTATTAGTTTTAAGCTTCAATGGGAAAAATAAGTATGATAAGAGTTGCAACAAATTATATGGTATCTTAATGTTGATCCTTGTGAATATTCTTTATGTAAAGACTGCATAGTTCTACCTTAAATCCCATCAGTGTTTCGTGCATTTAATTCAATTTTAACTACCATGCACTTTATTTTCCCCATAACATTGTTATAACAAAGTAAAGGAACATAAAGAACTATTTTCATCCATTTGAATGAGTCTCTAAATATATGTTTGTGTATGTTTTTTTTGTGTTAAATGATTCATATTCTAACTAATTTCTATTTTTCATTTGAAAATATGATCATATGCATTCAATATTCGTTATGTGTTTCATCCAAAAAAAAAAGTATGAAATCTAGATGGTAAATTTTATTCAAAATAAATTTCAATTGTTCTTTTAAAATTTTAAAATTCTTTGGGAATTTGGGTTGAGGAAAATATGTGTTTCATCCAAAAAAAAAAAAGTATGAAATCTAGATGGTAAATTTTATTCAAAATAAATTTCAATTGTTCTTTTAAAATTTTAAAATTCTTTGGGAATTTGGGTTGAGGAACAACTATCAACCATTCAAATTATTTTGTTGGGTAGTATATCCACCATTTTTGGTTGAAGCATCCATGAGCTTTAGGTTGGCCATAAAGAACTAAAAAAATTTGGTGAAGGTAAAAAATGGAGAATAAAATTTAAAAAATTCAAAACAGCAATTAAAAATTGCTTTAAACGTGTTAAAATTAGATGGGTGGCTGAGGAATTAAAAATTAAACCATACGAAAACATCATATTCTTAATTTTTCCATTCAATTAAAAAACCTTATAAAACCCATCAAATAAGCTAAGATACTCTTCAACAATTTTGATAAATCTCACAAGGAATGAATAAAATAGTCGTACTAATTACAAAATTGACTTGAATTTGATAATCCCATTTCAGTCTCGTAACATGCTAGGTTTATAACACAGTTTTCTATGAAAATCCTTGAAATAGTATTAATCTTGTGTAAAAATTGAAATACAAGGTGGGTTCATAGATTTATATGCAAAATATAAACATACATCTCAGAAATCATTTCATAATTCCTTCCTTAATATCTTCAAAACTCCCAAACACTTTGGGAAAGTTTTGATAGAGTTTGCTCTACACCAGAGGATATCCTCCCCTTTAAAATATAAAATGAGTCGTATATATAGTAACTCAAGGCATAATACCCTTCCCTAAACCACTATTGTTGTTTTTAAAATCACCAAGAATATTTAGAAAAATTGCAGTTGCATTGTAACAAACTTCTTCTACAAGTTTCTTGAAAATCGTTCCAACCATAGATTGGGTCCCTTTGGATTTGGCTGTATTGGTTTTTCCATCTCTCTCTTGGTTATATGGTAGGTATTTTATTTCGTTCTCTCTTGGTTATATGGTAGGTATTTTATTTCCTTCCTAGGAGTTTCCTAATATGTTGTGGGGAGGCTTTAAGCTAGAACCTGCCTCTGTTGATGCCCCTTGATACAATAGTGAAAATCCATTTCGAATGGCCAACTTGTAAAAATTTGGCATGCCTTTCCATTATTTTCCCATGGGAACCTCACCCAACTATGTGTCCAAATTTTTTCCTTCTAAGGCTATATCTAGTTGATAGTCCATACTCCCTTCTTATTTAATGACGAATAAAAGTTCAAAACATTCTTTATATAAATTGACAATATCCTTCCCTTGTAATGGGTGATCTTCATCTTTATGTAGTCTTGTAAGTTTTACTTGTTCGGGAATGACAACATGTCTGCGATGGCCTCCCGAGTTATTCTAATTATTTCCTTTCCATCTTGGGAACAGAAAATTACTCTTTTCTATGGCAACTATCTTTTCGCACAGTAGATCACCATTTCTGGAAAGCGGAACATCCGCGGGAGAACAAAGAAGACTAGATTTGATGTATGCATATTATTGTGATCTCATGTCACTTCACTGGTGTTCATCATGATCTGAATGATTGTCTTCATGTTGTGCATAGTCAACATTTCTGGAAAGCGGAACATCCGCGAGAGAACAAAGAAGACTAGATTTGATGCATGCATATTATTGTGATCTCATGTCACTTCACTGGTGTTCATCATGATCTAAATGATTGTTTCATATTGTGCATAGTCAAAATTGAGTCCCATACATCTGTCTATTCATGGATAAAATGTGACTCTTTCGTTTTTCCTCTTTCTTGAACATAAGCAAGAAAACCAATGTGAAAGGGTGAACTTGTTGAGAACATGCAAACGCATGAAGGAAGATAATATGCTAAAGGGAATATTTTGAAGGATGACAAGAACCAACAAGGATGTGCCACGTGGCAGTAATGGATTGGGTGAGGGCTGGAGGAACAAATTTTGAAATTTAAAGAACAATGTAAACGGCTAATACAATTTGTAGGCATAATTTTGGGTTTCTAGAGGGCTTTGTGCTCGAATTATGGCATTTTGCCGTGAGAATTTATCTTACAAATACACTTTCAAGGATAATTGGGTAAATTAAGGGGATTGGTCCAGCAAAATAAGGAATTTCCATATGAGAGTGCGTGTTTCTTCTCCAAGGAGGATTAGGGTTTTCTTTTTAGAGTTTTATACATGTGAATTTAGTAGGGTTAGGCTTTCAAAATTTAATTTTCACAAGTAGGAGATGAAGTGGTCATTTAAATTTACAAATTTCGGCTTAAACCTAAGGGTTTAAGAAAATGAGGTTCGATGGGTGTGTGTGAGCCAAGCTCGACATTCAAGCTAGATTAAATGGCATGGGTTAGGCTGACATGGCATGTTGACTAGGATGGTGATTTGGCATGGAGAGATGGTTGCCTGGTTGGCGTAGGGTTGTCATTGTTAGCCTTCCATTTTGGAATTTTTTTTATACACATATTCCATCATTTATCACCTTGTCTCACCACTTTATCACCTTATCCACCTCATTTTTCTTATTTCATACACATAAGGTAGTCAAACTATCTTTTTGAATTATTTTAGTATTTTTGACAAATTTGAGCATTAGAATTAAATTTTGACATAACTCGAAAAGCTTGTACTGGCATTTTCAAAGTAATTGTTGCAGGACACCTGGGCTCAAACCAAAGGTATATCTGGAAACTATGGAATGACATATGGACGAAAACCTATCTGGTCAATCCTAACCTATCGCTCAGAAAATCCCCTAAAAATGGGTAGTTTTATGATTTTATAGGATTCACCCATATTTTGTGTAACTAACTGATGAATTCGACCTTGTAAGGTGGATTAAAGATAATTATTAGTTGTTACAACCTTTTTAGCTTTTCTTGTTATGATTTGGCCTATTTAAACAAGGTTCTCTTAGTTAGAAGCTACCCTTGAAAAATTGTGGAGATAGTTCCTTTCTAAAGAAAATTGAAGATTGAAAACTTGCTCTCTCATTTTCTTGTGCTTCATATGATTTGAATGGATTGTTGTAGCTTGTTGTGTTGAAGGTGTACGAGGCAAGAGTGGAGGGCCCCCATTTGAGCTAAGTTCACTTTATTGTTGAATAATTTTTATAATTGTGAATATGCTAGTTTCAATTATGTATGTTTATTCTTCTTTACTCTAAATACTTGTACATGTATTCATTATGAAATTTTCTTATGGCCATGTTTCATTTTGTGAAGATTGATTTATGATTCAATAACTAGTTTGGATGTGGAAGGATACCAAGGATTCTTAGATTAGAGCCTCTTCTCCATGAGCTAGGATTGGATTAGATCACGATTCACTTTGTTACTTGCTTTCTAGATTAACTTTATATGCTCTCATATTTACATCTCATCATGCTTTCATATCTGCTTGGTAATTTTATTATAGAAGGAATGTGGAAGGATACCCGAGACTCTTAGAGTAGAGCCTATTCTCCATCTTCTAAAACAGAGTAATTACATTGACCAATCATTTCCATGCTTCCATACAGTAAATTTGAATTATTTGTTCACATGCTTTCATAGAGTAAATCTAAACATTTACTTTACACAATTTCTTTACTTGCTCTTTATAATGGATGTTTGGTTATCCCATCATGCATTTCACTTTTCCAAATCCTAAATAATGACTTTGTGGACTAGATAGATCTAAGGTTCATATATTTTGGCATGTTTCTAAGTCTACTAACCGAGATTGATAATTAAATACATGCTCTAATTTAGTCCCATAAATTAGACTTAAATTTTTGGCGTCGTTGTCGGGGATTCATGCTTAGATATATGTATTTTTTTTTATTTTTATTTTCTCCCTTCTCCTTTTTCTCCCTCGGGTCATTCTTTCTTCTCTCGATCTTGATTCCTCTCTCCCTATGTGGTCCTTTTATTTTGTTAATTTGGTTTTGATTAGTATTTTTGTTTTGTTTATATATATATATATATATATATATATTAATTATTTTATTTTTTATTTATTTATTTATTTATTTTTGAAACTTACCTCCTTAGTAATATTAAATTAATTCATAAATTAAGTATTATTTATTTATTTGATTTGATTTGATTTGATTTTATATTTATATTTTTATTTTATTTTTATTTATATAGAATGTATAGTAAAAATATAATTAAATTTAAAATATAATAGAATTAAAATTAAAAATATTTTTTTTTCTTTTTTTTTCCTATTCTAGTCAAACTAGTTGTTTTTCCAATGGCTAGTTGGAGTTGTCCTGATCTACTTAAATTGGTTTCCTGATCAAATTTCTCATCTTGTCCTGATGATGAACCACACTAGCTGGTTCGAAATGCGTCGACAAAAATTTCTTATATGTGATTTTCACCGAAAATTCTTACAAACATTATTTTTTTTTCATTATGCTCATTTATGCCTAGACAAAGGGATGAAAAATGGTATATACATCAAACTACCCCCTCTACTAACCAACCTTTTGTAGGAGCTGCTCCATCTACACTTGTAGGGGGAGGAGTTAAAACAAAAACTACTAGAGAATCAAAGATAGAAGAATTGGGACAAAAACAACTTTTAGGAGAAAGAGTAACTCTTCTAGAATGACAAAATTTGTTCATCCATTAAGTAAAAAGGAAAAAAAACAAAAATGGAACATCATCTTCAACAAAACCAAAAATAGAAAATACACCATTTTTTTTATTTAATTTAGAACTTAAAAAGGAATCCCAATCTACTGTAGAAGAAGAAACAACTAAGTCAAAACTTTCTGTGGTTATAAGTGAATCTGAAAAACTAGTTGAAACTCTAACTATGACAGACAGTGATGAGAGAAGAGAAAGGGAAAGAATAAGGATTGAAGAAAGGGAAGGAATAATGCAAGAAGAAAGAGAAAGACTAAGGAATGAAGAAAGATAAGGGAAACAAGGGGAAGATAGAGACTCAAGAGGAGATGTAGACGGTGGAAATGATGATGAAGAAGAAGGAGAAATTACATTTGGATTTCCCATCTCTAATCTAGAAGATGCAATAGGAGTTGATTTAAAATTGAAAAATATACCTCCTTCCATTATTTCAAACTTCTATGGTATGACCATAGAAGATCCTGATGCATTCCTCTTTGAATTTGATATTTTGTGTCGTTCTTATTGATATACTAGTGATGCACAAAAACTTCAATTATTTCCTACCACATTAAAATTATTTTCACTCAAATGGCTCATGGGGTTGGGAGAATCATATATATTATATTGGGTAGATATGAATAAGAAATTTCTTGCAAAATATCATCCATATTTTAGACAACGATATTCTAAAGCAAATATATTCAAAATGACTCAGAGAGAAGGTGAAACTTTAGAAGATTATGTAGATATATTTTATTACCATCTACAGAAATCAAACCAAAGCAACCTTCCACATGATGTTGTTAGGAATATATTCTTAAAAGGAATTCTAGATGAATACTAAACATTTTGAATCTCATGGGAGAAGGATATATTTCTAGATTACCCTTTGACAGGATTGCAGAATTGTGCATAAAGTATTCTATAGGAAAAGATAAGTATTGGAGATGAGAGAATAATAATATCATGTCAAACAAAGAAACCATAAATGCAGTAACAAGAACTGAATTAGGACATATGTTTGAGAACTTTAGAAATGATCTATTAAGTTATTTTAGTGAACAAATCAATACTTTAAAACTCAAGAAAAAGCACGAAGATCAAAATGAACAAATAGAAATATTTTTCCCCAAATGAAAAAAGAAACATTCCCTTCGAGAATTTCCTTTGCATAGTATCAAAATTTGTGGTCTTTGTGCAGAAAAAAATAATACTTCGAATTGTTCAACTGTGAAATAATTACAACAAATTCAAGGATTTCAAAATTTAGAAGTTGAAACAGTTTATAACATGGCCCCTAAGAGACCTTTGCAACCTAGATTTCAAGGAATGAAAAAAAAATTTCCTCAACAATATCCTTCCCAATATCCTATCCAAAATACATGGAATGTTCCTATGCTTACACAAACATAGCCTCAAAAAAATTTGAAAGGATACACTTATGGAAATGAACCATACCAACAACAAATATATCAAAATCAAAGATTTCAAAATCAATCATTCTAGCAATAGCCATATCAACAACCTTATAAACAACAATTTCAATAATCATACCCCCAACAATTTGTTCCTCAAAAACAATTTCAGCAGCCTCAACAACAAATTCCCTATCCATTATTACCAGCACCACAAAATCAACAGCTTCAACTACCATCTAACCAACAACCTCCCAGAGTAACTCAACCAGCTCAACTCGTAGCAAATCCCAATATTAGAGTGGAAAAACTTGTTTATAATACTGAAAAGAGAACAACAATGCCTACATATTCAATCCGTACTATCAACAATATCCATTTAAGATATGGAAAGGTTTTATAGAAATATTCTCAAATCATCATAGAAGAAAAAATAGAAGATGAGAATCCTCAACATCTTAACACAGATAATGAACAAGAAACCAATAAAAAACATCAAGAACAAATCAAAGTCAAATCACCTCCGTTTCTAGAAAGACTGGCTTTAGAAAAACCAATTATATCTTTACCTGAATTTGATGCTTTAGAAGAATTAAGAAATATCTGTCTGAAAAATCCTTTACTGCAGCCTATCAAGGAGATAGCAATTACCCTTCCTAGACATCCTCTTAACCAAGAAAAATGGAAAACTAAGCACCGAAGTTTATAGGAAAAAGACTCACACAGATAGATACCTTCACGCTGACTCTCATCACCACTCGAACCAGAAAATTGGCATCATCAAGACCCTAAGAACAAGAGCTTCTATAATCTCAGACTCCCACCACCTAGAACAAGAGTTAGACCATCTCCGCCATGTCTTTCAACAAAATGGATATAATAAACATGTCATCAATAAAACCATTCACCAAACCCTTAATAAAAATAACTCAAAAAGAGCCTTTGACATCCCTAAAATCTTGTTACCTTACATAAGAGGAACCACGAACAAAATCTCCAAAATGCTCAACAGACACAACATTAAAATTGCCTTCACTCCCCCTAATACTATTTGAAATATGGTAGACTTTGCTAAAGACCCTATAAACCCTAGGCTTCATAAAGGAGTATATGTCATACCTTGCTCATGTGGCAAAGAATACATTGGCGAAACAGGGAGATCCCTTAACATTAGACTAAAAGAACATGCTGTTGACTTAGCTCATAACCGAACAGTTAAATCTGCCTTAGCAGAACATGCAGTCTCGTCCTCACATTACATACAAATAGAGGAAGCCAAACTTGTCTCTAAAGAGGACCATTACCTAAAAAGGAAAATCAAAGAAGCTATAGAAATTGAGAAAAGAGGGAACAACTTAAATCGTGATGATAGTCTCATTATCAGTAACACATGGAAACCCTTAATACATCTAAACCTATCTAGACATTAAAAACTTTTAAATTTTAGTATAATCACATCATAACCCTATCATAAAAAAAAATTAAAAATAAATAAAAATAAATAAATAAAATAAAATAAAATAAAAAATAAGTAAATAATGGTAAATATTTAGATAAATGGGTTAACAACATAGGTAAATAATTTAATAAATTAGTAATTAAAATTATGAATTTATCTAACCAAATAAATATCTATATAATTTAATAATAAATAAATTAAGTAAATAATTTAATAGATTATTTAGTTACATAAGCCATCCTTTAATAATAAAAAAATAAAAATTAAATTAAATAAAATTAAATAAAATTAAATTAAATAAAATTAAAAAAATAAATAATAATAATAAATAAATAAATAATAGAAATTTCAATCAAAAAACATTTCTTATTACAACTTGATGTAAAAATAATAAATAAATAAATAAACAAACAAATAAAATAAAATAAAATAAAATAAATAAATAAAACTTAATTAGATATTTTCCTAAAATTCCCTCCTAACTCAAGCCGACTCTCATGAAATTTTCATGAGTTTCCTCATGATCCACTATTTATTTATACATTCCTCTGCCCTATTCTCTCATTTTTCAAGGATCCTTTGACGTTCTACCCCTGATGATGGACTCACACAGACAGTCTGAAACGTTGGGTTATTAAGAAAAACTCAGAAACAGGTTATTCCTCTCCTCTATAATATACTTAACCTGTATGGATTCTCTATCTAGAAATTTTGTATCAAGAAACCTGGAAAAATAAAAAATATCCATCTACGTTTCATGTCAATGGGAATCTAGCAAACTTAATGTCAAAGTCTTCTATGTTGAAAAAGTATGTTGATCCGAGAATGCCATTAGTCACTATATCTATAAACAACTTTTTAATACATAATACTTTGATTGACTTAGGAGAAGCCATCAATGTCATGATGGTTGAAACAATAAAACAACTCAAATTTAAAAATATTCAACCAACTACTACAATACTAGAACTAGGTGATAAATATAAAGTATTTCCTAAGGGTATACTTGAAGATACCATATACTCTTTGAATTCTTGGGAATATCCAGTGGATTTCTTAATTTTGCAACCGAAATCAAATCTAGGTCATCATCGTTTGATCCTAGGGAGACCTTGGTTAGCTACAGCTAATGCTTTTATTGGATGTAGATCTAGTAGTATGATCATCTATAATTGTAACAAAAACAAGAAGATCACTTTGTACCCTCCAACACAATTACCTTAGACATTCAAGATCTAAAAAACTTGAAGACACTCAATAAGAATACAAGCAACCCACTCAACAAATCTTGATTATCAATCAACCTTATGATTTTAGAGAAGAGATCAATGCTAATTTGTTAGATTATTTCATTGTTGATCCAAACATTGCAGAAGAAGTGAGAAATGAACAATACCATGCTACATATAAGGTATTAGATCAAGAGTTTCAGTAAAATTGTACAATTGATATTCTAGAATCTACTTTTGATAACATTTTTTTCCTATAATTTTAATCACTAATACTCAAACCAAGACAATAGAAATCAATCCACGAAATACTTTTCAAATCAATTCAGCTCTTGAACCTAATCAAGAAGAAAAAAATATTCAATTATTGCACAAGTATTCCAAAGAATTTGTCTGGAACTATACTGATATGCAAGGAATTCATCCTGATACATGCACACATCATATCTACACAGATGATAGTATTTCACTAGTAAGACAACCTCAAACAAGAATGAATCCAATGGTGAAAGAAATAGTCAAAGAAGAACTTCAAAAAATTCTGAAAGGAGGATTCATCTATCCTATTTCACATATTCAATGGGTTTCTCCAATAGTAGTGGTACCTAAGAAAAATGGTAAGTGGAGGGCATGTGTGGATTATCGGGAGCTAAAGAAAGCAACTTTAAAAGGTCATTTTCCATTAACCCTCATAGACCAAGTTGTTGACACCCTAGTAGGAAGAACTTTATTTTCATTCCTAGATGGATTTAGTGGATACAATCAGATAAATATAGCTCTAGAAGGTCAAGATAAGACTAAATTCACATGCCCCTAGGGAACATATGCTTACGAGGCTTACCATTTGGATTATACAATGTACTAGCCACATTTGAAAGGGAAGTTTTAGCTATCTCTGTTGATTTAATTCATGACAATGTAGAGGTCTATATGGATGATTTTACTGCTTATGGAGCTACTTTTGAAGAATCCATCAAAACTTGGAAAATGTCTTACATAGATATATTGAAACAAATATATCTCTAGAAGCAACAAGAATTTATTAACTATGCAAAAAGAAGGAATTGTACTAGGACATCATATATCTCCTTTAGGAATAACAGTAGATCCTGCAAAAATGTTAACATTGTCAAATTATTCGAACTAGCCAATCAACGATATGTTAGGAGTTTTCTAAGATATGTAGGATACTATAGAAGATTTATAGAGAACTTCAGAAAAATAGCCCTGCCATTATTCAAACTCCTTTTAAGAGACATATAATTCCAATGGAATAATGACTGCCAAAATTTCCTTTGATAACCTAGAACATAAACTATCAACAACACTTGTCTTGAGAGAAACTAACTAGACATCAATATTCCATATCTCCATAGATGAATCAGACACAACCATAGGGGAATCCTTAGGAAAAAAGGATAACCGATTGAACTATGGCACCTACTTTATTAGTAAAAACTTAACTCCTACTGAACTAAACTACAATACCACTAAGAAATTAATGTTAGTTGTAATACATGAAATCAACAAAATCAGGCATTACATCACATGATATGAGGTTTTTATAAACACATATCATTCAACTATTAAGTATTTAATGTGAAAACCAATTACCAATGGAAGAATGACAAGATGGTTGTTGCTGATGTAGGAATTCAAAATTACTATACTGGATCGACTAGGAAGGGAAAATCAATTAGCAAATTTCTTATCAAGGATTCATCCTCCTGGCGAGATTTTTCCAGCTTCAGATACATTTCCTGATGCACACCTATTTTCAATATCAATTAAAACTCCATGGTTTGTTGATATAGCTAATTATTTAACATATGGAAGACTACATTCTCATTTCACTAGTAATCAAAAAAGAAAAGTAAAAAAATAAAGTGCTAGATATAGTTGGGTTAATGGAGACCTCTTCTGTACTGGACCTGATGTTTTAATCGGAAAGTGTGTAAGAGAAGAAAATTTTTTAGATATATTAAAAGCATGCCATGTTAAACCTTATGGTGGCCATGTTTCAGAAAAGAAAACAACCTACAAAGTACTAAAGCTTGGCTATTATTGGCTATAAATATTAAAGGATTCAAAGAAATATGTCAAGAAGTGTGACAACTACCAAAGGATCAGAAGACATGTCCATTCCGAGGAAATGCAACTAAAGCCTCAAGTTCTCATAGAGACATTTGAAAAATGGGCTCTTGATTTTCTTGGTCCTATCAGTCCTCCATCAAATGGGAAACAATATATGTTAGTATACATAGACTATGTTACCAAATGGGTGGAAGCAAAAGAATTAACCAAGGCCAGAGAGACTACAGTAGTAGATTTGTTATTTGAATTTTTTTTTTATAGATTTAGGGTACCAAGGAATATTGTTATATATCAAGGACCACAATTTACCTCAAGGATTATTAGAAAAATTATAGAAAAGTACAAGATAAAACATAGGAAGTCAACTCCGTACCACTATCATGCAAATGGACAAGTAGAATCAACAAACAACGTCCTAAAGAACATCATCACAAAGGTAGTGAATATGCATAGAAAATATAGGTCATAGAAACTGAATGAAGCTTATGGGCTCATAGGATAACATGGAAGAATACCACTGGATTTAGCCCATATGAGCTTGTTTATGGAAATGAATTACTCCTACCAATTTAATTTCATATCCATATATACAAACTTGGAGCTGAATTAGGGCTAGATTTTTCATAAACACAAAAAAAAATAATAATGGAGCTCAGTACGCTGGATGAGATCATAAAGGAAGTTGTGAAACATAATTCATTGATTCAACACCAAAGGGGAAAATGGCATGACAAGTTCATAAGAAATAAGTAGTTTCATGTAGGAGATTGGGCACTACTATTTGACTCTAACTTTAAGGATTTTAAGGTAAAGTTTACTACACATTGGTTAGGGCCTGATGAAATTGAAGAAGTGTATGATAATGGATCAGTTAAGATCAGGACCATAGATGAACAAGATACATCATTCTTGTTGGCATTTTTTGTCCTTGATGGCAACCTACTTGATGAAAGAAGACTGTTGGCGATATGATGCAATGTGTTGTCCTTGATGGCAACCTACTTGATGAATTGCCTATGAGTTATTGATGATGTATCTATGTGTTAAAAGGAAGGATGATGTATCTACAAATCAGCTCAGAAGTAACAGAAGAAATAAATTCCAGTGAGTACTAGAAAAATGATAAATATGTTGTGTCACAAAGCATACGCGGGTTTGTTAAGGCGAAGTAGTGTATGCACACGGAAAAGTACGTGCCAAGTCGCATATGCCCTTTTGCGCTCCAAATTTAGAATACCAAGGGGTGTTACCATGGTATTGACCCATTGTATTGAGCACTTGATTATCTATTTGATCCTGTCCAGGAATACCATCGTAAGTGGTGTGGTTTTGGCTCATGGTATTGACAAAGGCTAAATCTATATAAGGAGAAGAAGATCATGGAGCAAGGGTGTGCATGTGTCTGGGTATTGAATGCATACTCACTTTGAAGTATATTTGTATGATTGAACTTTGTTCTTGATTGATAAATCTGAATCTATGATGCACCCATGGATGATTCTAAATCCTTAGATCTGATGATGATGAATCTCTAAGATGATCTGTAGAAGAAGAACTTGTGAATATCTGGCACAAAGTCTGCTGAAGGTAATGAACAAATCTGGGTAAGCTTATAGATCTGGTTTTTTTTGCAAGACTTTAATTTACAGATCTATACGCGAGTTTGTTGTGGAAAAAGCGTGTGTATACGAGGATATGATCTGATAAAAGCGCGTATGGGAAGCTAGGGTTTATTGAAAAAGTGCACAGATGTATATGCGGGTTCGTCTAATGAAAAGCGTGTGTATACGCGGGTCTGTTTAAATAAAGCGCGTATGGTATTTGAACTAATGGTTGCTCATGGTTGAATGTGTTTCTGCATATCTATTCTGAAGTCTGGGTAATCTCTGATATTCTGGTTACAGTGGTTTCACTGTTCTGTTTGAAGCATTGGGAAAAGTGTGTTTGTTAAAAAATGAAGGGTTGAGTTGAAGCTATTTGATCCAGTTTGAAAATTGATGAAACATGGTCTGTAGTGGTGCTGAGGGTCGAAGCCTTCAGAAAGGGGGTAGTAGCTCCCTTCCAGTGATAGATGGTAAATGAGAGCAGGGGGTAGTAGCTCCCTTCGAGGAGAGGCTGGTAAACGAGAGCAGGGGGTTGTAGCTCCCTTCGAGGAGAGGCTGGTAAATGAGAGAAGGTTGTAGCCTTCTACAGGTGGGTGCCTGCATGCTGGTCTGAGTTTGCGCCAGTACATAGTTGTAAGATGTTTTCTTTATAATAAATATTGAAGACTGAGACGACGGCAGCGGTGGTTTTCTCCCTAATTGGGTTTCCACCAAAAATCCTGGTGTTCATGTGTGATGCTTATGTGTGTTGATTTATTCTGTTATTACTGTACATGTTTACTGCTTGCTAACATCTGATAAATGAATGATGCAATAATCTAAGATAATAATTATCTGCATAATAAGAGATTTGAGGATACGCGAGTTTCCTTAAGGATATCCACGTATATACGCTAGTTTTGTTCTGTAAAGTAGCGTATGGGTTTTTGAGAAAAGAAAAGTAAAAATTTGATTAACAGATCAAGATATTGATTCACCCCCCCCCCTCCCCCCCCCTCCTCAGTATCTTTCCCAACAATTGGTATCAGAGCAGGTCCTTCTGAAAAAGCTTAGCCGCTAGAAGGAAGATCAAGCATGATGAGCAATCAAGATGGAATAGCATCTATCAAGCCTCCCCTCTTTAATGGAAGCAATTTAATCTTCTGGAAAACAAGGATGAGAGCATATCTTCAGTCTATGGGAACAGATGTATGGGCCATTGTTCAATAAGGATATCAATATCCAGCTACAATACTAACAGATTCGACTGAAAAGAAGAATTATGAATCGAATGCAAAGGCAGTCAATGCTATAACGGGAAGTCTGACTGAATCTGAATTTGTCAAAGTTATGCAGCTAAATACATCAAAGGAAATGTGGGACAAAATCATTCTAAGTTATGAAGGTGATGCAAAGGTAAAAAGTGCAAAACTCCAAACTCTCAGAATTGAATATGAAAATTTAAAGATGCATAATGACGAGAGTATTGCCAGTTTCTTTTTACATCTTGATGATGTTGTAAATCATATGAGAAATCTGGGAGAAACAATAACCGAATCTACATTGGTTGAGAAAATTTTAAGATCTCTAACGACAAAATTTGAGTCAAAAGTTTCTGCTCTTGAAGAAAAACAGGATCTTCAAAATCTTACTGTGGTGCAACTTCATTGGATACTAACTGCATATGAAATGAGAAGAGGAGGACCATCTGAAGTCAAATAAGCCATCCTTAGAGCTTCTACAAAAGGGAAAGAAGTGCAAGAAGCAGAAGGATCAGGATATATCTCAGAAGAAGATGAGGTAAATTTTGTAAAGAAACTTCAACTTGGCACAAGATGGTTCAAAGGTAAGCTTCCTTTCAAATGTTTTGATTATGGAAGAGTTGGTCATTAAGCTGCTAAGTGTACTTATAAAGAAATATCTGCAAAAGGGAAAGAAGTAGCAAGAAGGAATAAGAACCGGTCTAGCACTAGAAAAAGTTACTATACTCATGAAGATAGTGACGGGTTATCTGATAGTGAGGAAGAATGTGAACAAGATCTTAGACTTCTCATGGCATTTGAATCTAGAGAAGAAAATGATAGTTTTGTGGATGCTCTAGAGGACAATGATTTTCTTGAAGAAAACAATCAACTCAAAATACACTTAGAGGAATGTAAAATACTCTTAGAAGAAAGGAAAATAACCATTGAGACTCTGAAAGGGAAGTTTGAAGAAGCAAAGAAACACATTGAGAAATTAGAATGTGAAGTGGTAAGTCTAGGAAAATATTGTGAGAAAGAAAAGACTCTGAATCGTAGATTTGCTAAAGGATCTGAAACCTTAAATGAGATTATCAAGGTACAACGCTATGCTCTTGTTAAGACATGTCTTGGATATACCGGGGAATCTTCTCAGGCTTCAGCACCAAATTATCTAAAAGCAGCTACAACTGGTTTACAAAATTCCACCATTCAACAAGGGTATACAAAATATTTACAGGTAAAGCATGATCATCTCAATTCAAAGAACACTAATAGGAATATCTTTCAAAGAAACACCAATCAACAGGTAAATTCAGGTAGAAGATTTCATGATCGCAGAAATTTCTTCTTCAATGGACAATGTTTCTCATGTCACAATTTTGGTCACAAAGTTGTTCAATGTGTTGCATATAAAACCATCATGACAAGAGAAGCGAGAAAGAAAAGGATTGATATTGAAACAAAGAACAATACCTATAACAATTTTTCTCCTCTTCTAAATGAAGTTGAATGTACTTATTGCAATAACTTTGGGCATGAAGAATCTGAATGCAGGAGCAAAGTTCAGCCAAAAGAGCATTTTCCTTCAAGTTCCAAAGTATGGAAAAAGAAGGAATTACAGGTTGAAAATTGTGGCATAGCGTTATTTGCAAAAGGTGAAGAAAATCAATGGTACATTGATAGCGGATGCTCAAGACACATGACAGGTGACAAAACCAAACTTCGTGCATATAGTACACTAGAAAAGGAAAAGAAAGTTACTTTTGGAAATGATACTCCTACTGTAATTAAAGGAAAAGGGTCTGTGTTTCTAAAAGAAAAGGTAAAGGCTAATGATGTCATGTATCTGGATGGATAAAGGCATAACCTGTTAAGTGTAAGTCAAATGTGTGATCAAGGAACTGAAGTTGTCTTTAGTTCAAAAGAATGTGTGGTTCGTGATCTTGATATAGGTAAAACAATTATAAAAGGAAAAAGAACTCCAAGCAACCTATATGTATTGAAGAACTGCAAAGAACAATGTTACTTGAGTAAATCTTCAGAAAACTGGCTATGGCATAGAAGGTTGGGACATCTAAGCTTCTCTCAAATCAACAAATCAAGTAGACTTAATGTTGTTCGTGGTCTTCCCAATATTACTCTGCCTGAAAGTATCATATGCAAATCTTGCCAATTCGGCAAGCAGACCAGAGTGCAATTTAATGCTAAGGAAGGATCATCAAGTAGGCATCTTGAACTCATTCATACTGACATATGTGGACCTATGAGGAAAAAGTCACCTCGTGGTGAACAATACTATATCTTATTTATTGATGATTTCTCTAGAATGTGTTGGATTGGGTTGCTGAAGCACAAAGATGAAGCATTTGAGAAATTTCAGATCTTCAAGGCTCTGGTTGAAAATGAAGTAGATCTAAAACTCAAATGTCTTAGATCTGATCGAGGAGGAGAATATACGTCAAATGAATTTCTTGAATTTTGTGAACAAGATGGCATAAAAAGACAATTTTTTGTAGCTGGAACTCCACAACAAAATGGCGTAGCAGAAAGAATGAATAGAACAGTTCAACAAATGGCTAGAGTTATGCTTGATGATTCTGGAACACCTGACACATTCTAGGGAGAAGTAGCACATACAGCAGTAAACATTCTCAACAAGGCACATGTTCATGTAAATAGTGACAAAACTCCATATGAACTCTGGTATGGTAATTCTCCATCTGTGAAAATAATGATGAAAAACTTGGCAAGTTTGAACCTAGAGTAGATGAAGGAATACTTCTTGGCTACTCCTCCACGAGTAGAGCATATAAATGTTACAATAAAAAACTTCGGAAGATTTTTGAATGTACTGATGTGGTTATTGATGAGTCTCCTGCAGCCCCAAATGAAGAAAATTAAACAACGAATGAAGACGATGAACACTTATGTCCATCTACATCAAATAGCAATGATATAGACAGTGAACCCAATGAAGAACCTGAAGATGATTTATCTGAAAAGACTCCATCCAGATATGTTCAAAAGAATCATCCAGAATCTCAAATTTTGGGAGATAAGGGATCAGGTGTACAAACAAGAAGGACTCTAGTGGGATCTTCCAGCTATCTGGCATTTCTATCTACTATTTAACCACACAATGTCAATCAAGCTAGCAAAGATGAATGTTCGGTTCAAGCCATGAATGAAGAGCTTGATCAAATTGAAAAGAATCACACTTGGGAATTAGTACCAAGACCTCATAACAAAAATGTCAATGGAACTAAATGGATATTCAAAAACAAGTTAAATGAGAATGGGGATGTTGTAAGAAACAAGGCTAGACTTGTTTGCAAGGGATATACTCAACAAGAAGGTATAGACTTTGAAGAAACTTTTGCTCCTGTAGCTAGACTTGAAGCCATAAGAATGTTTCTTGCCTTTTCAAGCTTTCAACAAATCAAAGTTTATCAAATGGATGTTAAATCTGCATTTCTCAATGGTGATCTAGAAGAAGAAGTTTATATAGAACAACCAGAAGGATTCATTTTGGAAAATGATGAAAATTTTGTTTGTAGACTTAAAAAGGCTCTATATGGTCTCAAACAAGCTCCAAGGGCATGGTATTATCGTCTTGACAAATATCTTCATCAACAAGGATTTTCAAAGGGGTCTTCTGGTAGCAACTTATACACAAAAATTGAAAATGATAAACTTTTTATTGTGGTTGTATATGTTGATGATATCATTTTTGGAAGCAATGAAGAATCTATGAGTTAGAAATTTTCTTCTGTCATGCAGCAAGAATTTGAAATGTCTTTACTTGGGGAACTAACATTCTTTCTTGGTTTGCAAGTGCATCAAACTATAGATGGTATATTCTTATCACAAGAAAAATACCTTAAGCAAATTCTGAAGAAGTATGGCATGGAAGAATGCAAACATGTAAGTACACCAATGATAACCGGATGTAATCTCAGTTCTCATGATGATTCCCCCACGGTGAATCAACCAGAATACAGATCTATGATAGGAAGTCTACTTTATCTCACTGGGACTAGACCAGACATTATGCATGCTATTGGGATTGTTGGACGATTCCAAGCTAATCCAAAAGAGTCTCACCTTCAGGCTGTCAAAAGAATATTCAAATATCTACAAGGAACTCAAGACTTTGGACTATGGTATCCAAAGAATGCTGATCTTACTCTTCATGCTTACACTGATGCAGATTGGGCTAGAAATGTTGATGATCGGAAAAGCACTAGTGGTGGAGCATCCTATATGGGGCCCCGGTTAGTATCTTGGTTCAGCAAGAAGAAAAACTCTATTGCCTTATCTACAGTAGAAGCAGAATATGTGGCTGCCGCATCATGTTGCACGCAACTTCTTTGGATGATGAAAACCTTACAAGACATTCAAATCAAGTGCTCACCTCTTGTCTCCATTATGTGTGATAATACAAGTGCCATCAGTATTTCAAAGAATCCTGTTATGCATTCCAAGACCAAGCACATTCCCATCAAGTATCACTTCTTACGTGAACAAGTGCTTGAACAAAAGGTGAAGTTGGAGTATGTTCCCTCCAAAGAACAAGTTGCTGATATATTTACCAAACCTCTGCCCAAAGAAGCATTCGAATATCTCAGACATAAGCTAGGAGTAGTCTCTGCCTTGCAGAAAATTAGAACTGCTTAAATTCAGAAGATTAAATTGGATACGCGGGTTTCCTAAGGGATAGTCACGTATATACGCGAGTTTAGACACTAAAAACCGCGTATGGGTATTTGCTGACAAATTTCTTCTGGGTTAGCATTTTTTCAGCACAGCTGCAGTGCTGTTTGGTATCTCTGATGCTGTTTGGTATCTCTGATGATGTTTCATTCTATGATATTAGGTGAAGATGCCTTGATGATTGGCTGTTGAAAGTGTTTAGGTTGCACAAGCTAAGGAGGAGTTTTGGTTATATGGAAAGAATGCATTGGATGCAAAGTTTCAGGGGGAGCATTAGCATTGCTGAATGTAATGGATTGTTGGCATTATGGTGATTCTGGAATATGATCTCTTTAATGAGGTCCTTTTGGTATTTGTTATAAAAGGTCATTTTTGTAATTTGATGAAAAGGTTATGTTGAGACCTATGATGTAAATTGTAATATTCAGTCATGTAAAGGGCTTGTTCAAATTTGTAAACCCACTTGGTTGGGTAGTTGAGTCTAAATGTGTAAACCCACTTGGTTGGGTACTTGAGTCATATATGTAAATCCACTTGGTTGGATCCTTGATGTAAGTATGAGTCCTTGGTGATAAGAAAGGTCATAGAGTCATGTACTTCATTGAATATTATGTTGAAGATTCAGCATGAACTCAGGGGGAGCATGGTAACTTCAATACACATCAGATCTACAGAGCTCTTCTTTCTACATGTGGAGAAAAACATTGTCTTGGCTTTGATCCGCCCTTTGCCCTTGATGTCAAAGGGAGAGAGTAGCATGGTGTTTGAATAGGGGGAGAATATCATGGTGTTTGCATAATGGTTATAATCAATGTATCTATCTATTGTTGTGGTGATAAAACACCATCATGGTTGCCATCAAGTCCAAAGGGGGAGATTGTTGGCATGTGTTGTCCTTGATGGCAACCTACTTGATGAAATAATACTGTCGGCGATATGATGCAATGTGTTGTCCTTGATGGCAATCAGTTGTTCCTGATGAGTTGCCTATGATAAGCAAACTATGTGTTAAATATGTAAGGATGATGTATCTGTGTGTTAAAAGGAAGGATGATGTATCTACAGATCAGCTCAGAAGGAACAGAAGAAAGGAAGTTCCAGAAAAATGATAAATATGATGTGTCACAAAGAATACGCGGGTTGTTTAAGGCGAAGTAGCGTATGCACGCGGAAAAGTACGTGCCAAGTCGCGTATGCCCTTTTGCACTCCAAATTTAGAATACCAAGGGGCATTACCATGGTATTGACCCATTGTATTGAGCGCTTGATTATCTATTTGATCTCGTCTAGGAATACCATCGGAAGTGGTGTGGTTTTGGCTCATGGTATTGATAAAGGCTAAACCTATATAAGGAGAAGAAGATCATTGTGCAGGGGTGTGCATGTGTCTGGGTATTGAATGAATACTTCACTTTGAAGTATATCTACATGATTGAACTTTGTTCTTGACTGATAAATATGAATCTATGATGCACCCATGGATGTTTCTAAATCCTTAGATCTGATGATGATGAATCTCTAAGATGATTTGCAGAAGATGAACTGGTGAAGATCTGGTGCAAAGTCTGTTGAAGGTAATGAAGAAATCTGGGTAAGCTTATAAATCTGGTCTATTTTGCAAAGATTTCATTTACAGATCTATACGCAAGTTGGTTGTGGAAAAAGCACGTGTACACGCGGATCCGATCTGATAAAAGTGCGTATGGGAAGTTAGGATTTACTGAAAAATGCACAGATGTATACGTGGGTTCGTCTGATAAAAAGCGCGTGTATACGCGGGTCTGTTTAAATAAAAGCACGTATGGTATTTGAACTAATGGTTTCTCATGGTTGAATGTGTTTCTGCATATCTATTCTGAAGTCTGGGTAATCTCTGATATTCTGGTTACAGTGGTTTCATTGTTATGTTTGAAGCATTGGGAAAAGTATGTTTGTTGAAAAATGAAGGGTTGAGTTGAAGCTGTTTGATCCAGTTTGAAAATTGATGAAACATGGTCTGCAGTGGTGCTGAGGGTCAAGCCTTCAGTGAGGGGGTAGTGGCTCCCTTCCAGTAGTAGCTGGTAAACGAGAGCAGGGGGTAGTAGCTCCCTTCCAGGAGAGGCTGGTAGACGAGAGCAGGGGGTTGTAGCTCCCTTCTAGGAGAGGATGGTAAACGAGAGAAGGTTGTGGCCTTCTGCAGGTGGGTGCCTGTGTACTGGTATGAGTCTGCGCTAGTACATGGTTGTAAGAAGTTTTCTTTACATAATAAATATTAAAGACTAAGACGACGACAGCGGTGGTTTTCTCCAAAATTGGGTTTCCACCTTAAATCCGGGTGTTCATGTGTGTTTCTTATGTATGATGATTTATTCTATTCTTACTGCATCTGTTTACTGCTTACTATACACCTGATGAATGAATAATGCATTGATCCAAGTTAAGAATTAAATGCAATAATTATATCTCTGAACATACGCGAGTTGTATGAAGGATATCCACGTGTATACGCGAGTTTTATTCAGTAAAGTAGCGTATGGGTTGTAGAGAAAGAAAAAGTTAAAATTTTTTCAGTCTGCACTAAATACTGATTCATCCCCCCCTCTCAGTATTTTTCCCAACAATTGGTATCAGAGCCAGGTTCTTCTAAAAAAGCTTAGCCGCTAGAAGGATGATCAAGCAAGATGAGCAATCAAGAAGGAATAACATCTATTAAGCCTCCGCTCTTTAACGGAAACAATTTAATCTTCTGGAAAATAAGGATGAGATCCTATCTTCAGTCTCTGGGAGTAGATGTATGGGCCATTGTTGAAGGAGGATATCAATATCTAGCCACAGTACCAACAGATCCGACAGAAAAGAGGAATTATGAATCAAATGCAAAGGCAGTCAATGCTATAACAGGAAGTCTAACTGAATCTGAATTTGTCAAAGTCATGCAGCTGAATACAACAAAGGAAATGTGGGACAAAATCATTCTAAGTTATGAAGGTGATGCAAAGGTAAAAAGTGCAAAACTCCAAACTCTCAGAATTGAATATGAAAATTTAAAGATGCATAATGATGAGAGTATTGCCAGTTTCTTTTTACGTCTTGATGATGTTGTAAATCGTATGAGAAATCTGGGAGAAACAATAACCGAATCTACTTTGGTTGAGAAAATTTTAAGATCTCTAACGACAAAATTTGAGTCAAAAGTTTCTGCTCTGGATGAAAAACATGATCTTCAAAATCTTACTGTGGTGCAACTTCATGGGATACTAACTGCATATGAAATGAGAAGAGGAGGACCATCCGAAGTCAAAGAAGCCATCTTTAGAGCTTCTACAAAAGGGAAAGAAGTGCAAGAAGCAGAAGGATCAGGATATATCTCAAAAGAAGATGAGGTAAATTTTGTAAAGAAACTTCAACTTGGCACAGGACGGTTCAAAGGTAAGCTTCCTTTCAAATGTTTTGATTGTGGAAGAGTTGGTCATTATGCTACTAAGTGTCCTTATAAAGAAATATCTGCAAAAGGGAAAGAAGTAGCAAGAAGGAATAAGAACTGGTCTAGCACTAGAAAAAGTTACTATACTCATGAAGATAGTGATGGGTTATCTGATAGTGAGGAAGAATGTGAGCAAGATCTTAGACTTCTCATGGCATTTGAATCTAGAGAAGAAAATGATACTTTTGTGGATGCTCTAGAGGACAATGATTTTCTTGAAGAAAAAAATCAACTCAAAATACACTTAGAGGAATGTAAAATACTCTTAGAAGAAAGGATAATAACCATTGAGACTCTGAAAGGGCAGTTTGAAGAAGCAAAGAAACACATTGAGAAATTAGAATGTGAAGTGGTAAGTCTAAGAAAAGATTGTGAGAAAGAAAAGACTCTGAATCGTAGATTTGCTAAAGGATCTGAAACGTTAAATGAGATTATCAAGGTACAACGCTATGCTCTTGTTAAGACAGGTCTTGGATATATCGGGGAATCTTCTCATGCTTCAGCACCAAATTATCTAAAAGAAGCTACAGCTGGTATACAAAATTCCGCCACTCAGCAAGGGTATAAAGAATCTTTACAGGTAAAGCATGATCATCTCAATTCAAGGAACAGTAATAGGAATATCTTTCAAAGAAACACCAATCAACAGGTAAATTCAAGTAGAAGATTTCATGATCGCAGAAATTTCTTCTTCAATGGACAATGTTTCTAATGTCACAATTTTGGTCACAAAGTTGTTCAATGTGTTGCATATAAAACCATCATGACAAGAGAAGCGAGAAAGAAAAGGATTGATATTGAAAAAAATAAGAATACCTATAACAATTTTTCTTCTCTTCTAAATGAAGTTGAATGTACTTATTGCAATAACTTTGGGCATGAAGAATCTGAATGCAGCAGCAAAGTTCAGCCAAAAGAGCATTTTCCTTCAAGTTCCAAAGTATGGAAAAAGAAGGAATTACAGGTTGAAAATTGTGGCATAGCATTATTTGCAGAAGGCAAAGAAAATCAATGGTACATTGATAGCGGATGCTTAAGACACATGACAGGTGACAAAACCAAACTTCGTGCATATAGTACACTAGAAAAGGAAAAGAAAGTTACTTTTGGAAATGATACTCCTGTTGTAATTAAAGGAAAAGGGTCTGTGTTTCTAAAAGAAAAGGTGAAGCTAATGATGTCATGTATGTGGATGGATTAAGACATAACCTATTAAGTGTAAGTCAAATGTGTGATCAAGGAACTGAAGTTGTCTTTAGTTCAAAAGAATGTGTGGTTCGCGATCTTGATACAGGTAAAACAATTATAAAAGGAAAAATAACTCCAAGCAACCTATATGTATTAGAGAACTGCAAAGAACAATGTTACTTGAGTAAATCTTCAGAAAACTGACTATGGCATATAAAGTTGGGGCATCTAAGCTTCTCTCAAATCAACAAATCAAGCAGACTTAATGTTGTTCATGGTCTTCCCAATATTACGCTACCTGAAAGTATCATATGAAAATCTTGCCAATTCGGCAAGCAAACCAGAGTGCAATTTAATGCCAAGGATCCTCAAGTAGGCCTCTTGAACTCATTCATAATGACATATGTGGACGTATGAGGAAAAATTGACCTCGTGGTGAACAATATTACATCTTGTTTATTGATGATTTCTCTAGAATGTGTTGGATTGGGTTGCTGAAGCACAAAGATGAAGCATTTGAGAAATTTCAGATCTTCAAGGCTCTGGTTGAAAATGAAGTAGATCTAAAACTCAAATGTCTTAGATCTAGTCGAGGAGGAGAATATACTTCAAATGAATTTCTTGAATTTTGTGAAAAACATGGCATAAAAAGACACTTTTCTGTAGCTGGAACTCCACAACAAAATGGCGTAGCAGAAAGAATGAATAGAACAGTTCAACAAATGGCTAGAGCTATGCTTGATGATTCTGGAACATCTGACACATTCTGGGGAGAGGCAACACATACAACAGTAAACATTCTCAACAAGGCACATGTTCGTGTAAATAGTGACAAAACTCCATATGAACTTTGGTATGGTAATTCTCCATCTGTGAAGCATTTTAGAGTGTTTGGAAGTAAATTCTTTATAAAAAATAATGATGAAAAACTTGGAAAATTTGAACCTAGAGCAGATGAAGGAATACTTCTTGGTTACTCTTGCACGAGTAGAGCATATAAATGTTACAATAAAAGACTTAGAAAGATTATTGAATGTATTGATGTGGTTATTGATGAGTCTCCTGCAGCCCCAAAGGAGGAAAAACAAACAACAAATGAAGACGATGGTGACTTATGTCCGTCTACATCAAATAGCAATGATATAGACAGTGAATCCAATGAAGAACCTGAAGATGATTTATTTGAAAAGACACCATCCAGATATGTTCAAAAGAATCATCCAGAATCTCAAATTTTGGGAGATAAGGGATCAGGTGTACAAACAAGAAGGACTCTTGTGGGATCTTCCAGCTATCTGGCATTTCTATCTACTATTTAACCACACAATGTCAATCAAGCTAGCAAAGATGAATGTTGGGTTCAAGCCATGAATGAAGAGCTTGATCAAATTGAAAGAATCACACTTGGGAATTAGTACCAAGACCTCATAACAAAAATGTCATTGGAACTTAATGGATATTCAAAAACAAGTTAAATGAGAATGGGGATGTTGTAAGAAACAAAGCTAGACTTGTTTGCAAGGGATATACTCAACAAGAAGGTAAATACTTTGAAGAAACTTTTGCTCTTGTAGCTAGACTTGAAGCCATGAGAATGTTTCTTGCCTTTTCAAACTTTCAACAAATCAAAGTTTATCAAATAGATGTTAAATCTGCATTTCTCAATGGTGATCTAGAAGAAGAAGTTTATATAGAACACCCAGAAGGATTCATTTTGGGAAATGATGAAAATCTTGTTTGTAGAGTTAAAAAGGCTCTATATGATCTCACAAAAGCTCCAAGGGCATGGTATTATCGTCTTGACAAATATCTTCATCAACAAGGATTTTCAAAGGGGTCTACTGATAGCAACTTATACACAAAAATTGAAAATGATAAACTTTTGATTGTGGTTGTATATGTTGATGATATCATTTTTGGAAGAAATGAAGAATCTATGAGTCAGAAATTTTCTTCTGTCATGCAGCAATAATTTGAAATGTCTTTACTTGGGGGACTAAAATTCTTTCTTGCTTTGCAAGTGCATCAAACTACAGATGGTATATTCTTATCACAAGCAAAATACCTTAAGAAGATTCTGAAGAAGTATGGCATGGAAGAATGCAAACCTGTAAGTACACCAATGATAACCGGATGTAATCTCAGTTCTCATGATGATTCCCCCACGGTGAATCAACCAGAATATAGATCTATGATAGGAGGTCTACTTTATCTCACTGGGACTAGACTGGACATTATGCATGCTGTTGGGATTTTTGAACGATTCCAAGCTAATCCAATAGAGTCTCACCTTCAGGCTGTCAAAAGAATATTCAAATATCTACAAGGAACTCAAGACTTTGGACTATGGTATCCAAAGAATGCTGACCTTACTCTTCATGCATACACTGATGCAGATTGGGCTGGAAATGTTGATGATCGGAAAAGCACTAGTGGTGGAGCATTCTATATGGGGCCCCGGTTAGTATCTTGGTTCAGCAAGAAGCAAAAATATATTGCCTTATCTACAGCAGAAGCATAATATGTGGCTGGTGCATCATGTTGCACACAACTTCTTTGGATGATGTAAACCTTACAAGACTTTCAAATCAAGTGCACACCTCCTGTCTCCATTATGTGTGATAATACAAGTGTCATGAGTATTTCAAAGAATCCTGTTATGCATTCCAAGACAAAGCACATTCCCATCAAGTATCACTTCCTACGTGAACAAGTGCTTGAACAAAAGGTGAAGTTGGAGTATGTTCCCTCCAAAGAACAAGTTGCTGATATATTTACCAAACCTTTGCCCAGGGAAGCATTCGAATATCTCAGACAACAACTGGGAGTAGTCTCTTCCTTGCAGAAAATCAGAACTACTTAAATTCAGAAGATTAAATTGGATACGCGAGTCTCCTGGAGGACAGTTGTGTATATACACTAGTTCAGACACAGAAAACCGCGTATGGGTATTTGCTAACAAAATTCTTCGGGGTCAGCATTTTTTGGCACAGCTACAGTGCTTTTTGGTATCTCTCATGCTGTATGGTTTCTCTGATGATGTTTCATTCTCTAATATTGGGTGAAGATGTCTTGATGACTGGCTATTGAAAGCGTTCATGTTGTACAAACTAAGGAGGAGTTTTGGTTATATGGAAAGAATACATTGGATGCACAGCTTCAGGGGCAACATTAGCATTTCTGAATGTAATGCATTGTTGGCATTATGATGATTCTGAAATATGATCTCTTTCTTGAGGTCCTTTTGGTATTTGTTATAAAAGGTCATATTTGTAATTTGATGAAACGGTTATGTTTGAGACCAATGATGTAAATTGTAATATTCAGTCATGTAAAGGGCTTGTTCATAGTTGTAAACCCACTTGGTTGGGTAGCTGTGTCAAAATGTGTAAACCCACTTGTTTGGGTACTTGATTCATATATGCAAATCCACTTGGTCGGATCCTTGATGTAAGTATGAGTCCTTGGTGATAGGAAAGGTCATAGAGTCATGTAATTCATTAAATATTATGTTGAAGATTCAGCATGAACTCAGGGGGAGCATGGTAACTTCAATGAACATCAGATCTACAGAGCTCTTCTTTCTACATGTGGAGAAAAACATTGTCTTGGTTCCGATCCACCCTTTTCCCTTGATGTCAAAGGGGGAGAGTAGCATGGTGTTTGAATAGGGGGGCAGCATCATGGTGTTTTCATAATGGTTATATTCAATGTATCTATCTGTTGTGATTATCAAACACCATCATGGTTGCCATCATGTTCAAAGGGGGAGATTGTTGGCATGTGTTGTCCTTGATGGCAACCTACTTGATGAATTGCCTATGAGTTATTGATGATGTATCTATGTGTTAAAAGGAAGGATGATGTATCTACAGATCATCTCAGATGTAACAGGAGAAAGAAATTTCAGTGAGTACCAGAAAAATGATAAATATGATGTGTCACAAAGCATACGCGGGTTTGTTAAGGCAAAGTAGCGTACGCATGCGGAAAAGTACGTGCCAAGTCGTGTATGACCCTTTGCGCTCCAAATTTAGAATACCAAGGGGTGTTACCATGGTATTGACCCATTGTATTGAGCACTTGATTATCTATTTGATCCTGTCCAAGAATACCATCGGAAGTGGTGTGGTTTTGGCTCATGGTAATGACAAAGGCGAAATCTATATAAGGAGAAGAAGATCATGGAGCAAGTGTGTGCATGTGTCTGGGTATTGAATGAATACTTCACTTTGAACTATATATGTATGATTGAACTCTGTTCTTGATTGATAAATCTGAATCTATGATGCACCCATGGATGATTCTAAATCCTTAGATCTGATGATGATGAATATCTAAGATTATCTGCAGAAGAAGAACTTGTGAAGATCTGGCGCAAAGTTTGCTGAAGGTAATGAAGAAATCTGGGTAAGCTTATAGATCTGGTCTATTTTGCAATACTTTCATTTACAGATCTATACGCGAGTTTGCTGTGGAAAAATCGCGTGTATACGTGGATCTGATCTGATAAAAGCGCGTATGGGAAGCTAGGGTTTATTGAAAAAATGCAGAAATGTATACGCAGGTTCGTCTAATGAAAAGCGCGTGTATACGTGGGTCTGTTTAAATAAAAGCACGTATGGTATTTGAACTAATGGTTGCTCATGGTTGAATGTGTTTCTGCATATCTATTCTGAAGTCTGGGTAATCTCTGATATTCTGGTTACAGTGGTTTCACTATTTGGTTTGAAGCATTGGGCAAAGTGTGTTTGTTGAAAAATGAAGGGTTGAGTTGAAGCTATTTGATCCAGTTTGAAAATTGATGAAACGTGGTCTGCAGTGGTGCTGAGGTTTGAAGCCTTCAGAAAGGGGGTAGTAGCTCCCTTCCAGTGATAGCTGGTAAGCGAGAGCAGGGGGTAGTAGCTCCCTTCTAGGAGAGGCTGGTAAACGATAGCAGAGGGTTGTAGCTCCCTTCCAGGAGAGGTTGGTAAACGAGAGAAGGTTGTAGCCTTCTTTAGGTGGGTGCCTGCGTGCTGGTATGAGTCTTCGCCAATAGATAGTTGTAAAATGTTTTCTTTATAATAAATATTGAAGACTGAGACGACGGCAGCGGTGGTTTTCTCCCTAATTGGGTTTCCACCTAAAATCCTGTTGTTCATGTGTGATGCTTATGTGTGTTGATTTAATCTGTTCTTACTATACATGTTTACTTCTTACTAACATCTGATAGATGAATAATGCAATAATCTAACATAAGAATTATCTGCATAATAAGAGATCTGAGCATACGTGAGTTTCCTTAAGGATATCCGCGTATATACGCTAGTTTTGTTCTGTAAAGTAGCATATGGGTTTTTGAGAAGAGAAAAGTAAAACTTTGATTGACAGATCAAGATACTGATTCACCCCCCCCCCCCCCCCTATCAGTATCTTTCCCAACAATTCTTGATGAATGGCCACATGTTGAAATTTTATAATAAACCTGTGAATAAGGAAGATTTTCTTAAGAAATTATAAATAGATGCAAATATGAATGTAGTGGAAAACAACAGTAATTTTCCTTCACTACCTTCAAATTAAAAAGAGAAAAAAAGATTAAAAATAATAAAGGGGTTTCGCTGTATAAATCCAGGTTCCTGGCATAGTATAAAGCTTAATTTATACTGGAAAACCAATTTTTTGGGATAGAATGAATTCTGAAAAATAAAAAGAGTTCTATTTTTTTATTCTGCCTTTTACTATTCAGTATTTTTTTTTTTTTTTTTGTAAAATAAATACTTGAGGACAAGCCTCAAAATAAGCAAGGGGGAGATGGAAAAAATAGTTATGATTTTTTTTATTCTTTCCATCATTCAACATCTATCATTATGCGGAAAGGGACCTGGACATTCAACATTTATCATTATGCAGAAAGGGACCTGAAAATTCAACATTAATCATTATTCATAAGGGGCCTATATTTATGAAAGAATATTACTCAGAAAGGGACCTGTACTATTCAATCTTATTTTTCAAAAGGGAGATGTACTATTATTCAGAAGGGATTTGTATTATTCAAAGATTCATCATGAAAATTCAAGCATCTAGAGAAGGGACCTGAAATGAATCAAATCTGAAGGGACCTGTACAAAGAGAAGCAAAACATATCATTTTCAAAAAAGAAAAAAAAATACAATTCAGAAAGGAGCAAGAAGTGAGATGACATAAAGGATCCTACCATGTTTACTATCAAGCTACATCAAGAAACAAATCGAGGTTCTGTAAGTTAAAATTTATTTCTATTGCTTTTAATTTTGGCATTATACTTGTAATTTAAAGAGTAACTAAACCTTGATCCATCCATCCTTTTCTATTCCCCCATAAACCCTTTCCACCATCCTAAAAACCCTGGCTAAACCCTTATTCATATTTCAAAAATAATTCAAAATCAGTTAATAACCTCCTTTCTTGTTCTACAAAACAAGGAAAAAGAGATTAGTATTCAAGAAGAAAGAAGTCAGAATTGAAAGGAAAACTTTATTTGAAATAGTTGATAAAAATTGAAAAAATCATTTGAAAGAGTTCATAAATCCCTGTACTCATCATTAAAAGGCAAAAATGACTCATTGAAAACCCTGCAGAAAAGAAGGATTAAAAAATCACAGTTGAAGGAATTTTCTATATGAATATGAGACAGTTAGTAAAGGATAATAATATATGTTTTAAAATGAACTTGAGAATGGTAATTTAAAAGAAATATACATCATTTATTGACTGTATAAATATAGAATGGAAAAATAGAGTTTTCTTTAACAATCTTGGCTATATGAGAAAAAATAGAGGATTTATATGAAGGGGGGATTTTACATTGTTTTTCATGCAAGAAATCAAGGTATTCTTAATTTTTTAAACTATAGGAGAAGAGGAGCCTTGTCTTTCTTCTCAAAGATTCATAATTTTTTTCTTTAAAAAATCATATGCCTTTGATCATACTAAACTATGGCCATATTACATTGGAAGCAATAGTACATGCTGGCACTTGGAGAAAATACTTTTCATTATTTGAAAGATACCTGGTACTTACACTAATGATGGAAGGAAGCTAAAGATGTCTATTGAATGGAATAAGATGCATACTATTGAAATAATGAAGAATATCACAAGCTGCCTATTAAATCAATCGAACTACATATGAAATGGATTGAACCTGCCTACTATTGAAATGATGAAGACATATCAGAGTTGCTTACCACATTAATGGTCTTGAAGTACAAATAATTTCATAAGAAAGACACAAATTAAAAATAATGAGTGAAATCATACGAATTCAAAGCATATGTATGATTGAGTAAAGGAACTAAAGAATTACCGGACATAATATCAAACTCATATGGATTCATGGAATTCATTAATCAATGAGTATGTCGTAAAATCCTTTCAAGAAATGAGTAGTGTTGTAAACTCCAAAGCGCTGGTTTTTACTAGGGAAAGCACAAGAGTATAACGACATTTCCAAAAAGAGAGCATGTAGTGTTGAAAGGATACCAGCTACAGAAGAATGTGGAAGAGATAAGGAGTGGGGGCATAGCGTAGATATTCACGAGTTGGAAAAAGTCCAGGTAGAGATCACAAGTGAAATTTGGGAATTTCTCACACATTAGAAATGAAATCAGGAGAAATGTAGGCACTATAAACATCAACCAAATTTATTTTATTTGTGACTACATGAGGGTAAATTTGGTGAATGCATTGGCTATAGAGGAACCCAAAATTTTAGGATGAAGTGCCAGTTCTATTTTCAGAAGTACTAGTTTATGATAACTTTCTAGTTTCAAGTGAGATTTTGTAAAATTTAATCCCTGGGATTTCGTGATTAATATCTGTATAAACCCAATCATGAAATTTGTGCCAAATTTTTCGTTTCAACGGGAATAGAGAAATACGTGGGCTCGGAGGTTGTTCAACGTTCCGCTCCAGGTAAGAGTTCGAATTTGTTTTATTGACAACTGATTAGAGGCAAAATTTGGCATTGAAATCATCGAACTAAACTAATAAATGGAGTAGATAAGTAGTAGTTTAGCCCTGTTATTCTTTTCCAAGAAAACAACTCATGTCTAAAATCAATTTATTGTCAAAGCAGAGAGTTATCAAACCAAAGAAGTTTGTTGTCAAATACAGAAGGGTTTACCAAGCTACAGATTGTGAAGAAATCTACAAGATATCTAAATTTTTCAACAAGGTTCTTAATCCAAATACAATTTGTGACATCAATATTCTGGTAGGCCAATCCTTCCTCTCTAAATTTGTTGAACAAAAAATTTTTATTTGAAATTCGTTTATTTATTTATTTATTTTAATAGAGGATGACAATGTCAGTTCTATTTTTGCAAAATATGTCATAAGTTATTCCTCCAAGAACTAAGAAATTCAAAATGCTAATATAGAGCTCCTTGAAAATCAAGAGATTTAAAAATCCAAAGAAGGTAAAATAATTCCTTATTGTTATTTCATTTCGTTTTTGGAAATCAATCAATGAATTTTGACCAACAGTTTCAAAATTTGGGCATTAAGATTACATAGCATATATAAAATGGAAAGGATGACTGAACCAATATGGTTTAAAGAAGAAAATGGTCACAATGGAGTAAGGAAGAACTTTTTAAAGCATATTTGTTGCACTTTTTAGGAAAGTTCAATGGTTATAATCACAAAATTACAGAAGAATTTATGGCTAACTATCAGGATGAAAAGACAAGTGTGGGAGATATAGACATTCATGTAACAAAAGAATATATTGATTTAGCTACAATATTACCAAGAATAGGTGATATCTATCATAGACGTAAACATTTCAAGAAAAAATATTGGAATATATTTTTACAGAGATCTATAAAAGGGACTTTGAAATTGAAAAATGGAGTGTTGAGAATGTTAGGGCCCTATATTACTAGTGCAGTCCCTTATTGTTGTTAGTGTTACACCCTTATTGTTATTGTGTACCCATGTATTCCCCATATTATTATTTTTGTGCCCCATAACAGCCCACTATTTTTATTTTTGTGCACTTACATTATTATTGTTAGGTCAGCTAGGATTATATTGTAACCCCATTGACTCCTATATATAGAAAGGAGGTTTCACCATTTGTGTCATCCAAGAATTGTTCATTTATGTAATGTAAAGGAGGTTTCTCCCTTGAAGTGACTGATTTCGAAGTCGTTTATCTATGTTTTCTTCTATTTCGGGAGATGGTTTCATAACATTTGGAATCAAAGGTTTGGATTCTAATGTTTCGCTACTTCAAACATGTCATCGTGGAATTTTTTCTATAACGTTTTTTCTACGAAGGTTTAGACACAAATAAAAAAACTCATTTTCAAAGACATCCTAAAGAAATTCCAATAAAAAAATTCATATCTTGGTTCAAAATATTTTTGGAGATATGATCTGTGGAAGTTAGGCTTTTTGCAGGCTCTTGAATTTCATTTCAAAGAGGCGACCTTTGGAAAATTGTCATAACTCTATATCTGAGCATCGGATTGAAATTCTGTAAAAATTGGCTGAAATTACACAGACTTTAGTTTTCTATGTATTTATTTCAAAGTGGAAGGAAGAAACAATGAGACATGGCACACCGTACAAGTTCACTCTACTGAACCAGTCCATAATTAGGTCATTGTGGGACATTGGACATAACTTTTCATTGAAGAATCCAAATCAAGTCAGACCAGTGGCATTGGAAACAAGATTCATAGGGCTAATAAAAAACAAAAGATAAAATCTTGGGGATGCAAAATCACAGAGATACATCAGATTCAATATCGATCTCCTCAAAATAAAGAAAAAGGTGTGTGTATTTTTTTAAGATTGCATAAGTCTTGTTTGAAAAATCAGTTTGAAGGGATTCCAAGGGAATATTAAAGAAAATATATCAACATTGGATTCTAGAATGGCCCCTAAAAATAATTCAATGCCCATTAATCCCTCAAAAAGCTCTACTATGAATCATGAAGAGGAAGAAGTGAAACATGGTATATCAAAATTACAAGAACAAGTGCGAAATAGTTCGCTCTCGCAAAGAGGAACAAAAAATGAAATGAATGGCTTGAAGAAAGGCATGGAAGCTAATATGGATAGTTTGAATAAAGGTATGTAAGCTAAGATTGATGGTTTGAATAATGGCATGGAAGCTAAGATGGATGGCGTGGAAGCTAAGATGGATGGAATGGAAGCTAAGATGGATGGTATAGAAGGCAACATGGAAGTTAATATGCATGGTTTGAAGAAATGCATGGATAGTTTGAAGAATGGAACGGAAGCAAAGATGGATGGTATAGAAGGCAACATGGAATATTTGAAGAAATACATGGAATGTTTGAAGGAATATTTGGAAACGATGCTACAAGAAAAGATTCCTAATTGTGAAAATGTAATAGAGGAAACTCATGATGCGAACAAAAGAAATGTTAATCATGATTTCATAGACTCTAATGTTGGGTTTAAGACCCACCATATTCAAAATATAGATATGAGGAAGTTTTATGGAAATGATTCGATAACTTGGATACTACAAATAGAGCAATAATTTGAGCTCCATAATCAACAAAGCACACAAAAGGTATGCATTGCAACTTTATATTTAGAAATAAATCAGTTTGTATGGTATTAATGGATTTATTCTCATAAACCATTGGTCACTTGGTAAATTTTTACAGAGGAAATTATAGCACATTATGAGGATACGAAGAGGAACACCTTCTTTAGCCAATTGATAAATCTCAAACAAAAGGGTTCAATGATGGGGCACATTGAGGACTTCCAAAAATTGAATATAAGGGTAAATAATATTCCAGAGGAACATAGAATTGATGTGTTCATAGGTACTCTAAAGGATAGCATCCAACATTAGGTTCGCCTTTTGGAACGTAATATGTTTGAGAAGGCATTCAGGTTGGCGAGAAAAATTGAAAGAAAAATTATGGCGAAAAGGAATCCTACCACTCACAACTATAAATATGGAAGTGTTGCTACTCCTAGACTTCCATAACCTACAAGGTTGACATCACAACAATTGGAAGAAAAAATACAAAAATGGCCTTTCTATAGTTGTTTTAGAAAATACACTAAAGGTCATAAGTGTGCTGAGAAGAAATTATTTTACGTATATTGTGAGGAGGAGGAAGAAAAGGAACAAGGAACTTCAAAAGAAGAATATATATACAAGGAACCAACCTTAGAGGAAGAGAAAATTAATTTGAACATTTCCTATAATGTATTGGTAGGAATTACCACTCCTCATACTCTCAAGATAGAAGGAAATATCAAGAAAAAAAAGTTAATAGTGCTTATTGATTCGGGTAGTACCCATAATTTTATTCATTGTAAGGTAGCCAAGGAATTGAATTTCTTCATATACCTAGCGCCACAGTGTCAAGTGATGGTGGAAAATGTAGGAACTATAAATTTCTCTAGAAAGTGCCATAATATTAAGATAACCATGGGGAAATATGTATTGAATAGTCCAATGTTTTTCAATGAGTGTTGTTGATGTTGTACTAGGACCACAAAGGTTACAATCATTGGGGACGCTAGCTTTTAATTTTCAAGAACGTTTCTTGAATTTTTTTTTGGAAGGAAAGGAGGTTAAATTACGGGGTATCATAGGGAATATAGGAAATATAATAAGCTCTAATGTCATGAAATATCTTCTGAAGAAATAACAATGAGGTGTCATTGCACAATTATGCTCACTAGAAGTTCCAACATCAAAATCATCTATTTTTCCATATCTCCAAAAAGTCTTGGACAATAATTCCAAGGTGTTTGAAACTCCTAAAGGAATCCCGGCTATTCGTGTTCATGATCGCATTATTCATTTGATTCCAGGAAGTGTTCCTTGAAACATCAGGCCTTACACAAATCCCTATGTCCAAAAGAGTGCAATTGAACATATGATTGCAGAAATGCTAGAGGATGGTATAATTCAACCTAGTCAGAGTTCCTTTTCTGCTCCAATAGTATTGGTGCACAAGAAGGAAGGTTCATGGCGCATGTGTCTAGATTATAGGGAGCTCAAAAAGCTCACTATTAAAGACAAATTTCTCATTCCTTTGATTGATGAATTATTGGATGAATTACATGGATAAATTTATTTCACCGAGTTGGATGTCCATTCAGGATATCTTCAAATTAGAATGAATATTTAAGACATCCCAAAAACAACATTTCGAATTCATGAGGGTCATTATGAATTTTTTGTCATGCCTCTTGGCGTTACCAATGCACCTTCTACATTTCAAGGGCTGATGAATTCCATTTTCAAACCCTTCCTTGGAAAATTTGTGTTAGTATTTTTAGATGATATACTAATGTACAATAGTTCTTGGAAGGATCATGTTCAACATGTTGACATGGTGCTCAAACTATTGAAGGGGAAACAATTATATGCAAAAACCTCCAAATTTTTCTTCGGTATACAAGAGGTGGAATATCTGGGTCATATTGTATCTCAGGAGGGTGTTAAGGTAGGCCCTAACAAAATTAAATCCATTAAGGAATGTAAAGTCCCCACAATCATAAAACATTTGCAAGGATTTCTCGGGTTAAAAGGGCCTTATCCCAACTTTATTAAGAATTCTGGGGGAATGGAAATACCTCTAACAACATATTGAACAAAGATGCATTTTCATGGACTCTTGAAGAAACTAAGGCCTTTGAACATTTTAAAGAAGAAATGTGCCAAGCACCAGTCTTAGTTATGCCAGACTTCACAAAAACCTTTATTTGTGAAAGTGATTCCCCAGGAAATGGAATTGATGTTGTTTTAATGTAAGAAGGAAGACCTATTACTTTTGAAAGTTGTCTAATCAAAGGAAAGTATTTATAGAAAACTATTTATGAGAAGGAAATGTTGGAAATACTACATGCACTAAATAAATGGCGACCTTGCCTAATGTCAAGATACTTCAAGCTAAAAATTGATGATGAAAGTCTTAAATAATTTTTTGGAACAAAGACTATCTTCAGAGGAGCAACAAAAATGGGTCACAAAGATGTTGGGTTATGACTTTAAAATCATCTACAAAAAAGAGAAGATAAATCTTGTTGTAAATTCACTCTCAAGAAACAATGAGGATTTCGAAGCATTTATTTATGCCATTTCTATTATCCAACCTGATTGGATAACCAAATCAAGGGAAGAATGGAAGAATGAGGAAGAATTATGGACATTCATTCAAAATTTGCAGCAAGTTCCCAGTACATCTTATATGTTTAGTTGGAAAAATGATTCCTTATGGTGCAAATATCACTTATATATTTGTAAGAATTACAAACTAAAACAAAATATTCTTTTTGAATTGCACACCTCTACCTTAGGAGGACACTTGGGATTTTTAAAAGCTTACCATAATGAAAAGTAATATTTTTTTTGGGATTGCCTTAAACCCAATACTCAAAATTTTGTGGCAGAATGTTTTGTTTTCTAGCAAGGTAAAGTTGAGAAAATTAAGACCCGAGGTCTGTTACAACCTTTATCCATTCCAACTCAACATTGGGAGGAGGTTTCAATGGATTTTATCATAGGTTTACCTGAGTGAGAACGAAAGAGTGTCATCATGGTGGTAGTTGACAGAATTACCAAGTACGCACACTTTCATGCATTATATCATCCATTTAAGGCGAGTACAATTGCTACTGGATTTACGGAAACAATTCAAAAGATACATGGAAACCCAAAGATTATTTTAAGCGATAGAGATCTCATTTTCACTAGAATTTTTTGGACGGAATTATTTTCTTTTTTGGGTACTCCACTAGCTCATATTTCATCTTATCATCCTCAATACGATGGGAAAACTAAGATAGTGAAATTTTTGTTGTAAGGATATCTGCACTGCTTTATATATGATAAAAAAAACACAATGGGTCAATTTGTTACCTTTGGATGAATGGTGGTATAACACTTCCTTCCACACTACAACAAAAATGACCCCATGTATGGCACTTTATGGATATCATATATCGTCCATCACATCATCTTTAAGAGAAAATTATAAGGTTCAGACAGTGGAAGATCACATCGAGCATCAACAACAAGTTCTCCAACTCTTAAATGATAACCTAAATTTGGCACAGAATTGAATGAAACAACAGGCAGATCAACATCACAACGAGATAAGTTTTGATGTAGGCAACTGGGTATTTTTACGTCTAGGACCATAGAAAAAAATTTCCCTCAAGAAAGCTAAGAAGGATAATAAATTATTGCGAAAGTACTATGGTCCTTAGAAGGTGTTGCAAATGATTAGTACTATGGCATACAAATTGGAGCTTCTTGCATCTTCCCGAGTGCACCTAGTTTTCCATGTTTCATGCTTAAAGAAGGTTGTAGGTGACAAACTTCCAGAAATAAGAACTCGACAAATATGAAATCAATTAATTCCAGAGTATCTCATCAAGTGGAATAAATTACCGACTGAAGATTCCACATGGGAGGATGAGAATTTTATGCAAAAGAATCCTGAACTACTAAAGCTTTGAGTAAAACACTTTTTTGAAGGAGAGGGGCATGTTAGAGTCTTATATTACTAGTGTAGCCCCCTTATTTTTATTTTGTACCCATGTAGTCCAAATATTGTAATTATTGTGCCCCATAATAACTCACTATTGTTATTGTTGTGCCCTTACGTTATTATTGTTAGGTTCGCTAGGATTACATTATGATTCCATGGAATCCTATATATAGAAAGGATGTCTTTCTATTTGTGAAATCCAAGAATTTTTCATTTATGTAATGTAAAGGAGGTTACCCCCTCAAAGTTTTTTATTTCTAAATCATTGATCTCTATTTTCTTATATTTTGGGAGCTGGTTTCATAACAGAGAACAAGGTTTCAGGAACCCTGAAAGGAACTTATACTTTTTCTCAAAAATAACTTACATGTGATGGTAGGTATAGTGTGGTACACATGTACCACATTAAGATTATCCAGCGTATTAGAGGTGAAAATAAAATCAAATTTCCTTACTTATTTACAAAACAATTTCTTAAAATAATTAAAGGAGTAAAGGGGAAGAATGATAGAAAATAGACAAGTTATTATCATGAACGAAAGATAAAAATTTTGGTGGAATATCAATTGAAAATCACCACAGAAGAGACATGGATGAGTTTCTTGGAAAGAAAAAAATTCATATAAGAATAGTTGGATATAATTTCTAAAGCTGATGAACACTGAAATTTTTCTAGAGAGGTAATGTATACATCCTCTTATCTAGAAACAAGTTCTAAAAGGAGAGTGGAAATGGAAACTTTTGAGAATGACAACCCTTTTGTCTCTTTTCCTAGGATATCTAGAAAAAGGATGTTGGAGGAAGTGAGAATATCTGAAGAACCTCAGGATGAAACCCAAGATATAGTTGAGCAGGAATTACCAGTTGATGAAGTACAACAAAGGTATAAGGACTACCTTAAAGAATTAAAGCAACAAGAAAATGAAAAACTGAAATAAAACAAAGAAGATGAATGGAATGATGAAAATGAAAGAGAGGATTCATCCTCTGAATCTGCATATGAGAAATTAAGTAATAAAATCAGGAAATTTTTAGTTCAAACTTATGGATAATCCTCTAGAAAATACAAAGAGGGTGAAATACAAGAGTGCAGAACAAAACTGCAGGTAACATAAATCATGGAAACACATCTAAAAAATGGAAATGAGAGGTATAAGAAACAAAACAATAAAATCTTGAAATAAAACAAGAAACTAAAAAAGAAAGCCAAGAAACTTGAGACTCAAAAATTTCTTATCTCAATGCAGGCATCCAAATGGCTACAAGAAAACAAAACCTGACAATACAAGTATGAGAGGAAAAAAGTGAAAGCACAAATCTATAAGGAGGAAAGAGGAAAAAAAGGGATAGATTTTCTTTTACAAGAATAAAAAGTTGAGGAAGTGACATCAACATCCAAGGAACGAAGAATATCTAGGTGATCTAATTAAGCATGAGGACATGCTTGATGCATAGCAAGGTGGAGTGTCAGTCTTCCATTTTGGCTTCTTTTTGACACACATATTCGATCATTTATCATCTTTTCTCACCACTTTATCAACTTATCCACCTCATTTTTCTTACTTAATATACATCAAGGTAGTCAAACTATGTCTTTGAATTATTTTAGTATTTTGATAAAATAGAGCATTAGAACTAAACTTTGACAGAATTGGAAAAGCTTGTAATGCCTTGTTCAAAGTAATGGTTGCAAGACATGAGGGCTTAAACCAAAGGTATATCTGGAAACTATGGGAACCACAGATCGATGAACGCCTATTGGGTCAACGCTGGTCAAACCTGATCCGTCGCTTAGAAAACCCACTAAAAAATGGGCAGTTTTATGATTTTATAGGATTCATACATATTTTGTGTAACTAACTTATGAATTTGACCTTTTAAGGTGGATTAAAGATAGTTATTAGTTGTTACAACCTTTTTAGTTTTTCTTCTTATGACTTGGCCTATTTAAACAAGGCTCTCTTAGTTAGAAGCTACCGTTGAAAATTGTGGAGATTGTTACTTTTTGAAGACAATTGAAGATTGAAAACGTTCTCTCTCATTTTCTTGTGCGTCATATGATTTGAATGGATTGTTGTAGCTGATTGTGTTAAAGGTGTACCAAGCAAGAGTGGAGGGCCCCCATTTGAGCTAAGTGCACTTTATTGTTGAATAGTGTTTATAATTGTGAATATGCTAGCTTCTATTATGTATGTTTATTCTTCTTTGTTGGAAATATGTGTACATGCTTTCATTATGAACCTTTCTTATGGCCATGTTTCATTTTTTGAAGATTGATTTATGATTCAGTAACTAGCTTGGATGTGGAAGGATACCAATGATTATTATAGTAGAGCCTCTTCTCCATGAGCTAGGATTGGATTAGATAAAGATTCACGGTCTTGCTTTCTTTCTAGATTAATTGTATATGTTGTGATATTTACATTTTATCATGATTTCATAGCTTCTTGGAAATGTTATTATAGAAGGAATGTGAAAGGATACCCCAGACTCTTAAAATAGAGCCTCTTCATCTTCTAAAATAGACTAATTACATTGACCAATCATTTCCATGCTTCCATAGAGTAAATTCGAATGCTCTCTTCAAATTCTTTAATAGAGTAAATCAGAATGTTTTCCTTAGATGCCTTCTTTACTTTCTCTTTAGAATAGATGCTTGGCTATCCCATCATGCATTTCACTTTTCCAAATCCTAAAAAGTGGCTTCCTAAACTAACTAGATGTAAGGTTTCGACTGCAATCAAAGTGACAATGCTTATATGACTCCTTCTATGAACCTCATACCCAATAAATATCCTTTTCACTATTTACTCTAGAAAACACATGATATTACCTAGTAGCTCATTGGTTGAGCTCTTCTACGCTCCTTCTCATGCTCCACTAACTACCCAATGTTGTGTAAATATCCCTCTTTATCCCCTCTTTATGATGTCAGTGCCTTTGCCATCATCCTCATCCTAATATCTTACTTTCCAATATCTTCCCCCACCTATGCATTCTTTTCCACATTCCCCTTGTGCTCTTCAACTTAACTTCGTTTATGTATTACCTTCTCCATTTTCTGCATCCTGCTCCTAAGCCATTTTTCCTCTTGAGACAGAATTTACGAGGCTAGCAAGTTAACGCCGCCTTCTCGCCCTTGTCTCCCCAATTTTCCTTTTGGTTATATATTGTTAATGTATTTGGCCAATAGTCTATATATGCTCTTAGTCACAAATTAGTTCCTTATTGCATGGCCATATCTCCATTGGTCCTGTTGTCCTCGTTTTCTTACATGTAGTTAGAAAGAAGATTGTTTGTGCCCTCATTTCTAGTTGATATTTATGAAATTCATCCATTTTACACACCCATCAGCCTCCATGGCTTCCACAGTACATATGAAACATCCCAAGAAACTCCTGCCCCCTATGTCCCTTGACTCAACCCATTTTTAACCAAAATAATTTACAATGCTTACAATAATTGGAAAAGTCACTAAGGTTGTCAAATATTTAAATTTGCTTTAAGATATATTCAAATTTGTTGAAAGATATCAAATATAATATATAATGTATTTATTTTTATAAATTAATTGTTTATTAGCTTCAAGTCCATAATCATAGTAATGTTATTGTCCATGGTAATGTTATTGTTGGGGTTCATAGTAATGATATTGTTGGGGATCATTGTTGTGTCACTATTGGGTCCAGAGTTTAAGTGGGCACTCCACTTGCCAACATTCTACTTTGAAAATAGGTGGACTGGCCACTAGAAATGTTGGAAACAGTCATGGTACCACACACATAGTAACTAAATAAAAATACTATAATTATAATATATGTTTTGTTTCAAAATTTATAAGTTGAGATTTAAAAAATATAATATTTATATTATTATATATTTTAACAATAGTCTAGTCACTAATAGATGAAGTGGTATTTTTAGGGATTTTTCTTGCTTAAATTGTTTAATATATAGAATTCTAGTTACCTAGGAGTTTTTATGAATGTTGAATCTTTTTTCTCATTAAAAAAATATATTTTAAACAAACAAAAGCTAGTAATCTTGTTTGAAATTGAAATAAGTTATACAAAAATTAGTTTTGAAGGTTTCTTTTTACGGTAGCCAAAATGCATGGTAATTTAGGATAGAAATTTCCTTGGATGTAGAAATTTTATTGCCATGGAATTTCTCTGACCATAAAACATATTGTATAAAAATCATAAAATTCTTGGTTTTGTTAGTTGATGTTATAGTAGCAACAATTAGATTTGATGAGTTATTAATTCATGGTAAATCTGGTTATAAGTTTTTGATATATTGTCTGTGTTATAGTAGTAACATTTAGATTAAATAAATAAAAAAATCCTGGTATATATGGAGAGTTAGATATATTCTTGAATTAGGGGCTACAACCACGTCCAACAAATTACCTCCATGAGAAAAAAATTAAAGACAAAATTAAAACCTATTATATAATTTATTTCAAATATGTTTCAAGTAATTCATTGTTTTAAGCGTTTATTATGCAGACTTTATGGAAAAGCTGGAGGATGTCTTCGAAACCACGGACCTGATCATAAAATATCAGTTACCAACACTGGATCTCGACATCTTGATATCAATAACTTCCGACGAGGATTTACAAAACATGATGGAAGAATACGACAGATACGACAGGGACAAAGAAAGCTCTAGTCATCGGCGTGTTAGAGGATTTCTTTTTACTAAAAAACGACCGGTACCCTATGTAGAAAACCTGGTGAGTCCAAAGCAGAGTTATGTAGATGCAGTAAGTGGACCAGTGAGGCATAAAATCCGACGATCGGCATCACTGAAAAATCCGATGTACTTTTCCGATCAAGAATCCAATGGACCAACAGAGACAGAGTGCCAATCCCCAGCGGCTCCGTGGATGGATGATATGCCATTCCTTTACAAGCAAAATATGAGGAGGGTTCCTTCGGAGGGAGCCTTCCTCGATTCGCCTTTAAAGATGGGAATCGACTTGCACAGAGTCCACAGCTCTCCCAATCTAATTCAACCGTATCACACGCACATCGTTCCGCTCTTATTTTACAATATTGTTCCAAGCAGACAAGTACTCATGGGTAATATTTGCCATGGCCCACCTGCAATTATAAACAGAGGAGGAGGATTAACACCTGAAGCATCACTGCACCTTGCTGCGCATGCTGTTCGTAGTGTTAATGGTGGTGTATTCGCTTCCAATCGAACAGGCAGCCCTCTTAAATACACGGCAAATCACATGAATGTGGCCAACAACGCATGAGCAGTTCAAAGTTTTAATGTGATTTTCATTGTTGTTATTCACCTTCAGTATCATAAGCTTCTATAGATGTTTACCTCAACCATTTATGACAGCTCTACTTCTGTTTTCGTTTCACCTCTTATTCGGTACTGGTACACAACTTATTGTAAAAAGAGAATTCGAGAAAGGTATGGAACTGAACATTTTATTACAAAAACTGGAAACACGTCTAAATTATTTTGAACTTTCGAAAGTTTCTACCAGTATCCAGATCTAGATGTCTCTGGACTTAAAACATGATAAGTTTAGTTTGTTTTCATTGATGGCTGGCTTAGTTGCTTCAATTGGTGAGCTTAGGCCGGGAACAATTAATATTGGATAGAATTGGTGAACTTAGGCCGGGAACAATTTTAATATTGGATAGAATTGGTGAACTTAGGCCAGGAGCAATTTTAATACTCGATAGAAGAAAGATTTGTCTACTTATAAAATGTTGCTACAAAGTATTGTAAAGATATTTGATGTCTATACATTTTAAAAATGACTATTCCATTCAACCTTTTTCCATAATATTTAAACTATTGATTTAAGTGGGACTAAATTTAAATTAAATAACCACAATTAATGAACTAGTTTATTATTTATAATAGACTTTGCCAACCATATAAATTGAAAGGTAAATTTTAAATTAAATGATTAATGAATTAGTTTACTATTCATAATATACTATAGCACTTATATAAATTAAATGATTGGTAAATGTATATTAGCTTCATTTCATAATAAGTATAAAAACACTAATTTCATGAAACATCTAAAGTGGCTAAAATTAAAACCAACTTAGATCCATCTAGCACCTAATCTATCACCAGGCTAGAGACATCAAATTCGTAGAGGTACAATCTTTCTTTTTGGAGTTTAAAACTTCAAGAAATGTTCTCAACACGGATGATTTGGTGTTAGATGGATCTAAGCTGGTTCATGTTGAGCCCAACAATGTCACATTTCTAGATTATGATTATTATCCATATGTCTCACATAAACTTCAAAATTCACAAAATGTTTTCTTTGATTGGCATAACCATATCATTTTATCTCTAATTTAGTCTTTGTTGCTTGTCATAAATAGTTTCAACTAAGTTTGGGTGCTTTCAGTGGTTTGTGTCTGTATTGTTTGTGAATGTTCCACTTGTTGTGTTGTATTTTTATATGTGTATATAATTGTCTATAAGTAATTAGTTGGTGATGAAGAAGGGATACAATCTTGTCAATAGTTTGCATGAGAATTGATATTTCACATCTATTTCAATTAATTTTAGGTATCACAACTTCACACAATAATTAATTCTTAATAATGTTCCTCTAAGTATTACTAGATATATCTTAAAGAGTAGTTCTAATAATTTATTGAGTCAACATTACTCTTGAAATAATTTGTTTCTTTGTTCATATTTGAAATAATTTATTTACTTGAATAATATTTTGACTTATTTTGAATGTTTATTAAAAAAAAAAAAATCTTATAAATATTTGAAAACAATGTTGTATGTAATTATCTATTAGTAATATATGTAAATTGAATATATTTTGAATATATGTAATTGACTATTAGTAATTAGTTGGTGATGAAGAAGGGATACCAGATTAATCTGCACTTTGCAATAGGATTGATTTCGCACATCTATTTCATTTCAATTCTAGGTATCATAATGTTTGACAGCAAATTAATCAGTAGTAGTGTCCTTCTAGGTATTACTAAATATATCTTGATTCTTTTTATTTATTTATTTAGTAATCTACAACCTCAAGATTAACATATAATGCATGTAATACAAGTAATCAAATAATATTAGAAAACAACATCTACACTAAAATCAATGCATCTAGTGCAAGAAATCAAATAGGATTTGAAATCGTCATGTTCATTGAAATCAATGCATCTACTGCAAAAAATGGTCTTCGCTCTCTCCCCCTCTATCTAATCCTTTTTTTAATACATACATACATACATACATACATACATACATACATACATACATACATATATATATATATATATATATATATAATGTAAAACATCAATATTAACATCTAATCCATTTATTGCAATTAATAAAATAGCATTAGAAAACAACATCTACACTAAATAAACGTATCTTATGCAAACAATCAAATAATATTAGAAATCAAAATCTACACTAAAATCAATGCATCTAACGCAAACAATCAAATTGGATTAGAAATCAACACCTACACGAAAATCAATGCATCTAGTGCAAACAATCAAATAGGATTAGAAATCAACATCTACATTAAAATCAATGCATCTAGTGCAGTCAATCAAATACAATTAGAAATTATCATTCACATTGAAATCAATGCATCTAGAGCAAGCAATCAAACATGATTAGAAATTACCATCCACATTGAAATCAATGCATCTAACATGATTAGAAATCGAGTTGTCTTTAGTGCAACTTTTTGGAGGCTTTTCCAGTGGATTTTTCTGATCAAATTTCTATAAAATCTAGTAGGAATTCATTGAAATCACATGTTGATAGGTAACCCTCCACAATCTAAGTTTCCTAGGGGTTTATTAGGGTGTTGAATCCATTTATATAGTAACAGAAACCATTTAAACAACAAAAATCAAGATTTCACCTCAATTTTTTCTACCGGATTTTGGTACCTAATATTCCAAAAATTCGCACTAAAGACAACTCCATTAGAAATAAAATACATATAGTGAAAGAAATCAAATATAATATGAATTCAACATCTACATTGAAATCAATGTGTCTAGTGTAAACAATCAACTGTAATTAGAAATCAACATCTACACTGAAACCAATGCATTTAGTGCAAGCAATCAAATAGGATAACAAATCGTTATCTACACTGAAATCAATGCATCTAGTGCAAGAAATATTTTTTCCTATATTCTCCTTCCATCTAATCTTGAAAAATAATTTTAATTATTTATAGCCTCAAGATTAACAACGTATAGTCCTTCTAATGCACGCCATCAAATTGGATTAGAAAGAAAAATCTACAATGAATAAATGCATCTAACGCAAGAAAAAAAAACATATATATATATATATTATCAATCAACATATACACTAAAATAAATGCATCTAGCACAAGCAATCAAATAGGATAACAAAGTTACTAATCAAAAGAGAAAATTACCTTGTACCCTTTTTTTTGAGGTAACAAAAAGAACACCCAATTTTGAAAAGTGGTGATGGAGAATCACATTTTTTTTAAGCACACTTTTGGCACTATCAATTTTCTTATGAATATATGTACTTTTTTTAATGTTAAATGTCATGATTTTGATGTCGTTTTTGAAAAGTGGTGATATAGAATAGCATTTATTTTAGCATATTTTACCACTTTAAAGTTTCTTTGATTTTATTTTTTAAATGTCATGATTTTGATATCGATTTTGAGAAGTGATCATTTTTTATTTATCAAGTATGAACATCTGTTTTAAAATGTTAGTGATTTTCATCCTAATTTTGAAAAGAGTTGATGAAACATCAATCCTTTTTGTTTAGAGTGGTGATTTTCATCTTGGTAATAAAACATAAAAATAAAATTAAAAAAACATGACAAAAAAAAATCATATATAAGAAATATATAATATTTTTTTTTTAAATAACCAATAAACGTATAAATAAAATAAAAAATAACTTGTAAAAAAAAAAGGGAAGAAAACAAAGAATAAAAAAAAATAAAAAATCCATAATTACAAAACAATAATTAAATTCAAAAAAATTAAATAATACAAATTTAAATTTATATATATATATATATATATATATATATATATATATATATATATTAAATATATATTTTTTTTAAATTTAAAAAAATTAAAAATAAATATTCTAAAAATAAAATATAAAAAACACGATTAAAATTAAAATTAAAAATAAAAATAAAAATTAAGAAAATATCAAATTGAAAAAAAACAATTAAATATGAAAATATAAATTAAATAAAATGAATAAAATAGAAAATAAAAATTGAGAAAAAAAACATTTAAATTAAAAAAACAATTTATTAAATTTAAAGAAAAAGATGATGATGGTGGTGATGGTGGTGATGGTGGTGGTGGTGGTTACTGTCCATTAAGACCAATGCATTCTATCGGACCTTAAGAAAGGAGAAATAATCTATGTTTTATTCTTCAAAATCTTGTTTATATTGACAAAGAGAAAGGAAATTAGTGCACCAAGATCATTATAGGTAGGTTGGCTTAATAGGTCAAGAAGACAAGAAGTGTGGAAAATGGTAGGGAATTGAGATCGAATGTGAGTAAGAGTACATAAATCTTAAAGGAAATGTTTCTCATCATCCACTTTCTTAGAATCGAAAATATGATAGATTCTATCATTCCAAGGGGTCTTGGGAATAGACCACTGCCTGGTCTCACTCGGAAGCTCATGGGAATTAGTTCTGATCTTAATGACGTTGATTTTTTTCTTATTGTTGGACAACACAAAGAGATGATTCTGATTATCAAGGGTGGGGTTAATCACTTCCTTATCATATCTTATCTTCCTTTTACCCTCCATCTCGTGATCCTGCCACAACTTGTCCTTAAACTTAGAGGTAATAGTATTTTAGATATTGTCTTTGCTTTCAATATGGAGCTCCTCCTTAATTCCCCAATGGTTGAGCCATGACTAGGCATCCTTATACCACCCACACTTGAGGCGAAAGTGAGGGTTTTAAATATATTTATAAGCAATTTTAGGGAGCCTTTTGATTCCATGTTGTCTAGCTTCTTCTTATACACCAGATATCTAAACATAATTATACTTTCAATGGGGCACAAACCAGATTTGATCAAGAGGATAGGATAGGGAGTATCTCCCTTGATCTTAAGGTTGTAGGTTATGAATTTCTTTTGAATCATCTCAATCTTCCTCTATGACTCTCTGGGTATACTACAACCCCGAACTTCACATACGTATAAGACAACAGGGTTGACAAGGGTCTCAAAGAGGAACCTCTTTTTACTCCAAATGTAAAGATCGACTAACTCAAAATTCTTTTCAAGCTCATAATAAGCTTTCTAGCCCCCAAAAATTCTTTTCTCAATGGCATAATTCCATCTGAGATGATGAGGGAAGTCAATGCTAAAATACTTATAAGAAGAAACCTACACTAATAATTGGTTATTATACATGAAACTTCCATGGGTGATCTTTTTGGATTTGATGATCATGACTTTAGGCTTGTCAGTATTAACTGTCTTAGCTATCTTGGAGCAGTATTCATGAAGAATCTGGAGTTGCTTGTCAAGTTCATCATGGATTTTTATAAGAAGAATTACATCAGCGGCATAGATGACGAGAGTAATGAGAACACCAGCAAGCTTGATGCCCTTACACCCTGCAGATTCCAGACACTTCTCTAGCTTATCGATGTATATGCCAAAAAGGGTAAGGGATAGGGGAAACCGTTTCTTAACTCCAATATTGCATTTAATGTCTTTAGACCACCACTCATTTTTCTTAAGCTTGGCAGTGATGGTCTCGTAGAGACGGATTATAAAAAACCTCAGCTCAGGAGGGACCATGATCTCTTTAAGTCTCTCCCAAAGCTTATCTCGAGGAACGGTGTCAAAATATTTTCTAAAGTCCACAAAGCAATAGAAGAGAAAGGCTTTACTATTGTGACATTCCTCCATCATGATTCTAAGAGTGACCAAATGGTCAATATTCGAGTGATCTCTCCTAAAACTAGCTTTTCCTTTGGCTCTTTTTACCTAAATTTCAAGCGAAAGGCTAAGCTTCTTCTCCAATATGAGCCCATAAAGCTTGATCAGGATATGGCTAATCATAATGGTCAACACTCTTGTCCCCATTTTTAAATATAGGCACAATAAGGCTTTGCGTCCAAAGCCAATGGAAGCCATGCATTACATCTAAATTGAGAAGCTTGTTGAGATAAGGAATTAGGATAGATATTCCCATTTTAATGATCTCAGCTTGGTAAACTTCAATAGCTTTAGTTTTCCCATCAAGAGTTAATACATCCTCCTTAATTGGAGTGATTAGGGTGGTTCCCATAGTGTCCAGAGTGTCATACAACTTCTTCATGTAGCTTTCCCAAATTTTTAAGGGCATAGAATGGTTATCTTTGGTTTTATGGAAAAGAACATTCTGCCAAAAGTTTTTGGGTGTGACTTTAGAAAGGTAGAGAAGATAATCATGTCAGGGGGTGAGTTGGCAACTCCTTCCCCCGCGGTCGAGCCTCGCTTTTAATTTTGGTTATCTTGGTTTAAATTTTAAAATTTTGGTTATCTTTTATTTAGTATTTTAATTTTAATTAATTTTAAAAAATTTATTTAAATTATTTTATTTTATCATATTTTTTAATATGCGTTTTTTTTTATATATATAATTTTATTAGTTTTATAATTTCAAAAAGATTTTTTTTTTTTTTATCATTAAAGTATCTGTGTTTCTGAATTTTTTTTTTGTTTTTTTTTTTTTTTGTTAATTTCTTTGTTTAAAATTTTTATTTTTACTAGTAATATTTTATTTTAATATTATGCTTAAAAATCATTGAAATCTAATTTTCATAAAGGCGATATTTTATCTTTAATGTCATCCTTGAATTTTGAAGGCTTTTCACAAACATGATATTTTATCTTTAATACCACCCTAAAAATCGTTGGACTTTTAAGAAGTTTGATATTTTATCTTTAAGGTCACCTTTATCATTGAAATTTTAAGGTTTTTCAGAGTCATGATATTTTACCTTTAATGTCATTATTAAAAAAATTTGACAATTTACCGTCAAAGGAAAAAAATGTTATTCCAACATCAACACTTTCTGTTCTCAGTTTGTTTTTTGCACACAAAAATTGGCAACGTTATTCCAACATCAACACTTTTCATTTTTAGTCTATTTTTTTCACACAAAAAACTGCCAATGTTATTCCATCATCAACACTTTTCATTTTCAGGTTGTTTTTTGCAAAAAACAAAATTGGTTTTTATTTCCATTTTCAAAAATTGTTGAAAATTTACCCTAAGAAAAAAGGTTATTCCAAAATACAACTTTTTGTTTTGGGGTTGTTTTTTCATGTTTTTTTGATGGTTTTTGTTAGAATTCTTGTTTTGAGGTAATATTTTGTGTTTGATCGGTAACTATGTTGGATTAGAAATCAATGTTTACATTGAAATCAATGCATCTAGTGAAAGAAATCAAATATAATTAGAAATCAACATATACATTGAAATAAATGCATCTAGTGAAAACAATGAAATGAGATTATAACTCTTCATCTACTCTACAATCAATGTATCTAGTGCAAGGAATATTCTCCCCTCGCTTCCCCCTCCATCTATATTTGTATCACCCTCCATCAATCCTTATTTGTCTTTCTATCTCACTCCCCCCCAAACACACACTCTCTCTCCATATCCATACATAATTTCCTCTCTCCCTCCCTCTCTCTATATCTTTCTTCTTCCCTCTCTTCACCTCCCATATATATCTATCCCTTCCTCTTCCTCTCCCTCTCCCTCTCTCCTCCCCTTCTCTCCCTCTCTCGCATTTCTCTCTCTCTTTCCTCTTCCTTTCCTCTTTCCCTATATCTCTCTCCACCTTTCTTTCTGTATATCCTTATTATTACCCCCCTTTCTCTCCCCCTCCTGCTCCATCTCTCTCTATCCCGTTCTCTCCTTGTCTCCCTCAACTCATTTCACTCGTCCTTCCTCTCTTTCCCTTTCTCTCTCACGTCCCTCAGTCTCTTCCTCCCCTTCTTTATCTCTCTCTCTCTTCGTCGTCAAACTCTATCACTATCTCCTTCCCTCTCTCATTCTCTCTCCTTCTCTCCCCTCTTCCTTCCATCTCTCCTTCTTTGTCTCTCAGTCTCACCAAAAAAATACACACTCTCCATCCATCTCTCCAATCTCTCTCTCTCTCTCTCTCAAAATTTCTCTCTCTATGTCTTTCTTCTTCACTCCCTCTCTCCCCCTCCAACTCCATCTCTTTGCCCCCCCTCGCTATCCCTCCCTTTCTCCTCCTCGGTCTCATGTCCTCTCTCTATTCCTTCCCCTATCTCCCTTTCCCTCCTACCTCCCTCTCTCTCTCTCTCTCTCTCTCTAATGTCCAACCTTATCACTATCTTCCTCCCTCTCTCATTCTCCCTCTCCCCCCCTCTCTCCCCTCCATCTTTATGTCTCCCTCTATCTCTTACCCTTTTCTTCCTCTCTTACTCCCCTCTTTCTCTCTTTCTCCATTCCTCCACTCCCCTCTCCTTAATTTTATCTTTGTGACTACCTCTATCTCTCCACCTATGTCACTCAATGTCTTTTTTCTTCCCTCCCTATATATTTAGAGTTAATATATATCACGATATATTAATATACATTACAATATAATGAACTCAATATTATATTAAATTTAATAATATTAATATTATAATATATTAATACTAATATTAGATTTAATGACGTTTTTACATAGCATGATAACAAAATTTATAATAAAAATATATTAAATTAATATTTTCAAATATTATAATTTTGATGTGGAAATATTTTTATCTTAAAGATTTTAATATATCCATAAGAAATTTTTGTCATTTTAAAGATTCATTTTACTAATATTTAATTAAAATAAACATCAAAAGATTTTAGACCACGATATTGATTCTTTATGTGAAATTACCCATTTACCTTTGATTGAAGAAACGATATTGGATTTAGTAAATAGTAAACATGCTTACAAGTTTACCTAATTTAGAATTTTAATTCATTCAAATTCCAGTATATGATAAATGAAATATTAAACACATGAAATAATTTATTATCCATTCAAATTATATATAATAGTACATAGTTATATTTTAATGATTAATCTTAGTCCATTAATAATATTAAAATTTCATACAAAATTTAAAGATTGAAGTTATATATACTTCAAGTTTCAAGCTAACTTTTTGGAAGACATTAGTGGAAATTATTTTTATTATTTTTAGAGTATGTGAAATAATTAAGAGATTTGTACTTCAAGGGATTTGATTGCTTTATAGGCTTGGTGGATCCAAAGCTAAGATGGATAGGGATGAAAAAAAATTGAGATAAAGATGATTTTAATAAATACTTTCATATACCATTTTAATATCTAATTAAACTAAAATTTTAAAATATATTTATTCTAAAAAATATTTGTACTCCTTGGATCCATTTACACCTATCCAAAATTAAGATAAATCAAGGATGAATAGAAATTGATATAAAAATTATTTTATTAAATACTTTCATATACGATTTTAATATCTAATTTAATTAAAATTTTAAAATATGTTAAATTTTCATTATTATTAAAAGCACTATTTATATTAAAAATTAATTTTCCATCCCCTGATTGGGGTGCCATGATGAAAGGGAGGGAAGGAGGTCAGTGCCACGTGGAGGATTGCACCTGACCACCCACCACGGTTAAGCATTAATGCAGGGGAGGAGGCTATCCTTGGCACGATCCACCTTAATGGAAATTAAAAAAAATGTTTGATGCCATCAAAGCATGTCAGACATGAGTGGGAAATTATGCCAGTTTTGGAAAGGTGTAACGCATAAAACACGATTGCAAGAAAGGAATGTTAGAGGTGTTTAGTTTGGAGTTCAATTTGGAATAGCGAAGGATCTTGTGCAACAACGTCAACACCGGATTATTTGGTATGTTATGGCTCTTGTTACCTTCGCATCTCAATTCCCTGTACTAGCTACTAATTGTAATAAAGTGTGTGCTATGTTCTATTTCTTTAATGGGGAAAATTACCAGTCTGCTATGGTCTTTTTCTCTTATTCTTCTAATTCTTTTGACAAGTTGGTAGCTGAGGTTTGCATGCTTCCATTAAAATTTAGAGCCCAGATATAGAACCCTGATTTAGATGCCGTTCAATTAAAGAACCTTTGTTCTATGCCCAGCTCAAAACCAGCCTGTCTCATGGCGAAAGTTTAAAGTTTGGTCTAATGGTCAAGTCGTATGGTTTCAATTTATATTTACTGTGCTTTCCATGCATGAAGAATCAATTGAGGTGGGGCTTCGATTCCTGGAATGCTAGCTATGATGAGTATCTTCAGGTTTCTGAGCAAGCCCATATGTATAGTCATGATGTCCGTCAATGTCAAGGTTCATCCAGTAGTAGTTTATGTTACCCCATTTGTGTTTTTCCTCAAATCCATTCTTGGCACACCTGTTTTTTGTGGTTCGTAGGTAGTAAATGGTGGTAAATGTATTTTTCTCCTTGAAAGATGGCTTCTGTAGCGAAAATTCTACCTAAGAATACAACTGTTTACGTGGCATCAACTGAGGGATTCACCAACGCCCACTATAATTATTTTACTGAATTTTCTCTGCCATATACAGGGTTATATTACACTGTTACAGGAGGTTCTTCAGCCAATTCATAATGGCAAAAGGAAAAACACGGAAATTTCAATGAATAGGAAAAGGAAAGCTAAGCAACCCATCCAGAATGAAGGACCAAGCAAGCGTGGAAGGAAAATAACCAAATAGGTTCTGGAAAACATATTAGATCTTTATGAATCAGGTAACCCAATACATATCCCCAATACCATTCAGGGATGGGAAAGAGATAGTAATTATGATGATGAGGACATTAAAAAGTAGGAGGCAATCATGGATTTCCTCTGCGGCCTAGGGAATACAAGAGGAAGAGTATCTCTATTTCACCAATCAGTAAACACTTACAGGAAATTCAAATGTGTCTTGGAAAAGCCATGACAAGCATACAAGGAATGGAAGGAAACCCAACAGTGGTTTTAGAATTGCAGCAGATCAAATAGGAAATCCGAGACATAGCCATGTCACAGTATCATGCAGCAGAAAAAATTGTAAGGATAAAGCATCAAATTCAAGGAATGCATCAAGTAGAGATGTTCGGATCCACTGCAAAAGACGCAGCCCCAATTGACTCATGGGGTTTATAACATTAGCTTTTCATAGTTTTTAATGCTTTTTGTGGGAAATTTTAATACCTTTTGTTTAAACTGCACCTTTTATGGACATAGTGGCGTAGTCATAGCAACAAGTAGAAGGAAAAAACAATATTAGTACTGGCTGGCTTTTAACGCTCTTAGGTGGCCGACAGACCTAGTTTCCTTTGGGAAGGTTGAGGTCACCACATGCATCAGTGTTTGTATAAAAACTTACTTTTTGAGAAATAGAAAATAGAAAGACTCTACCAAATTTAAAAAAAAAAATAATTAAGTTTTCATAGACTCATTATTAAAAAAATTATAATAATTTACTATTTCGTGGAGTCATAGATATAACTTAATTTATTATTCCAAAATATTGTAATTATTATTTCTAGTCACGTACCTTTCACCTATCACGAAATCTCTCACAAATACTAGAGCACAGAAACCATTTCGAACAAGTTTAGTCACTCCAAGGACAATAAAATGAATAACCCATAATCAAGTTGGAAAATATTACAGAAATATTTCTATCTCTTGGGAGAGAAGTAATTAAAGGGCCGATTAATAGAATCACGCTGTGTACTCATAGCATACTATAATATCTAAACTACCATAGCCAATAAAAATATAGAAAATGTATGTAACCATCAAGATGTGAAGTAGCCAATACAAGTAACATGCTACAAATGGCCACCTACTTAAAATATAATTTCCAAGGTTGTGAGTACCCACTATAAGTAATAGAATATAATAGAATACAAATGGAGACCTACTTAAATTCCGATTTCCAAAGCTACTCTACAATGTGCTCAATAAATCCATAAATACTGAAAAAAAATATGAGATATACAACATGGTGGAAAGGAATTTTACTAATTCAAAGAATATAAAAGAACAAGTACAGTGAGAAGATCCTTTTATTAGTAAATGGAAACACAATAAATAAAAAAGTTCTTGTCGAAGTTTCCCTCATTCTAGAGTAGAAAAGATCAAACTTCACGAATCTATACTATTAATTTCACCTGCACAAAGAATACGATAGGTCGGGTCAGTTGTAACACATCATGGTAAAATCGACAGCCTAGGAATAGGATCAATGAGGTAACAAGGGAAACAAAAGGGAGCGAACCAAGGGCATTGACGCCATGCTTATGCCCATTGTGGGAGTGAGAGATGATGCTAATGCCGCTGTTGCTGCTCCTCCTACCGTAACCGTTATAATTATGACGACACCAATTAAGTTACATATGTGTGCTTTCCTGTCCCTGCCATTCTTGCTCACACTCACCAGATTCGGTTGTGGAAAGTCAAATTTCTCAACATGACAGAAATGTGAAACTTTCTTTTCTGCAATCTGCAAAACTCTACGTAAGCTGCTCACAACCTACCATAAAGTAGACGATTTTCTTGAATCGATTTTTTTCATATGAAATGTCCTTAGAGTGCCTGCATTTCATTGGGCTTCAGTGAAAATTCCATCTTGCCCATGGAAGCTCAAGATCTCTGAGCTACACGGGGATCCCTACGTTAGATTGAAATTGCTTTAATTCTGATATCACGGAGGTTTTACTGTCTCGGCTGCCTCTTAGAAACATAGATACGTTGGGTATCGACGGTGAGCATTCACATTCTCTTTGTAACTCTGGCATTTTCTCACAGGTCATGGGTTACATCCCAAGTCAATGGGTTTTTTTGAAAAAATTAAATCCTTCGAATTTTATGCCTCTAGATTACAGAAAAATATCATAGGAAAAACCATAATTAATAGTATTATGGAAAAATAATGGCTTGTCAAAATAGAGGTGAATAAACTATTAATTTATTTTTTTAATCTTTAATTTAATATAGTTTTAATTTAATTTTACTCTGTCAAAATGTTTACATAATATGAAAATGGGACACAGAGTGAAGAGTGAATTTCAAATCAATTAATATTAAATATAAAAAGAATTAATATATAAGCTAAACATATATACATTTAAAAAACATAGAACAAGAGATTTAGCTCCACTTTATCATGGAAATTCTTAATCACTAAATAGACTTTGTTACAAACCATACGCTGATACCATTGCTTATCAATACCATATGCCAAAAAGGCTACAATTAAATACCATATGCCAAAAAGGCCACAAGTAAGTGCATATGACACTTGTTCATATGACATTTTTTAATTAATCAATTTTTAGATAAATTTTAACCATCCATTTTGTGTAAACTACTAGTCTAGATCCAACTTAACTTTAGATTTACGAATTCTCAAGAGGGATGGAATCTCTTTTCACTCTAGAATAGGTTTGCATGTATATTTGATTCCTCTAGGCCCTAGGTAGATCAAAAGTTCAGATGGATCTAGGTTGGTTTAATTTCTTCTATTAAATACGCTATATTCCACATAAATACTATTGGTCAATACTAGGGGAAATTTTAAGGATGGAAAATTATTTTGAAGTTTAAAAAATTGGCGAATTAAAATCTTTATTGATGTATTTGTAAAATTCTTCAAATTTATAATGATATTATATATATTGTCTATATAATGTTGGTGATTTTTAAGGTAAAACAATTTTATATTGTAAAATTTGGGCGAATCCCTTTTACAAAAAAATGGAAATTGACTAATCTTTTTTTTTTGGAGAAACCATGGAAAATTAGCCGACCTGCGAATGTTAGCCCCTAAAATTTTCCATGGTCAATACCACGAATCATTTTTATGAATACTCTCAGCCAATACCATGAATACTTTTTATTTTTATTATTATTCTATTTTTATAGGGTTATTTTTATTTTTATTTTTTATTTTGGCCAATATACAATATTTTATTATGTTAACCTTTTAATTTATTTATTTAATTTTTATTTTTATTTTTTTGTATTTAGATGGAATTACATTATATTACATGACATTACGGTACAACATATTAACCATATTGGGTTGGAGAGTAACTCTCTAAGAAATAACAATATTCTAGAGTATTTCATGGAATTTAAAGCCCTACCATCCACATATTAATTATAGATAACTAAATTAAAATTCTAGAAACCTATTCCAAAATGGATAGAGTCACCCACTTAATTAAGTTATTCTTTGATTATACTATTAACCGAATTTCTGCAAACAAATGTCTCTTCGGGCCAAATTTTGCTACCATGATAGATATCATAATTTATAATATAGATAACGGTTAAGTGATATATGTAGTTGAGTGGGACTAATGGTTAATAACGTGTGCTTATTTTTAAAAATTCATAAGTTAACCATAGGGGAGTAGCTTATGTACACCTCAATATATATCTCTCTAAGCTAAAGTATGTGCCTCCTTTCATGCACCCATGAAGGGGCACCCTATCTTTACATTATTGTTGTTGTTGCGACTAACACCATCAAAAATTTTGCATACACTTGAATTTTGGAGCCTATTATAGATCTTTCGATTGGCCATTCCATAATCACTTCTTGGTTAGATGATCCTTTTGAACTCCCTTCTTGGATTGGAAGTGTTGAAGTCACTTCCCCACACATCCTCAGTCTATAACAAGTGCCTGAACACATTCTTTTACACAATCTTGGACAAGCATAACACGTTCGATCAAGACTATTCTTGTGCGGTATCCAATCCATGTCAACAGTATGTGGTCACTAACAACAGGATTTTACCACATTCTAGCTGCGTTTGTACTTCCATTTCGGTGATTTTTGCAAAATGTAGTTTCTGCACACCTTTGTTTTTGTGAGTCTTGTTTTCATGTTTCTGGCTCTCTCTTTTGCTTGCTTTCACTCTAATTAGTGTCATTTTCATGTTACCTTTCACAATTATCATCTTTCAACATGCTAGTTGTCACACAACATATATATTATTTTTATGGTGGTTTTAAGGGTCTATCTTTGAGTGAATTATTTTTTCTAACCATCTAAACATTAGTCTCACAACGTTAGTTTTCACTCATTCGCACTTTCGCAATTATCGTCTTTTCACATGTTAGTTGTCACACAATGTATGTATGATTGTTCTGGTGGTATCAAGGGGTTATCTTTGTGTGAATTATTTGTTCTAACCACGTAAACATCAGTCACACTCATTCCCAACATTTTAAGAATTGTCACACAAATGTCGTCATGGTCATCACAAAGTGTACCTTTAGTGTCGCACTTTTCCTAAAGTTTCTTCATTGAGGGAAATATGTTTCTTACATGTTCTAGTTTATCTATGTAGTGTCATCAAATTGTTTCAAGTGTGTGATAAAAATCAAGTCTTGTCTCTGATCACATTAGTTGGATGGTCCTACACTTATTTAAATTCATAAAACTTCCCAACTGGACAAACTAGCGTCATCCAACCTTATTATCCCTCAAGAAGCAACCTTGTCTCTTGGAAACATGCAATGTGTAGTCTCTACCTCCGAAAAATTTTCATTTCGAAACCTCAATGCTCAAGCCTAGCCCTTGAGTCCCAAAACTGTGCAATCATTCTCCGCAGCCAAGCCCAAATTTCTCATTGCATAGTCTTATTCCCCAAGCCTTATTCTTGATCTCCTAAAATGCATAATCACCTAGCCTCTTGTCCTTACAATATTGTGTTTGTAAATTTCAGTGCTCAAGCTCGGGCCTTGTCCTCCAAAGCTGCGCAATCATGCCCTCCAACCAGGCTTGCAATGTGCATTGTGAAGTATCAAACCTCAAGCAAAACCCTTGATCTATGAAACTACGTGATCACAAGGTCTAATCTAACTTCCAGAACAATACAATTGGCTGAAATAGTGTAAATCCCCTCAAATTTTCATACTGAGCTCCCAGATTGTGTAATTCTCTCCTTTGGTCCAACCTGAAATGTGGATTGTGTAGTCTCAAGACTCAGGCTTCACCCCTAACTTCCTGAGTTGTGCATTGGTGCAGTTATCGAGCCTCTTTCCCAACCTATCACCTAGTTCTAGTTCGATCATTTGATCAATATGCACCATTTTGTACTAGGTGTTTATCAGACTCATGTTTTATTTCCATGAGATGATTGGAGATGCATGTACTCTATCATGCTATGGAAATATGAAGAACAAGGAGATGGATAGGGAGGACATGCTAGAAGACACATATGGAGCTGAAGAGATAAGATGGTCATCATGTGAGAAGACGAAGGAACACCAAACTATAAAAAAATATCAAGATCAAGATCACCTAGAAGATGTAATATTCCAAATTGGAAATAACAGCAATACAAGACATAATAATGTAAAACACAACAACTATGATCATGAAATAAGAGGATCAATATACAACCATTATTTTATGAAGATATCAGTAACAATATACAAAAACATCATGAGGGACAAGCTACTCAAGAAATAATAACAAGCCTCTAATGATCAAAACAATCAGCACATGAGTTGTTGCAACTGTATAGAATGCCGGAGAGCAATGACAACATTGTCTATATCAGTGTAGTTTCTGCTATAAACATACACAAATGGAATATGGTTGATAGAAACAAAGAAATTCCCAAGAAAGAAGATGTGGGCTCTAATACATTATTTCTTTCCAACCCAGAAAAGATTGCTAGAAATACCAATAAATATACAATGTGACAAATAACCCTGGGGTTGAGATGTCACTGCAAACTAGATCTGAATAAAATGAGGCTGTGAAAGATTTGAAATTATGATTTCCTCCTCCAATAATATTTCTAAATAGAAGGTTGATCCCTCTACTCAGAAATAGACCCTCCTCATGAACTCAATGAACCCTCCCAGCAATTTACTCCAAAAATAACACAGTTCAGAATTGTGACTACGCTGTGAGGGATGGTAGATGGTTGGCCTGACGAAAAATATGTGGAAATATGCCCAGGATCCCTCCTTTCTAATCCTCCAATGGATAGGCTACATCTCTGCTAAAAAAAAAGCCCAGAAATAGCTGTATGTGATCCTCCTTTGCTTCACCCTGCAACATAACCCAGCTCTAAACAGAAACTGCGTTGTAGCTAAAGGAGGTAGCTTGGCTAGAATTCCAGAATGAGGAAATTCAGCTCAAATAACCTCTCCTTCCCTGAGGATGAGGTAGGTATTCCTGACCAGGAACACCCTTGTGTTAAACAACACAACAACCCTGCTAAACAACAAGAGGAAGCAAAATTCTAAACAGACCAATATCAAATGATAATCTAAAACATGAATAACAATGGTTGTCATCCCCTCCATATATAGAATGAGAGCCCCGTTACATTAGGTCCCATCCATACTGGCCACCAAGATCATGCAAGTTGTCCTCCACTAAAACTGCATTGTCTCATCAGAAAGACCACTCCTCCATGACAACATTGTTGATTTGGTCAAAGTTTATTGAATCAAAATGATCCAATCCTTGTTCACACCCAACGGTGCTTAATGCAACTGCTTATTCTTCCTCCTTTCACATTAGGTGTGTTTTTATTCCTTCTAAAGGGGTTTTATGGGTCTCCCCACCTACTTATTCACCTACCTAGTGACAAAACCAACTATAATGTTCCATTTAGATGAAGGCTAGATTTTTGGAATATTACAGTCCTCCATTACAAAATGTTGCTTGTCCTCAAGAAACTATAAGGGTGGAGAAAAATTGCTCCCTTCCTCTTCTTGTGGCCTCCTCATCAATAGTTCCCACCTCACCTCAACATAATCTGCAATAAATCTTCCCTCCAATGGTTCCTCCCAAGTATGAAAAACCAAATGGTGTACATCATGAGAAAGTGGAAGGTGTAAGTGGAAACCTTATTGTTGTCCAATGGCCTTCTCAGGGTGGGAGTGATGAAAAACATAGGCAATCTCATCCCTAGTGAGAGTCTCCCCTACCCATGCTATCATCCAAATGAAATGAGCCATTATAGGTAGCTCATAAAAAAAATCATCAACCCTCGGTTTATGCAATGTATTGGGCTGCATGGAGAGATTACATTTTCCACCCAAGTTGTTTCTCTCTCCATTTATGGTAAGTATGGGGATGTTTCTAATCTTGGGTTGAAATGACATGGCCTCCAAGAATGGCCCAAGTTACCCCACCAAACAAATCAGCCTTGAAGTGCCTTCTCCAAGAACTCAAATTCTCCAAATGGCTCCTCCCACATGAAGAAAAGAGATGTAGTATAGCAATCATGGTTTGCCCATTGTTTCTCCTGAAACACGCAACATGTATAGTAGGGAGAATTGTACTCCCAATGGGAACCTTCCACTCTTGTCCCACTCTCCAAACAAAGCTCCCCATGAACATAAGAATATCAAAAATATATGGAAGCAAAAATTAATGAAAACAAGTTGTACTTTGACAATCGAAAAGTGGATTATAGTTCCACACATGGAACTAGCGCAGTGCATACCTTACCTACCTCCAAAAAAAAAAAAAAAAAGTGCCCTTCCAGCCACTTGTTTGCTGCCACAATCATCCCATAAGATGGAATCATGAAGAAAAAATTTGTTGTCAATGGTGCACACCAAGAATCATGTGGCTTTCCCCAAAAACCACCAATAGAATAGCCAACCTCAATGCTTCAATTATCCCTAAGTACATCATAATATGATATGCAAGAATGGATAATCCTTCTTGGTACAACATTCTGCTCATATAAAGTAAATAAGTACAAATCATTATGCAAAATTGTACCTTCTCTACAATGTACTTTGGTCCTTAAGCTGAAATGGCTCAACTGAAAACTCTCCCTCACTCTCAATGAGTAGGGAAGTGGTTGTGACAACCTCTCCATCACCATCTGAGCTATGCATCTCTCCTCATGCTGATATACATCCTGCTAAATTCCCTCCCAACTGAACTCCTCCATCAAAGAATGAAATGCATCAAAGTGCATGGAAAGAATGTCCACATGTGCTGAATGTAGTAGCTTCCTCTTAAGCTCAGAAAATCTAGTCCAGAAGACTCTTCCATGAGAATATATGACCTCATCAACCACCATGTATCTATCATCTCCCTCCGGGTCATCATGAATCATGCAAGCACCGAGATCCTTGGAGTACTCTACTAAGAGTTGAGATCTCCAATATGGATCAATCCTCCTAAGAGACAATGCTGAAGATCTGAAATGTGAAGCTCCCCACATGCTGTTGTCTTCTCCTTTGACATCCCTCATGCCAAATTCATCCTCCAAAATGTTACCATGCCCATCATGCAGTTTCTCATTGTTGGAACGGGGTCTCCTAACAAGATGCGAAACTGGTCCTTTTTGGTTATTCTGGATTATATTTAATATAGCACAGGGGTTTTGGGGCAGGTCAAAGCCCCGAACACATTGTAATGTGTTAAAGGGTAAACTAGGGGTCCGAAAACCATGGGTTGAGGACCATAGGAATGTTAAAGCTAGATTGTTATAAATAGAGAGGCATTTAGGATTGTAAGAGGTAGAATTTGATGAGATATTGATGCGATCTATTGTGTAAGTGATCTCTTTGGGTTTTGGGGGAATAGAATCTTGCTGGCTATGTGCGTGGAGATCCTAGTCCAGCTGTGTGCAGACCCTGCTACTGTGTGCGCAGGTTAGGGAGGGAATTGCAAGGAAAGGTTGATGAATGAATGAATGTGTAGGATTATTAGATCTGAATCTGTGAGTACTATTGAATGAATTGCTAGTAATTACTGTGTTATGCATTTTCTATCTTTGCATTGCAAAGGTCTATATATTGAATGATTGGATCTATTCTGTGCTGGTTATATCTTGCTGCGAAAGTCTGTGTATTGAATTGGATCTAGATCTATTCTGTTCTGGTTATGTAGTATTGTGTTGATGTTATGGAAAGCATTTAATTGTAGATATAGTGCACATGGATGCAATTGGATTCGCATTTAACCCTGTGCAGAAACAATGTAAACTGAACAGAATGCATCCTTGCTTTTCTTACCCTTCCTTTCTTACGGTGCAAAAACCTGGTTCTAGCACCCACGGATACTACTTCTGGTGAGACTATGACCTGCACATGTGGGTCACTGCCGAAAGGGCTAGTAGTATAGGGGTTTGTTGGCAAACCTTGCACACCAAACCTGGGTCAGAACCCCTCAATCCAACAAATGGTTCCATTGCCGAGATCGGAAGGGTAATGAAAAGAGAATACTGGAAGGCTAAAAGAAAAGAGATCAAGGACTAGTTCGAAAGGAAGATCCAGGAGTTTGGAGAAAAATAAAAATGAAGTGAAAAGTTAACGGCGGAAAGGTAGAAAAAAATGTATGTTCTTACTGAAAGCTACGAAATATTCTTTGTAACCTTTGCAATTGAGCTTCAGGAGTGGCTGGCCAGGCTGGTAGAAATCCAAAAGTCTTGGAAGGACGAGTGAGTCACTGAGTGGACTCGAGATCTACTTGAACAGCTGGAAAGAACTAATAATACTATTACATGCACGGTGGATCACTCGGTGCATAGTGTGCTAGGAGGATTTGTGACAGAGTTTGCCATTGATCATTTTGTATCATACTCTGAGGCCGAGCGATGATTCTTTAAAGGATTCCAAGGTAAGTTTATGAGGACGTTACCATTACCAATCAAGAAGTTGTTGTGCGAGAAGAGCATTCTGTGTAGCCATACCAACTGAATGAACTCGGATCTAGACGGGATTGCGACACGCAGTGGTAAGTATTATCGGACCAACCTTGACGGAGGAAGGGCTGCCTATAGCCCAGTGAAGGAAATGGCTACATCACCACCTAGGGCACGAAAGGGTAATAATTCGCCTATAATTTTGTCCTTGGATAGTGATATGGCTACGCATTTGAAACTACCTACCTAAAAAGCGGTAGGAGATGAGGAAATGGATCGATTTTGGTTTGTTGCGGACTCTGTCTGGACTGCGCAGAATGTGGCAAGTGATACAATAAAAATGGTACAACTTTCTTTAGCATTCAAAGACAGAGCTCTAGACTGGTATATGCAATATGTTGCCAAGAATGGAATTGCCTCCATTCAGGATATTAAGGATGCTCTGAAGCAACAATTCTGCAAACCGAAGTATTATTCCTATTTAGTAGCAGACGTAAAGGACTTCAAACAAGTGCGTCTGAATCAGTATGGGAGGTAGATCGACAGTTAAAGAAGGCAATTAGGGAAGGAGGGTTTGAGTATGATGATAGACAACATACGAAATGGTTCATCACTATGTTGTTACCTCACCTGTGCACACCAATGAATCAACAGACCTTTGAATCATAGGAGAAAGATGTAGAAGCCACTATGAAGTTAGAAGCTACTCCTCGAGAGGATACCTCAGCAGGAGTCCAAAAAATCCAGGAACAACTCAGGGCTATGCACATAAAGATACAGAACTTAAGAAAAGAGTGAGGAAAAGACATCTGCGTGGATATCTGGTGTATACGCTGCCGAGTGTCTGGTCACACAAAGGATCAGTGCCCTCTACTCGCTGATTATATGCAAGCCGAAGGACCTAGCCCACTATGTCCAGGGGTAAGTAGGGAATCTTTCATGTTGCGACCAGGATCAAGTGGATCTATGCTATGGTGTGATGATTTTTGGGTAGCAGGCCTATACGATATGAACCATTGCCCTCAGGTGGGTGTGATGTCCGAGAGCTGAAACAACAATGGTGCTGATTATGCCAATCTATAGGACATGACGAGTAGAATTGCTGAACGTATGACTTGATGATGGATCACGGGAACCTATATCGGGTGCAATTAGACCCTGCATCACCAGGACTAGCTATGCACTTTAGAGGATCACCAGCGCGAGGTAGAGGAGGTCGGGGAGGAAGTGCAGGCTGAGGATGAGATTAGCTAATCTGTTATAACTATGAAGAAATAGGGCACTTTTCCAGAGAATTCCCTAATCCCACCAGGTCATCATGTAAATACTGCAAACAACTAGACCATGAGGTAGAAGATTGCTCGATCTTAATAGCCAGAATGCAGGAAAAGCAGCCTACCCCTACGCAGAACATACAAAGGGTTAAAAATGAGCTACGAGAAGTAGATCCAAGTGTAAATGTCATAACATGTAGTGGGCTGGACACCAAGGAAAGCAAAGAGGTATCCTACGAAGAGCATGCACGACTAGCAACCCCTGGGTAGTCTCAAAGCGAGGAAGAAATTGGAACCTTTTTAAAGGCATGTCTGAAATTGCTCAGGAATCTGCAGGCCGTAAGAAACCTCCTGACCTTAATGAATACCTTTGCAGCTCGACCCACCTTGATTCCTGAGACCAAGGACGTGCACAAACTTTACAGCTCTAAGAAACGCACAGGGAGAGAAATGCGGCTAACTGCACAAATCAAAGACTATGAAATGGATCATGTTATCTTAGATCTTAGATCTGATGCCAATGTTTTACCTAAGAAGACCTGGCAACAAATGGGGAAGAATAAATTGGAATGGTCCACTATCCAGCTGCGCATGGAAAATCAACAGAAAATTATTCCCTTGGGTAGGCTACCAAAATTTATGGTTGACATTGTAGGAGCAAGGGTCCTATTTGAGTTTGAAGTAATTGAGATAGTTGAAGATGAGGACCCCTACCCTACGCTCCTTGGACTAGATTGGGAAATGGACATGGGAGGTATTATCAACCTCAAGAAATGAAGCATGGTGTTTGAAAGAGAAGGTATGCTTGTCATAGCACCCCTGGATCTTGTGGAAGGTGCCCGGTATACCGAGCATGTCCATACGAAGGAAGAATTAGATCATATTTATAATATCATTGTGCAAGATGAAGATCGGGTTAACCCCACGGATGAAGGAATTCTCTCTTGGGAAGAGGAAATTGAATGTTTTTTCGATTCCGATGAGGAGCTAGAGAATTAGCAGAGCCGGCTGCATGAGGTTTGGGCACTTCGCAGCCTTTAGACCGTTAGAAACTTCCATCGCATCTCTACCATAGAAAGAGCCTTGCCTAGCCAAGAGGGCACAGATGACACTCAGAAGCCTGCAAAGCATAAGGGTTTCATGGAATATAGGTCCGAAGCATTACTGCCAACACGATATGAAGCACCTACACAAGGACCTGTCTCCCCTACCCGGAGAAAGTATTGGAGTAGGGTGGTCTTGCGTATAGAGACTCCCTTAGCCAGATGGGCCCCAAGGTCAATTGACCGACGTGGTTACCTGCTGATCCACAACACTCAAGGGTGCGTTGGACCCTTGCCCGACTACCAAAGTACTACTGATATCAACGTGTATAGGATTACGGACCTATCTAAAATCATGTGTATTCGGGAGAATCCGTGGACGTCTCAAGAAATAAATCACCTACGGACGTATGACGCAGTTGTCTTGCACAAAAATGCTCCTTCCATGAACGACATAAATGCTTCGAAAAGACTCCCGATCGACTTGCAGGGTCACCTTGTGTCAACCTTCTGTCGAAGTATGAAATGACCTCAATGCGTCAGCCACACTCTGACATTAGAGGGACACAACCTTGGACACGAAGGAAGAACGTCAAATCATCCCAAGTTAATGTGAAAAGACACTCACAAATGCAGAAAATGGGTGGTAGATCATCAATAGCACCATTTATGATAAGCATGGTTCGACAGATCGCGGGTACGTGCCACATGCGAGATACCTCTCCATTAAGTAGTTTCAATTGGGGCACGAATGGCTAAAAGACATTGGTTCAGGCTATTTATTCAACTATGAAGCGGCATTGGCTACTTGCATTATGGTTTTTTATACTTATTCATATGTTATATAACGCTCATCCCTCTGTTATGGATCCCAACTCAGAGGAGGAACTTATAAGAGGATCGGGAGATGCCAAGTGCAGTAATTGGAGTGCGTACGGGATGCCGCCCAGATGGATTAGCTACCAACCAAGTTCGGCAGGAACGTTGCAGTACAGGGACCTACTGCGACATCTCTGCCATTTCCAGACCCCGCCTGCGAGAAGAAATGTATGTTTACTCCCTCGCACTGCCATAATTCACACTTCTAAACAGATTACTGGGGACATTCAAGTAGACTTAGCACAGCTATCTACTATAGAGCTACAAATACTATCTACCAGCGTACTATAATAAGTGCACTGTTGTGACCAAGAAAGGCGCAAGTAGTATGTCATGCCTTCAGAAGAACGAGCCTAGTGAATTGCCATGGTCACTAACGCAATACGGATTATTCAAGAAAAACTAGCGCAGGGAGCCTAATTGCTTGAAGAGGCTACGCAGCTATGGATGAGAGCACGACACCACCCCACGATTTAGCATGCCCAATGGGAATTGAAGTAGGAAGAACATGTGCTAGATCGAGTTCAGGCCTCCACACCTCCCCCCTCCCCTGCATAGTGCCTGGCTTCCATACACAGGATTGGGGACCTTCGTCACTCCAAGAATATTGTGTGAAAAAAGTTGAAACGATGGTCTGATGCTACACTCCATCTTGCACAGGATGCGTAGTCTGCCGTTGCGCGCCTCCACTGGTTGTTGGAACAAGTTGGTCCAAATCTCGATGGGCCTGCTTCTATGAAAATGATCAATATTGTGCTACATGTTGTGGCCCAAATCAAGGAAGTGCTTCGACCACTCCTTTGCACCCTGGCTACCTTGTGTGCATAGATTGAAGGCACGCCACCAAAGTGACTCGAGACGAGTCACAAGATTTTTTTGGGGGACTGTTGGAATGAGGTCTCCTAATAAGATGCGAAACTGGTCCTTTTTTGTTATTTTAGATTATATTTAATATAGCACAGGGGTTTTAAGGCGGGTCAAAGCCCCGAACGCATTGTAGTGGGTTAAAGGGTAAACTAGGGGTCTGAAAACCATGGGTTGCAGACCATAAGAATGTTAAAGCTAGATTGTTATAAATAGAGAGGCATTTCAGATTGTAAGAGGTAGGATTCGATGATCTATTGATGCAATCTGTTGTGTAAGCGATATTTTTGGGTTTTTGGGGAACGGAATCCTGTTGGCTGTGTGTGCGGAGATCCTAGTCCAGCTGTGTGCGGACCCTGCTACTGTGTGCGCAGGTTGGGAAGGGAATTGTAAGGAAACGTTGATGAATGAATGAATGTGTAGGATTATTAGATCTGAATCTGTGAGTACTATTGAATGAATTTCTGGTAATTATCGTGTTATGCATTTTCTTTCTTTGCATTGTGAAGGTCTGTATATTGAATGATTGGATTTGTCTCATGCTAGTCATATCTTGCTGCGAAATTCTGTGTATTGAATTTGATCTAGATCTGTTCTGTTCTGGTTATGTAGCGTTGTGTTGATGTTATGAAAAGCATATAATTGTAGATCTAGTGCATGTGGATGCAATTGGATATGTATTTAACCCTGCGCAAAAGCAAGGTAATATGAACATAATGCATCTTTTCTTTCCTTACCCTTCCTTTCTCAAGGTGCGGAAACGTGATTCCAACACCCACCCATACTACTTCGGGTGAGACTATGACCTACACAAGAGGATCATTGCCCAAAGGGCCAGTAGTATAGGGGTCTTTTGGAAAACCTTGCACACCAAAGCTAGGTTAGGACCCCTCAAGCTAACACTCATGCTCACATAGAAGTGGTGAATTTCGGAAGTTGGCCTCTTATGAGAGGCTACCATCCAAAAATATCCTCCCGATCTTGACCAATATAAGCATGAGTGGCCTCCATCTACTCCAATGTATGGAGGATTCCTTCCTCAAAGGAAGTACCCTCTATTTCTCCAAATCCATGGAGCATCTCCCTTGCACCATGAAGGTGCCATCCTCCATCACTACAAAAAATTTTGTGGGTGCAATATATGTAGGTAGAGTGGGTAATGTTGAGAATGGGAGAATGTATCCCCCCTTCTTGAGTCTATCCCAAACTCTCTGCACTATACTGGAATCCTCCAAGGTCTTCACCCCTCCAGAATCTAAGAGTGGTGAAAAAAATGGCAAGATGTCTCTCACCAAATCCAAATCTTGTGGCCTCCCAAGTGGAATGCCCCCATGTAGTAAGACATCAAAATCTAAAGTGGACTGTATGTATGAGTGGACTGATTTGTACCTCCTTTCACTGTAGAATCAAGTCTCCTTCTTTGGTGTAAAAACCTCCTAAAATAGATAAGGGTGTATGCTCATCATCTCTTGATGTTGATCCTTCCTTTCTTTCCTTTCCATCTCACAATCCAAAAAAATTGATGCATGCTTCTCCGGAATTTTGTTTTGGTCCCCACATGTTAAATTATTTGAAACTCCTTGTAAAGACACAAGGGGTCCTTTAATGGAAGAAATGGCTCCCTTCCCATCTCCATGTGGCAATGGATTTCCTCCTAATGGTACAACGCTATCAGCTCTTCTCTACTCATCCTCTTCATCAGTATTTGAGAATGTCTCATAATCAATGAGAAACCCTTGATCTCGGTCTTCCCTTGAAGGAGGAACCTCCATGTCTTCATATATATAAGAGGGCTCTTCAAGGAGTGGGGATCTTGCCCTTGGAAAGGAATCATGAATTTTTTTATCCCCTTCAACAGAAATAAGGAGTGGAGTTGGAAGAATAAATCTCTCCAACTCATGCAAAGGTTTCGAGTTTTTGGTTTCAACAAATGATGTTTTACAATGTTTAATATCAAATCTTCTCGCTAATTTCTTAGTGAATCAGCATAAGTGTTTACATTTGCATGATTAAATGAAGAAAAACTACAAAACCACCAATCATGGGCCTGTTGTACTATACAACAACCCTCCCTTTTTCTAAATTTTAGAAATAAAATTTAGAAATAGGGTCCCTTTCTTTTTAGAAATAAAACACTTAGAAATAAAATCCATTGTTTTGAAAAATTTCATATTCAACATTCAAAAAACTTATGGTCCAATCTAATATACAAGGCCTTATCATAAAAAACATATCAAAGTTAAAAGTTCAATCGCAATCGGAGAATCGAAGATAACCCTCAAAAGAAATTTCATATGCCCATTTCAAATCTTCCGATGCGATTAGTCCAATCGGAAAATTTTAAATCGCTAAGAGTTTAAAACAGTTAAATATAACTTCCGATGCGATGCGTTCAATCGCAATCGATTAATCGGGACAATCTTTAAGAAACTCTTTACGCTTATTCGAAATTTCCCGATCCGATGTGCATTTGATAATAAACGCCTTTAAAAGAAAATCGAACATTTGTTTAAAAAATATGGTAGACCCCACCATTAGAGATCGGAAAGATCTGCAATCGCAATCGATCAATCGGGATAAACGTATTGTGATACTCATTTGCCATTCGAAAACTTCCGATGCGATTCATCTATTTTGCATACGAAGATTTTTGTTGAATATATTAATATATCACAAGCGCAAAATATTTATTGGTACGAAGGCATTCAATAACGAATCAAATGAATATGGTTTATGATTTGGTTTTAAATACTTAAGGGTGACCCAAAAGGAGCATTTATGCAATATACGAAACAAATAAATGAAAACCATAAATTCATAAATCATTCCGTTTGAGTGGCTTGTTGATCACGACTGAGAGTTTATTGTCTTGCAGAGCCAAAGAACAACAAGTTTTTTCATTCACAGACAAAGGGAAGCTGTAGCAGACGCAGAAATGTCAAAGAGAGGAAGAAGAAACAAGACTGCTATACCAGTGAAGCTTGTCGAAACTCCTACGGTCTCAAAAGAAAAGCCCATAAAGCCAAGGCTAGTCACAGATACATCATGCCAAAGTCTTGGGAAAATGACATGGGACACAGTCTACAACCTATTGGAAAAAGAAGACCCCAAGGTCACAGTGGAGAAGGCATCAGTTCCAGACGAGGATAGCTCGGATTCTGACTCTGACATCAATGAAAGAACACTTGCAAATTCATTTTTGCATCGAATTGCAGCCAGAGCGAGCATCATGCCTTACTATGATGTAGTTCGATGGGTTATTGGCAGTGTAAAGATACAAGATAGAACGTTTGTTTCAGCATCTGGAGTGCCTTTCGGCTCGTTTAAAGCAGAAGACTTGAAAGCAATGTACCACCTTCCAGACCCACAGAAGGTGGATAACAAGGAATTTATCAAAGAATTTGCTGATGATAACAAAGTCCAATCCGACCCTATCAGAAATTGGAGGAAAAACCCAGAGAAGCACCGAAATGAAGCATCCGGTATGTATTCTGTAGATTCTCTTCTGCCTCCATATTCCTATGCAGCTGCCATGATGTGTAAGTTATTTGGAAATGATAATTCAGCTAGGTTTTCTATACAAATGGTCCCCTTAATCCTAGCAGCTGTGAATTCCGACATTATGGATTGGGCTGTTATTCTTTCTGATAGAATGGCCAATAGGATCCTTGAGTACAGACAAGAAAAAGATGCTGGAAATTCTACCCCCTTTTTCTTTTGTGCCTATATTCTTGATGCTATTTGTTTCAATTCAGAATTTCCCTTATTTGGATGGAAATGGACTCCCAATAACCCCCTTCCAATCCATATTTATCATAAATTGCTTTGGAAGATTCATTTCCAAGCTAATGTATATAGAATATGTCATGGTTTCCTCATTCCTGTTTTCCAAACCATTTTTAATCACTTTCCTCCTAGGATTTCTGATAAAGCTAAAGCCGACCTGTCTGCAATCGGAGATTGGTTTGGGGAGGAAAAATTTACTTACATCAGGGTTTTTGGTAGTATAGTGGAGCCGCATGTTCTTCCGCTTTTTGTTCCAGAAAAACTTCTCGCTCAAGAAGTTTCTTATCAATTGACAATTGAAGGTATATCCAGGTCTTTGAACAACAGTAAGAAGAAAATGTGGTCTCAATTCCCACTCAATTGTGGTCATTTCACTCTAAATGATTTCAAGCATGCAGAGAAGGAAGTCTTCAAGATAAGAGGTTGTAAATTTGCAACCATTCCTGGAAGACAATATGATCCAAAAAAGATAGCATTCGATGTCACTGCTTCAGTTTCAATTGCTCGTTTCGAGCATGAACCAGATATGTTTGATGATTTGTTTGTTTCATTAGATAATTTTCCTCAGATTTTTGACTTGGTCAAGTCTGAATTTCAACAGGAGGAAATAAAAAAATTTCTCTTATTTAGAAGCCAGAGATTGTTGAGAGTACCTCTGGACCAGCTGAGAACTCAAATCCAAAAATCAGAGACAGAAGGTACATCCGGCCAAACGCTAGTAGAAACATCTACCAGCAAAATCATTACACAATCGGCTGTCAACCAACCGATTGTACATACTCAAAAAGTGGTCACTATTGACAAACCTGATGCCCCAAAGGGAAATACTGCTCAAATGACAGACAAATGCACAAATATCAATGATGAGGTGCATAATGAAAAGGATGGATCGGATGACAAAAGCACTAAGCAGAGCATAGATAAAGAGAAAGGAAAAGAAATAACTAAGGAGATTATGGTTTCCACTAATCTTGATATTTCTTCTCAGCTATTAAATCAATATGATCAGTTTGCTCAACAGCTTGGATTGCGGGATAAAGGTGAAGAACAAATAGAGCAGGATGTTTAAATCATTCCTGAACATCCTACAGGGCATATTGTATTAAAAGGTGAGGAGATCCCTCCTTTGGATGTATTTTACAGCCCTAAACATAAGGCTGTTGTCAAAAGACAAAGAAAGAAAAGAAAAACAGAACAGGGTATATTTTCTACTCCATCAGAGGAGTTGATGAATATTGTTTATAAGAAAAATGAAATGAATCCATTTGAAGACCTTACGAAATTGTCCCAGTATACAGGAGCTTATAGTGCTGCAACAGTGGATAAGGTTGTAGAAGTTTCTCAACTAATAACTCAGAAAGATCTTCACATAGCTTCACTGGAAGAACAAGCTAAGGAGAATCAGCAACTGATCAGCCAATTGCAACAGCAACTACAGGATCAGACATTCAGGTCTAAAGAATTGGAGAAACAGCTTGCTGAAGAAAAGAAGAAGGTTGATGAAAAGCTTTTAGGCAAACAAAAGCAGCTAAATGAAGAAATTTCTAAGTTACAGAGTCTGTTACAAAATGAGGAAAAGGCAAAAATGATTCAAGAAAAGGAATTTCAAGCAACTTTGGATAAGTTTAAAGATTATCCAAAGTTAAATGAATTCAAATCAGAAGCCCTTGAGGCTAATAAATTATTGACTCAGCAGTTAATTGAATTTTGCTCAAAACTGTCACAAGCAGAACCTTTTTGTGATATTACTTCATCTTTGATCCAAAATATCATAACTCTTAGACAGGAAATAGATGATGCCGATGAAAATATTTCTGAGTTTCTCAACTGGCAGGATACAGAAAAGGGAAAAGAAGCAAATTTTCCTAGGATAGAGGAAAAACACAAAGAAATCTTGTTTACAGAATGGGAACATCAAATAATGAAAGCTGAGAGAGCAATATCAAGGGCCAGAAATATTATGAGTAATATCACGCAATTCATAAATGACAGCTTATACTCAATAAATCTCATTTCAGACTGTGTTCCTAGCAGTTTGCCAAAAATAAAAGAAACTGAAGACAGGTGGAGAGAAGAAATGGAAAGGAAAAGTCAACAAATCAGAAAACTTCAAACAATATCCTGGGACAGTATGTGGACGCATTTGATCAAACCAAACAATCAACAGACGGCTATCAAATTCCTATCGAACGCCGTCGATTGTCTAATTCCAGAATTTTCCGATGCCACCTATGCTGGACAGTTGCATTCTGAGATGAGTCATCCGCCAAGACTCTGAGATATGTTGAACATTTGCAACTTGGCTTCATCAAGCGAGAGAGAAAAACAATGAATCAATTTCATTCAAGATAGCCTTTCAGTTTTAATTTGATAGATTGTAGCAGTAGTATTAGGATTTTGTTATGTAATTTCTTATTTAAATCCCTCTCATGCATTTAGAGAGGGATCGGAAGTTGTAATATTTTTGGGATTTGAAGCTAACATTTCTGTACTTCATTCCTTATTATATTTATATGAAAGATCACATCTGGTGATTTTTGTGCTCAAATTATCTTTGAAGTGTTGCATTTTTGTGCCTTTGGATTTAATTTTACATCGGAGTTACTAGATCAGAGTATCACATTTCGTTTGACAGTCTGCAAGATGAATGAGGTATTTTTATCTGTTCATTGTTGATTGTCTCTGTTATATGGTATTCATTTGAAGAATTTGCTATCATTTATATATTTGATTTACATAATATTTCCTTTTTATATTATCATTTCTGAGTATAATTGGAATATTATCATTTATAGACATATATGAATGGTATATGATGATGAATGAAATATGCTAATATAACTCTGTTTAATTTATTAAACAGAGTTATCTTTATTCGTTTCTGCATATTTCAATTTAGTTAATAATACATTTCCATGGTTATTATTAGATTGAAACAATCTTAAGTTGTATTCACATATAATCACCCGGGTTAAAATTAGAATTTCTTTATCAGCATTTAGTTTAGATTAGATAGTTTTATTTTCTATTAATTTAGTCCCATTTTCACCCATTCAATTCAATCCACTTAGTTATAAGGAAACTGGTCCTTTAAATCCAGTCGGAGCCACCATCCCAAACGGAAAAGGAGCTGTCTTAAGGTCCCGACCGGGTGGTTTTCCCCCAATGTTTGAAGCAGAGATTTTCTAGGCTTCAACATTTTTGGCGCTAGAAGGAGGGCTTCCAACTGTGAATGGCAAGCAAACCCAAATCTACAAACCATTCTAAGAGTAATTCTCCCTCCACATCACCTCGTACTTCCAAAATGCCCGCTGATTCCTCAGCATCCAAGAAAGAAGAAGAGGTATCCACTATCACTGCTCAAACCCACCATACTTCAGAACAATTAAGTCTTGAATCTCCTGAAGTTCAGTCTCTCATCCGGAAACTTCAGAGCTTCTCGATTTCACCACAGAAATCTGAGCTATCTCAAAGCAGTGAGACTTCGCAATTCAATCTACCTCACCCTCTTACTAGACTTCAGAGTGAAAAGCTCGGTATTGAACCTACTGAATTTCCTTTACCTAAAAGGAAAAAGACAAAGAAAAATACTGAAGATTCTGACAGTGAAGCACTTTCATCCACATCTTCCATCTCATCTTCCCCAGTGCGAAGTCAACCATCCACTTCCTCATTACATATCATTGTTCACCGGGAATTGGGAACTTCAACATCTCAACCTGCTCACTCCTCAATATCAATTCCTTCCCATACATCTGGAATCTCAACAGCAGTATCATCCACCACTGGTATTACAATGGCAGATCCATGGACCAGACCGGGTGCAGTCAATATGCCCGCACCATTACATGCATTACCTGATGCTCCTGAAAAATGGCTACCCAAGTTTAATCCAGAAAATGGAACCCAAGCTGAGGAACATATCAATAACTTCATGTTAGCAGTTAATTTGAAGGGAGTAACTGAGCAAGATGTCGTTGTTAGGCTTTTTCCTTATACATTGCAAGGATCAGCAGGATCCTGGTATTTTTCCCTGCCTTCTGATTCTATTACCAGTTGGGACATTTTCCAAGAACAATTTCTCACTAAGTATGGAGACGATAGATCTTTAGCTACACTAATAAATGATCTCTCCAATCTTAGGATAGAGCATAGGGAACCCATTAAAGAATTTAATGCTCGTTTCAATAAACTTTTGAATAAAATCCCAACGAATTCCAAACCAAGTGAACAAATCAGAAGTGAGTGGTATATTACTGCCCTACCTGCCAATATAGCTATTTTTGTAGACAGGGCCGCAAAACCAACACTTGCTGAAAACATGAAAGAAGCACTTGCTGTGGGAAAACGTATTAATGCTCTAGAAAAGAAAGCAGCTCTTGAGGAAAGAAAAACCAAAAAAGTTTCATTCAAAGAAGACTCAAAGAAGAAAATCTCAAAAGATCCATATGATATGGAAGGCCTCCAAAAGGTTCTCAAGACTATGTCAAATGAAATGATTGAAATTAAGAAACAAGTAGCTGAAACTTCAACCAAAAGGCCCTTTAAGAATTATAAGAAAACTGAATCAAAACCACCAAATATCGTATCTTATGCAGAATCAGATCAAGAAGAGGAAGAAGAGAAAACAATCTCATCAACTGATAATGAAGAGGAAATTGTTGAATGTCATGGCATGTGGGATTTCATACTGCCCAACTCCGATACAGATAATGATGAAGAAGCTTTACCTGTCTCTACTAGGAGTAAAGGTACTTCCGAACCTGTTCAGACAACTTCAAAGAAACGGAGTGCAAGTGCTGCTACAACAAAAGAAAAAGTACCTACAAAGAAATCACCCGCAGCAGTTCCCCAAAACCCACCTTCAACTTCAAATACTCTTCCAACATCCAAAACATTAGTAGTATCCGATTCAATGGATTACAATATTGTTGATGATATTAAGAAAACTAAGGCAAACATTACTATGTTTGAACTTAGCAAATTAAAACATCAGCAGAAATTGCTTCTCAAAGAATTGAATGCTGTTCCCTGTTCACCTCTTCCCAGTGCTAAAGCTGCAAATGATTCTGGTCAACCACCTTCTGGAATGATAGAAGCTACTGATTCAGTCCTGATTGGGGATAGATCAAATTCTCATACTCCACCCTTCCTTTTGACTTTTGAGATCTATAACAGAAACCTACACAATTGTTTGATTGACTCAGGGGCATCATCCAATATAATGCCAGCTTCAGTTTGTTCTAAACTGAACATAGAACCCCAAAAGTCTTCCATACACATTGTACAGTTAGACAGAAGCAAAGTCCAGGTGTTAGGAGAGATTAACTCTGTAACTATCAGGTTAGCAGCTGATCCACGGGTAGTTCAACGAATTGATATCTTAATAGCTGATATACCTGAATTTTATGGGTTGATTTTAAGTAGAGATTGGTCTGAAAAGCTCCACGGATATATTTCTACCGATTGGTCTCACATGTGGTTATCTTATGGAGGAAAGCCAAATCAAATAAAAATCAATCGAGAGAAACACATGACCCATACTGTAACAGATTTTGAACAGGAAAATCAACCAATTGCATTTAATAACAACATCTTGGGAAATTATTCATCAGAGTCATTTTTTGGAAATCTCATTGCCCAACCATCCCCTTTCTCAGTAAACAGTTTAACATCACAGATTGAAAACTATTCACAAACTGATAGGTCAAGATGTTTTAATGATACTGGGGAAACTGTAAATAAGATTGTTAATACTTCTTTATTTTGGTCTTTATATTTTGACGGCTCTAAATCTAATGAAGGTTCAGGAGCAGGGTGTATCTTGGTTAGCCCGCAAGGTGAAAAGACAATGTTGTCCTGTAGGTTAGAATTTGAATGCACAAACAATACAGCTGAGTATGAAGCTTTAGTCCAAGGTTTGTATAAAGCAATTGGCCTTAAAGTGCAATATTTGAAAGTATTCAGCGATTCTGAAATTATTGTCAAACAGGTGAGAAATACAATTCACTGTCTTTCAAATCACCTCAAACATTATCAATCGCTGGTACAAGAACTCACCACACACTTTTTTGCATTCAATATTTCTTCCATCCCTAGGTCTCAAAATTCAGCAGCAGACTTGCTAGCCAATGTTGCTTCCAGACTCATACCTTCTGAAGATTTTAGCCCAGATAGATTTTCAATAGAATTACTTTTTAGACCATCTGTCCCAGACAATGTCACAAATTTGAGAGTTTTTTACCATGATCAAGATATCTTGAATTTCATGACTTCAGAGAAATCATATGATGATCAAATTATCGACGAAGAAGAGCACGATTTACAAATTTCTTCAAAAAGTAATGAAAATCCCATTCTGAAATCTGTTGTTAGATTGGAGGACTTATATGATATTAAAGACAGATTCAAGAAAGTCACTAATACCAAGCTTCAAAGTTCCACTTTGAAATTTGAATTAGTGAATCTTGGTTCTGATTCAAAACCTCAAAATGTTAATTTAGGACTTAATTTAACATCAGAGGAAAGGGATGCCTTCATTAAAATATTGAACAAATACAAAAATGTTTTCGCTTGGAATTATGATGATTTAAAAACATATGATACTTCAGTTATTCAGCACATAATTCCAATGCTTCCCGATATTAAACCTGTTCAACAGAAGCTAAGGAAAATTCATCCAAATCTTGAAGATCAAATCAAATCAGAACTTAATAAACTTTTGAAAGCCAAAATCATTTTTCCTGTCAGGCATTCCAATTGGGTTTCCAATATGGTACCTGTAAGGAAGAAAAATGGTGATATAAGAATCTGTATTGATTTCAGAAATTTAAACAAGGCCTGTTTGAAAGACAATTTCCCATTGCCAACCATGGAGCAGATACTTCAAAAAGTAGCTGGTTCTGAACTTATGTCCTTTCTTGATGGATTTTCAGGCTATAATCAAGTCTTGGTTCATCCAGATGACAGATTGAAAACAACTCTCAGAACGAAATGGGGAACTTATGCTTATCAAAAAATGCCTTTTGGATTAATAAATGCAGGAGCAACTTTCCAAAGAGCCATGGACATAGCATTTAAAGGTCTGATCAATAAATCAGTTGTTGTTTATCTCGATGATATAACAGTATTCTCAAATAACAGAACCAATCATCTACATGATCTAAAACAAATATTTGAAAGATGTAGAAGGTTTGGTATTTCATTAAATCCGAAAAAATATTTCTTTGCTTTGGATGAAGGAAAACTTTTAGGATTTGTTGTATCAAAAGATGGTATATACATTGATCCAGACAGAGTTAAAGAGATCTCTGATATTTCTTTACCTCATAACAAAAAATCCATGCAATCATTTCTTGGACAAATCAATTTTGTAAAAAGATTCATTCCTGATTTTTCTTTAATTGTTTTACCTATACAAAATATGATCAAGAAGAATTCAGTATTCAAATGGGGGCATAAAGAAAAAGAAGCCTTTGAGTTAATCAAACAGGCAATCATTAATGCACCAGCATTAAGTACTCCGGATTTTTCTAAAGATTTTATTTTGTATACTTTAGCCACAGAGACATCTTATGCAGCTGTTTTAACACAACTTAATGATCAGAAAATTGAAGCACCAATTTCATTCTTTAGTTCAAATCTGCAAGGAGCTGAACTGAATTATTCCGATGTTGAAAAACAAGCGTTTGCTGTGTTCAAATCAATCAAGCATTTCAGACCTTTTCTCTTGAAAACTCATACAAAAATCATTGTCCCATTCTCAGCAGTGAGGCAATTATTAATTCAGAGAGAAGTAGGAGAAAAACGAGCTAACTGGGTAACAGCCTTACAAGAATATGATGTTGATATTAAACCAGCTAAGATTGTTAGAGGACAAGGTTTTTGCATATTATTAGCAGGAGCTCATAACATACCAGAGAATGATTATTCAAATCAAGATATTCAAGTAAATCAGATAAGTGTTACGGATTCTGAGTCTCAGTATTCTGATCTCATCTATTACTTGAAAAATGGGTATGCTCCTCTTGATCTCAGTTATAAGAAAAAACGTGCTTTAAGATTAAAAGTTGTTAAATATGAGATCATTGATAATGTGTTATTTAGAAGAAATTATGATTCAATTTTGTTGAGATGTCTTGAAAAGACTGAGGCTGAAAAGGTTTTGCAGGAGTCGCATGATGGACCAGCAGGAGGTCATTTTGGAGGTGATACCACAGCTCACAAAATAATTCGTGCTGGCTATTATTGGCCTACCCTTTTTAAAGATACACATGAATATGTAAGAAAGTGAAGAATCTGCCAAATTGCAAGTGGAAGACAAAGGAAACCAGCTTTTCCTTTGCAACCAGTAAATATTGAGCAACCATTTGAACAATGGGGACTTGACATTATTGGTGAGATAGTACCTCATTCTTCCAAGCAGCACAAGTACATTCTAACTGCAACCGATTATTTTACAAAATGGGTAGAGGCAATCCCTTTGAAGGTAGCCAATTCTGATGCAATTATTGATTTCATAGATCAATTTATCATAACCGGGTTTGGTGTACCTCAAGCTCTTGTCTTTGATAATGCATCTTATTTTTCAGGAAACAGTTTAATAGAATTTGCAGTTAAAAGAGGTTTTAAACTCAAATATTCAGCAAATTATTACCCACAAGGTAATGGATTAGCTGAATCCACTAATAAAAATCTCATCAAGATTATTAAAAGGACTATCGATCAAAATCAAAAGAATTGGCATAAATCTTTAATCTTTGCATTATGGGCTGATCGTATTACAGAGAAAGCTTCAATCGGAACTTCACCTTTTAATTTAGTTTATGGAAAAGAAGCAGTGATACCATCAAATTTAACTCTTCCATCATTAGCCCTGGTACAATTTATTGAAGAAAATCCTTCTTCATCCGTTCAATTGAGGTATGATCAAATCCTTAAACTAGAAGAAGAGAGAGATAAAGCTAGAATTGTTCATGAAAAACATCAACAACTTGTGAAATCTTCTTTTGATGCAAGTTCTACCGGCCCAAAATTTTTGTCAATTGTTGATCTTGTTCTAAAATGGGATAAGGCACATGAAGAAAAAGGTAAACATACCAAATTTCAAAAGATGTGGCTTGGACCATTTCAGATCGTTGAAAAGAGAGGCTCAAATACATTCATGCTCCAAGATCTAACAGGTAAGAGAGAATCTCTTCCTGTAAATGGGCTTATCTTAAAGAAATTCTTCTCATAAGGAGGTAAACCCTTCTTAAATTGTACATATTCCTTTTTGCAAAGTCTTTTATTGTTTTTATAAATAAAGGTTGTTAATAAGTCTCTAATTGACTGTTTACTTGATAGAAAAATTCTTAAGAAAAATATTATAAATATTTATTTTAGTGTAAATAAGAATTTTTAGAGAAATGATTATATTCTTTTGATAGTTTTAAATAAGATGTTAAACTTTGAAAGATTATACCAATTATTTGCATAATATTTTTGGAAAAACTTGAGGAAAATGTAAATCATTACAAGTTTATTAAGCAGAGAGAAGTTATCTATAAAAGTAAAGATTATTCAAGTCTTGGTACTCAAAAACTCAGAAAATTGTCATCCATTGATTCTTAAGGATAAGACTAGTTCACCCCATTCATTTAGGTTGTGATTTTTTAGAATATAATTCTAAGAAATTATTGAAAACATTTTTAAGAGATAAGAGGTCTCATCATGAGCCGACTTACCATATTCATAAGAAATAATAAAACTGACATTACCAATACTGCCTATCAAAACAGGGTAATGGCTTATTAATATAAGACAAGGGGTCTCATCACGAGCCAGCTTGTTCAGTTTAATTATAACTATTGAATGTCATTGTTAACAACTGGCTACCAAACCAGAACAATGGCTCTTAAAAAAGAAATAAAAATAAATAAAAGACAAAAACATGAGATAACATATCTTATGAATTTATCTTTTAAAAAGTCATAATCTTAGTTGAATGGGACAATGAATAGTTAATGGTTAAAAGGTAACCCTGTCGAGACTATGAACGTTTGCGGGCAACAGAGGCAATACCTATGACAATAGAGTATATTATCAAAACCAAGCTTGAAGAAATCCACTTACTTCATTATTAATACCAATCAAAGCTTAAGACAACTCAAAATGTTTTTATTCTCAAGAAACTAGAAAGAAATTGTTAATAATTTTTATTCTTTTTCATAAGTTAGATTTTATTTTTGATTATCCTAGGATAATTTTATTTACCTTTAAAAATATTTACTTACTTAAGATATAGTATTCATTCTATTTTTCAGAGATAACTGGTTCTTTCAAGTGAATCGCCAATTGTTGTACTATACAACAACCCTCCCTTTTTCTAAATTTTAGAAATAAAATTTAGAAATAGGGTCCCTTTCTTTTTTAGAAATAAAATTCATTGTTTTGAAAAATTTCATATTCAACATTCAAAAAACTTATGGTCCGATCTAATATACAAGGCCTTATCATAAAAAACATATCAAAGTTAAAAGTTCAATCGCAATCGGAGAATCGGAGATAACCCTCAAAAGAAATTTCATATGCCCATTTCAAATATTCCGATGCGATTAGTCCAATCGAAAAATTTTAAATCGCTAAGAGTTTAAAACAGTCAAATATAACTTCCGATGCGATGCGGTCAATCGCAATCGATTAATCGGGACAGTCTTTAAGAAACTCTTTACGCTTAGTTGAAATTCCCCGATCCGATGTGCATTTGATAATAAACGCTTTTAAAAGAAAATCGAACATTTGTTTTAAAAATATGGTAGACCCCACCATTAGAGATCGGAAAGATCTGCAATCGCAATCGATCAATTGGGATAAACGTATTGTGATACTCATTTGCCATTCAAAAACTTCCGATGCGATTCATCTATTTTGCATACGAAGATTTTTGTTGAATATATTAATATATCACAAGCGCCAAATCTTTATTGGTACGAAGGCATTCAATAACGAATCAAATCAATATGGTTTATGATTTGGTTTTAAATACTTAAGGGTGACCCAAAAGGAGCATTTATGCAATATACGAAACAAATAAATGAAAACCATAAATTCATAAATCATCCCGTTTGAGTGGCTTGTTGATCACGACTGAGAGTTTATTGTCTTGCAGAGCCAAAGAACACCAAGTTCTTTCATTCACAGACAAAGGGAAGCGGTAGCAGACGTAGAAATGTCAAAGAGAGGAAGAAGAAATAAGACTGTTCTACCAGTGAAATTTGCCGAGACTCCTACAGTCTCAAAAGAAAAGCCCATAAAGCTAAGGCTAGTCACAGATACATCATGCCAAGGTCTTGGGAAAATGACATGGGACACATTCTACAACCTATTGGAAAAAGAAGGCCCCAAGGTCACAGTGGAGAAGGCATCAGTTCCAGACGAGGATAACTCGAATTCCGACTCTGACATCAATGAAAGAACACTTGCAAATTCATTTCTGCATCGAATTGCAGCCAGGGCGAGCATCATGCCTTACTATGATGTAGTTCGATGGGTCATTGACAGTGTAAAGATACAAGATAGAATGTTTGTTTCAGCATCTGGAGTGCCTTTCGGCTCGTTTAAAGCAGAAGACTTGAAAGCAATGTACCACCTTCCAGACCCACAGAAGGTGTATAACAAGGAATTTATCAAAGAATTTGCTGATGACAACAAAGTCCAATCCGACCCTATCAGAAATTGGAGGAAAAACCCAGAAAAGCACCGAAATGAAGCATCCAGTATGTATTCTGTAGATTCCCTTCAACCTCCATATTCCTATGCAGCTGCCATGATGTGTAGGTTATTTGGCAATGATAATTCAGCTAGGTTTTCTATACAAATGGTCCCATTAATCCTAGCTGCTGTGAATTCCGACATTATGGATTGGGCTGTCATTCTTTCTGATAGAATGGCCAATAGGATACTTGAATATAGACAAGAAAAAACTGCTGGAAATTCTACTCCCTTTTTCTTTTGTGCCTATATTCTTGATGCTATTTGTTTCAATTCCGAATTTCCCTTATTTGGATGGAAATGGACTCCCAAAGACCCTCTTCCAATCCATATTTATCATAAATTGCTTTGGAAGATTCATTTCCAAACTAATGTATATAGAATCTGTCATGGTTTCCTCATCCCTGTTTTCCAAACCATTTTTAATCGCTTTCCTCCTAGGTTTTCTGATAAAGCTAAAGCCGACCTGTCTGCAATCGGAGATTGGTTTGGGGAGGAAAAATTTACTTACATCAGGGTTTTTGGTAGTATAGTGGAGCCGCATGTTCTTCCGCTTTTTGTTCCAGACAAACTTCTCGCTCAAAAAGTTTCCTATCAATTGACAATTGAAGGTATATCTAGGTCTTTGAACAATAGTAAGAAGAAAATGTGGCCTCAATTCCCACTCAATTGTGGTCATTTCACTCTAAATGATTTCAAGCATGCAGAAAAGGAAGTCTCCAAGGTAAGAGGTTGTAAATTTGCAACCATTCCTGGAAGACAATATGATCCAAAAAAGATAGCATTTGATGTCACTGCTTCAGTTTCAATTGCTCGTTTTGAGCATGAACCAGATATGTTCGATGATTTGTTTATTTCATTAGATAGTTTTCCTCAGATTTTTGACTTGATCAAGTCTACATTTCAACAGGAGGAAATAAATAAATTTCTCTTATTTAGAAGCCAGAGATTGTTGAGAGTACCTCTAGACCAGCTGAGAACTCAAATCCAAAAATCAGAGACAGAAGATACATCTGGCCAAATGCTAGTAGAAACATCCACCAGCAAAATCATTACACAATCGGCTGTCAACCAGCCGATTGTACATTCGCAAAAAGTGGTCACTATTGACAAACCTGATGCCCCAAAGGGAAATACTGCTCAAATGACAGACAAATGCACAAATATCAATGATGAGGTGCATAATCAAAAGGATGAATCGGATGACAAAAGCACTAAGCAGAGCATAGATAAACAGAAAGGAAAAGAAATAACTAAGGAGATTATGGTTTCCACTAATCTTGATATTTCTTCTCAGCTATTAAATCAATATGATCAGTTTGCTCAACAGCTTGGATTGCAGGATAAAGGTAAATAACAAATAGAGCAGGATGTTGAAATCATTCCTGAACATCCTACAGGGCATATTGTATTAAAAGGTGAAGAGATCCCTCCTTTGGATGTATTTTACAGCCCTAAACATAAGGCTGTTGTCAAAATACAAAGAAAGAAAAGAAAAACAGAACAGGGTATATTTTCTACTCCATCAGAGGAGTTGATGAATATTTTTTATAAGAACAATGAAATGAATCCATTTGAAGACCTTACGAAATTGTCCCAGTATACAGGAGCTTATAGTGCTGCAACAGTGGATAAGGTTGTAGAAGTTTCTCAACTGATAACTCAGAAAGATCTTCACATAGCTTCACTGGAAGAACAAGCTAAGGAGAATCAGCAACTGATCAGCCAATTGCAACAACAAATACAGGATCAGACATTCAGGTCTAAAGAATTGGAGAAACAGCTTGCTGAAGAAAAGAAGAAGGTTGATGAAAAGCTTTTAGGCAAACAAAAGCAGCTAAATGAAGAAATTTCTAAGTTACAGAGTCTGTTACAAAATGAGGAAAAGGAAAAAATGATTCAAGAAAAGGAATTACAAGCAACTTTGGATAAGTTTAAAGATTATCCAAAGTTAAATGAATTCAAATCGGAAGCCCTTGAGGCTAATAAATTATTGACTCAGCAGTTAATTGAATTTTGCTCAAAACTGTCACAAGCATAACCTTTTTGTGAGATTACTTCATCTTTGATCCAAACTATCATAACTCTTAGACAAGAAATAGATGATGCCGATGAAAAGATTTCTGAGTTTCTCAACTGGCAGGATACAGAAAAGGGAAAAGAAACAAATCTTCCTAGGATAGAGGAAAAACACAAAGAAATCTTGTTTACAGAATGGGAACATCAATTAATGAAATCTGATAGAGCAATATCAAGGGCCAGAAATATAATGAATAATCTCACGCAATTCATAAATGACAGCTTATATTCAATTAACCTCATTTCAGACTGTGTTCCTGGCAGTTTGCCAAAGATAAAAGAAACTGAAGACAGGTGGAGAGAAGAAATGGAAAGGAAAAGTCAACAAATCGGCAAACTTCAAACTATATCCTGGGATAGTATGTGGACTCATGTGATCAAGCCAAACAATCAACAGACAACTATCAAACTTCTATCAAACGCTGTCGATTGTCTAATTCGAGAATTTTCTGATGCCACCTATGCTGGACAGTTGCATACTGAGATGAGTCATCCACCAAGACTCCGAGATATGTTGAACATTTGCAACTTGGCTTCATCAAGCGAAGGAGAAAAACAATGAATCAGTTTTATTCAAAATAGCATTTCAGTTTTAATTTGATAGATTATAGCAGTAGTATTAGGATTTTGTTATGTAATTTATTATTTAAATCCCTCTCATGCATTTAGAGAAGGATCGGAAGTTGTAATATTTTTGGGATTTGGAGCTAACATTTCTGTACTTCATTTCTTATTATATTTATATGAAAGATCACATCTGGTGATTTTTGTGCTAAAAATTATCTTTGAAGTGTTTCATTTTTGTGCCTTTGGATTTAATTTTACATCGGAGTTGCTAGATCAGAGTATCACATTTCGTTTGACAATCTGCAAGATGAATGAGGTATTTTTATCTGTTCACTGTTGATTTTCTCTGTTATATGGTATTCATTTGGAGAATTTGCTATCATTTATATATTTGATTTTTATAATATTTCCTTTTATATTATCATTTCTGAGTATAATTGGAATGTTATCATTTATAGGCATATATGAATGGTATATAATGATGAATGCAATATGCTAATATAACTCTGTTTAATTTATTAAACAGAGTTTTCTTTATTCGTTTCTACACATTTCAATTTAACTAATAATACATTTCCATGGTTATTATTAGATTGAAACAATCCTAAGTTGTATTCACATATAATCACCCGGGTTAAAATTAGAATTTCTTTATCAGTATTTAGTTTAGATTAGATAGTTTTATTTTCTGTTAATTTAGTCCCATTTTCACCCATTCAATTCAATCCACTTAGTTATAAGGAAACTGGTCCTTTAAATCCAGTCGGAGCCACCATCCCAAACGGAAAAGGAGATGTCTTAAGGTCCCGACCGGGTGGTTTTCCCCCAATGTTTGAAGCAGAGATTTTCTAGGCTTCAACAGGGCCATACCTCTGAGGTGAAGCACTGCTACTCTAATGGCCTCCTTTTCTGAAACTTGGTGTAGCTGGAAATAGGAATCTAGCTCCTTCACCCAAGCTTTGGTTGTGCACTTTACTGATCCATCAATGTTAGATAGAAATATTCTACCTCTCTTGCTTCTATTATGTTGTTGGATCTTACGTCTTCCTTGAGTTTTCAAAACCCTTGGAATTCTGAGTGCTCTTTGAATCTCCATGATTCATACTCCTAAAGATGGTCACTCAAGGTCTCCTACCCAGGTGTATCTTCTTCCTCCATCCTTCTTGTAGTGATTGCAGGCAATAAACTACACTGTGATCTACATGTGTGGCTAAATTATCACACCCATAATGTGAATATCTAGGGCTTTCTCTACTTTCAAACCCTCTTGGAAATTTTCTACACTTCTCCCAATTCATCTCCTTGAGATCTTCTTTGATATTTTTCATCGTTTGGAAAAGAAGCTGGGAGTTCCTCTCTTCCTTAATTTCTCCAAATAATGGAGTATTTCATTTATTTATTCTATACATATTCTTTTTTCTATGAGAATATTCTCCTCATAATAGCATAATGTCTTGAATGCACAGGCTGAGCCAAGATTATGCTCTAATACCATTGTAATATTCCAAATTGGAAATAGCAGCAATACAAGACATAATAATGTAAAACACAGAAACTATGATCATGACATAAAAGGGATCAATATACAGCTATAATTTTATTAATATATTAGCAACAATGTACGAAAACATCATGAGGGACAAACCACTCAAGCAATAAGAACAATCCTCCAATGATCAGAATAATCAGCACGTGAGTTGTTCAAACTGTATAGAATGCCAGAGAGCAGTGATAACATTGTCTATATCAGTGTAGCTGCTGCCATAAACATATAAAAATGGAATATGGATGATAGAAACAAAGAAATACCCAAGAAAGAATATGTGGGCTCTAATACATGATTTCTAGCCAACCCGGAAAATATTGCTAGAAATACCAAGAAATATACAATGTGACAGATAACCCTAGGGTTGAGATGTCATTGCAAGCTGGATCTGAATAAAATGAGGCTATGAAAGATCTAAAATTATTATTTCCTCCTCCAATAGTATTTCTAAATTGAATTTTGATCCCTCTACTAAGAAATAGACCCTCCTCATGTGCTCAATGAACCCTCCCAGCAATTGCCTCCAAAAATAACACAGTTTAGAATTGTGACTACGTTGTAAGGGATGGAAGATGGTTATCCTGATACCAAATATGTGGAAATATGCCCAAGAGCCCTCCTTGCTGATCCTGCAATGGATAAGCTACATTTCCATTGAAAAACAAGCCCAGAAATAGCTCTATGTGATCCTCCTTTGCTGCACCCTGCAACACAACCCATATCTAAACAGAAACTGTGTTGTAACTGAAGGAGGTAGCTTGGCTAGAATTCTAGAATGAGGAAATATAACTCAAAGAACCTCTCATTCCCTAGCGATGAGGTAGTGATTCCTGATTAGGAAAACCCTTGTGCTAAACAACACAGCAACCCTGCTAAATAGCAAGAGGAAGCAAAATTCTAAACAAACCAATACCAAATGATAATATAAAACATGAATAAAAATGGTTACCATCCCGTCCATATATAGCATGAGATCCTCCTCACATTGGGTCCCATCCATACTTGCCACCAAGCTCATGCAAGTTGTCCTCCACTAAAACTGTGTTGTCTCATCATAAAGACCACTCCTCCATGACAACGTTGTTGATTTGGTCAAAGTTGACTAAATCAACATGATCTAATCCCTGTTCACACCCAATGGTGCCTAATCCAGCTACTTATTCTTCCTCCTTTCACATTAGGAGTTTTATTATTCCTTCTAAAGGGGTTTTATGGGTCTCCCCACATACTTATTCACCTACCTAGTGATAAAACCAACTGTAATATTCCATTTAGATGAAGGCTAAATTTTTGGAATATTACAGAAGACTCCTCATTTTGAAGTCATAAGGAGGGGGAAGAAGAAGAACATGTAACGTATTTTCAAGAAGACACAAATAAAGAAGGAGAAAGAATGAAAACTTGGCATTGTCACATCATCATGTAGTTCATGTCATAAGTTTCATGTCATGTCCTATCAGAAATCATCATATGCCACATCATTATTGTGGATTATGTAATTACCTTTTCAAAATGTATTATAAAGTGGATGTCAAATAGACACACTTAGAATATTAGGAATAATGTAAATTCAAAAATTCATAGGAAGTCAAAATTTCATGAGGGTAGTTAAAGAGTCACAAGGAAGGTCAATCGCCATCTACTAGTTATATATAAACACTCATTGCATGAGCAAGTGACTTTTCACCTTGACTCCTCCCGCAACGCATTAGAGAGACCAGGTAGTTATTTTTAGAAGAAATGAGTGGCTCTGATTGTCCACAATTGGATCTAGTGGTGTTCACTATATACATTTGTCATGGAACTTTTACTTAAATTCATAATCCTTATGGCCATCACATTCTTCATGCATGGATTATGAATATGTAAGACTGTTATGTGAATGTTTGTAATTCATGTTTACTTTCATCTGTGATAAATTAATTAAATTATTTCATTTAGTTTGGTAATTATCCAATTGATAATTTGATGTAATGGTTATTATCATTGTTGCATCCTCATAGACTATTCTGTTGGATATTAGAAAAATATTTCTTCTTCTATTGGTTGCAATGACTATTGCATCTTTGTGGAATATTCCGCTGGATGTTGATGGGATTTTTCTTGTTTATGTGTGTCTCCACTGGGGTGGTACAATTACCTTTCTCTTGCAAGCTCGCTTCTCCCCCCCCTCCACAACTAAATAACATTCACACACATACGACCGAACACTCACTAGGCACACCCCCCATTCTTTTTGAAGACACATTTGCACTCATGTCTCTTACTTATAGTTATATACAATTCCAATATATAATAATACATGGGAACTAGGATGATACTCTGGATGGCGCTCCTATTCCAAACAGTGTGAGGTATGACTAGGACTTCACATCAAGGATACCCCTTGGTTGATGAATTTCCAACACCACCAACAATGGCACTACAAAGAGGGCCAGATGACAAGTTGTGCCCATTGAATATGTTTTGAACCTCCTATCTAAAATGTTTCATCCTAAAATCATACCCCCAGGGTGTTTCTCTAATTTATCCGTTTGTCAATTTTCAATCCCCAATGAACCTCTCTATCAGTTGTCTCAGTTAATGTTTAAGGGTGAGGATGGAACATCCATAACCGAGTAAATTTATGATTTTCTTAAATTTTTTGTGTCTTACAAAACCAATGATGAAGAGTTTTCTTGTGTGATTTTCTTCCTCACCCTTGAAGGTCGTGTTAATCAATGATTCCATACCATTCCCCATTCTCCCATCCATTCTCTTCATCATTTTATTGGGGATCTTCATCAAGACTTTTATAGGTATAATTACCAAGATGATTGTAAAAGAATCAATCACTTAAGAATGAAGGCTAACGAATTAGTTGAGGATTTTTCTTATTGATTCCTTCACCTTTGTTAGAGTTTCGTCAAGAAGATATGGATTGGTATTTATTCAAACAAGAGTTTGAGTGATTTCTTATTATCTCTTTTCATAGTGAACCTGAACTACTTGGTTTTTATACTTTCTCAACTCTTGTGAATCATGAGACACCTAATTTCATAGGAGGAATTTAGTTCTTAGTTTGTTCTTTTTCCTCCTCCTTTTCTAGTTCCAATTGGGGGTGCCTTCGTGCGATGGTAATAACGTTGGAAAATATTCAAATAAAACTGCTAATCCAGCTTCTCATTCTTATTCAACTTCTCATGACTCATATTCAATAGAGGAAATCCCAGAATGGATCATGAGGTCCATGGTGAAGACTAACCTCCCCATTCTGCAGGATGATTTTATTATTCGTAAATGTAGCTTCGATTCTTATCTAAATTTTTATTATTTTCTATCATCTACATGCCATGACTCTTTGTATTTTGATATTCCCGATCAACATGCTCCATAAGCTAGTTCTTCACACTCTCTAGATTTTTGAGTTGCTGGCAGTCACATTACATAGGTAGAGGAGTGGGAAGGTGAATATTATTTCAATATTTATTTTATTTCTCAATATCCTCCATGTTAAGATGTTGCGCTTCCATTCTAGGATGATTTTCAATCTCCTAATATTGGTAGAGAATCAAATGTAATTAATTATTTCACTCAATATGTAGCCTTGAGAAACAATAAATCTACTGATGATGACTTTATTTATGTATGCGATCACAAATTCCCAAGTACGCCATTTGATTTTTCAGTTCCTCTAGAAGATGTTGATTTGAAAAAATTAGATTTGAAACCTGATCCATCTGAATAAAAATTCCTTATTTAAACTTCCTCTTCCTCTCACTATCAATTGTGTTCTACCATTTTCAACGCATCTACATGTAACAAATATGCTCCATGTTCTTCAAGTTCTTCATTCGATGAGTTGGATTCTCAACTAGCATAAGATTATGAGGTTATACATGATGAAAATGAAAATAATCATATCATTGAGTATCCTTTATAACCCATATCCTCTCTTGTTTTGAATGAACACAACCCTTCAAATCACCTTTCTCATGAAATTTATCCATCTCTAGATTTGCGATCAGAAGAATCTTTCGACTTGAGTAGCCTAATTTCTGAAGTTGTAAAATATGATCAAATTAGTGACAAATATGGTTTCCAGCCAATGAGAAGTGGTAGTTTTCAAACCAGTGGTAGCAGTTATCCTCACACAATGCACGATCTGGTTCAATCTTCAAGATGCGATTTTACAATCCTTGAAAGTTCCGGGACTTGAAAGGGAGTCAAGGAACCTAAAATTTCATTGATGGTTATGTTTAAACCTTGCAACTCTATTAAGACCCTTGAACTAAGTCACCTATATTTTTCTTTTCAAAACTCTCCTTTCTGCATGGTTTCACTAGATGTAATTTTTTTCTTGAAATATATTTTTCATTTTGGATATCATCTTTCAAACTTTCAAGATGTGATATTTGATTGGATTTAATATTACTCATCTTCATGTAAGTCTCTTGTATCAATATTCGGTTTGGAATGTAGATATATCATAGAATCATGGAACTACAAAGTAAATTATTTTAAGGATTATCTTTGACAAAGGATTCATACTTGTCACACTCTTTTGAAAAAAATCAACTCCTAGTCCTTCTTGTGAATATTTTGATGCTAATCCTTTTCTCCATCACACTTGAAATCCTCTTGAGTGTTAGTGAATGCATTGATCATTTGATGAATCAAATTCTTCCTCACATTTTTTACACTGACTAGTTAAGTTTTTTTGTCATAATAACATTCCTTTTCACTTCTTTCGATGACTACAATGCTAGCTCAGTGTGTAACCAGTCACAAGAAAATGGTTTTTTACACTAGTCACGTGAGGAGGAGGATTCTATCTAGCTATTAAAATTTATTTATATTTGGTAATTCTAAATTGGAAATATGATGCTTTAATTATCCCATCTAATCATGATTCTATTTCTCATTACTATTATTCGACAGACTATTTTCCCATCAAAAAATTTAGTGACAGTTGTTTACATCCTTTTATTTTTATGGTTTACAATTTCACTATCTAGGTACTTGTCAAGAAGTTGAGGAACTTGCGCATTCGTGGTTGGTTATTTCAAGTCGTCACTTTCTTGACGCACCTCGCTAATATGATCATATATATTTTTCCTTATAATATTCACATTGTAATCCAGTACCTCTAATTGAAAATTCATTTTTCAAATATTTCGGGGTTTTCAATAGGATTATCATAAATTTTATGATCCAATTGTTGAATGGTTGGAACAATCTTACCTGGAAATCTTCATCTCAAATAAAAAAAATTTATATTACCTCGCGCTTGTTAAGGATTTTGGTGTTGATGGAGACACATTCATGGGAAGCTTCTAAGTTTTTTTTAAAAATGGTTCCCATAAAACAGGTAAGAATATAAATTGGTTTGAACTAGTGTTTATGGCCCATATTTCTGATGATAGGAAATACCTTCAAATTTTTGTGCAAGCTATTCAAGTTCTTATATTTTCTATTGCACATTATTTTATATTTTCTTTAGTTGACCAAATAGTTTTTATTTCAAGTCGAGAGAAATTACGGTTGATACATTGGAAATTCCATTATATGTGACCGTGGCCTTCTATTTGGTTAGGTTAAAAGTAGGTCTAGTTTCATTTTAGTTTTCCTGCACATTCATACTGCATTCATTTCTTATGTTTTCTCTTGTGTTTCTTAGTTATGGTTTCACAAAATATTTCGGTTTAGCCACTTTCTGTCTTGTCATATGGTTTTTTTTCCTTGTTGTGTGTTGTCTTTACTTTAATTTTATGAGACCTTGCATGAAGATGCTATGTTTTCCCAAAAGGGAACATGGAAAAATAAAAAAGTACTTCATGACGCTGCTATAGTTGGATAACTCTCTGTCCTTCATCCTTCTATTGGCTATGTCTTTTGGCCAATGATGTTCCGACATAAAATACAATCCTTGCATCAAGAAATTCTTGTGTCAAACCATGATCTCCATGTATATTTTGTAAACCTCATGCCCACACTCGAGTCTTTATGTTTCATTATTTTTAGACTTATCTGGTCAAGTAGATAAGGAGAAGATGAAAATCTAAATGGTCAAAACCAACATCAAAGGTATTATATATGCTTCTCCCAATGGACAACCTCTCCTCCTTTCAATAAGTTGGGATCCCACTTTATCCCATGAAATAACTAAGATGCATAGTATTTTAGAAAATAAATAAATAAATGTGAAAGAAGATAAATGCTTCTAGTGGAGAGAGGTGAATTAAGCAACTTTGCAGGGGTACTATCTAGGCTCACTAGTAGAAGGCATATGTTTTTGTTCCTGAAGTGACTCCGCTGGGATATTTTACAAGGCTAATGGCAATGGAGAAACACCATATATGAAAAATATACTCTAAAAATATAAAGCCCGTGAACATTATTAATTTATCCTAATTTGAAAAAAAAATTGATCATTGGTATTACGTTTGTGTTTAAATGAATAAAAGAATGAATGGGAATATGTTTATGCATGGGGTAAGTGGGGAAGCCATGTTAATCTGATTGATGAATAAATACTTCCTAAATGACTATAATTTTCATGAAAGAGCACCAAGGCAAAGAAACTGGAGTTCTACCAGTCTGCCACCAAATGATGTTTCTATGACAAACACCCTCGAAAATTTTGCATACACTCTAACTTTGGAGACTAATTTAGATCTTATGATCAGTGGTTTCATGGTAAATTCTTGCTTAGTTGATTCTTTTGAGATCCTGTGTTGGATTAGAGGTGTCAAAGTCACATGATCACACATGCTCGGTATGTAATAAGTGCATGAGTGAATTTTTTTCTGCAAGCTTGGAAAATCATAACATGTTCCATCAAGACTGTGCCTGTGTAATTTCCATTCCATGTTGATAGTCAGTGAGCACTGACAAATGCAGTTTCTCACATTATAGCTACATTTCTACTTTTATTTTAGTGAATTTTGAAAACTGTCATTTCTGAGCATATTTATTTTTGTGAGTTTTAGTTTTCATGTTTTGATTTGTCTCTTTCTATTTCTTTAAATCTAATTAGTGCCATTTTCTTGTTATATTTTCTCTGGTATGTGTTACTTTGACTATCGTTCACACTTTAGCAATTGTTGTCTTTTCACATTTTAGTTGTCGCAAAATGTATGTATGTTTTTATGGTGGTTTCAATGGGTTATATTTGTGTCAATGAGTTGGTATAACCATGTAAAATTAGTCGCACTCATTCCCAAGGTTTTAAGCATTATCACTCAATTATTGTCACAATCATCACAAAGTGTACCTTTATTGTCACAATTGTCATAAAGTCATTGTAAAGTTGTCTCATTAAGCGAAATATGTTATTAACATGTTGTAGATGATCTGTGTTGTGTCATCAAAGTGTTTCAAGTGTGTGATCACAATTAATTATTTTCACATAGATTCACATTAATTGCACGGATCCCACACTTAGTCAAATTTTGAAAACTTCCCAACCTGACAACCTAGCTTCATTGAAATCTCCTAAAATATGCATTGTGCAGTATCAACCCTTTTCTGACAACCTTGGCTCTGCGCACTATGAAATTCATAGTCTCTGCCTCCAAGAACTATGCATTTCACAACCTCAGTGCCCAACCCCAACCCCTAAGTCCCGTAAATACACAAAATTTTTCCCTACCCATGAAAAAGCTACACATTGTGCAGTCTCAGTCCTCAAGCCTCAGTATTGAGCTTTGAAACTACCTGGACTCTTGTCCTTTCAGTACTGCGTATTTCAATATTTTAGTGTTCAAGCCCTGTTCTTGGCCTCCAAAAATGAGCAATCATGCCTTTCATCCAAGCATCAACTACAAATTGTGTAGTCTCAAACCTTAATTTCTACCCTTAATCTACAGATCGGTGAAACTCCTCAATCACTAAGTATTCTGCAGGGAAAATTTTAAGAACCCCTCTAAATTTATATATATAATAAATGGGCGAATCCCCATGATACATAGGAAAAATGGAAGGCGATTTTATTAATAATATAATATGTATATATAATTTTTTGGTGAATCTCTCATGAGATTATATTATCTTGTAAAATCATGTTGAATCGCTAGTACAAATGGAGAATCACTACAACAAAATGGTGAATCACTGTCTAGTGGAGTTTGGGGTGTTGTTTCCAATGAATATATGGTTGTTGAACCAAGAGTAGAAGGAAGAGAACCACCGAGACCAAGCATGGCACATGGCGAATCGTGAGGGAAGTAGTTCTCGTGCAGTTTCAAAAACGTGTTCTTCTAGTTCTGCTAAGCATAGTGTTGTTTCCCATGCTACTACTAGCACTGGTATTGAGGTTGGAGAGGAGTTTCAACAAATTGGGATCTTTGCAGATCATTTTGTTTCAACAATCCTCCAACACAAAGGCCCATGCCTCTACCGATTTCTTCAATGAGCAGAACAAGTCGAACAAAAATGAAAACGCAAATAACTAATGAGTAGAGTCAATATGACAATCCCAACACACCTCCAAACCGACAGTTGTGCCTCACTGTCTATTACACACATGTAAACCGACTCAACCCATGGAAGAATTTTCTCCTGGGAATGGATCACAGAATTTGAGGGGGAAGTATAATAAATTCACGAAGCTCAATTCATCCCTCCACAATCCAATGCAACAATGGAGATTGGCTCTCCTCCATGGATATAGTCACCAACGGGCACCAGGAGTTACACAACTATTACAAAATATAGGCCTCTCACAAGTTTGACCGATGATGGTGCTTGAATAAAAACTTTAAAAATAAAATTTTGACCAGGAAAAGTAGTATTCAATTTTTTATCTTGTAATTAAATAATTCAACATCCCAATATATAAAAATACCATCAAACGAACATTATGCGCTCCACTCGTAAAACAGTTCAGGATAAGAGAAAGTGTAACTTCTCATTCCATTCATAACACAAATCATGATAAGAGAAAGTGCAACTTCCCATAATGGTAAAATAAAAGGAGGAACTTTAATAATGATAAAAAAATTCCAAAGTGTGGGGTATCCCACTTTTTATTCACACACCAAACAACCCATCAACAAATTACTTGCACTTGTCCTTGCCAGAAATCATGAAATTGATTTTACATCAGAAATTAACAAAAAAAAATGCATATGGTAGAGAGCCTTAGTCACCGGCTAAAATTTTAATGTTGGTCGTTATGGAAATCAACTTATTTCCAACTATCCAAACCTTGAAGTGAAAATTACATTATAGTATGTACAAAAATGGATATAGTTTGATCATGTAAACTCCCCAAGTTTTCTTGTGCCCCTCATTCATGGCTGTTGTTAAGCTGTAACATGGGAAACCCCCCCTTTCCTTATAGTTTTTTTCTTACGGTTGCACGGTTTCCATATCCAACCATCAATCCAGTTAGCTTCTTATTATTCAGACGTTGTTGGTAGACTGTTGGTTTTTCAAATCTGTTACCAAATTATGAAAAAAATAAAATAAATAATTAATTCATGATTATCTTTGGAGAATATCTATGTATGATTAATTTCATTGTGACATAATAGCTAAAGAAACAATATCAATAGGTAAGAAACCCAATTTAAATCTTGAATATACATAATCTTCAGTGATTTCAATAACTGAACAATAATTAATTTCTATGTGCCTGTTAGGGAACAGTATCAGGTGTGGAAAACGAGTATCTATGTATGATTAATTTCATTGTGACATAATAGCTAAAGATAAAATATTAATAGGTAAGCAACCCAATTTAAATCTTTAAGATACAGAATCTCCAGTGATTTTAATAACTGAATAATAACTAATTTCTCTGTACCTATCAGGGAACGGTATGAGGTGTCAGGGAACAGTATCAAGTGTCAGGTAACGGTATCAGGTGTTGCAAACTCTGTGCTAAATTGACAACATGTTATGCATTACTAACTATTTGATTGAAACATATATATCTCCCATAGGCAGATGGATCTTCATAAGCACATATATGAGCATCCACTAGAAACTTTATATCCACACTAGCTAAAGTTCCCTTCTCATACATTTGTGCAGCCCCTGCCATCACAAAGACTAGCAACTATAAATAAACTAGCTAATATTTTTCACTTCCATAGATTATATCCTCTCCAAGGGATTACTATACCAATAGATTAGATCCTCTCCAAGGGATTACTATACCATATTTGTACATTCTAGAATAGAGTCTATTTGGTATGCAGATCTCTCACCCTCACCTTTAAGATATGCAATGGTAGATCCTCATCTTTTGTATGTGATACCAGGTCCCACAATCAAAGATGTGTTGATTTTCACCATATTCAACCCTTTGTCCATGGCTAGCGCCCATGAAGCCCTCTCTGACAGTCTCTTGGCTAATGCGTACCATAACTGTGAACAAGAAATATTGCATAATTAGAACAGGAATACCACATATCACTTCAAGGCTCGAAATACTACTTTGAACTCCACTATCTTTGATAAACACCCAAATTTTATACATATACCCCTTAAAAAAATAATCAATACCCCACCACGATGTATTTAGCTTATCTATGTAAAAATATATATACTTAGCATGAAGCCATTTTAGCCCTACTTCAGTACGCACCAAATATTTAGACAAAGGTTACATATGTATACTTTCTCAGTATTTGATGCATTTATAACCTAGGCAACTTCATGGACAAAAATGAATTCGATATGGATTGTTGCATATAGAGAAGATATATGCACTCTGTTCTCTATGATGTGGTATCACTTCGGCAATATTAAGAGACAAAATATCAATTGGATATGGATTTTTGTAGGGTTAGCTGCAATATGTAGCATGTATTATCATTTGAAAATTTTCAAAAAGACAAAAGCTAATTGGATATCGATTTATGGACTGAGAGAAGCAAGATGCATTATACAACTCAGTAAAATGATAGCTGAAAAACTAAAATATGAAAGAGTCAATTGGAATTGGATTTATCTCTTTTGATTGATAGTAGTGATTATGCTTACCCACCAAGGTCAGGTAATTGAGTGGTTTTTAAAAAAGAAAGGGCTAATATAAACCGATCATGGATAGCAAGAACCCGTGATTTCATTTGAATGAATAACTGATTTAATTATGTTTGGAAAACCCGCGTTCTAAAGTGCTACATTTTATTGAAAACCCCTATGAAAATCAAGTTTACATATGTTGGCACTGCACTTTTATTTCTGCATTTTTAACTGAGTGTAATCATAAATATCTTGAGGTTCATTACAGTGAATAAGTCTTTCAATTTCGTTATGATTGACTTATTTAAAGAAGGAAATTTGGTGCAGTATTGAGCCTTGTTGTAAACAGAGGTATTTTGATTGACATAGAATGGATTCCGTAGGGTTCTGAGCAAGACTCAATGAAAAAAAAGTGAAACTGTGGGCTTATGGCTCAGGTGAATAGTGAAGATGGTTTTATAAAACCACACGTGGTTTTCACGTGGAAAATAAGAGGTAAGAGGTATTTTGTTGAGCGAGCGCGATAGACCCCAATGAGTGATGCGTGGCGTCACAAAACCATGCATTTCGCGTAGATTTGAAACATTAAACATCAAGAAATTACCAATGCGATGGTCATTGGATCATATGCATTTCATGTGGAGTATGTGATTGTCGTTGGATGGACATGGACAGATGTGCTTAAAAAGATCGAAGGTCTAAAGTTACGTTGAAACAACATGGTGTTAAAACCTTAATCCTCATGCTATTTAAAATCCAGATAAAAGGGTAGCCATCGGATCGATAAGCGAAATGAATCAATGGAGTAAGGCACATTGAAGTTTAATGTGGGCTTGAATATACTTTCATCAGCAGAAGTATTTTATTCAAAGTCGAAAAATGGTAATTAATTATATCAGAGGTATGTTATATGGGTTTTAATAAATCAAATGTATTTATATTTGATTCTTCTATAAGGTGAGTATTTCCTATGGATTATAACCATCAGATAGAAAAGGAGAACAACTTCAGCGTGAATGGATTTTAACTTTGATGAAATAAAAGGGTTTCATTTAAAATTGGAAAGGGAAGATATTTGGGGAAAATGTATATAGATGCATTTTTATATGCATAGTGTAGGTGTTAAGCAGCTTGAGCTACATCATTACATATGTAGACTTTCTCAGTATTTGATGCATTTGTAATATGTGCAACTTCAAGGACAAAAATGAATTGGATATGGATTGTTGCATATAGATAAGATATATGCACTCTGTTCTCTATGATGTGGTATCACTTTGGCAACGTTAAGAGACAAAAGATCAATTGGATATGGATTTTTGCAGGATTAACTGCAATATGTAGCATGTACTATCATTTGAGCAATTTCAAAAAGCCAAAAGCTAATTGGATATGGATTTATTGACTAAGAGAAGAAATATGCATTGTACAACTCAGTAAAATGATAGTGGACAAGCTAAAATATGAAAGAGGAAAATGGAATTGGATTTATCTCTTGTGATTGGAAGAAACGAATATGCTTACCCACCCAGGTACCAGATTCAATTGTTAAAAATGACATGTTGAGTTAATATTAAGTATACTACTATCATGGCTTCCATACTATTGTAATTGGCCTTGGAAAATTGTAGATGCAAACGTTGAAGTTATTTATTAGATTAAGTAAGTAATCTGATAAAAGCACTTATAGATGAAAGCTTCTAAGTTACTTACTAAATTATGTAACTAATCAGACTAACGCTATCGAACATACCATTCAGTTATATATCGTTAACAAGTTAAAAGGAAAAAATGATAAATCAGTCCACTTTACTTAGATTGTATAATAAACTAATATTTTGTCATATAAAAAATTAGATATACAGACCTTCAATTTCATGCAAAGATTTGCATCACTCCAATGCCTCTCATCAAGGGCATTAACCTTGCATTCTCCATCTTCTCTCCAAATAGCTGCAACCATAGAAGAAGTGAGCACAACCTTCTTAATGGTCTTGGTTTGAGCGCACACTTCCACTGCATTGTGGGCTGCTTGTACTTCAAGGAATACCACATATCACTTCGAGGCTCAGAATATTGCTTTGAACTCCACAATATTTGAGAAACACCCAAATTTTATACATATCCTCCGTAAAAAAATATTCAATACCCCCACCATGATGTATTTAGCTTATCTATGTAAAAATATATATAATTAGCACAAATCCAAATTAGCCCTGCTTCAGTATGCACCAAATATTTAGACAAAGGTTACATATGTAGACTTTCTCAGTATTTAATGCATTTATAACCTGGGCAACATCAAGCACAAAAATGAATTGGATATGGATTGTTGTTGTTGAATCCTTAATTAAACTGAGAGGAGGGGGTGAATCAGTTTAACACATTCATGAGCTTTTTAAAAATTTTCATCTAGCTTATTTACAACTTAATTTTATTATCAACTTTACATGTGAACAGTCTTTAATATGTAGCAGCAAATATTAAGATAATGTGACACCAAACTTATTATGAAAGCAACAAGCATTAAGAAGATTGGATATAACATATCAACACATAAGAAACACACATAGAGACAACAGATATAAGTGGAAACCCATAAATGGAGAAAACCACATCTTATTATTGTTGTGATGCAAAGGCAAGCTCCAACTCCCTCTCACTACTGATTTTCTGCAGGCACCAACCTACAGGAGGCTCCAACCTTAGTCAGCTACAACTGACATCTATCAAGCTTCAACTTGATAGGGAAGCTCCAAATTCCTCATTCTATCAAAAGAAAAAATTTTCGTATTTACCTTGGATATGAGCTCTGTTCTGTAGCATCCCTTTATGTTCCTCCTTCTTCTTATCTTCTCTGCCTCAATTCTTCATACTCTGCATTCCCTAACCTCTTTTTGCATATCAATGTAATATCCTTTATACAGTTTTCCTCATATCTGTTCATATTCCACAAGGAATTCGAAGTGAATAGCCCTGAATCTTCGCTTTCTACCTCCTCATTCCTTTATCCATCTCATTCAGAAAACTACAACAATTTGTACAACTTTTAGTTTTACAACGGTGTTTTGTTTCCTACGGAGACTTGCCAATGCATCACAAACAATATAAACCAATTAAAAAACATTTACATTTAGTTACAATATGGATTAAAAATCAATCCATTCAGTATTTTGGATCACTGCGTGTTTTCTTTTCTACAACTATCTCTTTCTTTTTCCTCTCTGTATGCTTTTCTATTCACTGATGTTGCTTAACTCCTGCATATATTTAACTGTGATTTTTATATAATGCAAATCAAGTCTCGACATAATAATAAACGCATCTTTAACATATAAATTTCCCTTTCTATATAATGCAAATGCCTCTCGACAATATAATCATAATAGACACTTTTAATATCTAAAATGCCTTTCCTGTTCAACTAATCGATCTTTTCTTATGCTTTGATGCGATTGCACCTCTTGCGATGGTTCCGATGCGATTGATCGCAATCGGAACTCTCAATTGTATGTTCTGAAGTTTTGATTTAATCAGATGCGATGGTTCACTGTTCACTTCACTGCGCTGATGCAATTTTAATTCTCCGATGTGATTAGCAAAGGCCCCACCATGTAATCAAACACCTCATATCCGCCTTCCATCCTTCAGCGAATCCGACAGCTATCATTCGATCGCTCAATCGCAATCGGAACTTTCAGTTGTATGTTACTCTTTCACCTTCGATGCGATGAATTGTTATGATGCACTTTAAGCTGGAACTCAAACTCATGTGAATCACCATTTATAATGTATCAGGTCCACAATCTCCATCGGAAATTTTATTAACATTCTCCGATGTTATATTTTTCTCCGATGTGATTCGTGAGGGTCCCACCTTATAATACTTCGTTTTTTTTTTTAAACTGAATGATAGAGCCTTCTGTTCTTTTAATTTTTCACACAAGAATATAATCCATATGCTTTATATTGTAACCTTGGTCCCTTGTATATAAAGCGCTACATATATATATACTTTGCCTCTTCAGCTTTTATGTATCCTTCAACTTGGGTTAAGATTCTCGGAATTTTATGTGGGGGGTCTGACACTACACATATAATATTCTCCATCAACATTATATTAAGTCTTTGACTCAGACTTAAACCCAACACTAATATATATATTTATATAACCTCTCGGGCTCCATAGTTTTTTTAATGCTTCTGCTCACAACATAGAATTATCCATGTAACATATTGACATTGCAATAGATATCAAACCCTGAGTTCATGTAATAGTGCTGGAGCCCACAAAGTACTGTTATATGCTAACCATCATACATAGCACCCCTTGGTGACTTGCATATCAATTATAATATATAGAAATATATTACAACCCCGTTCAATTTATTATGGACCTTATAATAGAACCCACATATTTAACTTATATGTGAACACTCTACCATGTATTCAAATTCACGTGGACTAACTCAACCTGTATTCGGCCCACCTTAGGCTTTATTACAATTCAACATAGGCATATACCATGCATATGAATATGCTATGCTCAACATATAAATCCAATTACACCAGTCCAGTTCATATATATCAACCTATATTAATATACGTTATAACCTCCGCCTTTCTCAACATTGTTCTAAGTCTTGACCTTGGTTAATAACCAACCATCAGCACATTATAATATAAAGGCTCGGACTTAGGAATTTTAATGTCACTGCCCATTTAATTCATGCACCTCGACATCAACAAACACTATATGAAACCTCCACGAAAATTACCAAAGTCAGTATAAAATAACGATTGGCCCCACAGGATGATGCACAATATTGCATTTTTGTTTGTGCCAAAGGTTAACACACAAAAATTACGCGATGTAAGTGGTATCCAAATACCACCAAAAGACACGTGCCCATCACTGACATAGATCGCGTTCAAAAAGTGAAATCCAGTTACCACTCCAAAACGCATGCGATACTGCTAGTTTCCAAAACTTTGGTTTCACTGTTTTCTCACTGTTCCATCTAGCACATGGTTCTGCTTCATCAAATTTTAACTCTTATTAAAAGAATTCCCGATTTCGCTCTTGTTTCCTCTTGCATTCTCTACATTATAATATGGTGCTTCAATATGTTGAGCGCCCGAATCCATTAGGTTTCCACTGTGTAATTACGGTTCCTTTCTTGGTTCTGAGCCTTTACTGGTTCCACCTCTGTTATTCTCTGTCTCCGCCTCTGTTGTTCTCTGTCTCTGCCTCTGTATGCTCTATCTCTATTTCACTGTACTCTCTGCAGCCTTTCTCTGCTGCTTGACCATTTCATCTCATGACTTTGCCTCTGTATTCTTTGTCTCTGCATCCTCTGTCTTGTGCATGACTGTTATACTGTGTCACTGTACTATGTACTCTATGTCTGCGTCCTCTTCTTTTACTGCTGCTCGACCCTCTCTACATCTTGCTACCTCTTTTTCTCTCTTTGATTCTACTTTGTCTCCTTTTCCATCCCCTTTTCCATCAATGACAACATTTCCAACAGTCTCCCCCTTTGGCATTGATGGCAATACACTTCCTATGGTTGCCTTTCAGGACCCTTTCTTCCGTTTCTTGCTTTTCCTCCCCCTTTGACATCAATGGAAAAGGGTTTCTCATTTGCCAATGTGCTTTTAAATCTTTTCCATGTTACTCTGATGTTGAGGACCTATTTCACGCTCTGCTTAGTTTCTCTGGCTCTTTTGTGACTCTCTTTGGTGACTGATCTCCCCCTGGAATGATGTATTCTTTTCTGCTCTCCCCCTGGAATGAAGCTTTATTTTTCTATCAAAGAGTAGTATCTGAAGACACTACCCCTAGTTTTTTTCTCAGATATTCGAATGGCTCTCTAGCAAGAGGTTTTGTGAATATATCTATTGTTTTTTATTTTGTTGGCACATATTCCAACTTCACTACCTTTTGTGCTACTTGTTCTCTTAGGAAATGGTACTTGATTGGGATGTGTTTAGTTTTTGAATGAAGTACAAGATTTTTTGATATACTTATTGCGCATGTATTATCACATTTGATAGAGATAGGTTCATCAATGCTTACCTTCATGTCTTGGAGGGTTTGTTTCATCCACATGACTTGTGTGCAACATGCTGCTGCTACTATGTATTCTTCTTCTGCTGTAGATAGAGAGATAGATGTTTGTTTCTTACTTAGCCATGCCACCAGAATTTTTCCCAAGTAGAATGCACCTCCACTTGTGCTTTTCTTTTCATCCACATAGCTAGCCCAATTTGCATCTGTATATGTTGTCAAAGTGAAGCTCTTGCCTTTTGGATACTATAGCCCATACTGTATAGTTCCTTGTAAATATTTGAATATTATTTTGAATGCTAGAAGGTGATTTTGTTTTGGTGTTGCTTGATATCTAGCCACAAGTCCTACTGCCAACATAATGTCTGGTCTAGATGCTGTTAGGTATAGCAGACTTCCTATCATGGATCTGTAAATTTTTTGATCTATATCATCAGATCCATCATTACCACATAGCTTGCATCTAGTGATCATGGGAGTTGACACGGGTTTACAGTCTTCCATTTTGAACTTTTCAACATCTCTTTTAAGCATTTTTCTTGCGAGATGAATGTACCTATGTTCTTTTGCTGAATTTGAAGTCCTAAGTAGAAGGTGAGCTCTCCAATAATAGACATCTCAAACTATAATTTCATTTCTTCAGCAAATCCTTTTGGTAACTCATCTTTGTTGCTTCCAAAAATGAATTCATAAACATATACTACAACAATCAGGAGTTCATTTTCATGGGCTTTTATGTATAGATTGTTGTCTACTCTTCCTCTCTTAAAGCCTTGTTTCTACAAGTACTTATCCAGCCTTGAATACCAAGCATGAGGATATTTTTTCAACCCATATAGAGCCTTCTTTAGTCTACACACACAGTCTTATTTTTCTGTTAATGAGAATCCTTCAGGTTGTTCCATGTAGAATTCTTCTTCTAGATCTCCATTTAGAAAGGAAAATTTCACATCCATTTGATATAATTTGAAGTCATGGTAGCATGCAAAGGCCAGAAACAATCTGTTAGCTTCCATTCTGGCTACAGGGCCAAATGTTTCATCATAATCAAGACCTTCAATTTGTGAATATCCCTTGCATACAAGTCTGGCCTTATTCCTGATTACATTTCCTTGTTCATTCATTTTATTATTGAATACCCATTTTGAGCCTATGACATTTTTATCAATGGGTTCCCTAGGCTCCACTGTGCTCCCTACAAAGAATATCGTACCATTAAGAGGGTACCAACTCATGATCTCCCAATAGTCCATCCTGGATGAAGAATCCAATGTAGCAACAACAACAACATATGGAACAAGCCTGGGTGTTTTTGCCAGCCCGTAAGCAACTCCCACTGCTCTGCCCTGTCTGCGAATGAAAGTTGCCTGTAGAAGGAAGCCCCTCGCTCTATAATCTACCAAAGTGGGCAAGATATGCTACAAGCTCCATCGATGTACTCCTGGAGAGCACTACCCCCTAAAAACACTATAGCTCTGCTAACTGCGTGTACGTTTATCTGCACCTCATCCCTGTGTCAACCCAAAAATGGATGCTCCACCATATCCAGCAGCTCCTCCCACTCCTGATTAGGAATTTCATGCTCTCGCTATCTACCGACCCCCTGCAGAACAATCCCATCAACCTCCAACACCTCTAGAGGATATGGATCTGCAACTGCTGTCACCGTACTCGATGTCAGTGCATCTCACTGTCCCACCTCAATGGCTGACCCCAATGTTAGCCGCATATCCCTCATCGGGTCAATGTGGGCACCCATCTAGATCTCCCCCAAAGGAATATCGTGCCTGATGTTAATAGTGTCCTCCTCTGTCGACTTAGGCTCCATCACCTACTACTCTAGCTGAATCGTCACAAGTGACTCTTCACCCAGAGTATCTCCCGCAGAGTCTCGTGACTGCTCACGCTGGACACTGGAATGCAGCTCCAATCTACTGTCACCATCTTTGCATGACCGCTCTTGCTTCCCAGAAGTGTCCTCAACTAATCCTATGGACTCATATGAAAAAGGGTCCTCACCCTAGCATACAGAAGGAATGCCCTCCTGTTCTACCTCCACCACCTCATCTGCATTGAATATGCCATCGACCCTCTCAATAAAGTGTCGATACAATGTCTGGAGCCCAGACACATACTGGGATGCTACCTCTACTATACCCAGTATCCTCTTCTCATGCATTATCTTGACATCATCTGAGGGAAAAATGACGCATGTCTCCCTCATGACCCGCTCCCCAAGCATAGGCTCAGAGATGACTGATGTGCCACCCCTGCAGAGGATCGTCTCATCCCCTAACCTGTGGCTGTCAACTAGCACCCCGACCCAGTGCCACTGCTGAGAAGTATCTCCCCTAGTGTGCTGAGTGTCATCCAAATATCTTGGGTGAGCCTCGCGTACCCCGCTGCTCATGCCCAAGGTGCCAAGGGACATCGAAAAAATCGACTGTGCCTATGAGTGATGTAGTAGAGGGTAAGGTGTGTGAGTCCCAACAGATACCATCAAGTATCTCTCATCTGTCTCCCCATCGATCTTGGGTGAAATACCCCAAAGGTAAGCCCGGTGTCCTTGTCCATGAGTCTCCCTAAAGGCAATGCTCTGAGACCCTGTTGTGCAACACCATACACCCTCGCATACCACCGATCATCCCTGTAGTCCTCGACATGCCATTGCACACTGAGGAATACCCCTGTATACTACTAGATACCCCATGCTGCTGTTGTACCATCCTATACCGTCTTGTTCCCTGACTGTGTGCAGGCATTTGTCTCTCCCTGCGTGCTCTTAATGTGATGTAGGACACCCCTACTCTAGAATGTAGTCCCACACACTAGAGTACACCACCATGCAACTCCATGTCCACAGGTAGTCTACTGCTCAGTGCTAGAGGCTCCCACACATCCCTGGATGTGATGAACTAGAGATGTGCCTCTACATGTCGGGCTACCCCCAATCGGTATCATCGTCTCCACCGTCGCATCACTATACCTGCCGAAGAAAGGATCATCACTCCAAACCATCCCCGAGGGGTCTAAGAAGTGAATCTCCCTATATGTGTCAGTAGTGTTACCACCACTTCTTAGCTCCGCTGCATCCTCTGTGCCCCACACAAAGGTGAAAAATCCTTGGCCCCATACAAGGCGCCATCTAGTGGTCTGTCAATGCCACCTCCTCCGACAAGCTCCTGGCAAGGTATGTTGACCACCCCGTGATCCCGTGTATGAGTGTCATACCAAGACAACCTAGGGAGTCTGCCCATAAACTGGTTGGCTACTGGGGCTGACCGAAAATCCCCTAGCGGATGCGCATGCTATACTGCTACGCCAATTGTATCCTCCAAGACATAGTCAACTGACCTGGCTGGGAAATGATAGGTAATCCCGCCTAGACCCCAATGCCAATTTAGGGTTCCTGTATTCCTAGCACCTGGGAACTCCTGCTGAACTACACCGGGGTCCACCACCATCTCCATAACCCACTCCACCGGGTACCAACTCAAAATCTCTCGCCATCCAACCTCAACATGTGGATGCTGCACCCTGTGCAACCCTGATCGTCTCATCCTGCTAACCAAGTCAACGTATGAGATCTGACTAGGTGACTCCGTCTCTCTCTCTCCAATGGGAAGAGGTGTCCCAACAATGCTGCTAGTCCCATCCATGCATGCCTGAAGGGGAATGATCTGACGCTCCAATGTGCCCTCTGGTTGTACCATCAGGGAATCCAGTCGTTAACCAATGCAGGCCAACTTGGCCGCCGACTCGGCACAAGCCACTCTCATGCGCTCCAGCTCCCTGTCCTGCAACAAAATGGCCTCCCATACTGATGTGGCCTTCCCCTTCAAAACTAGAAGGTCTGCCCGAAGCCAATGATACCGCTATCTGCGACCATCATCCAATACCTTTGTATCTCCTAGTGCCTCATCGAGGGTGGATACATCTCCTGACACTTCACCCATCTGTCGTGTGCTGCTACCACCCGAAAACTCAGACACAGCTCCGTTCATCACCTCAATGGAATTCTCTACTGGGCTAGGCTCTACCTTCTCCACTACGATATCAACCGACACAGTCAAGGAGGTCTCCAATGAGGGTGAGTCCTGTGTCACACTAGGTGTATCCTCGAACTCCCTGCAATCATCTGTGCCCTCATCCTCCGAGCGCGAGGTAACCATTTTGATGGTTTCTCCCTCCGATACTCTGTCAAGATGGAAAGAGGCATCCAACTTCTCCACCTAAGCTTTTTCCGAACGCTTGGATGACCCATCAAACGTCGGTAAATGGAATCTGCCCATTGTGCACTGCAGGCCCTCATCATGTGAGAGCTTGTTCCCTTTGTGAAAGTTGCGGGGTCTACTATCTCGCTGGAGCTGAATAAAATTTATGAATGGAAGGCCATCCCTGAACTCTTACCCATATGCCTGATACTCTGTGAGATAATCACCCATGTGCCCAGGCTCTCGCTCCTGCTGTGCTCCTACCCCTGTGTCTACACCTAGAAAAGTGGGCATAGTGGAATGTATGGGTGTATGTGATGCCATATACTGAGTGACATCATGCTTTGGCAAATGATGGGATGTGCCTGATCCCTCGCCAATCTGGAAACCCCTTGGGGTTTCACGCTGTCTAACCTCCATAGCAGTGAATCTCTACCCCATCACCTCAATATGCCTTGACAGATCCTGTACCGATTTGAGGAGCATCTCCCCAAATCTCTTCACATCATCATCACCTGCCATCGGCTCCTCCTGCTCTGTGTCTGCAGGCTCCTCCAAAAACTGCACTTCTGCTCCAAGAATACACTTCTACCTGACTTTAGCCTATGATTCACCCACTAAAAATTGCTTAGAAAATTCTAAGAATTTTGGAAGCTGATCCTTGCCCAAAACCCATAAAAACCCAGAAAGGGTTTCTTCTAATTCCAACCTTCAAAATATAACCCTTTGTAGTTTGGCCCTCTTCCAATTTCGTTTTTTGGAACTGCAGCTGCTACTGTCAATCGGTGCTCTCCAAAATCCTAGAAAACCTCCTCATATGGCTCTCCTATCAATTTTCCAACACCTCAGATCTAAAATCCTACCAATGAAGCTCCCACAAATGAGCCTCCTCCAATAACTACGTAGGCCCTTCTAAACAAAATAACCAAAATAGTTGCAATTGAAAACTGGAAACCCGCAGGCTGATCCAAGATTCACGCTCTGATACCACTGTAATATCTCATTTCGGGAATATTTTTAAAACACGGCAAACTCCAACCAGAGATAGACTGGGAAGGAATTTACCGCATATTTCGCCTCTGAAAAGAGGATGAGATCCGGAGGCTACTTGGCCCTTTCCAGACTCTATCTAAGAGTGAAAGAAAAACACACCAAGTGGTATAGAACTAGAATGCTCAAAAAAATAATAGTGCAACAGACATATAATATCATAGAAAGAGAATACGGAAACTACGACAACTCATCCAGAAAACATAGAGAGGAAATGCTGAGCCATTTTATTAATATAAGAAATTTAATGAAGTGCAATAGGCTAATATTACTCAAGGCAAGTGAGAAAACACTCTCAGAGAATACTGGAAATGGCTGCTCTATGAACTGTGTCCCAGCTGCTGGAAAACTGCCGTGTAGGTGTTACTTCTGGAATGGATTAGAGACTAGGGTTGATCCCCTTGCCGGAATGAGATGAAAATCGACAAAAATCCTCTCCTCAACAACCCGGACAAAATCCAAAAACCATTCCGAGATTGGCCAACCCCAAAGATCACCAGAAACTGCCTCTCTAGCGAATTATGTTGGCCTCCAAGCCACTGCGTAGTGGCTAGGTATAAATGGCTGAAATATCACCTCAAACTCTGCCAAAAGCCTCCAATGGGAAAAGGCTGACCCTCTACTCAAAATCCTGGCTAAATCACCTACAAAAACCCTAATCCGAAGCTCCTCCACAATGGACTACGTCCTCTCTCCCAGTGACTGTGCAGTCCCTATAAGCTCCAGCTCCGCAACAAACCCAAACAATGAAATGACTCACAAATTGGTGAAAAACCAACCTTTCCCAAGAAGGCATTCAAAGTCCCCCGGGGCTAAGGGCGAGATCTCCGACCAGAGACACTCAATGCACTAAATAGTGTTGTAGACAGGCTAAACAGTCAGTGTGCTCAAGAGGACAAATGTCTCACTCAAAAATCATCAACTTGAGAATGAATTAAATGAGAGGGATCCTCCATCTTTTATAACATTGGTTTCCCTCAAAAACCCCAACGTAGCCTCTCTCTCTTGCCACATGCTCATCCTCATCTATGCAGTAGCTTCTAGAGCATAAGTGGCCCCCCTCTACGTGGTGCTTAGCCCCCCTTGGCTTCCCTTTAAGTCACAATGTTGTGCTACTAGGTGTGGATGTTTTATTCCACTAAGTGAGTTGGACCCTCTCTACTCACTTTTTTTATTTATAATTTAATTATATAAGGAAAAATTGATCAAAATTAATATTTCCAATTAGCTGTTGCTAATTGGGAATATTACATACTTTCAGCTGAATGAGGAATTTTGCATTTTGTTCTTCTCTTACATACTTGAGGAGAATGTCTTTCTATTTTCTGCACTTCAGTTTGAGTCTGTCAATCTCCTCCAGGGCACTTATGAGCTCCCCCTCTAGATCAACTTCACCTTCTTCTTCATCTTCTAGAAGGAGTCCTTCAATTTTTTCTATGGCCATCAACATAAATTTAGAGGTTCCTTCTTCACTTGAGGGTTCATCTAAGTCTTCATATGCACTGCTGTCTTGCTGAGCAAAGAAATATTTTCTATTGAATTTCTTTCCTTCCTACCAGTTCTTTGATATAGTTTTCTCTGATTCTTGAGCTTGATTCCTAGTTTTCTTATGAGGACACTTAGTAGCATAGTGTCCAACTCTTCCATAGTTAAAGCATTTGAATTGAAGTTTACCTTTATATTTACCTGAGCCTCTATCCAGTTTCTTGACAAATTTGGCCTCTTATTCATTAGAGCAAGAGCATATATCTTCCTTTTCTTATTTCTTCTTCTTTGTCTTAAAGGCTGCCTCCCTCACATTTGGCTTCTTTTATGGCAGTCTCATCTCATAGGCTGTTAGATTTCCAAGTAACTGGTTCATGGTCAAGGTTTCCCAATCAGTTGTTTCTTCTATGGCAGAAACCTTGGGGTTAAAGTTGGGTGGAAGATATCTTAGAATCTTTTGCACAATTACACATTCTAGTATGGTTTCTCCAGGATCTTTCATATTATTAACAATTTCTACAACTCTTAAGAAGAAGCTGCCAATATATTCATCATCATTCATTTTTAAATTTTCAAACTGAGCTCTATATAGTTGAAGTTTGGTTGTCTTCACCTTTTTGTTTCCCTCATGGATGTTTTCAATAGTATCCCACATTTCTTTTGCAATCTTGCTGTGTATTACTTTGATAAATTCAGCCTCACATAGTCCATTTAAGATTGCATTCATGGCTTTGGCATTTGCTACAAAGTCTTGTTTAGCTTCTTTCTCTGAGTCAGTTGCCTTTGGGGAATATCCAAATTCCACAGCAGCCCAAACTTCTATTCCTAGAGACATTATGTATGCTCTCATTCTGATTTTCCAGAAGGCATAATTAGCATCGTGAAAAAAGGGGCTTTATTGGTTGAGATTCCTTCTTGACTAGCCATTCTGGGGACCTAAGATCTCCTTTCAGTGGTTAAACTGGTACAAAAGAAACCGGCTCTGATACCAATTGTTGAATCCTTAATTAAACTGAGAGGGGGGGGGTGAATCAGTTTAACACATTCATGAGTTTTTTAAAACTTTTCATCAGGCTTATTTATAGCTTAATTTTATAATCAACTTTATATGTGAACAGTCTTTAATATGTAGCAGCAACTATTAAGATAATGTGACACCAAACTTATTATGAAAGTAGCAAGCATTAAGAAAATTGGATAGAACATATCAACACATAGGAAACACACACAGAGACAACAGATATAAGTGGAAACCCATAAAGGGAGAAAACCACATCTTACTATTGTTTTGATGCAAAGGCAAGCTCCAACTCCCTCTCACCACTGATTTTCTGTAGGCACCAACCTACAGGAGGCTCCAACCTCAATCATCTACAACTAACATCTATCAAGCTTCAACTTGATAGGGAAGCTCCAACTTCCTCATTCTATCAAAAGAAAACATTTTCTAATTTACCTTGGATATCAGTTGTGTTCTGTAGCATCCCTTTCTACTCTTCCTTCTTCTTATCGTCTCTGCCTCAATTCTTCATACTCTACATTCTGTAACCTCTTTTTGCATATCAATGTGATATCATTTATATAGTTTTCCTCATATCTGTTCGTATTCCACAGGTAATTCGAAGTGAATAGCCTTGACTCTTCACTTTCTTCCTCCTCATTCCTTTATCCATATCATTCATAAGACTACAACAATTTGTACAACTTTCAGTTTTACAGTGGTGTTTTTTTTCCTACGGATACTTGCTACTGCATCACAAACAATATAAACTAATTAAAAAACATTTACATTCAGTTACAATATGGATTAAAAATCAACTCATTCATCCTTTTGTATCACTACGTTTGTCTTTTCTACAACTGTCTCTCTCTTTTTCCTCTCTGTATGCTTTTCTGTTCACTGTTGTTGCGTAACTCCTGCATATATTTACCTGTGCTTTTTATATAACGCAAATCATCTCTCAACGTAATAATAAAGGCATTTTTAACATATAACTTCCCTTTCTATATAACGAAAATGCCTCTCGGAAATATAATCATAATAGACCCTTTTAATATATAAAATGTCTTTCCTGTTCAACTAATCGATCTTTTCTTATGCTTCGATTCGATTACACCTCTTGTGATGGTTCTGATGCAATTACAACTCTTGCGATGGTTCCAATGCGATTGATCGCAATTGGAACTTTCAATGGTATGTTCTAAAGTTCTGCTTTACGCCGATGCGATGGTTCACTGTTCACTTCACTGCACCGATGCGATTGTAATTCTCCGATGCGATTAGAAAAGGCCCCACCATGTAATCAAACACCTCATATCCATCATCCATCCTTCAGGGAATCCGACGGCTATCATTCGATTGCTCAATCGCAATCGGAACTTTTAGTTGTATGTTACTCTTTCACCTTCGATGCGATGAATTTCTCCGATGGACTTTAAGCCGGAACTCAAACTCATGTGAGTCACCGTTTATAATGTATTGGGTCTGCAATCGCCATTGGAACTTTTATTAACATGCTCCGCTGTTATTTTTTTCTCTGATGTGATTTGTGAGCGTCCCACCTTATAATACTTCATTTGTTTTAAAAACCGAACAATAGAGCCTTCTGCTCTTTTAATTTTGCGCACAGGCATATAATCCATATGCTTTATATTGTAACCTTGGTCCCTTGTATATAAAGCGCTACATATATATATATTTTTTTGCTTCAGCTTTTATGTATCCTTCAACATGGGTTAAGATTCTCGGAATTTTATGTAGGGGGTCCCACACTACACATATAATATCCTCCATCAACATTATATTAAGTTTTTGACTTAGACTTAAACCCAGCACTAATATATATATTTATATAACCTCTCGGGCTCCATAGTTTGTTGAATGCTTCCACTCACAACATAGACTTAGCCATGTAACATATTAACATTGTAATAGATATCAAATGCCGACTTCATGTAAATGCGCTCAAGCCCACAACGTACTGCTATATGCTAACCATCATACGTAGCACCCCTTGGTGACTTGAATATCAATTATAATATATAGAAATATATTACGGCCCAGTTCAATTTATTATGAACCTTATAATAGAAGCCACGTATTTAACTTATATGTGAACACTCTACCATGTATTCAAATTCACATGGACTAACTCAACCTGCATTCAGCCCACCTTAGGCTTTATCACAATTCAACATAGGTATATACCACACATATGCATATGATGTGCTATGCATATAAATCCAATTACACAGCTCCACTTCATATATATCAACCTATATTAATATACGTTATAACCTTTGCTTTTCTCAACATTGTAATAAGTCTTGACCTTGGTTAATAACCAACCATCAGGACATTATAATATAAAGGCTCGGACTTAGGAATTTTAATGTCGCTGCCCATTTAATTCATGCACCCCAACATCAACAAACGCTATATGAAACCTCCACGCAAATTACCAATGTCAGTATAAAATAACGATTGGCCCCACAGGATATTTCTTTGCATTAAACATCACATAGATCAGATGGTAAATATACTCTCATGCTCCAACTAAACTTTGGACCCCCATCCAACGGATGACGTGTAATATCGTGTTTTTCTTTGGGCTAAAGGTTAACGCACAAAAATTACACGATGTAAGTGGTATCCAAATACCACCCATAGACACGTCGTGTCCATTAGCGACATAGATTACGTTCAAAAAGTGAAATTCACTTACCACTCCCAAACGCATGCGATACTACTAGTTTCCAAAACTCTGGTTTCACTTTTTGCTCAGGGTTCCGTCTAGCACATGGTTAACTCTTATTAAAATAATTCCCGCTTTCACTCCCGTTTCCTCTTGCATTCTCAACATTATAATACAGTGCTTCCCTATGTTGAATGCCCAACTCCATTAGGTTTTCACTGTGTAATTACGGTTCCTTTCTTGGTTCTGCGCCCTTACTGGTTCCACCTTTGTTATACTCTGTCTCTGCCTCTGTTTTTCTCTGTCTCTGCCTCTGTATTCTTTGTATCTGTTTCATTGTACTCCCTGCAACCTTTCTCTGCTGCTCGATCGTTTCATCTCACGGCTCTGCCTTTGTATTCTATGTTTCTCCATCCTCTGTCTTGTGCATGACTATTTTACTGTGTCACTGTACTCTGTACTCTATCTCTGCATCCTTTTCTTTTACTGCCTTGCTTCTTTTGTTGCTGCTCGACCCTCTCTACATATTATTTCCTGTTTTTTTCTCTATGCTTCTATGCTATCTCCTTTGCCATCTCCTTTGCCATCAATGACAACATTTCCAACAGTTGCATATAGAGAAGATATATGCACTTTTTTCTCTATGATGTGGTATCACTTCGGCAATCTTAAGAGACAAAAGATCAATTGGATATGGATTGTTGCAAGGTTAGCTACAATATGTAACATGTATTATCATTTAAGTAATTTCGAAAAGCCAAAAGCTAATTGGATATGGATTTATGGACTGAGAGAAGAAAGATGCATTGTACAACTCAGTAAAATGATAGTGGACAAACTAAAATATGAAATATTCAACTGCAATTGGATTTATCTCTTGTGATTGGAAGGAGCGATTATGTTTACCCACCCAAGTCCCAGATTCAACTGTTACAAATGACATGTTGAGTTAATATTAAGTATACTACTATCATGGCTTCCATACTATTGTAATTGGCCTTGGAAAACTGTAAATGAAAACATTGAAGTTATTTATTAGATTAAGTAACTAATCTGATCAAGGCACTTGTAGATGCAAACTTCTCAGTTACTTACTAAATTAAGTAACTAATCAGACCAACGGTATCGAACATGCCATTTAGTTAGATATCGTTAACAAGTTAAAAGGAAAAACTAATAAATCATTCCACTTTACTTAGATTGTATAATAAACTAATATTTTGTCATATAAAAAATTAGATATACAGACCTTCAATTTCCTGCAAAGATTTGCATCACTCCAATGCCTCTCATCAAGGGTATTAACCTTGCAGTCTCCATCTTCTCTCCAAATAGCTACAACCACAAAAGAAGTGAACACAACCTTCTTAATGGTCTTGGTTTGTGCACACGCTTCCACTACATTGTGGGCTTCTTGTACTTGAAGGAATACCACAAATCACTTCAAGGATAAGAATACTACTTTGAACTCCACAATCTTTGAGAAACACCCAAATTTTATACATATACCCCTTAAAAAAATATTCAATACCCCACCACGAGGTATTTAGCTTATCTATGTAAAAATATATGTACTTAGCACAAATCCATTTTAGCCTTGCTTCAATATGCACCAAAGATTTAGATAAAGGTTACATATGTAGAATTTCTCAATATTTGATGCATTTATGACCTCGGAAACTTCAAGGACAAAAATGAATTGGATATGGATTGTTGCATATAGAGAAGATATATGCACTCTGTTCTCTATGATGTGGTATCACTTTGGCAATATTTAGAGACAAAAGATCAATTAGATATGGATTGTTGTAGGGTTAGCTGCAATATGTAGCATGTATTATCATTTGAGTGATTTCAAACAGCAAAAAGCTAATTGGATATGGATATATGGACTGAGAGAAGAAAGATGCATTGTACAACTCAGTAAAATGATAGTAGACAAACTAAAATATGAAAGAGTCAATTGGAATTGGATTTATCTCTTCTGATTGGAAGGAGCGATTACTCTTACCCACCCAGGTCCTAGATTCAATTGTTACAAATGACATGCTGAGTTAATATTAAGTATACTACTATCATGGCTTCCATACTAATTTAATTGGCCTTGAAAAACTGTAGATGCAAATGTTGAAGTTATTTATTAGATTAAGTAACTAACCTGATCAAAGCACTTGCAGATGCAAACTTCTGAGTTACTTACTAAATTAAGTAACTAATCGGACTAATTCTATCGAACATACCATTCAGTTAGATATCGTTAACAAGTTAAAAGGAAAAACTGATAAATCAGTCCCCTTTACTTAGATTGTATAATAAACTAATACTTTATCATATAAAAAATTAGATACACAAACCTTCAATTTCCTGCAAGTATTTTCATCACTCCAATGCCTCTCATCAAGGGCATTAACCTTGCAGTCTCCATCTTCTCTCCAAATAGCTGCAGCGACAGAAGAAGTGAACACAACCTTCTCAATGGTCTTGGTCTAAGCACATACTTCCACTGCATTGTGGGCTTCTTGTACTTCAAGGAATACCACAGATCACTTTAACGCTCGAAATACTGCTTTGAACTCCACAATCTTTGAGAAACATCCAAATTTTATACATATACCCCTTAAGAAAATATTCAATACCCCACCACGATGTATTTAGCTTATCTATGTAAAAATATATATACTTAGCACAAATCCATTTTACCCCAGCTTCAGTATGCCCCAAAGATTTAGATAAAGGTTACATATGTATAATTTATCAGTATTTGATGCATTTATAACTTGGGAAACTTCAAGGACAAAAATGAATTGGATATGGATTGTTGCATATAGAGAAGATATATGCACTCTATTCTCTATGATGTGGTATCACTTTGGAAATCTTAGGAGACAAAAGATCAATTGGATATGGATTATTGCAGGGTTAGCTGCAATATGTGGCATGTATTATCATTTGAGCAATTTCAAAAATCCAAAAGCTAAGTGGATATGGTTTTATGGACTGAGAGAAGCAATATGCATTGTACATCTAAGTAAAATGATAGTGGATAAACTAAAATATGAAAGAGTTGATTGGAATTGGATTTATCTCTTGTGATTGGAAGGAGTGATTATGCTTACCCATCCAAGTCCCAGATTCAATTGTTACAAATGACATGTTGAGTTAATATTAAGTATACTAATATCATGGCTTCCATACTATTGTAATTAGCCTTGGAAAACTGTAGATGCAAATGTTGAAGTTATATATCCGATTAAGTAACTAATATGATCAAAGCACTTGTAGATGCAAACTTCTGAGTTACTTATTAAATTAAGTAACTAATCAGACTAATGCTATCGAATATACCATTCAGTTAGATATCATTAACAAGTTAAAAGGAAAAACTGATAAATCAGTCCACTTTACTTAGATTATATAATAAACTAATATTTTGTCATATAAGAAATTAGATATACATACCTTCAATTTCCTACAAAGATTTGCATCACTCCAATGCCTCTCATCAAGGGCATCAACCTTGTAGTCTCCATCTTCTCTCCAAATAGCTACAGCCATAGAAGAAGTGAACATAACCTTCTCAATGGTCTTGGTCTGAGCACACACTTCCACTGTATTGTGGGCTTCTTGTACTTCAAGGAATAACATAAATCACTTCAAGGCTTGGAATACTGCTTTGAACTCCAAAATATTTGAGAAACACCCAAATTTTATACATATACCCCTTAAAAAAACATTCAATACCCCACCATGATGTATTTAGCTTATCTATGTAAAAATATATATACTTAGCACAAATCCATTTTAGCCCTGCTTTAGTATGCACCAAAGATTTAGATAAAGGTTACATATGTAGAATTTCTCAGTATTTGTTGCATTTATAACCTGGTCAACTTCAAGGACAAAAATGAATTGGATATGGATTGTTTCATATAGAGAAGATATATGCACTCTTTTCTCTATGATGTGGTATCTCTTTGGCAATATTAAGAGACAAAATATCAATTGGATATGGATTGTTGTAGGGTTAGCTGCAATATGTGGCAAGTATGATCATTTGAGAAATTTCAAAAAGCCAAAAGCTAATTGCATATGGATTTATGGACTAAGAGAAGAAAGATGCATTGTACAGCTTAGTGAAATGATAGTGGACAAACTAAAATACGAAATATTCAATTGGAATTAGATTTATCTCTTGTGATTGGAAGGAGCAATTATGCTTACCCACCCAGGTCCCAAATTCAATTGTTACAAATGACATGTTGAGTTAACATTAAGTATACTACTATCATGGCTTCCATCCTATTGTAATTGGCCTTGGAAAACTGTAGATGTAAACGTTGAAGTTATTTATTAGATTAAGTAACTAATCTAATCAAAGCACTTGTAGATGCAAACTTTTCAGTTACTTACTAAATTAAGTAACTAATCCAACTAATGCTATTGAACATACCACAGTTAGATATCATTAACAAGTTAAAAGGAAAAATTGATAAATCAGTCCACTTTACTTAGATTGTATAATAAACTAATATTTTGTCATATAAAAAACTATATATACAGACCTTTAATTTCCTGCAAAGATTTTCATCACTCCAATGCCTCTCATCAAGGGCATTAACCTTGCAATCTCCATCTTCTCTCCAAATAGCTACAGCCATTGAAGAAGTGAGCACAACCTTCTCAATGGTCTTGGTTTGAGTGCACGCTTCCTTTACGTTGTGGCATTGCTTGTCCTTCTTTGTCCCATACATCATACACCTTCTGGTCATATTCGGTGCTAATTTATATAAATTACGTTGTTATGGATACCTCTATGAAGAAACTCCAACCTCGCCCTTGGGATGAAAATATTTTTCGATTCACGCAGTCATTAATCAATGTTTTTCTACCACCCATATATTAGGGGTTACTGGAATCAAATAGGTCTATTTTTAACGATTTCAATGCTCTTGAACACATATAATGTTTTTGTCCACATAGCAGGACTTTGGCTAAGTTTTCTGTAAGCAATCACTGTATTTCATCCGGAACTCGTACGCAGTAAGTCAAGAATAGTCATCTTTTATTTTGAAAAAAGAAATCATCAATGTCTTCCATTTTTCCCTTTGGATTGAACTTCGCATTAATTCAATGAAAAGATTTCTTTTTTCTATGTCAAATATGATGGAAAGTTGGTATAGCTTGACAAAACAAGTTCAAATTTTTCCTAAAGTGTAGTTCCTTACTGCATCTCAATGTCAGTAAATATTATATTCTCTCTAATAATGTTGTGGAAAATTTTGCAAAAAAATGAATATATTTACTTTTCGATTTTCCCATCCGAAAATATTAAACAGGTATTAATTTTTTAAAATTCTTTGAAAAAAATCACAATTTCAAAAAAAACACTAGAGTATTTAATCAGTGCCAATAAATCTTTCATGGATTTCCCTGCTTGAGTAGATTTCAAGTATGACCGGGAGTGGTTGGCAGTAGAGGATGTCCTTAACCAGCCACTACAGGATGGAAAAAGTCTTGTACTGGACTCAGTACCCACCACTATGTTTGACTCCAGCCACAAAACCTTCTACTACTAGAGGATGACCCAATATATATGCCCACTAAAGGAGCAGAGGCATTGATAGTAGATACTAGATCATTTGGCATCTTACACCTTTTATGTATGTATCTTCTTTTCATATGGTATGGAAATATGATTACACCTTAAGTGTGATGATTCCTTTTTGTTCTGAGGCTTCTTGCTATCAACAGTATACCACAGGGTTTAGGCTTGTTGATGCCTTTTAGGATCCCTTCAGGTTGTTGGCCTTGTTATGCAAACAACTCATTCAAGATAGTGTTAATGACTATAAAATCATGCTAGCAAACTCTAGAAGATATTTGTGCTGAGAAAAAGTATACGATCTTCAAAACTTACTCACCACAGGTATACTTTAGTTAGGCCCACAGGAGGACCAACATTGGTGGCATGGTAAGTTGTTTGTTAAACCGGAATTATAATCTCCTTAGCATTATGATGAACTACCACTATTCTTCCTAGGTCATCAAACTCAACTCCACCTTGGCATCAAAAATGTAATTGCATAAAAGGAATGTCGGTCTCATGCCAATAGGTCTTCTACGATGAATGCACAGGAACCTAGTACATAGACCGTTTTTCTCTTCGCTTAGCTACCCAGGGCTTATATCCATTTCCAAATATCAATAATTCTTTTCCAAGAAAAATCTATAATAATAAAAATATTTTACTATATTCTAAAAGGTGAAGATGTCGAAATCATGCCACAAAGTGAAAGGAAATAAAATATATTTCCTCAAACCACCAAATATATAAAGAAAACAATAATGAATATAATAATAGAACTAGATCTATCAATCTATCGATCTAGGCATGATATGAGAACCATAAGCATTCAAGGGACTAATTTCAAACTCAAAAAAATCCTCTAAACAAGCAACAAAAAAACCACTAAAATTTTCAAACATATCAAAGCTAGACATCAACACAATTTCATGTACTTGAATAAGCCCATTGTTGCTTAGGGTTAGACTTCTTAAATTAGTTATTTATCATTTAATACTAGGACACTATCTATGTGAAAAGAAATAGGTCCCAACTTCATCAAATCCAACTTCATTTCCAATCAAACATCAAAACCAGCTTCGTTTCCAATACCAATATAAATTCACACTTTTTAAAAATATCAATAATTATTTTTCAAGAAAATATAAAACTCAAAACTCAGCAAAATTCCCCAAACACAGCAACATATATACCATTAAAATTTTCCAAGATGTCAGAGCTAGATATCAAGGTAGTTTCATGTACTCGAATGAGCCCATTTATTCTTTGCATCAATCTTGTTAAATTAGTTATTTATCATTTAATACTATTCAGACACTATCTATGTGAAAAGAAATAGGTCCCAAAATCATCAAATCCAACTTCATTTCCTGTCACAAATAAGAAACAAACAATGTAAGGATTAAATATGAAACATCAATCTTAAAATAACACACATGAAAGAAATGTAGCTGCAATGTTACAATGAAAAATACAAAATATAGAACCCATTTTTACCTGAATTTGACATGTAATAATCTTGCATGTTTAACGGAACATATATACCAAAATAAGAGTCCTAGGGTATTTCGATGTCCTAGTTCTCATCTTGATCATCATTTTCTACATTGTGAGCATGATCTTCTCCAAATGTACTATCATTATGAGCCTTCAAAACATTATGTTCTGTATCAATTTCATTAGATAAATTTGTTATATTGTTTTCTCCCCTTCTATCACAATCTGATCGCCAAAGCGCTAGTGCTCTTTCATATGGAAAATTTTCAATATCATACTTTGTTACATATAATATTAAACATGTATCCACATGTTTATCAAGTTTTTTCGTCAACTTTGACTTCAAAAATTATAGTGCACTAAACATTCTCTTATCCTCCACTAATCCCAAAATCATGGTTTGACACAAATCTGCTAATTTGAAATATTATGATATGTTTTCTTGCAGGTATTGGCTAGCACTTAAATTATTCCATAATATTTTTATAGCACCATTTTCATTAGGATTCTCCTAAAAAGGATATTTATTCCACATTGTTTCAACAAAGCGTCCACCTTGTTGATACAATTTTTATGAATCTAAAATACCTTCAATCTGTTCTCCATGTATCGACAATTTATTGTAAAAGTGGTCTCCTAAACATTTTAATCTCTTTTGAAAATCATCTTTTAAATTTCTTGGACATTGAAAATTATTCCAATATTGAGGGTATACCACAGGCGTGGAATCCAACAATTCATCTCGAGGAAATCATTCTCTTATCTCTGATGATAGTGATCTTGCAATTTCTATCAAATTGGTCTCATTGAGATCACAATATCTTACTAATATAATGAAAGGGGACCATATACCCATGCACTGTGATACATAGTATCCATTTTTCATCAAACGTAAAAAAATTTTCAATATTTTCTATATTGATGATCTTAGTCCAACTTGTAAACTTTGGACCGGTAAAAGAGTCTGGCATCATATACAAATTACCCAATGCAAGGCATGGTGACTTTCTCACATTTGTGTATTCAACAATATACATTGTACGATTCTGAGACATTTTCACGAGGATATTCATTTCATGTAGCATAGGAATAATTCCAACCAATGTCAATAATCTTTCTATATCAGTTAGTCGAAAAGAAGATCTTGAGCTTTGTCTACATTGTAGTGATTTTCATACATCAACCCTACCAAAGATTTGAACTCACTAAATAGTCTTTCAGCTGGTCCGTTTAATGAGATCGATCTTGTTTCAACATCTTTCAATAGTTTTTTTCCATATGTAACACCATATGCAAATTGTTGAAACTCTAAATATCATTTGGGACTACGAGAAAAGTATGAATGAGTCTCACGTACAAGATCTTCAACTTTTGAAACTGATGGAAACTTGCTTACTATTTTAAATGCAAGATTCATCCTATGAGCCATACAATGAATATTAATCATGTATGGCGAAGCTGATAGTTGTAGTCTAACACAAAGACCACTCCTTTATCCTTTCATTATCGATGCTCCATCTGCTCCAACACATACCAATTTTTTTGGAATTATTAAATGATCCATACCACTTTCGTTCAAAGTATTAAGAACAAGTTCATAAATATTTTCAGCTGTAGAAGTCTCTCACATCCTTTTAATCCCAAGTAGATAGGAATTCCTAATATGGTAATTAACCATATAAATGCTCATGAGGATCCATGAAGTATTATCAATAGCCATAACCTCATCCAAAGACAATGCCAAAAACCTAGCATTTGCAATCTCCTATTTCAATTCATCATTTTCTACTTGAGCTAGATATCTTGCCCATTCCCAACCACTAGTTACAGACCAATGAGAAGATGGAAAGTTTAGCACATGAAGAAAAGATAGAAATTTCATGTGATCTAGATAATCTGTCATAGGACGACCTTTACATAATATGTGAAATACAGTGCTCAATTGTATCATCTTAGATAAAAAACTTCTTTCCATTGTCTTTTCAAATTGAGATATGATGGTTCGTCCACTTGCCTCAAGTTTCTTCTTACTTATTAAATATTTTTTGCATTCTTCCACACATTGGATATGTCGACATTCCTCCAAAGATTTACATCTGACAATAGATTTCACTTTACCATTTAAAATTTTCTTTTCACAAACCTTTCCTGCATGTTTTTGTACTGTATCTAGCTTCATCTGAAATTTCACTACTTGCAACTTTTCCAACTACACGCAATACATTTAAATTCTCATAAATCCAAATTTGTAGGAGGTATTTCTTCAATAAATGGAAAACTTCAGACACAATCATCTTGGAATTTTCTCCCTACGATCAACTAGCCTTTTTTCCTTTTTCGTGAATGGTTTGTGTCACCTTCCAAGGAATTATATTTAACATTTTCATGACTAATTTCTATTGAAAATGCATTTATCTCACCCTAATCACTTGAGGAACCTATTATTTCATCCATCATATGGATATCAGATGCATTTTCACAAGATTTAACATCTCTCTCAGTAACAAATTGTTCAAAGGAGCTTGAAGCATAAAGAGAATGTGTATTCTTGGATTGAGAATTTTTGAAGTATGATAATACATCAATTTTCCTTGATATTTTCTTCCTAGGATTGGATTTTGACATCTCACTGAATATTCTAGAAGTGAAATTTCAAATCGATCTGGAAACCTGCATCAATAGTTTCCAAGAGTTGAGAATTACTAGATTTGTAAGTAGCTTTCAAAGTAAAATAAGTGTAATGTTCACAAAAACCATTATGAATTTTTTTATTAAAATGTTGTGCCAAGGCCCAAGCCCAAAAGAAAAAATAAATCACAATACACCAAACAATAACATCATGAGTCATCATCAATAAAACAAAGAAAATCATTCAAATGTAAAATATATAAAAATTTCCACTAAATTAATTCATATATCCAAATCACCTAATGAACACTTGAAAGATTTAAAAAAACAATAAAATATTAAAATAAATTTAATCATCGTTTGCAAAACACCTCTCCCTTAAGTTGTAAAGAATTGGTTATAAGAAGTTGAAACATATCCTATATCATTTTCCATGATAAAAGTGAGGAAGGAAACTAGTTAGTTACTAGTGATTCTTTTACTTATCTTTCCCTTGATGATTTGGTTATAAGAAGTTGAAACATATTCTCTATCATTTTCCATGATAAAAGTGAGGAGGAAGGGAGATAGTCAGTTACTAGTGACATTTACACCCTCCACAGAGAAGATGGAGGACTTGGGCTAATTAGCAGCCATGCTCCAAGGACGGTTTTAGCGACTAAATGGCTTGCAAGGACAAATGAAGGAGAAGCTCCTTATGAGGTAGTTGTCAAGAATAGGCTAGAAACAAATTTAAATATACACAACATCCAAGTCCCTAATGATTTATGATTTAATCATAGGTGAAAATTCCTTTAATTTGCCTAGATAAACAATTGTCAAAAAAATTTGGAATAATTGCAAGTAATATTTCATGAGCTTGACGAGGAGATAAGGATTTTTAAGAGTGTTCTTACACTAAGACACCAAGTGGGCCACATTTCTAGGTGGGCCAATGATTTGGGTTTACATGCGTGGAAAAAGCATGGGCAAAATAAATTGCAAGCGTTAAATAATCTAATGGGTTTGGTCAGCGGAATGGACCCTTTGTAGGTTAAATCAATGGAATGGTATCTTTACACTTGTTTAATCAATAGAATGGACCCTTTATATAGGTTTAATAAGTGAAATGGAAAAAAAACCAACATGTTCTTAACCATTAGGACCATTGAAGACTTGATTTCAGAATAGGATCTTTTTAATGGAAAATTCAATTGGAGAAATAGAGAGCTAGGGCCAAGGTTCATTGTGGAAATACTTGATAGGTTCCTCTTATAAAGATCATTTTTTTCTGAGTAATTCTAAATTCTGCAATTATCCCAAGTGCACTATCCAATCACAAGACGATTCTGCTCTCAGTATCAAACTCTAAAGCACTTTGTCCAGGTCATTTAAAATATAGCCCTGTATGGTTCTCACAAGCAGACTTTAAAGAAATGGTGAGAAATCCTAGATCTCTCCCAGTTCATGGCTTTGCCTCGTACATCTGGGAGAAAAAAATAAAGAGATTAAAATTGAAATGAAAGAATGGGCTAAATCCCACAAGCAAGATCATCCCATTCTGGAAAGATGGGAATCCTTGAAGAAGTCAAGTCCCAAATTGAAGAATAAGGGCTCTCTGAATAGACTTGGGCAAGGGGAAAAGGAAGTAAGTTCTCAACTATTCAAAGCTCTAATCGTTGAAGAAGAAATCTGGAGATTGAAATCAAGGAGCCTGTGGCTAAAAGCAGGGAACAAGAGAATTAAATTTTTTCATTACCAAGAACACTCAAGAAGAATTTAAAATTTCATCTCTGAGGTAACTCTTAGAAAGATTGAAAACATATGGTTTAATTAAATCAAAGTAGCAGGCTGCAACCTTCTCTCACTTTAGGAACATGTTTTTTGAATAAGAGTAGATACTGGAAGTTCTCGTTAGGAAATTTCGGACAAGAACCATGTCTTTTACAAGGACTTGATAATGAGAATATCCTAGGACGCATATCAAGCAAGGAAGTCCATGAAACAGTATGGAATATGAAACTTAACAAAGTCCCTAGTCCAGAGTCCAGACAAGTTCTCAGCACATTTTTAGTAAGCATGGAAATATATCAATAGGGACCTCTTAAGCTATGTGGATGAATCAAGGAAGCAATCCAGATTTAAAGAAAAAATAAATTCCTTCTACTTCACCCTCATCCCTAACATCAGAAACTAAAAGATTCTAGGTAAGACTATTTTTTCTAGATTTAAACCATTGATGCAATGTGTTATCGTAGAGAGACAAACTTTCTTTGTTCAGGGAACACTTATTTGTGAAAATAACATAAGAGTTCAGGAAGCTGCTCATAGTAGCCATCCATCTGGAAAGAAGTACATGAGTCATAAAACTCGATATGCTGAATGCCTTGGATAGAGTGAGGTAAAATTTTTTATTCTAAGCTATGAAGAAATTTGGCTTTACTGAGAAATTCATTTTGTGGGCCAAGGCCTACATAGGACCCTGAATTAAAACTATGGTCAAGAGGAGGACAATGTATTTCTTGAATCTTCAAGTCCACCAAGGGCCTCAGATAAGGATATCACATCCACCTTTCCTTGTTCACTATAATGGCATAGTTCTACCTATAGGAGTTTGTTATCCTCCTATAACGAAGAAAGTGCTTGACAATGAATTAATTGTATCTATAGCAAGAGTTACATTATTTTCATTTTGAGTTTATCCTACCTTTCTAAAATGCATGCTCCTTGTTGGGTCTCATATACATCAGAGGACAACCTACATTGGTTCAAGACATTTAATTGTTTAGACAAGGAACTTTGAAGACTTGAAGTTGAACACTTGCACACTCCTGGACTAATTTATGTAAATTACGTAGTTGCTATAGATGCCTCTCTGGAGAAACTCTTAGCCTACCTTCTCTTGGGATGAAAATATTTTTTAGTTCAACAATCATCAGTCTAAAATGTTCTTCTACCTGTATGACTAGAAAGATACAAAAAGAGTATAGAGTATAGACGTTGTGATACAAAAAGAAGAATATGCTTCAAATAGAACAAGCCTTGAATCGAATGTAACATTCGTTTCCTGAAATGACTTGGAAAAACCACAAAATTTTTGAGTTTATTTAGTCTAGTTCACTGTGAAATTTTTACAAACAATTGGTATAGGTACAAAGAACATATATGCCAATTAAAACATCAACACCTATATCATATTAAAGCTTTTGAACTATCACATCCACGTTCATTTAAGATAAAATGCATACATAACATTGATAGAGCATACTCCAGCCAATAAAATGAGTGAGTTGAGAAGTATCAACGAGTAATTAAGAGATAAGTATAGTTGTATATGGAGGCCACTTTCAGAATAGTGATATCAACAACATAAATAACTTCCAATAGAGAAATATCATAGATGTACTTCACCTCCAAACACATAGGTATGCCTAGAAAGAAACACATATGTATGCCTAGAAAGATTTTTTTTTCTATGTCAAATGTGATGGGAAGACTGGTATAAGCTTCTGAAGCAAAACAAGTTGCAAATTTCGCCTCAATGTATAATTGTTTCCCTACATCTCAATGTTAATGAATATTATATTCTCTATAATAATGCAAAAAAAAAATCCAAAATATTGGAATATATTTATTTTTTCTGATTTTCCCATCCCAAGAAATAACCCAAAAAAATTGCATGTTTTTTAGAGTTCTGAAAAAATCACAATTTCAAAAAAAATACTGGGGTATTTAATCAGTGCCAATAAATCTTTCATGGATTTCCCTGCTTTGGTAGATGTCAAGTATGAGTAGGAGTGGCTGGAAGTAGAGGATGTCCTTAAGTAGCCACTACAGGATGGACAAAGTCTTGTACTACACTCATTACCCACCACTATGTTTGACTCCAGCCATAGTACCTTCCACTAATAGACGATGACCCAATATATGCCCAATAAAGGAACAGAGGAATTGATAGTAGATACTAGATCATTTGGTGTTTGAATCTAACTGTATAGTTCGAAATAAGGCTCAACTAAATAGGTTTGAATTAATTCATTCAAGTTTATAGACCAGTAGACAAAAAAAGCTTTGAAAGATTCACATAATCAATAAACATGGCTCAAACTTGTCTAGACATAGAGGGCTGAAATTATATAGGAAACCAAAACATATTAACAAAGTGAACATTAGGGAAAAAATTATGCCTCAGGAGTTGCACCTCTGTTGCAGAACAATTTCCTTAGAGAGGGCTGAAATTTGACCTATGAGCCTTGAGGACTCCTCGCTGAACTTTGAAGCAATCACCAACATTCACTAGTGGTCCAGCACATTCGGACTAGCAAATTTATTAAAAAATAATAATGAGTCATGAAAGAGTGCTGTTAAACTGGCCAAAACAATCACAACACAATTAAAGCATTCGAATTTCAGACTCAGAAAATTTATAGAAAAAATGTAATTACAGCTGCAACCCAAGCGCCAACACCACTGCGCAAACTCCTCCTTGCGGCGTGGGTTTAGCTCTATGGCACTGGGGAAATGGGCTATATTGGACCTTGGAACTCTAAATCAAACTACCATGGACCATCTCCCATAATCATTTTCCCTCGTCAATGCGTGCAGCTGTAGCCTGTCATTGGTCAATGTGTCCAGAACTTGTAAGTTTCCACCTCCATCTATTGATCTAACCTCCATCAATCTGGTTTGTGCATCCAAAATTCAACTTCCATGGCCAAAACCATCCAACATTCAACTTCCATGCCACTTCCAAGCCCCAACCACCTCTCCAACCCAGTAAATTCCGGTGAACCAGTTAAAAAATGGGCGAATCACTCCAACCCCTCCCTCATACCCAGAAAGTCCAGGTGAATGCCATTGAAATCTACTCCAAAAAAAAAAAAATGGGAGCGAATTCCATTTTTTCAGTTTCATGGGCATTTATTTTGGTGGGATAATATTTAATAATTAATTATTTTTAAAATAATTATTGGGCTAACTTTATAAAACTATAGAAAATGGGTTTTATATAAAAAAATTCGCCCTATTAAAATTTAAAATCCCTTAAAATTTTCCTTCGAGCTAAAATTCACCCCTAAAATTTTCCCTGGTATTCTCTACCTTCCAAAACCACACAGTTGGATGAAATACTGAAAAACCCCTCATCCCATCACTATAAACTACGAGATTGCATAACTTTTTTGCTTAGTCCAACCTAAACTATGAATTGCACACTCGCAAGGCTCAAGATTCACCATTTATTTCCTAAGTTGTGTAATTACGCAGTTACTAAGCATCTTTCCCTTCCTTCCACCCAATTATGGCTATGTCAGTGGTTCAATATGCACCATCTTATATTAGGGTATTATTGGACTGATATATTATTTCCATGAGTGAATTAAAGATGCAGGTACTCTATTATTCTATGGAAAGATGATGAAGCAAGATATGGAGAAGGAGGACATGCTAAAAGACACCTATGGATCTGAAGAGATAAGATGATCCTCGGGAGAGAAGATGAAGGTACACTAGACTATAATAGAAGATGAAGATCAATATCACATGGAAGAATCCTCATCTTCAAGTCATAAGGTGGGGAAGAAGAAGGGCATGTACCATATTTTCAGAAAGACACAAATAAAGAAGCATCAATAAGGACAACTTGGAACTGTCACATCATCATGTAGTCCATTTGATTATTGTCATATCATGTCCTATCACAATTTAACATATGCCACATCATTATTTTGGATTATGTAATTACCTATTCAATTTTTTTTTAAAGTGGAAGTCCAAGGGAAACATTCAGAATATGATGAGTCATGTAATGTCGAAAAGTCATAGGAATCGAAACAATCCTGAGGGTAGTCGAAGAGTCACAAGGAAGGTGAAGCATCGCCTATTCGTTATATATACACCCTCAATGTATGATCAAGGGAATTTTCACCTTGTCTCTTCCCGCAAGGCAGGGAAAATTTTATGGAAACTTATCTGGAAGTTTAAAAAATTGGCAAATCTCACTAGTTCCTAATATGCAAACTATAAAATGTTTATTGACGTATCTGTTAAATTACTCAAATTTATAATGATATTATATATACTTTTCTATATAATTTTGGCAATTTTTAACGTAAAATAATTTTATATTGTATAATTTGGGCGAATATTTTTTATAAAAAAATGGAAATTGGTGAATATTGTTTTTGGAATGACCATGGAAAATTAGCCCACGTTCAAATATTAGCCCCTAAAATTTTCCATGCCGCAAGGAATTACAGAGACCCACTAGTTCTTTTGAGGAGAAAGGAGGGGCTCCAATGCTTCACTATTGGATCTCGTGGTGTTCATTTTATACATTTATATTCAAAATCTTACTTAATATAATAAGTCTTATGTCCAACATGTTGTTCATACATGGATTAGAAATATGTAATATTTTTCTTTGAGTGTTTGTAATTCATGTTTTACTTCACCCATTTTAAATCAATTGAACTATTTTTGGTATTTTGGTACTAATCATGTTGAGAATTTGATGTAATGGTTATTATCATTTTCGCATCCTCGTGTACTATTACACTGGATGTTGAACGGATTCTTATGATTTGTGTGCGTCTCTACTATATTGGTACTATTAACTCTCTCTTATAGGCTCAATTCCCCCCCCCCCCCCCCTTCCCTCCATATCAAAATAACTTTGACACACATATGACATAACACTCACTAGCAACACCCCCTTGCTTTTCGAAGGAAAATTTTCACACCTCTCTCTTGCTTATAGTTAGAGCCAAGAAAAATGTATAATAATACATGGAAAATGAGTCGATACTCTGGATGGGACTGGTATTACGAACTGTGTTATGTATAACTGGGACTTCACATCGAGGATACCTCTTGGTTTGGCTCCCACTTTGGTTTCAAATAAGGGTAGCTGAGTGGTTGATGTGGGTTGTTAATTCCCTCACCATCGAGGTTGAATTCCCCAAAATGACATGCTTAGATTTTATTAATTATGATGAAGGAGTAGGGTGTCCTAGGGATTTTAAACCATTTATGTGGTCAATACTAGACATCTAATTTATTTCGTAGTCATTTTTTCATTAATGTTAAAAAAAAACATTCTTTCTACACTTCCTTTCTAAATAGAATAGTGCTTTCCTATAAAAAAATATTAGCAAAATAAATAATACATGAATGTGAGTAATCATTTGAATTGTTTTGAAATCCAAGTGAGTTTTTCCAATCCTTACCTTTTTCATAAGATAAATATTGGTTTATTATATAGCTTGTTATATTTCATTTAAGGTCTCTATCATCTAGTCCTTCTCATGCTACATAATCTATTGTTTCCAATTTGTGATACACACACTCTCAATTTCTGATACACTAACTCTAATTGGTAGTGGTTCCATGAAACTTATAAAAGTCCAAAAGATTGAATATTGGCACGATGTCCAAAATTTTATGAAAAAAATAACATAAGTGTTATCCAAGGTATTTTTAAAGACCTTGTAAGGACATATCTCTGATAGGGACATTTAGTTATTGTGTTTCTTGTATCTTATTCTCTTAAGTTATTTGCATGTCAAAATAAATTTATGATAGGTAATTATAAGCTTTCATTTAGTTTATTATATTAAGATAGATAATAAAAAGTTGTTAACTTATGGGCACTTGGAGTTTTATTTAGGTTTATTATTGTAATTTGTTACTCATTTTAAAGAATTTATTCAAAAAAATTCTCCAAAACATGAGTGACATCTATTAGAATCATGTTAATTCTTTTGACACCCAAATAATTTCTAAAATATACACTTCAATTTTAGTTTCACCTATGATTATGCTCTGGTATATATGTCAATAAACTACTAAATACACAATTTATTGTAAAAATAGAATTTGACGAAGATATAAAAATGTATATTTTACTACAAAAATTGAAAACATGACTAATCGATTTTAAAACTTTGAAAATTTCTACAACTATGTACATGTAGAGGTCTATAAATTTAAAAAATGTTAATTATAGTTGGTTGATCTTATAATTTTTTCCTTGCATTGGTGAGTTTATGTTGGCACCAATTTTAATATTCGATAGAATATATTCTTCCACTTATTAAAAGTTCTTATTAGGATTGTGCAAGGTTATGCCAACTCTAGATACCTTATAGAAAACTTTTTATTTCATGAAAGTGGCTCCCACCTTCAACCTTTCCTGTAATATTTAAACGAGTAACCCAAATAGAACTAAACCATACAAAAACTAAAATAAATTCCAAAATACGTAATAATATAACAATGATTAATGAAATAGTTTACTATTTATAATATAATATGGAAACCGTATAAATAAATTGTTGGGAATCTTATATAGACATCAATCCATAATAGAAATGAACACATTTACTGCATGCTACATCTCAAGTTTCTAAAACTAGCAATTGCACCACATGTCGCAAAGGAAATGCTACAAGGCAGAAGAAAAGGAAAGAGTAGCATAGAAGAAAAAAGATGTCGCATAGATGTAGTCCTAAGGTAGTGGATGGAGTGCCTTTGTGAAGATTCTGGACCAACTTGTGTTGGCTTTGACATTTCGCTTTGACTGTGTCAATTATTTTCTTCTCATCATACTATTTTCATGTTGATAAATGCATAGATGTGAAGTTGGTGAGAGTAATGAGCATTTGTTTTACTATATAGAGTCCTCGCATCTTCTCAATATTTTGGGCAATTTCCAATGCATATATTTTTTCGATGTGATTTTGGATTTGCAAAACCAAACTTGAAATGGAAACATCAATCTGCAGAGTGTACCTTCAACAAAGGATAAATTACAATGTCTCTTCTTGGGTTGAGTTCCCAAATGTTCTTGTTGGAATAGCTTCAAATTTAGGGTAGGAATTTTATCATCCAATGCAAAAATGCAGACTTGTGTATAGAGGCTAGAGAATAATGTGTTAGGTCCCTATAATACTAGTGTAGCACATTAGGTACCTATAATACTACTGTAGCCCCTTATTTTTTTCCCTTGTAGTCCCCATATTGTTATTATCGTGCCCCATAGAAGGCCACTATTGTTATTAGTGTGCCCTTATATTGTTATTGTTATGTTAGTTGGGATTATATTGTGACCCATTAGAATCCTATTTATAGAAAGGAGGTTTTGGCATTTGAATCATCTAAGAATTATTTAGTTATGTAATTTAAAGGAGGTTTCTCCCTTGAAGAGGTTAATTTTCTAAGTCGTTGATCTCTCTTTTCTTCTATTTTCTAAGTTGATTTCATAACATTTGATATGAGAGCTTTGGATTCTAGGCTTTCACTGCTTCAAACATATCATCGTGGAAGTTTCACTATAAAAAATTTTATACAAAGATTCATAAGTTAAAAGAAAATCCCATTTGTGAAAAATGCCAGAGGAACTGCGTGAAAAAATTTTAGAATTTTGTTCAAAATATTTTAGGAGATAAAATATGTGGAAGTTAGGTTTTTTGCAGGCCCTCCAATTTATTCTCAAGTAGGTGACCGTGGGAAAATCTTCATAACTCTCTCTCTGAGCATCAGATTGGAATTTGGTAAAAATTGGTTAAAATTAAACTGAATTTAGTTCTTTTTTTATCAATTTCAGAGCTAAAGGAGGAAACAATGAGAGGTGGCACATCATACAAGTTCACTCTACTGAACCAATCCATAATTAGGTCATTGTGGGATATTGAGCATATCGTTGCCTTGAAGAATCCAAATCAGGTCATACCTATGGCATTGGAAATAAGAGTTAGAGGTCTATAACATGACCAAATATCAAATCTTTGGGATCCAAAATTAGATACATACATTAGTTTCAACATCGAGCTCCTGAAAAACAGGAAACAAGTGTGTATTTGTTTAAAAAATCTACATAAGTCTCGTTTGAAAAATCAGTTTGAAGTGATTCCAAGGGCATACTGAAGCATATATATCAGTATTGGGTTCTAAAATTTCTCCTAAATATAATTCAACATCAATTAAGCCCTCAGAATGCTCTACTATCACTCATGAAGAGGAAGAAGTGCAACATGATATATCAAAATTACGAGACCCAGTGTAACAATTTTTTATGTCGCAAAAGTAACCAAATATAAAATGGAAGCTAAAAGGGATGGTTTGAATAGAGGTTTGGAAGCTAATATGGATGGTTTTAATACTGACATGGAAACTAACATCGATGATATAGAAGAAAAACTTGAAGGTTTAAAGGAAGGTTTGAAAAAATTGTTACAAGAAAAGCTTCATAATGGCGAAAAGGTAGTAGAGGAAACTGATGATGAGAAAAAAATAAATTTTAATAATGATTTCACAGAATATAATGTTGAATTGAAGACCCAGCATATTCCAAAGATCGATATGGGGAAGTTTCAAGACAAGGATGTGGTAACATGGATACTACAAATCGCACAAATCCCAATTCACACAATATTTCCAGAGCTTGACGAGGAAGAAAAAATTATATTAGAACCTGAAGTAGTCATAGAAATAAGAACTCGACAACTACATAATTGATCAATTTCAGAGTATCTCATCAAGTGGAATAAGTTACCAGTTGAAGATTCCACATGTGAGGATGAGAATTTTATACAGATGCATCCAGAAGTAATGAAGCTTTGAGGACACCACTTTTTTGAAGGAGAGGGGCATGTTAGGTCCATATAATACTAGTGCAAATCATTATTTTTGTGCCCATTTAGTCCCCATATTGTTATTATTGTGCCCGATATAAGCCCACTATTTTTATTGTTGTGCCCTTGCATTGTTATTGTTATTTTTGATAGGATTATATTAGGACCTATTGGACTCCTATCTATACAAATGAGATTTTTTTCATTTAAATCACCCAAGAATTTTTCATTTATGTAATGTAAATGAGGTTTCCCCCTCGAAGAGGCTTATTTTCTAAGTCGTTTATCTCCCCTTTCTTCTATTTTATGAGTTGGTTTCATAACATAAAGTTTATTCTCCATAGAAATATCTCTCGAACATCAAGCCTTTGCCAATATATTTTTGTAGACCAGATTGAAAAATGAGCACATTGAACTGGAAGAACAGACTATAAACACAAATACCAAAATTAAACTTTTCTTTTAGCATGATATATTTCATAAATTATGCACTGTCTAGATGTAGATACTAAGGTTACTTCACAATTTCAATCACCCAACATCGAAGGCAAAAATACAAGAATTTATAAATATGCTAAAATATAAGAATTTACCCCCATATAAAGATAGGAAACTAAAATCCCGTTAACAAAAAATCTTCCTCAAATAGCCCATAGGCAAGTTCCAAATAAAATTAAGTGGTGTCACTCGAGAGATTACTGTACTATTTCCAAATTTATAATTCTTTTATATCCTAGAGCTGCCTCAAATTTTTCCATTTTTCCTCATATAAATTTTTTAGAGTTGTTTCTAAACTCCGTAGACATATATCCCTCGATATTAAGTTACTAGGTGGGGGAGATGATTCATAAAACTATGTCAATGTATGAAATTTAGAGGTTGTATTGAATGACATCAAGTATCTATATTTGTTACTCCTATCTGATAATAAGAATTTTTTTAATAGATTTCATAGTTATCCCTACGGCATGGGCATAGATCTCTAATTTTAGATATATTTTGATGGATATAGAATATACTATGGGGTATGGAAAACTGTCCTTTTGTTGATATGAGATCGACAATCAATTCAAAATGTGAGCTCCACTAGGCCTTACCTTGGTCCCGTCTTGGGTCGTGTATCCAACAATGTCAAGAATGCACAGTTTACATCATATGAGAAAACATATCATGTGCCCAAGAATGATTGAAAACAAAATAGATCTCCAAAACATTGATGCAAGAAACCATGATGATTCCTTGTACAAATATAAGCTACCAAAATTTCTTACTAAAATAGAAAGAGAGGGCAATGACATAACGATTTTTTTTTAATATGGTAGATGTGGAAAAATCTATTGGAAGGAAACCTTATTACACAACGAAGTTCTTTGGATGTGAATTGGGTGTGAAGTCAAAGATTGAAGAGAACACTGTAATTTCTATTGTTACTGGCTCCTATGAAGAAAATGAAAAGATGGTTGCTTTGTTGGAAGTATTTATAGAAAGATATGTCAAGTTTTATGGATGTGGAAAGATAGAGACAAATATTCTAATAGAAAAGACATAAATGATATCCTTATGATGTGCTACATGTGGGTACATTAATGATATAAATATGAGGGATCAATTGATTACTTTTATTTCGAAAAGTCCTCAGGAACAAAAGAAGAGAAGAAAAATAAACCCTATAGTGATTCTTCAATATGGTTAATGGATGAATTATTATAATCCCTAGTTTGTTATTGCTAGGTTTGAAATAATTTCCCTAAGGTAGAAGAATATCAACCATGGTCAATGGCTATACTTCCTAATAAATGAAAGGTATAAAGAGTTTGTGAAAAGTGGTTCTCTTTGTGATGTAAAAGTTTCAACATAAAAACTTCTGATAATTTCGAACAATGTACCATAACATATCATATATGATTTGAAATCGACTTAATGGCACTCAATTAGTGACTATATTCATAGGTGTAAAAATACTTTGGCCTCCAAGGACATGGTTGCGGGTATTTAAAATTGCAAGTACATGATTTTTGGTATTCACAACTTCTTTGCTATGGTAGGAGAGGAGACCACCACCACTGTAGTTTTCGTTCTGAGAGAGACACATGAGAGGGTTGTATTTGAATGAAGTGGTGGATCAGATGGCCTAAAACATTTCAATCATCTAACATTTGATCCAGTGGTGCACGCCTGATGGTGTAAATATATTTTTTGTGTGAACATTTATTCTATCCCATATTTGATCTACCTTTGGAATCCTTTTACACTGCATACACATTCACTAGTTAAACTTATTTTAGAAAATTATTTAAAGTGCATTTTTCAAATTCTCACTTAATTATTTAAAATGCATCTTTAAAATTATTGCTTAGGCAATGGATTTTCTTGTTGACAACTATTTTTTCTATGCCATATACTTAATCTTATTTTAGAAAATTATTTAAAATGCATTTTATAAATTCTCACATAATTCTTTAAATGCATATTTAAATTATTACTTAAGCAATGGATTTTCTTGTTGACAACTATTTGTTTGGAATTTGCCAATGAAAGTTATGATGTTTAACATTGAGAAAAATATAATTATTTTTTAATTTTATTAAAAAAAACCTTTTCAAACGTGTCATTGGTCCATAACTTGAAATTTTTATTGTAGCCTTTCCACAATACAATTACATGCGTATAATTGCCTTATAATTTTTCTTCCCTGATTTCATGTATATTTCTTCTTTAAATGATTTATGTAACTAAATTTTTGTAACTAGAAAAATTAACTCTATATATTAGTACCTTTAATTGAGATATCTTTGCATGAACTACTTTTGTTATTCATGCACATAAGATTTTATTTTTATCATTGAAATATTATAAATAATTAAGGATTTGTCGGGCTCTCCAACCCAATATAGCAGATATGTTATAATATTTAGCATTTTAATTTAGTTAAAATAAAACAAGTTAAAATTAAATTAAAAAAATAATAATAACGTAAAATTAAATTAAACGAAACCATGATTCCACTTGGGGTAGAATGAAAGTTAATAAAACATGGGATAAATATGTCATAGATAGGAGGAATTCTTGTGACCTGCAACATATTTTTGCATTCCCAATGGTAGACTCTTTCAACATCATGAAAAATACAGGTGCCTTCAAAGAAATTGCAATATTTCTCAATACTAGAAATTCCAATCTTTCTTGGCAGTTTAAACTTTTAGCTGCCTTTTTTAACCCTTAATAATGGAAAATAGATCTGACCTTTTGTCACATGGAATTGAAAGGATGTGCAATTTCATGATCATGATAATTTTCTAGGAAGAGATTGAAATTAATACTATTAACGTTAATACTATTTCCATGCAAGCACTCCCATGTTTTCACTATTACATACTATAAATAATTTATAGATAATGTGATCACTATATCCTGAACTTTCAGTATGGCCCGATATTAAAATGTAAACTCAATTTTGTTTAGAGAAAACATATTTCCTTCCCTTTATGTTTATGTACAAATTTAGAAAATATCAATTTCTATTTCCTTTTTTCACGAGAAATAAAAAACGGTCTTATATTAAAACAATGCATATTTCAGATACATTTTCATACAATCATGGGCCCTATTCATGTCCAGATTCAGCATGATACCAAATCCTATTGTGCCTGTCCCCATAGTCGAAAAGCATGAAAATAATTTCAATACATAAACCTTATATTTGCAATCCTTAATGTAATGCAAGACAACATGAAATACATGTAAATAATATCTGAGCCCGCCATATTGAACAGTCCAGAAAAAACACCATGAAATAATTCTTCATAATGATACAGACCCATTGGATCTGGTGGTGACATGCATACACAAAATAGGTGTGTTAGGAAAAAGGAAACCTCCTCTAGACAGTATAATCATTATATATAGTCAGTCATTCAATGAAATAAAAAATATATAAGCTATCATGACTAAGACAGGAGGAAGGGTTTAGTAATAGCATAAAAAGCCACTAGGAAGAAAGAGATAGCCGGATCGCTTGATCTATACACGCTCACTTTTCGAGGATCCGAAATGAACACTAAGGCAGAGGAAAACCAAAAGACTCCACCAATGTTGAATCCCTGTAATGTGTGATCAAAATAGTTCTGAAGGGTGCAATAAGGCCTTTTTTTGATAGGGTGTCAACTCTCGAATTTGTTTCTCTGTAGATATTCTGCTTCGAATAAACTTGGAACTTTTACAATAAGTACTTCAATCATTCAATCCACCCTTTTAGGTTTTGACAGTGCATCCTCCTAATGCGAAAGATACCATCAATAGTAAATTTCAAGTCTCAATATATGTGTATAGAAGACAAATTAATATGATATGCAATCATGATCCCACTGCACAAAGCCATGAGCTCAGCCTTATCATTGGAACCCGATCCTCCATTCCAACAGATATGATACCACTCTGCTTCCAAGAGGTTAATCCAAGCCCCACTGCCACATACACCATCCTAATGCACCCCATAAAAATACATTGCTGGAAGGGCTATTTGGTGAGGACGGTTCCGACAAGATAGGTCCACCAATACCTGAGAAGGTGGAGAAAAATCACCCATCCATATCATTATATTTACATGAATCACTGGGAGGTTGATAGAAATACCTTCAAAAATTAAGTGGTTCTGGGCACACCAGATCTCCCAGAAAAAATAAAAAGGTAGTGATTTATGAGTTCCATTTGAAGCCTTCCATACCATGATAGCTTGAATCCAGTCAACAAGCCTCCAAGTCGAATCCCCCAGTAAAACTGTAAACAACTTCCAAATACTGAGAGAAAAGGTACAATAAAAGAACAAGTGCATAGCATTCTCCTCATTTATAAGACATAATGAGCATCTCCCCGACCCTTGAACACCACGTTTCATAAGAGAATCCCATGTGAGAACTTTATCTTTCCATAGAAGCCAACCAAATAGAAAAATATTAGTAGGCATATTCTAGTGTCAGGCCCGTTGAAAGAGTGACTGAGAACAATCTGTGATGTGCACCTTGATGGTGTAAAAATAAATGTCCTTCACTTTTATATAGCCATCATGACACTATCAGCCCCAGACCAGTTTATTCCCTTCCCCTCTAAATGACAAACCCGCTGACTGTAACATACCTTTCGTTCTTTACCATTCACTTGCCTCCCATCCCTGCAAACCCAACATCTCTCCCGATTTACAAATCGGAGCCCCTAAATTCTAGCTTAAAATGAGGTGATATAAATAAAATATACCTCTATGGTTTAACCTGTGTAGTAAAAGAGGGTTAATATGGAAGGAAACATCCATTCCAAAGAACCTGTCCATACCCAGCATAATCTTCTGATCATTAACAAAGTGTCATACGAACCTCTGTCCCGGAGAGAGCATAAAGTTTTCAAAAATACCGCAAATATGAGAAGCTTTTTTTGTTTTCCAGGAGTAACCCCGATACAGTGCAAGGATTGGATCACCGGAAATATATTTGTAAGAAATGATTTGTGACCAGACGCCATTTCCCTTCAATGCCCGCCACAATCACTCTAAGAGAAGCGCATTTGTAAACAACCTCATATTTAAAAGGCCCTAGCCCCATTATTTCTTTGGAATTGAGATATGTTCCAATTTACAAAGGTGTATTTTTTTGAAATCTACGGCTCCCACCCATATAAAATGAGATATATTGGCATTTATTTTATCGACTGTAAAAGCCAGGAGATATTACAAATGATTCTAGTAAACAACAAATTGGGATAACACTACTTGGACCATAATGTGTCTGCCTCCAAATGTAAGCCACTTGTTTTTCCACTTCATGATCTTATTTTTGAATTTTTCTATCAACCAATTCCATTCCCTATCCTTATATGCACATGTCTTTAGTCTAAAAGCAAGATAGGTGAACCCCATCATAATATGATTCTTTTGAACACCCATAAAACCTGGAATGAAATTAATTTCGTCCATGTCTCCCAGATCGTATATTAAGAAGGATTATGTCTATTAATTCACAGTCGAGTAGCAGCTCCAAACCGAATGAGAATAAAGTGGAGATAAAACCATTGATTTCTAATTAATTTTCCAAAGACAAGAAAATAATCCACAAGTAGAGAGTGAGTAATGCATATCGCAGGGGAAAATCATAGTCCTTCAAAGTATCCAACTTTTTTTTCCATCCTCATTAAATTACTGAAACCATCCATTATAAGAATAAAAATGAGAAAAGACAGCACACATCCTTTCCAGAGGCCCCTTTCAGCCATGAATAATTCCAACGACAGACCATTTATTAGGAAAACATATCTTATTGAAGATATACATGCCATAATCCATCTAATATATGACATAGATAATCCCACCTTGAGATGAGTAATTCTAATAAAATACCAGTCAGTTGAGTCATATACCTTGTGGATATTAATATTCATAATAAGATCCTCCTTCTCATATCCGTGTATTGAGTTCATCGCCTCCTGTGCAGTAGTCACAACATCGTGTATAAACCTACCTTTTAAAAACACATATTGTTCTTCAGATATGGATGAAGATAAAACCCCCCAGATTCTATTTGTGATGATTTTGGAGATAATCTTGTACAACACATTGCATAATGCAATTGGTCTAAAATTTTCTAAAAGTTTTGGAGCTGATTTTTTTGGAAATAGTTAAGTTCAAATGGGTGGTTGGTTAATTATAAGAGAACATAACTAGTCAATAGCCAAAGAGACGATATGCGGTCATTTATTTGATCTATGTGGTCATGCATCTGGCCACAAATATCTTTTACTGGGTTCCTCTCTCTTTTCTTTCCAAAATTACTATGGTTTTCCTCGACATCCATTGGGATATAGTGTGTTATCCTCTCCATCCATTGGGACTGGGAATCACATATGTCTTACATGAATAATAATCTTTGAGAAGAAGAGGAAATATGGTTTTATAATCTGTTAAAAACATCAAATGGTGTGGATGAAAAAGGAAATTCATCACACTTCCTTTACTTCTATGGGCTATTCTATTACTTTGCACTACAAACACAGGTTTAATTCAGTAACTCAACATAGATCTATTTTAGTAGAGAGATCAAATTTCTTCACATCTAAACTTATTTATTCTTCACATACAAATTTTTTTTAGAGTGAAAAATATAATTACGTTGTAAGGCGTTCTTATTTGAAAATAACTTTCCTAAATGACACTCTACACCATTTTTCACCATTCGATTTTGTGTTAGACGATTGAAACATTGTCAACCTTCCAATGTGAATTTTTGTTAGTTAGGGTAAACCGCCCCTGCTTCTCTCGACCCCTGGCAGCAATGAAGACACTCACCGACCCCTAGTAGAAATGAAGAAACCGACCCTCCTCTCTTGACCCCTCGCAGCGATGAAGATGTAGTGATGAAGATACCGACCCTGCTCTCTCGACCCGTGGCAACGATGAAGATGCAGCGATGAAGATAAAGGTAAAGGTAATGTTGCTTTTACTGTAACCCTTGGTATTATTCACTTCTTCCTCTAGGTTTATTTTTTCTCTCATAGTTTCCTCTACTTGCAGGTTGGAATAAGATGAGGTGAGCACTACTTGAGTTCTTCGACTATCTTGGGTAGATAGTGAAGCAGGCCAAAGACTCTGCCACTGTGTTGGCTTTTACCACCCCATCTTTGGTTGCCAAATTGGAAGCCACCCAGTTGCAAATTCTGCTAATTTCTTCTTCTTCTTCTAACTTAGTGGCGTCTCAACTCTGCACAACCTCGTCATGGGATCAAATCCCACTGACACCCCTTATGTGAAAATCGAGCAAGACAATACTACCACACTGATTTATTCATCCGGGACTACTGTAATGTCCAAGGGGGTTATCTCCACGCACAAACATCTCATTTCTATGGTCTATATTTTGCTGAGCCGCATTTTGATGAATCATGAATATCTGCACCTGTGCAACATACCCATGTTTCATGCATTTCACGGATTTTTCTTGTGGATTGCTTGGATCCAGATCCCCAATTGTTGTGGTCTCTAAGTTCGATGTGATGGAGATGGTTTGAGCAGTTGAGAAGTACAGAGTGACCGATTTGTGTATTGTGCCTCCAATTCTATTGGTTCTGACCAAGACAAACGTTGCAAGTAAATTTTATTTGAGGTCATTGAACAATGTGACCTGTGGTGGAGATCCCCTCAGTAAGGAGTCTGCAAATGAATTTCTTTCTCGCGACCCTGCTCTCTTGACCCATGGCAGCGATGAAGATATAAGTAAAGGTAATGTTGCTTTTACTGTAACCCTCGGTATTATTCGTTTCTTCCTCTAGGTTTATTTGTTCTCTGATGGTTTCCTCTACTTGCAGGTTGGAATTAGATGAGGTGAGCACTACTTGAGTTCTTCAACTCTATTGGGTAGATAGCGAAGTAGGCCATAGACTCTGCCGCTGTGTTGGCTTTTACCACCCCATATTTGGTTGCCAAATTGGAAGCCACCCGGTTGCCAATTCTGATAATTTCTTCTTCTTCTTCTAACTTAGGCTCCCAAGACAGCCAAAATTGCATCTCCACTCTGCACAACTTCGTCATGGGATCGAATCCCGCCGACGCCCCTTCAGTGAAAATCGAGCAAGACGATACTGCCACTCTGCTTTATTCATTCGGGACTACTAGAATGTCCAAGGGGGTTATTTCCATGCACAAAAATCTCATTTCAATGGTCTGTATTTTACTGAGCCGCGTGTTGATGAATCGTGAATATCTGCACCTGTGCAGCATACCCATGTTTCATGCATATGGGTTCACGACTTTTTCTTGTGGATTTCTTGGATCTAGATCCCCAATTGTTGTGCTCTCTAATTTTGATGTGATGGAGATGGTTCGAGCGGTTGAGAAGTACAAAGTGACCAATTTGTGCATTGTGCCTCTGATTCTGTTGGTTCTGACCAAGACAAACGTTGCAAGTAAATTTGATTTGAGGTCATTGCACAGTGTGACCTATGGTGGAGCTCCCCTCAGTAAGGAGTCTATTGAAGAATTTGTTTCTCGCGACCCTACTCTCTCGACCCATAGCAGCGATGAAGATGTCGCGATGAAGATAAAGGTAAAGGTAATGTTTCTTTTACTATAACCCTCAGTCTTATTCATTTCTTCCTCTAGGTTTATTTTTTCTCTGATGGTTTCCTCTACTTGCAGGTTGGAATAAGATGAGGTGAGCACTACTTGAGTTCTTAAACTCTCTTGGGTAGATAGTGAAGCAGGCCAGAGACTCTGCCGCTGTGTTGGATTTTACCACCCCATATTTGGTTGCCAAATTGGAAGCCACCCAGTTTCCAATTCTGCTAATTTCTTCTTCTTCTTCTGACTTAGGCTCCCAATACAACCAAAATTGCGTCTCCTCTCTGCACAACCTCGTCATGGGATCGAATCCCGCCGACGCCCCTTCTATGAAAATCAAGCAAGATGATACTGCCACGCTTCTTTATTCATCGAAGACTACTGGAATGTCCAAGGGGTTATCTCCACGCATAGAAATCTCATTTCTATGGTATGTATTTTGCTGAGCCGCGTGTTGATGAATCATGAATATCTGCACCTGTGCAGCATACCCATGTTTCATGCATATGGGTTCACGGATTTTTCTTGTGGATTGCTTGGATCCAGATCCCCAATTTTTGTGCTCTCTAAGTTTGATGTGATGGAGATGGTTCGGGAGATTGAGAAGTACAGAGTGACCGATTTGCGCATTGTGCCTCTGATTCTGTTGGTTTTGACCAAGACAAACGTTGCAAGTAAATTTTATTTGAGGTCATTGAACAGTGTGACCTGTGGTGGAGCTACCCTCAGCAAGGAGTCTGCATAATAATTTGTTTCTAGGTTCCCCACAGTCACGCTAACGTAGGTAACTTGTTCTTTTCCTAGTTGTAGCAAATTTTAGGACATGCATGTATATTTACTTTAATAAATTGCCATATTCTAAAGAGTCCACAAATTTCCATAGTCTAAAGAGTCCACTGGAAAACAATGGAATAAATTTCCACAGGAAAATAATGGAGATTTTGGCAGGACTCTATAGAAATATTTGGAAATCCTAGTTATAGATTTAATATATTTAATGCGAATCTATTTCTTCTTTTAAAGAAGACTGTTCAAACACTCTCAGAAACAAATTTCTTGAAAAAAAATCACCAAATTTCAACTAAATTTTTGAGGTCCAAACAAAATTGTAGCCTATGACAAACCTCGAAAGTAACATCCTATGAGATTCACCATTCTCTTCAATAGTTCATATCTAAAACGAGGAATTGCAATACACAATTTCCCACCTAGCCAGACATCATTGGCAAACATCATCTGCAAGACAGAAACGCTATCTGGCAGTGACTGCCAAGAACCATTATGGGTAGGGCGGAAGGGGTGGAAACAACCATGATAATCAACCTCTGCCACATGATGGTTCCACTCTGCCTACAATGATGGGTTTCATGTTCATTGTTGTTGTTCAAGGTAGCATGGAAAATTTTAAGGATGTATATTTTTTTCAAAGAATTTTGGTGAATCTTAATAATTTATAATAGAAAATTTGTAAAATGTTTGATGATATTTTCGTAAAGATATCTAAAATTCTGGTTTATTATATTATTCTATATAAGATCTTGGCTATTTTTAAGGAAAAATAATTTCATACTATAAAACTTGAGCTAATCATTTTTAGAAAAAATGGAAATTGGAAAATATTTTTTTTGGAAAAAGTATATAAAATTAACCCACCTGCTAATATTAGCCCTTAAAATTTTCCTTGTTAGATAATCAATGCAAGTGAATGGTTTTTCTGTTTGGTGCTTAGGGTTTGTAACGTCATCGATCATAGTCATTCGACACAGCATATCACAGTTGCCTTGTTGATCCACTCCCAAAATTTTCATAATTTTGTCCATGGACAGTCTAAACACATTTAACGAGCATGGTGATTTTTTGGTTTTTTGGGGTGGGAATCTGACTATCAATATCAAGTTTCAACAACTTAAGACTACAATTTTTATTTCTTATTTTTCTCACAACACAACCCTAGTTGCTTTCCACCAAGTAAAAGACCGCCTAATTGGGCTCTTCACTCTTTTGAGTGGAACAATAGACAATTGAATCTACCTTCAATAGTAAACAACCATTGTAACCACCATTGAAGTCCTAAATGAAAGTTCTATATAATAAAAAACAATAATAGTCAAGTGCAGCTTCCTTGGTTGGTGAAAGTAGGTACTTAATGGAAGCAAGTGGGTAGTTAGTATAGCTTCCATTAGAGTTTAAAATCCTGCCCTTGACATGCTAGTGTTTGTGAATGTGCTTCCATCACAGTGCACACAATAGTCACAATCAGTGGGGTTAGATGCAATTTTCAGCCAACTTAGATGTAATATTACTATGATTAGCTCTAAGGTTATTTAAAATTGAAATAAATTGGATTTTAATCTTGACCATGATGGACTATGAATTGGTGATCAACTTGGTGGTTCTCCAGTGTTTCATAGATCTTGTGTGCACATGCAGCATTGTTCAGTGTTGCTTCTTGAACATTGTTGACAATTCTAGTATTCTTTCTTCACCTTCAGATATCCTTTCAATATGAACCTAATCACATATGAAACATTTCAGTGTTCTTTCATTTCAATATTATTTTCCTCTTCCTTATGATTTTTTTGGATTGTGTCCTTTGGTTTAGCTAGAGAGCATTCTAGATATATAAAAAAAAAGTACAACCTATAACCTTATTATTTCTTTTTTCCTACTTCCACTTTTTATAAAAATCATCCCAATTCTTTCCTTGGTTCTCATAATAATATTTATCCTTTTGAATTGCCTCATCTACTATGTGGGGATCATTTTGATATGATTCATGTATTAAAGTTGCAACCCATCAAGGAAGCGGTTCACCTTCAACTAACATATTTCTTTAAGTTACCAGGGAAAGGAGGCTCATCCTTTGGGATTTATCAAACCCATCAAATTAAATGATTTCCACTTCAAACCCACTCAGTCATCATTCAAATCCACAACCCACAGAAAAGGCAATAGTGGAAGGTTTGAAAGGTGTAGCCGTTTTGGTCGTAATGGGCAACACTGCTATGGGCCCTAGGGCTGCCCCAAATTGGTTCAAGGCTTAACACCTGAAGATGGTGGTTTTGAGGGGTAACCAAGAATTTAATTTATTTTGTGGTTTATTGCTATTAAAACACCCCAAAACCCTAATGTAATCAGTCATTTGTAATAATTATTCATTTTATTGTCATGTACAATATTATAGCATAACTTCTAGAAATATTTTTAACATCAAAATTTCACGCATGCAAGCTAATCTCACCATAGGATTTTACACCATAATTGTGGCCACTGGCCAGATTAAAAACTCTTGGTGAATAGTCACGCCCCTACTGATCATTCCCTCATGGTCAGTAGTATGACTCTTCTAGTCTAAAATGGCGGTTTTGTTTTTTGGGACTACAATGTTTCATCTTGGATGATTGGGAATTTGAGACTCATAAAATTGATTCTTATTATGAAGATGCCCATCGGGGTTTCCCAATCTAGCATTGAATCAAACAGTCAGATAGGTCCTATCATCTTTACCCTTGTTATTCCTGGCATTAGAATCTACACATAGTACGTAACTATTTTGGTGAGATTACACCTACATTATGCTCTTTCTTTAGTCATGTTGCAAGAAGTTTTGCAGGGCTATGCGCTCACCGAAACCACAACAATAGGAGCATATTTAGATGGTGAAGAAGAAAGTATACACTATGGATCGGTTGGGATTTTGGCTCCAAATAGTGAAGCAAAAATAATTGACCCTGATTCTGGGACTCCTCTACCTCCAAAAAAAAGAGGATAATTGTGGCTTTAAGGTCCCATTGTTATGAAATGTATTGCTTCTTAAACAATCTTTCCTTCATAAAATGAAAATTTAATATCATGAAATGTATTTTACCATAAGATCAATGTTACAGAATTTAAATCAGTAACCAGATTGGGGCCAAGTTTCACACACTGGTCAAATGCTCTACTACTGGAAACTAAATATTCAATTAGGCACTTGTCATCATAAAATTAACGATTTTCATGATAGTATGTGTTGGGCCTTAGTTTTGGTCTTATTTTGCTCAAAGAAACTTATTAATCCATCTACTTCCCATCCATTTTCCATTCATTTATTCCATTTTGACATATATTTGATATCTATTCAGGTATTTAATTTTAATTTTTCAATTTCTAAAGTTTTTATGAAAGTTTGGTTTTTAGTGCAAAATTGGCAGATTCAGAAATTCCCGTAATAGCTCTATGGTTGATGTGGTTGCAGGACACTTGGGCACGAGTTGAATGCATGGATGGACATCTTGGAAACTATGATTAAGCCACCTGTGCTTAGTTCGAACAGAACAAGCTTTATTAGGTCCATTTGGTTCTAGTCAATCATGACTAGTCATTCAGAAATCCCATAGAAATAGGGCAGTTTTGAGATTCTATGGGATTGGCCATATTTCTTGGGATAAGAATAATGAATTCGACTTAGATAGGTGGATGAGAAGTAGATGGGTTTTTTTGAGTAAAAATAGATCAGTTTGTTCACGAGACTTCTTATTTAAAGCCAAAGCTTTGATGGCTTATGTATTAGGATTATTATTGACTTATATACTTTTATATTGTGACAATTTTGGATTGAGAAGTTAATTTGAAGACTTGTGCTGTTATCATTTTTCTGTTCAATGTTATGGATGTGTGACTGAAGTTAAGCTTCTGAGATCATTTATCAAGTGTGCAAGGCAAGGGTGGAAGGGCCCCCATTCCAAGCTAAGTACACTTTCTTGTTAACTAGTTTTATTTCCTTGTAATCTGATGATTGTAGAACTGGTTTGTCAAAGCTTTATTTCAGATTGCTTAATGGTTCATGAATAATGATTGATTTTATTAGTTTATAGTTTATTCATCACTTTATCAAGTTGGAAAAACAGGTGTTCAAGTTGAGCATCCCTTCTACTAAAATGATGAATCACAACTAGTTTCTTTGGTTTGCATGCAAGTAGTTTCTTATTGTGATTTTGAGTATTGAGATGAATAAATTATGATGAAATAATTTATGTGTCTCTTAAGTTAAGAGCTTCTTTCATTAACAATTTATCCATCTTAAGTTCTTGATTTTAATCTCTTATTCATTAAGTGATAGTTGAGGCAAAGGTGGACTTCTTGAGTCAAGAACCATCTCAATATTTTTCCTCTACTTTGAACAAGTTGAATTAGAGTTGTAGGATGTATTTCTTTTGAATAAATTATCTTTCAAGGTTTGATTATATCTGATCTTCACATATAGTGAACTTGCCTCAAAGCATAAACAACCCGGATTGATAATAAATAATTGTGTTAGTTTAGGTACATAAATTAGCTCAACATTTTGGCGTCGTTGCCGGGGAGGCAAATATCGGCATAGTCAATAGAAAGAAAAAAAAACAAAAACAGTAGTTACACTTTTTCAGATATGTTTCTTTATGCCTAGACATAGAGATCCTCAAGGTAGATTTATTAAAAACCCCCCACAAATAGAAAGAGGATCATCAAACACCCCAGTTACTGGTAATCCAATCATTGAGGAATTGGCAGAAAAACAAAGAAGTGGACAAAGATTAACTTTGATTGAGAGGCAAACTTTGTTAGCTTGAGAAGCAAAGCAAAAACAATCTTCAACTTCTGGAAAAAAAAAAGAAATTATCAAAGGAAAACAATCTCTATTTCCATCCATAAATCCTCCTATCTTCGACCAACCTCAAACTCCACTTAAAATTGAAACAAATCAATCAATGGCAGAAGAGGGACATGGATCTGTTATTCTCACTCCTGAACAACGAGCTGCATATGAAAGACAACAAGCAGAATGGAGAAGAAAGAGAGAAGAGGATGCAAAACAAGAAAATGATAGAAAAATAGAAAATGATCGAAAAAGACAAGAAGATGAGACTACTTTTGGCTTTCCAATAATAAACACAAGTGCAATATTAGGAGAAGAAGTGAAAATGAAAAATATTCCACCTTCTGTATTGCCAAATTTTTATGGAATGTCCACAGAAGATCCTGATGCATTTATGTTTGAATTTGATATTCTATGTAGAACATATGGATACACTGATGACATTCATAAACTTCGTCTTTTCCCTGCAACATTAGAAGCAGCAGCTTTGAAATGGTTTATGGGTTTAGGAGAACAAACAATAGCTTCTTGGGATGATATGAGATCAGTCTTCCTTAAAAAATATCAAGCTTATTGTAGATCTAGAGATTCAAAGGAAGATATTTTCAGAATGACACAACAAGAAGATGAAAGTTTAGAAGAATATTTGGAAAGATTTTTGTATAATCTACAGAAATCTAAACATCACTCCCTAAATCAAGAAACCATTCGAACAATCTTTCTCAAGGGTATAAGGGATGAATACCTTGACATCTTGAATGTGATGGGTAAAGGAGATATTTCAAACCTACCATTCGATGAGATTGTTGACTTATGTCAAAAATATTCTAGAGGAAGAGCAAAAACAGGAAGAAGAGAAGTAAGTTCAAAAGCAGCAAAGTCAGCTGCAGGAGGGATAACAAGAGCTGAAATAGGAAGTTTATTGGAGAATTTCAAGACAGATCTTTTAAGTACATTAGGGACACAAGTAGATGTGCTAAAGGCAAATAAGAGGAAAGAAGAACAAGACCAAGCTTTAGCAATCTTTTGTCCCAAATGTAGAAACAAACATCCATTAAGAGAATGTCCTTTGGATAGTGTTAAGAGTATTCAGGTTTGTGGTCTTTGTACAGAAAAGCATTCCACATAAAATTGTCTAAAATTGAAAGAATTACAAATGAATTCAATGGAAGAAGTGCCAGGAATGGAAGGTTTTTATTATGTAGCACCACGAAGACCATGGCAACCTAGGATGCCTCAACAAAATCAACAACAATTCCCTCAACAAAATTACCTCTATCCACCTCAAAATCCTTGGACCCCTCCAATGCCATGGCAAGCTTGGCCTCCACAACAATATCCACAAAAACCTGCACAAGGTTGGAGAGGATATGGTTATGGAAACCAGCCACCTCAACAATATCAACAACAATACCAGCAACAATACCAACAGCCATTTACATATCCACAATATCCACAATCCATACCATTTCAACAACAACATTCTGCATATCCACAATCCATCCCATTTCCACAGCAGAATCCTCCACCGTTGTTGACCCAACCACAACAATTACAGCTACCCACAAATCAACCCAGACCAACTCAATTACCAGCCCAACCAATTGCAAATCCGAATAATAAGGTGGACAAGGCTGCATACACTGTAGAGGAAGCAACATGTTTTCCCACATATTCAATTCTTCCTCTTAATGAAGTCCATCTAAGGTCTGGAAAAGTGCTTAAAAATGATTCTCCTCCAATTATAGAAGAACCAACCGAACAAGGAGAATCACCTGAAACATCACAAACTAAGATACAAATTCAGAAAGGAACAAACATTACAACACAAACACCACCTTATCCTGAAAGGTTAGTGGAACAACAAAAAGAAATAACCCTTCCCGAATTTGATATTTTAGATGAGTTAAAAAATGCTTATGTAAAAATTCCTTTGTTGAAGGCAATTAAAGAAATACCAATATATGCTAAAACAATAAAGGAATTGTGCATTAAGAAATCACAGAGAAAGAAAAAGGATCCTACTACAATCCAAGTCATTGGTAAACTAGCAAGTCTCATGTCTACACAGACCATGGTAGAAAAATATATTGATCCTGGTATCCCTATGGTTACTATATCAATAAATAATTTCTCAGTACCAAACACATTAATAGACTTGGGAGCAACTATAAATGTAATGACAATGGAGACAATGAAAACTTTGCATTTGAGCAACATTAGATCAACTTCTACAATTTTAGAACTAGCAGATAGATCTAAAGTTGTTCCTGAAGGAATATTGGAAGATATCATAGTCTCTTTGGATTCATGGGAGTATCCTGTTGACTTCCTTATTCTGCAACCAAAAACAAATTTGGGAGGACATCCTCTAATCTTAGGCAGACCATGGTTAGCTACCGCTGATGCCTTTATAGGATGCAGATCAGGAAGCATGATTATTTCACATGGAGATGAAAGGAAACATATTTCTCTTTATTCACCTACACAGTCAACTTCTTTAGAATCAGTACTTGAAGCTCAAGAAAAACAGCAAACTAAATCAGTTTTAAGTATAAATAAATTCTTTGATTTAAGAGAAGAAGAAGAGAATGAAGACTTAATGGATCTTTTCATTTCAGAACCAAGTATTTCAGAGCAGCTTAGAAAAGTCTAGTATGAAGCTGCAAATAACCTTTTGAATCAATGTTTTTAGGAAACCTGTACTGTTCAAACTTTGCGAAATTCTTTTATAGACATTTTTCCTGTAAACACAATCTCCAATCCAACAATAAAAACAATTGAGGTAAGTCCTGGAAAACATTTAAACATTGGAAATGAGTTGCAATCAGCACAAGAGCAAGAGCTAATTGCATTATTACAGAAATATTCAAAAGCTTTTGCCTGGGATTATACTGACATGCAAGGAATCCATCCTAACACATGTGTCCACCACATCTATACAGATGATCAAATCAAACCTGTAAGACAACCTCAAAGACAAATGAATCCCATGATGAAAGAAATAGTGAAAGAAGAACTGCAAAAATTGTTAAATGTTGGATTCATCTATCCTATTTCAGATAGTCAATGGGTTTCTCCACTGGTTATTGTTCCAAAGAAAAATGGAAAGTGGAGGGTATGTGTGGATTATCAAGAACTAAACAAAGCTACACTCAAGGATCATTTTCCTCTACCATTTATTGATCAAGTGTTAGACTCATTGGCTGGAAAGAAATTCTTCTCTTTCTTGGATGGGTTTAGCGGGTACAACCAGATTAGAATAGCAACAGAAGACCAAGACAAGACAACATTCACTTGCCCATGGGGAACCTATGCATATAATATTTTGCCATTTGGTTTATGTAATGCACCTGCAACTTTTCAACGAGCAGTACTTGCAATCTTTGCTGATCTAATTCATGAATGTGTAGAGGTTTATATGGATGACTTCACAGTTTATGGAAACACATATAATGATTGCCTAAATAATCTTGAGAAAGTGCTGAAACGATGCATTGAAACAAATTTGTCATTAAGCAATGAGAAATGTTATATAATGTTGACAGAAGGAATAGTTTTGGGACACCATATTTCTTCTTCAGGAATTAAAGTGGATCCAGCAAAAATTCAAGTCCTAGTAAACTTAATACCTCTTACAACATAGAAAGAGGTAAGAAGTTTCTTAGGTTATGCAGGCTATTATAGACGATTCATTGAAAACTTCAGTAAAATAGCCCAACCTCTGTTTAAATTATTAGCAAAAGATATTGAATTTCACTGGACAAATGACTGTCAAAATGCATTTCAAAATCTGAAAGAAAAATTATCAGTTGCGCCCATTCTCCATGGACCAAATTGGTCTTTGCCATTTCATATATCAACTGATGCATCTGATACTGCAATAGGTGCCTCCCTTGGACAGAAAGAGAACTTATTCAATTATGCAATATACTTTATAAGCAAGAATCTAACACCTGCAGAATTGAACTATACAGTCACCGAGAAAGAAATGTTAGCTGTTATACATGCAGTAAACAAATTCAGACATTATATAATAGGATATCAAGTTTTCATTCATACAGATCATTCAGCAATCAAATACTTGATGAATAAACCCATAACTAATGGAAGAATAACAAGATGGTTACTGTTATTGCAAGAATTTAATATCACAATACAAGACCGGCCAGGCAAGGAAAATCAAGTGGCTGACTTTTTGTCCCGCATACATTCACCCAATGATCCAAATCCAGTTGCAGATAACTTTCCCGATGAGCACCTGTTTGCTATCACAGTAAGAACACCATGGTTTGCAGACATTGCAAACTATTTATCTTCTGGAAAGTTACCAACCCAATTCACTAAAAAGCAAAGACACAAAATTGTTAGAGAGAGTCCTAGGTATAGTTGGGTAAATGGTGATTTATTTTATACTGGTTCAGATTTGATAATTAGAAAATGTGTGCGAGAAGATGAAATATTAGATATTCTAAGGGCATGTCACGATGAACCATGTGGTGGCCATTTTGCAGATAAACGAACAGCATATAAGGTGCTGCAACTGGGCTACTACTGGCCATCCATCTTCAAAGACTCTAAGAAATATGTCCAGCAATGTGACAGTTGCCAGAGAATAGGGACACCAATTACAAGAGATGAGATGCCGCTGAAGCCACAGGTCCTCATAGAACCATTTGAGCAATGGGCACTTGACTTTGTTGGACCCATCAATCCACCATCAAATGAAAAGAAGTACATCTTAGTATGTACAGATTATGTAACCAAGTGGGCAGAAGCTAAAGCAGTGAATAGAGCAACAGAAGATACAGTGGTCACCTTTCTTTTTGAGGAAATCTTTGTCAGATATGGAGTACCTAGACAAATTGTAACAGATAAAGGAACACAATTTACATCAAAACTGGTACGAGATCTAACAGAGAAATACAAGATCAAACATAGGAAATCTACACCATATCATCCTCAAGCAAATGGACAGGTTGAATCAACAAATAAAGTCCTAGAAAATATCATGACAAAAACAGTACAGCTGAACAGAAAAGATTGGTCTGAAAAATTACAAGATGCACTATGGGCCTATAGAATCACATGGAAGAATACAACTGGTTTTAGTCCATACCAGTTAGTATATGGGAAAGAGGCCTTATTGCCTATAGAGTTTCAAATACAAACATACAGACTAGCAGCTGAATTAGGACTAGACCTGACAGAAGCACAACAGCAGCGGATCATGGAACTGAATCAGTTGGATGAGCATCGTCAACAATCCATAGAACATACTACATTGGTGCAACAACAAAGAATGAAGTGGCACGACAGATATATCAAAACAAAGACATTTTGCAAGGGAGATTGGGCATTACTTTTTGATTCCAAGTTCAAAGATTTCAAAGCAAAGTTCACAACACACTGGCTAGGCCCGTATGAAATTGAGGAAATCTTCGACAATGGAGCAGTCAAAATCAAGAGAATTGACCAGGACTCCACCTCTTTTATAGTGAATGGACATAGGCTCAAAGTTTATAATAGGCCTATCAGTAAAGAAGCATTTATGAAACAACTGATAGAAGATACAGAACTGGAAGTCATGGCACACCAGGCTCAGCCATCTTCCAGTCCTGTAGTTGAATAAAAAAAAAAAAACATTAAAAAAAATATATAATAAAAAAAAAAATATATATATATATATATATAAAAAAACATAAAAAAAAAATTTTGTTTGCTAGTGAAAACCAGGCAACTGGCACTAAGCAAACATGAATTCATAGGGGAAAACCAGGGCAACTTGGACTCTATGAATTGCTTTTTCTTGTTCTACTGTTCTCACATAATTTCAATACAGGTACTCTCCATCAACAACTGACTTGAGGACAAGTCATATCTTTAACAAGGGGGAGACTTGTATTAGATCTTTAGCTAGAAAGCTGAAGTAGAGAAGGAACTTGTATTGTTAGCAGAGGGACCTGAAAGAAGAAATCAATACAGAGGGACCTGAGAGACCTGCCAATGTCAAAACAACATGTGCATATTATGTAAGCAGTGCAAAGAGACCTGAAACAAAGAATCATTACAAAGGGACCTGATTTTTCAATTCAAGAACCAGAGCATGAAGAACAAGGAGCAGCAATAAAATTTACTTTTTGATTCATCTACAACATCTGATTTCATTCCACCTGTACAAACATCATCCAGGGAAGTATATGTATAGTCATTTTGTACTTGAAATTCAAATTTTGCTTAGGAATTTTTAGTTTTTGTTAAGTTAAAGTTAGTACCTGAGGATATTCATTATTCCTTATACATATCCTATATTCATAATACCCCTATACATATTCCATTTCATTCATACACATTTCCTATACATATTCCCTATAATCCTAAGTATTTTTCTTTAAGAGCAAAAGACCAAGCTAGGACAACTTTTTCCATCTGCATATACAAATCAAGCATTAGTATGGTGATGATTTTAAACATGACCTAAGATGGTCATTTTAAAATCATAAAGGTGTGCATATAAGGCAAAACAAATAATGCGCTATATTAAACTATATACCATAGTGTAAATAAGGAATGCGTTAAAACCATCTATATAAAATACAGCGCAAAGGATATAAGGTTAATACATATGGTATATAAAATCAACGCGCATATGGTATAAGGATAAGCGAAGGTATATGGCGCATACAAAATGAAGGACGGGCACGATTGTTATGATCTGGCGGGCTTGTATGATTGACAGGTTATGGTGAAATGATAATTGCATATACAATGCAGGAGTATCATTGCACGTATAAACACACGGCGGAGGTAATAGTTCATGCGTATCATTCAAAATAACACATGACGGTGGCAATGATACGGGTATATCATTCAAAATAAAACGCGTTGGTGGCAATGATACGTGCATATCATTCAAAAAAATAGCACACGACAATGGAAATCATATGTGCATAGCACACGGTGGTGACAATACGGGCATATCATTCAAACATAGCACACGCCGGTGGTGGCAATACGTGTATATCATTTAAACATAGCACACGGCGGTGGCATCCTCATGACACAGTCGGGCGACTGGTCAAAGAGGACAGCCATACCAACTACGCATCATAACACCAATAGGCACAGTACAACCATGAACTTGGTCAATTCATGACCGTTTATACCTCATTCCTCATTGCCAGAGCTCAGAAGGAAGGCGTTTTGAAACAAAACATCATTCCGGAGAAGAGAGAAGGCGTTTGAAGCAGCAAAATAGTGACAATCACTCCGGAAAAGCAAGAAGGCGGATTTAAGAAAGGAAATCGCTCCGGGTTCAACGATCAGAGATAGCAGATTTTCAGGATTAAGTCAGGTAACAGTGAAGTTCATTTACACTCAGCGATTATGGGATATTGCTTGTCATTAACTTTTAGATCCTTTGCTTTGCCACCAGCTCAATTAACCGAAATAATATGGATTTGGAGCGCCCGGTTACACTCCACGCGCTCGTTGACAGTCAGGTAACTACAAATCCGTGATTATCTCCAGATTGACAGTACTTACGGATTGTGGATAGATTTTGATGCGCAGCATTTTGATGGAAACTCATTGCATGAGTAACACGTTAAGAATTTTAACGGAATGCTGTGATTGAAGTGGCATGGCAGTGGTTGTTGACTAATTGCGCACTAAACCGTGTTCTGCTGAGTGAATTGTGCGCATTAATATTTTAACAAACAGTTAACATGAAAACGAAAAATGCCATAAACACTTGCTGCCACTGCATTTTTGTTTTTGTTTTTGACTAAAACATAGGAACGAATGCCGGATTGTCAAAATGAACTGTGGTTTCCAAAGGGAGTCGGGTTGCTGAAGCCGTGTTCATATTTGGCTGAGGCCGAGAGTTTTTTTTGCATTTTTATGGTTTTTATGCTGAGTCTGCAAGCAGAAATTTGTGCAAATGCCCTTGCTTAAGCCGAAAACATTTTGGAAATTTTGATGAGGCCGAGAGCACTCTTTAGTTTTTATTTTATATATACACAGTAAATCATGTTTTTTTTTGTGTGATGAGTAAACATGGTTATTGCTGCGCATGTATTTAATTTAAAAAACAGAGACCAGTGTATTAACAGAAGTATACAGGTGTTGTTTGCATTAAAAAGGGAATTCAGATAGTGCTATTACAAGGGAATATATCAGAGGTTAAAAAGGGCAGAGTTGAGTTGAGTCAGAAGAGGAAGGTAAGCTTCTTTGCTTACTAAATTTCATTTAAAAAAAAACGATAGTCATAAATTTTTATTAAAATGAAGTTAGTGACAGCAGAGGCCTACATTGATTGGTTTACAGAAACAATGACAAACAGGGTAGAGCCAAAATTTCAAATAGAAAGCTGGGGAAAAGAGACTATAGAAAAAATTTATCAGGCAGGGATGATAGGCTTCTTACAGAAATTTAATAGCCATTCTGAGGAGATAACCAAAGATTTTATAAAGAATTTCAATCAAGACCAGACTCGAGTAGGAGAAATCATTGTTCCGGTAACCCAAGAATACTTGTCCAAAGCTTTAGATTTGCCAATGTTAGGGGAGAAGTATTACAAAGGGCTACACTTCAAGGAGAAAGCATGGACTTTCTTCCTTGAGAAAAACCGGAAGGGAACATTTGATAGGACAAAAGGTATACCCAGGGAATGGTTTAATGAGCCATGGGGAGAATTGGTCTTGATCATCCAAAAGTTTTTGACTTGTGACCGAGGATATAGTGTTGCCCATTTATATCATGTTAAACTTCTACAACACATTAAGGGAGAAGATAGGATTAATTTACCTTATTTCCTATATAAGAGCCTCTTAAGAATGATTGAAACAGCAAGACATGAAAACAGGCCTAAGGCAGGACAGATGTATCATCAAGGATTGATTAAAATCCTAGTTGAGTATCAGGTGAGATTACAGGGCATAGTGTGGAGAGAATTCATGATTAAAAATAATTTTACTGAACAGATTAAAGAGGTACAGGATAAAACAGAGCAGGAAAGTAGAGGATTGATGAATTCACCCTTATATCCTAGAACAAGAGCCAAACAGAAAAATAACATGGCCATGGAAAATGAAATATCTGTGATGTCTATTCCCAAAAGATTTACAAATAAAAGTCCCATTAATTTAGACAAGGAAGAAGAAACATATTTTCCAAGACCACAAGAAGAAAATAACATTCCACAAGAAGAATTTGAAAGGGATTCTTCATATGATGATGAAGCAGCAGCATCATTAATGAAAACAACCCAAGATTTTGAAAAAGAAATCAATGATGGAAAAATCAGGGATTTAACTGACCAATTAGAAATTAGCAAAATTGTGGAAAAACAATTAAAAGAAGAGAACAAAGAAAACAAGAAAGATAATGCTAAATTGGTCAAAACAAATGAAAAATTGAAAGAAGAGTTGGGGCGATTGAAAAGGAAAAATGATCTAATTTCTAAACAAGCATTTAAGTGGTTGAAGGAAAAGAATATGTGGCAGGCCAAGTATGAAAAACAGAAGGTCAAAGCATCTTTGTTCAAGGAAAGACATGACACAGGTTTGGATTGTTTGGCAAGGGCAGCACAACAGGAGGCATCTACAGGTACAACATCTACTTCAGAAAGAAGAAGGTCAAAGAGGAATAGGCAAGCATGGGGACATGCTTGATGATAAGCAAGGGAGAGATGTTGGGCCTTAGTTTTGGTCTTATTTTGCTCAAAGAAACTTACTAATACATCTATTTCCCATCCATTTTCCATTCATTTATTCCATTTTGATATATATTTGATATCTATTCAGGTATTTAATTTTAATTTTTCAATTTCTAAAGTTTTTATGAAAGTTTGGTTTTTAGTGCAAAATTGGCAGATTCAGAAATTCCCGTAATAGCTCTATGGTTGATGTGGTTGCAGGACACTTGGGCACGAGTTGAATGCAAGGATGGACAGCTTGGAAACTAGGATTAAGCCACCTATGCTTAGTTCGAACAGAACAAGCTTTATTAGGTCCATTTGGTTCTAGTCAATCATGACTAGTCATTCAGAAATCCCATAGAAATAGGGCAGTTTTGAGATTCTATGGGATTGGCCATATTTCTTGGGATAAGAATAATGAATTCGACTTAGATATATGGATGAGAGTAGATGGGTTTGTTTGAGTAAAAATAGATAAGTTTGTTTCATGAGACTTCTTATTTAAAGCCAAAGCTTTGATGGCTTATGTATTATTCTTATGATTATTATTGACTTATATACTTTTATATTGTGACAACTTTGGATTGAGGAGTTAATTTGAAGACTTGTGCTGTTATCATTTTGCTGTTCAATGTTATGGGTGTGTGACTGAAGTTAAGCTTCTGAGATCATTTATCAAGTGTGCAAGGCAAGGGTGGAAGGGCCCCCATTCCAAGCTAAGTACACTTTCTTGTTAACTAGTTTTATTTCCTTGTAATCAGATGATTGTAGAACTGGTTTTTCAAAGCTTTATTTCAGATTGCTTAATGGTTCATGCATAATGATTGATTTCATTAGTTTATAGTTTATTCATCACTTTATCAAGTTGGAAAAACAGGTGTTCAAGTTGAGCATCCCTTCTACTAAAATGATGAATTACAACTAGTTTCTTTGGTTTGCATGCAAGTAGTTTCTTATTGTAATTTTGAGTATTGAGATGAATAAATTATGATGAAATACTTTATGTGTCTCTTAAGTTAAGAGCTTCTTTCATTAACAATTTATCCATCTTAAGTTCTTGATTTTAATCTCTGATTCATTAAGTGATAGTTGAGGTAAAGGTGGACTTCTTGAGTCAAGAATCATCTCAATATTTTTCCTCTACTTTGAACAAGTTGAATTAGAGTTGTAGGATGCATTACTTTTGAATAAATTATCTTTCAAGGTTTGATTATATCTGATCTTCACATATAGTGAACTTGTCTCAAAGCATAAACAACCCGGATTGATAATAAATAATTGTGTTAGTTTAGGTACATAAATTAGCTCAACAGTATGCATAGTCAATTTTAGTATTAACCTTTTCTAGAGAAAACTCTACTCTGAAAAGATACACCTCATTTAACTACCCACTATTCTAAAACAAGCATGGTGATTTAAACTTATTCATCAATTTTGCATGCATAATATATGCCAGGATGGTGTTCTGTTCAGGTCCTTTTTACTCCTTAAACCCTCTATTCCCATTTCTCCCACAAAACTCTATGGCCCCATTTACAATTTCCTTCCTATTTCCCCACTCTGGGTAACATATATACTTAAACTTAGCTTGATGTTCCTGAGAAAATTATTTCTTTTAGACCAGAAAAATTCTTGAAGATAAGGATTGTGGAGAAATGTTGTTTCCTTTTAATAACGAAATCTTTAAGGGTGAGATGACACACCTTCAATAGCTGATTTTAATTTATTGTAGGGTTTTTGATAAATAAGTGAAACAACGGTATTTAGCAGGATGAATAGTTTACATTATGATCATTTCCTTCAGGGCTCATTATTCTACATTTTTACCTCGTCATTTATTTTACTGTAGGTTATTTGAACAATCCAGAAGCTACTACTTCTGCTCTGGATGTGGATGGCTAGCTACGAATAGGTGATCTTTGTTACATTGATGATGATTGCTACTTCTTTGTAGTGGATAGATTGAAAAAGTTGATCATATTGGAAATTGATAGTGCCAAGTCATTGTACCATCGAGATTCGCCGATATTCGTACTTAGTTAAATATTTTAAGAATGAAAATTGGCTAAATGGAAAGTAATCTCACTAGTAGCACAGGTAGGCTTTAAACATTTATGATCCATTCTTATATTTTGAGCAATATCTTAAAGAAATTAGAAATCACAATTCCAAGAGTGATCTGGTTAAACTCAGACTTAAACACCAACTCTAAAATTACTGTAAACATACTGAATTGCTCATGTTAAATCAATACTGTATTAAACCATCTAATACAAGAAATAGACAATCAGGCCTTTTTTTTAGCATTTTTTAAATTTGACAACTTTGATTTTGAACTGCATATGCAGAAATACAATATGTTTGTTTCTCATATTTTCTGTGCAGCACTTGTAGTGATTACATTAGTTGTTTTTGTCCCAGCATATGCACTTGCGGCTTTATTATTAACCACCCAACATAATACTTAACCCATATTATGTCATGAACCCTTTATAATAAACAATTTATCAACACGCTCACCATTGAATATCAAAACCACATATGAACGTCATCGGACCCACAACTTACCTCATTAACTATCTCGCCCATCCAACGGTCGCTGGCTTATCGCATTAGCTCTGATGATCCAACGATCGTAAGGAGTTTTCGCATTTTTTTTCCTTTCGGGGTTTACTTGTCCAAAATCGCAAGATGAAAACGGTTTTTGGATACCGCTCCTGAATGCGTGTCATTCGAAGACTGTCATCGCGTTTTTTTGACAAAATTTCTTTACCGCTTTTACACAGCGCGAGACAACTGGTTTTCTGGGTCGAAACCACCATTAATGTTACTCAAGGTTCCGGCTCCACTGCTCTATCACTATAATTTGACCTTTTTTTCAGAGACCCCTCGCTATATAGCGATCAATTGATATGCATTCCATGACTCCTCAGGCTATTGCTCTACAGGAATTCCGATACACCATTGCTATTTTCATTTCCACAGATTGTGATAGTCGTAACTTCGCATTAACTCAATGCAAAGCTTTACACTGCAGGTCCTGTTCAAAATTCGTCCTCTCCACCTAATTACTGCGAATCGATTCAAGCCACCATGTGGATTGAATCGAATGATATGGCTTCAATTTAACCAGAGTCTCGTACCCAAAGTTCAGACACTGTGATATTGCTTGCGTCTTTCAATACAGGACCAAGTCTCATCGATTTTGTTAACGAACCCTTCACTCAGAGCTATACGCATGCAATTCATAATCAAAGGATGAATTCAATACGTTCTATTTAATACAGGTGCATATACATAACGACATTTTCTATTATTATAATCCAGCAGACATGGGTCAATTTTAATCGATCTCAATTAATTCCAGCCAACAGAGTTCCACGCAGATTTAGAATGTTCAAAAGCCAAAGACCAAGATTACATTTCCTCCACAATATAATCGCTCAGGAAAAAGGAGCCGAACACTCCTTTCATATATTGAACACATAACTTCGATTCACATTAAATGTCTTACCCAGAAATTCAGTCAGTCAAACCCCATACATTCAGAACCAATTTCCTCATTATATACGTGAAATTAAATACAAAACATCCACTTACAAACGGCTTGTTTCAACCTCTCTTTAAGAATTTTACAGCGTTGTCTTTGCAACATTTGGTAATGGAGCAATTGCTAGTTATTATTTTTCATTATTTAAATTCTATTTGTGAATAGTAAATAGAGTATATCTAGGACAAAATAAACATCTTAACCACAAAAATTTAATTTTTTCATGATATATACATAATTTTTTTCAAATGATAGGTAATTGACATTAAAATATTTTATTTTAAGAGAAAAATTAAAACAATTTTTTTATTATTAATATTTGTTTTAACTAACTCTCAATATTAATTCATATTAAACTATTTTATTAATAACCCACATAAAATATAATTTTCTATAGAACATTAAAATATTTTATTTTAACTATATATATATATATATATATATATATATATATATATATATATATAGATATAGATATAGATATATAAGCACACAAAGTTGATATCAACATAAATCAATTAATATTGATTTTCAAAAATTTTATTTAAATATATTATTGGTTTTTTTACTAGTATAAGATTTGAGATTTAAACATCTTAGTCACATTTTTTTCACTCTAATTATTTTACAACATATTCATTTTTCATTATGTCTCTGTTTAAAACATTTTTTTTATCAATTTTAAATGGGGCCGAGAGATTAAACATCTGAGCTCAATAAAATAAGAATATCATGTCCTGATAAAAAACATTACTATTAAATGCTACGACATAGTTCATCAACAATGGACGGATTTCATCAACACCATTGAAATCTTAGTGTGATATAATATGATTACAGGAAAATTAAAGGTTTTGAACAAAACTAGCAGTAGATCATAGACGATGCACGGAAATGACACACTTCTTCTGTATGGTCTTCACAAATCATGTTCCAATGCAACTTATGTGCAAATGTGAAAATATTAACACATTTATGGACAATTTTATATATATACCATTCTGCCATCAACACTGAATTAAAAAAAATGGATCATATATGCATGGATACCATACCATCCGTAAGGAATTTATTTTTAGTTGTAATAAAATTCCTGATCGTCAATGTAAGGTGATGAGAAACCCATTATTGATGCATATATTTATTCCCAATTTTTGCTTAGCCATCACATCCTTCACGATTTTGACATGATATCTGTAAACTAGAGATGCTGCAACCCATTTCATGAGAAAATAAGAGAAATCCATGACCAGACCAACTCTTGGTCCTCCATTGAAAAATGGATATTTATATCCACATTCGGGCACAATCACACTGGTTTTCAGGCATCTCTTTGGCTTGAATTCTGTGCATTCTTCTCCCCATATGTTCTCTATTCTTCCGATGGAATATATCTGGAATATGAGATTTGTTCCACTTTTCAACCGTTCCCCGTCAGATAACACCTCATTCCATATCACTTATAATTTATGGGGAGTGAGGGATATAGCCTTAACGTTTCAGAAAGAGCAGCATGCAAGTACTCCATATGGTTCGCCTCGCCCACCATAAATCCACTGGGATTCGATCCTCAGGTGCTCACTCCATATCACTTCCTTATAATTTATGGGGAGTGAGGGATATAGCCTTAACGTTTCAGAAAGAGCAGCATGACTCCATATGGTTCGCCTCGCCCACCATAAATCCACTGGGATTCGATCCTCAGGTGCTCACTCCATATCACTTCCTTATAATTTATGGGGAGTGAGGGATATAGCCTTAACGTTTCAGAAAGAGCAGCATGCAAGTACTCCATATGGTTCGCCTCGCCCACCATAAATCCACTGGGATTCGATCGTCGGGTGCTCACCAGTGTAATTCAGAAAAAATGTTTTGTTCCATGGGTGGATGTCAACTAAACAACCAAAAGAACTATTAGAGCGAAATGGTAGTATTGTCCTGTCCGTCTAGAATGAAGTTTTTGCACTTGTCTAGGATCACTTTATCACATAATACATGACCATCATCACCACGCAGCATGAGAAGGTTGTATTTCATGGCGAGGTGGAAGACAGATTTGTAGTCGGTTTGTAGTCGGTTGGTGAGTTAGGCTGGTAGTTAGAGGGGTAAATGAAGAAAGTCTGTGGATCTAATAATTTCAATAGTCTAATATTTGATCCAATTGTCTATTTTTAATTTTAGAGGAACATTTGTTTTCAAAGAGAAACTACATCGTAATTAAAAAAATCATTAAAAATTAACTAAATTGTAACTTTATTTTAGATCATCAAAATCCATCTTATGTCCATATTTATGAAGCTTCGGGAGAGGTCAACTAGCTTCACACTGTAAAAGATATTTGCACCTCAAGAGATTTGATCCCTCTAGATGATTGATAGACTGAAAATTAAGATAAATCTAGAGTGATTTTAAGATAAAAATTAATTTAATAAAGACTTGCATATACCATTTTAATATCTAATTTCTTAAAATCACATTAAAATAAGTCATATATTTTTCTTATTATTAATAATACTAGATTGATTTCTTACAACACTTTAATATGTAATTTAACTTTGATTTTAAAACATATTATATCATCATTACTATTAAAAATAATATTTATATTAACAATTAAGTTTTAATATGCTCCAATTAAAAAATGAAAATAGTTTAAGATTTGATGTGGTCATGGATGTAATTTAATTTATTATTCCAAATGGTTTTGATTTTTATTTGTTTAGTCACATACCTTTCACGTGTCAGGAGATCTCTAGCAAATACAAGACCACAAAAACCACTTTGAACAAGTTGTAATCAATTTGATTAATGTTAATTATAAAAATAAATAATATCTAGGTTAAATATATATACATTTAAAAAAATATGGAACATAATTCTTAATCATAGAGATTTAGCCACACTTTTATATGGATATTCTTAATATGTAAATAAACTTTGTTACAATACCATGGGATGATATGTTTACTTTTCAATACCAAATCACCGCACAACCATAACTCACTTCATATGACACTTGTTCATGTGACATTTTTTAACTAATCAATTTTTAGATGAATCTTAACCATTGGTTCGTGTATACTGCTCACTTAGATCTATGTTATCTTTAGATATACAAAGCGTCAAGAGGGATGAGATATATTTTCACTCTAAAAGAGGCTTGAATCTGAAGAGATTTGATACTTCTCAGCACTTAGTAGATCAAAAGTTAAGATAGATTAATTTTTTTGTAAGTAGACAATGTTCTAGTAATTCAAGAAAAATGTATTGTGAGTAGAGACAGTGTCATGAAACTAATGCCTCACTCCTACAAGATTTTTTGGCCACTAAGTACATAAGGAAAAGAACTGAAAATATCTGGACAAAACTAGAGGACTTCATGTCGAGAGCCCAACAGCACAAAAGCTAGCCAAAACTATAATATATCACACTCAAATCGTTTTATATTGTCATCATTAGGGGCTTGAGAAACATTACATCCATCACGTGAGCGATGGAAGGCATAATTAATATGTGATTCCATATGGGATTTTATTATTATTATTTTATTTCTATAAGGTTATTTTAATTATAGTTTTTTAATTTTATTTTCATCATGTTAAAATGTTTACATTACACTACATTGATTATTTTATTCAATTCATTTTTTTAATTAATTTTTACTTGTATTTACAAGACATTACAATACATTAGTTGTCATTATGTTACAATTCTACCATAGTGTGCTAGAGAGTGCATCTCGACGCATTATGAATATTCTAGAATATTCATAGAAATTAAATCCCTACAATTCACCTTATAAACATTGAAAATTAAATTAAAATTCTTGAAACCATATTATGAAATAAAAACACCTATCCACTTAATTAAGTTATTCTTTGGTTTATAATGCTAACCAAATTCAAGCAAACAAATATATCATTAGACTAAATTCTCGTAACATGATAGATAAACAAACTTATAATGTAGATACAGGTTAAGTGATATATGTAGTTGAGTAGGAAAAATCGTTAAGAACTTGTTCTTCTTTGTGAAAGTTCACATGTTAAAGTTAGCCATAAGAGACTACCTTATGTACATCTCATCATATATCTCTCTAATATAAAATATATGTATCCTTTCATGTATGGATCAACAGACACACTTAATTTTCATTTCCATAGTAAAAAGAATAGCAACTAATGGTCTTTTAAAAACAATATTAGTAAAATAAATACATGAATTTTGAGTAACTACTTCCAATTAATTTTTGAAAATTTGGAAGTCCAAGTGAATTCTTCCAAGCCTTACTTTTTCCATAAACTAAATATGTTTTACTCTCTATATTATTTCTTTTTTAAGGTCTCTATGGCATAGCCCTCATGCTCCACAATCTACTCTTTCCCATTTGTGATACAACCATTCTCAAATTTTCATACACTCATTTTCATTGGTAATGGCCTGACAAAATTTATACATTTCCACACTATTGAAGACAAGAACGATGTCAAAATATTTATGCAAATCTATAACATATGTGTTATCTGTGATATTTAAAAAAGGACATATTTTTGGTATGAGTATTTATCTTGTATCATATTGTCATAAGATATTTTCATGTCAAAATAAGCTTATGGTAACTTTAATTATAAGTTTAGGTATGACATCTTTACGTAGTGAATCACGTGATGTAATCAATGCTAAGTGGACTATTAAAAAATCATGAGAAATTAGTTAGTTACAACTACCTCTCATGGAAATGGTCATAGATGAATGCCTTACTTATTCTAGTTGAATCCCAAAAATGATATCTAATATAATGCCCTGCGGAAACACCTCATACATAGATAAGAAGAGTAAAGGGAGTTCCACTTGAATGGTTCATGAGGCACAATTCTTACTAAATTTTTGTAGATGGGGTAGCAAGCTAAGTGGGCTTGATTGTGGGGAAAACTCCATAATTAACCGCTCTTGATCCAGAGCCATTTTGGGATGGGTGACCTCTCGGAAAGTCTTGGTTACCGAGTGCAAGCCCTGGATGTGATGATTGATGCTCTGTGATTCATTTCACTAGTTTCAATCCCACTTCTTCACCCATATGAGCATCACGTGATGCAGTGAGTGCTAAGTGGACTATTTAAAAATCATGAGAAATTAGTCAATTACGACTACCTCTCATGGAAATGGTCATAGATGAATGACTTACTTAATGCAATTGTATCCAAAAAATGATGTCTAAAATAATGCACTACGAAAACCCTATATACTTATATACAAAGAGTAAAGCGAGTTGTACTTGAATGGTTAATGAGGCACAATACTTGCTAAGGTTTTTCGAATGGGGTAGCAAGGTAAGTGGAATTTATTATGGGGATAACTCCACAGTTAAGTGCATTTGAGCCAGAGGCCTTCTGGGATGGGTGACCTCCCGGGAAGTCCTGGTTATCGGGTGCAAGCCCTAGAAGTGATGATTGCTGCTAAGTGGTTCATTTCACTAGTTTCAATCTCACTTCTTCACCCCTGTGAGCATCACCCAATGCAATGAGTGCTAAGTGGAATATTCAAAAATCAGGATAAATTATTCATTTACAACTACCTCTCATGGAAATGATCATAGATGAATGACTTAATGAATACAGTGGAATCCCAAAAATGATATCTAATCATAAGTTCTTATCTAGTTTCTTAAATCAAAGTAGATAATCATAAGGTATTATCTAATTTTTTATTATCATGTGGACTTGAAATTTTATATATGTTTATCTTTGTAATTTTTTACTCATTTTGAAGAGATTATTCAAACAATTTCTCGAAAAACTTGAGTTACATCAATTAGAATTATGCTAATTCTTTTGATGTAGATTTATTTAAGCTTATATTGTTTTAATTAAATATAGGCATATATTGATGTTCACAAATCTACATATAAGTATTACTGAGTAATTTCAATACACGTGCTTGGTATTAGACCTTCTCATGCATCCTCGAGTTTGGATACTATATTTGTTTCTCTTTTTAGTCCTATTGGTTCTAGCTTCTACACCCTTCCATTTTTTTTTTTTTTACTCAAATTTTTGGAGTCCATATTCTCTTATGACTGTCAAACTTTAGTGCATGAAGTTTTTCATTAAATTAATATGCCAAATAATAAATCTGTCTAGCTATTTTTCCTCATCTATGGAATTTGATGAAGTGTTATTGTTGGTGTTTATTACTATCTCATATCTAGCCTAATATACACAATCTAAATATGTTTTGCTATCTACACAAAATATTTTGTTGATAAAGTTTAGTCACATGTATCATTGAAAGTGCCTCCATATATTGCATCCTTAAGATAGATCGTATTCTCACGTGGATTTTTGAGAGCGTAGTTTCCTCGATAGTATTAGCATAACATTGGGACATCTAATTGACCAATTTTTTTATTTTTTACGAAAAATGTTACCAAATTTTTACAATAAACTTATATATATTGATGCTATTGAAAATAATGTACACCATGCACATGACTTGAAAAACCAAATTGTTGATATTGATAGAGTTACAAATACTACAATTATTGATACCATTAGAATTGCAATGGAAGATATATTAAAAATATCTCCAGTCAATGACAATTTTATAGCACAAATAAATATCATATTTTGAACTTATCCCTCCACAACCACGTAAAACAACTTTTCCTAATAAATAAAAAAACAATGCATAAGTACATCATAAAAAATAAATAGAAGTTTGTCCATCCATATCCACAAATTCATCTCCTAAAATTTCACATAACCTTATAAATCCATCATGAGATGCAAAGGGAGATTAAGCAAGAGGCACATCAAGATATGATTTCATAAAGTACAAAAATATTGGATATTGTGATGGCCACATTAACATTGGTAAACAATTTATTTTAAAAATAAATTATACGTGTATTTTGAATTTTCAACATTATGAAAATTGAACCACTTAGTTATGGGTAAAAATGCGAAGTTGGGTTACACTTTTGTGAGAATCGGGGGTAGAAAACTTTTTTTCTCAATACTTCAGCCGAACTTTTATAAAATTTGAGCTAAACTATTCGAGATTTCGGTCAAACATTCGAAATTAGTTCGGCTAAACTCATTTTTCCGTTTACATTGACGTCGTACTAATGGCATCGAAAAATGGATTTTTGGCCGGAGATGGGAAAACCGACAACCAAAGTTTGGCCGAACATGTTCTTATAATTATATCGACCCACACACCTTAATAGTTTTCTTATGCACATGTGTCTTGCATCTTTGTCTCATCTCTATGAGGTGTTACTCTGTTGTGGTGTTGCTCTATTGTGAGGTGTTGCTCTTTTGCTCTGTAACGAGGTGTTGGGTCTGTGAGGTGTTGTGGTGTTGCTCTGTTGAGGTGTTGCTCTATTGTGCTATTGCTCTATTTCTCTATGACCAGATGGGGTGTTGAAGTTGCACCACAGTGACGAGGTGAGGTGTTTTTTTATAATTTTGTTCAGTTTTTTTTGTAATTTTGCTCTATTTTTTTGTAATTTTTTTTGTTCATTTTTTTTTTTTTTTTTTTTTTGCAGGGAATTTGGTCTGCACCCTTCACGACATCTTTAGCAATCTCCCAGCTCTGTCCTCATTGCGGCTTCATTTATGAATTTCTGCGAATTTCTAGGTATGAAATCCTCTGCCATTGAAATCTTTTCATTGAAATCCTCTGTGAAACATTAAATGGTTAAACATTTAACAAGAAATCAGATTTATAGTACATAGTAAATCAGTCCCGGTTGGAAAAATCACCATTGTAGCAATATTAAACATCAGATGAGGGATTTTTATAAGCAGTATAATATTTTCTTTTTTTGTTTATGTATTTCCTTATGCTTATATGTAAGAAATATATGGATCAAACAGGAAGATATAACATTGTTGTAATTCTGATAAGAATAGATGGTTCACATTATAGATATATCATTTAACAGTGAACATTATAAGGTTTTATAAAGAAGTTAACATGAACTGGAACATTATATAATCTAGAGCTTTTTCTTATTTGAAAAAAAAAACTCTAATTTCAAATTTTCATTTCAGATATGTCAGAATGATCACTAATTAGATATCTCAAAATTTTATATTCTTGCAAAAGTTATGTCAATGTCCTTTTATTATCCCAATCACAATTCTACTTTAAATAGAAACCACATTAACCATTAGATCAATATTGATAGTAATTGTATATAGAACATAGAAATAAAATGCAGAAGACAAAACTAATAAGGGAAAACCTAATAGATCTTATTCTTCTTAATAGATATAAATGTTTAGAGAAAGAGATAATCCAATATTTTACAATGATAATGGAGTCAAATTCAAGGCTTTGAATTTCAAACTGTCCTCCAAAATCCAAACAACATTTGACCGAAATATGCTCATAAAACCAATCAAAACAACCAAGTGTCACCTCTGAAATCTCTTAGGAATCCCGAATTTAAGCCTCTGCATTTTTGGTCAAGGAATGCATAGTTGAATTTCCTTCAACGTAGGAAAATAGAGGGTCTAAACCTGCAATTGATAATCCTAGAGCTTTGTTCTTTCAGCCTTCAAGAACTCGCTCAAGATTCCTCCCAAAATATCCTTCTAGAAAAAAGATAATATTTCTTATGCATGCACAATTATAGTAGTGTTAAAGGGAATTTTTTTTTATTTATATGTATTTGAGTTATGTTACACTCTTACCTATCATATCAGATAGTTTGGACACTTGAAATTCCTCCGTGATATCTCTAGTTTCTCACCTTCATTCAATATTGGGTAAAAGGTCATGGTCTTACCTTAACTTCTATTCTAATTCCCTTTCCTAACTTTGATTTTCCTTTTGACGTAGGAGATAAACCCAATAATTAAATATGATAGTCATCCCTTCTAGGGAACTTAGTATGGGTTGCTTGGTGGTTTCCAACCCTTATTATGATTTGAGGCGATGTTTCAAATATGGGAGTAACTTGTGTTTTCATGCGATGCTCGCGGACCATGGTTTCTTTTGTGGGTTATAGATAGCTTCGTTCTACCTCCCAAGAAAAAATTTCTAAAAAACATGAAATATTCCTTAAATTCCAAATGGATATATACTAAGGATTAATCTGTATACATATTTCTACCATATAAGTTCTAACGATAATTAATCACATACGTGTTAAAGTAGAATATGAAATAAGCACTTTTTACACTTGGCTTGGATCTTAGGTACATATATGGGTGGGTTTTAGAATGTGGTTCACATGAAAAGTAATAGGGAATGGATTTAGCAGAAACCTTTTATAGGATCAGGACTAAAACAATGAGAGAGAGAGAAAAACTTTTATATTCAATGTAAAACATATGCATTAACATATAATTGTGATATTTTCCCTTCTTTCCAACTTAGTGTATTCTTCTAGAAAAATTCCTTTTAATGAAGCACGTATATCTATAGTGATCCACCGATATTTGTTCACCAAAAACTATTACATTTCAAACTTGTATATCTCACAACTATGCTCATTGAATTTATGCATCTATATCTTTAAACTACTCAACGATTTTACTACACTATAGGAATCATTTCGATATATCTCCCACTTTAATGGGGTCTATCACATTTTGAGAAAAACACATTAGCCATAAAAGTTTTCCATTGAAACCAAAAGTAATTTGATACAAAACATAGGTTTTAACCTTATATAGTTAATTGCTTCAAATATATTCTTAGTAAAATGAAAAATATTCAATGTAAAACACATGCACATTAAAATATAATTGTGATATTTTCCATTCTTTCCAAATTAGTCCCTCCTTATAGAAGAATCCATTTGAATGAAGCAGATATATTCATAGTGTTCCACTGATATTTTTTCGCGGACAACTATTCCATTTTGGACTTATATATCTCAAAACTATGCTCATTGAATTTATGCATCTATATCTTTAAACTACTCAACTATTTTATTACACCTTAGGAACCACTTCTATATATCTCCCATTTTAATTGGGTCTACCACATTTCGATAAAAACACATTAGCCATAAAAGTTCTCTTTGAAACCAAAAGTATTTTGATACAAAACATAGTGTTACACAGTAATTTGTCACCGTCCCTACCATTCCCCGTCCCGCACAATGGAGGACCCATAACGTGACCTGTGAACACTGTCATGCACTGAAAACATCATCATTGCATCCCTCTGAGTATGAGCTTCATTTCCCCTTGAGACATCTCCTTGCAAAATCCATGAAAAACGGCTCTTTTTGCATTGGCGCGGGTAGACAGTTCAGTACTCGCGCCACTCAGGGAAATCCTGTAAAGAGGTCGCGCCACTTGGCGCTCTGTCATAGAGCAGCAATCGCGCCACCCATTTTAGGGGCTGTTTTTTATATATGGATGGCGGAAGTTGAGTTCAAACAAACTCACAACCACTGCCTATCTTGAGTTGGGAGGTTTGGCTACGGGAGTTCTATGGAAGGGAAGTAGTTTTGCCACCTTCTATGGAACCTTCCTTGTTGATAGGGCCCATCCCATAATAATAGGGATCCCAACTCCCTCCTTCACCATCTATAAAAGCTTGCTCAGATCCATGGCAAGCTAGTCTTGAAGTGCTGAAGCTTTGCATCTCCTATTCCCAAGTGCCTTTGTGCTGAAAAGAATCCTTCCTTTCCCTTAAGGCCCATTCGAGCAAGGAGACCATTGTTACGAGACTCTGGAGAGGTTTCCCTTTCCCCCGGCGAGCTTTGCGAAACGTGGACGACCGGAGACCCGTGCGAAGGAGGCTGCAGCGTCAGAACTTGGTTGTAACTTCTATTCGTTTACCACTTTAATAGATGACTATGATTATGGTTCCACTCCTTTTTCCATTATGTTAATGCGAGTAATGTCTTTTCTGACCGATGTTTAGTTACGTATGCTGGTTCCCATGCTTGTATCTGTTTGTTCTTTCTGTGTGCAGGTGTTCATCCACGGAGATCGTGGAAGGATTGTGATCTGCCAGGACTGAAGGACGGGGACATCTCTTTTTCAGATCGAGCGCTGGAATCCAGGTAGGTTCTTATCCCAAATCTTTCATTCGTAACTAGGAGCCTGCGTCATAGCATTGTTTGTTTGTTGCTAGACCCCTGCTGGGCTAGTAGGGATCGCCTCTGTCCGCAGAGGGGATTTACCTTCTCAACAAATTGGCGACTCCGCTGGGGATCGTCCGGTTTTCCTTGTCTCGTTTATGATTGGTTCGCTTTGATTGTTTCTCCTTGCTTGATGAACCTTCTGGGTTGGGTTCTTTCATTATTTTAGCCTTGTGGTTTGCTTAGCTTGTGTTGGTCTTTTTCTCAGGTTAGCTTGTTTTTTAGTTTTCATTGAAGAATTCGACTGGCGTGGGTTTTTACCTGACAGTCGCGCCACTTGGCGCGTGTTGCATTTGTCTGTCTCGCGCCACTCGGCCTCTGGCGCTAGTTTCAAGGCCACAGTCGCGCCACCCCTGTGACTTTTTTGAATTTCTTCAATTTTTGGCTTTCCGAGCTTGACCAATACTTTTCTTCTTGATTTCCTGATTGTTTGAGTGCATTGGAGCCTGGTTTGACTGGAATTCACCGCTATCCTTTGGTTGTTTGCCTCTATCTGTCGGTTTCACGATTTGAGCCCTAGGGCATCTAGTGGCATAGTGAATCGAGCCCTCCTTGGGAGCTTTGGTGTCTTGATTGTCCTGTCGACTTGTTGCTTAACCCTCCATGCCCTCTTAGCAGTCTTTGATTGTTTTGTTGCGTCTTTTGAGTGATTGTTCGTTCTTTCATTCAGGATTCGTTTGCCCTTGCTTTGGACCCAGATCACACGGTCCATTGGGGTGTTTTTGAGTCTTTCTTCGATTTGAGAGACTTTGGGTCGATTTAGAGATTTGGTTGCTTGCTTGGTGAGTGAATGTTGTTTGCTTTTCTCTCTTAGTTATCATTTCTCTAATTGTTCCTTTTGTTTTCAGTGCACATTAGCCATTAGACATTGAAAATTTTAAAAAAAAATATAATCTCTTTTGTTTTTTAATTAGTGCAAATTGTCATCTTTTCCGTATCACTAGTGATTAGTGTTTGAATGAAAAATGTGCAATTGCATTAGTTGCATTAGAGACATTCTTGTTTGTATTACGTTCATTTCGTTTGTATTAAAGCTCTCAACTCTCATTTAACTAGTTTTCATCGAACGAAATGTTGCATCGTGGCATATAGCTTGCATTTAGAAGACACTACATACGATAAGGCCTGGAAATTGAAACTTAATTGAAGATCAACTGTAAAATTCATTCAATTAACCTAAGGCAACATTGGAACTTAACGCAACATATTTAGAAGGTCTAGGCTAGAGACGTGTTCCGGCGTCGTTAAACCTAGCAGCTGTCGTTCGCCTATTGGCTTTAGACAGCGCTAGTACGGACTTGTGCTCCCCGTACCGTCGCGTATATAAAGGGAGACCCCTCTAGGTTTTCAATCCTTTGTCCACAGGAAGCCGAGTCTGCCGCCCTATACCCGTGATACACCGAACACAGCATTCGGGGAGACTACCTGCACGTACGGAAAGTCCTTGGTCGATTTCTGTTTCATTTTGAAACCAAGGTGTATATTGCAGTTCACGGCTATCTGGTACACCCTTTGTGCCTAGTTTTTTTCCTGAGCAGTCATTTGGTCTTTTCTGACTCCCTAAACTTGAAAAGACCGTCAAGCGCTTGTCCTTTCACGCTTGTGTCAACTCCGAAAGAGATAGAGTCATCTTTTTATCGTTTCTTGACTCTTAAAACATGAAACGGTAGGTTTTGTTTATTTTCCAATGTCGTAAAATCAATCTCCCACGATTACACACCCAGTTAGATATTGCTTGTGACTGTTTGATCGTGTGTCTTAATTCATTTTCAGCCCGTGTGTGTGTGTGCTCTCTTCTTCTAGTCTTTTGTCACGGTGGCGGAACCCTCGGTTTCGTCTACTGGTAGTCCTTACACGGACGATTCTTCAGAGGCTTCTGAGCCTTCTGTTGAACCACAGCAGCCTGTTGTTTCCGAGTTCCCTGACGGGGGACCGGTCCTCGCCGAGCAACTTTTTGGAGAACCAGTTGAGTTCAACTGGCCCTTTTCGGACCCTGTGTCTGAATTGAGATTAGGAGCTGATTTCCTTTCTCTTACATCGGGTTCACCGTTTATTGCTGTTGTTTTTCCTCCTAGTCCTCGCCGTCTTCTGCGTGATTTAACGGCAGGATCAACCATGAGTGATTCTGGTGAGGAAATTCCCGGGTCTGATGACTATCAGCGCATCCCTCGTAGATTATTTGAGGGAGACGAGTCTGAGCTGGCTACCACATCGTCAGCTGGTCCTTCTTTGCCACAGGGATACAGATCTCTGGGTCAGATTATCTCAGCTGCTGCCTCTATGGGAATATCATCTCCTGCTTCGAGGCCAGCTGCCACTACACACGGGGTGTCTCCTTCGACGCCCGTCACTTCTGTTCCCGTGCGACCCACTGTTTGTGTGGCTGCCTCTTCTGCTGTTGCCTCAGCATCTGCTACTAGATCTGGGCCAACTCCGGAGGACATTTATCTAGCTACTGTTATACCGGAGAATATCTCTCCGGAGGAGTATCGGTTGTTTTTACAGCAGCCGAACGCCGGAGCTGGACAGCTCCCCCAAGATCCTTACCGATCTTTCTTTTCGCATTATGCACAAGACGGCACTCCCGTGTATGGTTTTCCGGGTCAGCTTGACGAGCATGGGGACATTTTGCGTCTCCCTGCTCCTGAGGCCTATCTTTATGTTCAAGGTTTACCGTACAACCAGGCTCAGAACTTGCGGGCACAACCTTTCCAAGGTCAACCTGCAGGCCAACCTGGCTATCAGTACGACCCACAGGGACAGCCCAATCAAGGCTACTCTGCGGGCCAGCAAGGGCCATTCTATAATCCGCAAGGACCATATTATAACCCTGCTGGTCAACCTGCTCAGCCTCAGCCGGGGTATCAACAGGGACCGACTTATGAACCTGGGGGGCAAATCCAGCCTTCCTTACCGATGCAACCGCGGTATCCTGTTGTCTCTAACGTTGCATATCAGCAAGGACCTCTTTACGGTTCTGCTTCGGGTCAAACTGGTTTCCAGCAAGCACCTGGTCCTGTTCCACCACTGGGCCAACCGGGTCATCCGGTACAACCTGGTGTCCCGCCTCCAGGCCAACCAGCTTATTCGGTGCAACCTGGGGCTCACTTACAACCGGTTCAGCCTGCGCAACCAGCGCCACCCCCTCATTCGGGTCAACCTGTTCATTCAGGAGCGCCCCCTCATTCGGGTCAACCTGTTCATTCAGGAGCGCCCCCTCATTCGGGTCAACCTGTTCATTCAGGCCAGCCCCCTCATTTCGTTCACTCTGCTCACCAGCCTGCTCACTCAATGCCGCAGCCAAATCAACAGCTGCGCCCTACGTACCAGGCTCCGCAGGGTTCCGCTTATCAGCAGTCTACTCATCCTCAGAGCAGTTATTATCCTCATGGTCAATCTCAACCGAACTATAACCACTCTGGGGGCTCTCAGTATCCTCCTCCTCACGGTTCTAACTATGCTCAGCAGCCAAATCCAAATGCTGCTTATACAGGGCAAACGCCTAGTCAGGGCTCGAACCCTGGTTATCAGGCCCCACACAATGGTTACCAGCAATCAAATCAGTCTGGCTATACGAATTATGCCCCTCACGGTCAGAATCCTACGGGACAGAACCCCTGGGGGCAAGGATATTCACAACCATCGTGGAGCATGGGAACCGGACCTTATTCTGGGACTGGCACGAGAATTAACCCTCCATTGCCGTTCCTGGCTACCTTGGACTTGCCGGACGTTTCAAAGTTGACCAATGATCCGATTTCTCATAATCCACATTGGCCTCCGGTTCCAACCAAGATACCAGGAGATTGTCCCAAGTTTGAGGGCAAATCTGGAGAAGACCCCCAGGCGCATGTGATGACGTATCACCTCTGGTGTTCGTCTAACTCTTGGACAGACGATTCAGTTCGTTTGCGTCTTTTCCAGCGTACGCTAACAGGAGCTGCTGCTAAGTGGTACATAGAGCTGTCCCGTGGTATTTTTCAGGATTTCAACTCGTTAGCTATGGCTTTCCTCACGCATTTCCAGTTACCAGTCCGGTATGGGACTGGGACGCACCTCCTGTCTTCCCTGAAGCAGGACTCGGCCACTCACATCTCGGATCACATCCATGAGTGGCGGCGCCGTCGTCGACTGATCAAGTTTCACATACCTGATCAGATTTTGACTCACTGGTTCACCACCTCCTTTGTGAACAAAATCGCTCGGGATATCGCAATGGGAGCGTGTGTGACGGAGGAACAAGCTATCGCGCGTGCCCAGTACTTGGATCTTGTTTATTCACAATCTGGCACGCTTTATGACATCCTGCCTGATGCACCACGACCCGGAGCCAAAAAGACCCAACCCACCCCTTCCGTGGATGGTGTCATTGGTTCCGTTTCTCAAAATTCGAAGAAGTCTTCGAATGGGGAGCAGAAGGCTAATTCTTCCAACGATCCCTCTGCCAAACCCGCCTCATCCGATTCTGGTAAAACCTCGGAGGTAAATGCCGTTCAGGCCAATCCTGCGGACAAATCCTCCAAAGGGAAAAAAAAGGGCAAAGGCAAATCCAGATCTGATGCCCCAAAACCGGAATCTAAATCCAAGTTTGAGGATGGCTCACAACGTAAGCCGAAATTTCCTTGCCTCATCTGTGAAGGTGACCATTACACTAAAGATTGTCCAAGACGGTCCGAAGTCAGTCAACTTCTTAAAGGCTCAAAGGGAACTCCGGCTGTTTTAAAGGAGCCGTTTCCATCTCAGCAGACCCAGATGGTCGAACAAAGTTCATCATCTGCACCGTTTGGGTCTCAAGTTTTCATGATGAAGACTAATGCACCTATCACTATCACTACGAGGTCCAAGGATTACAATAATCAGCAGCAGGCACCCGGGAAGGCTGTGGCGGATGGACCGCCTCCCGCATCTGCTTCTGGTTCATTGGAAATTGAGAAGCCGACTCTCGAACCCGTTGTGAAACCACCTCCCAAGGGTGTTCTTCGGAAATCCTCTTATAATCCAAACGCCCGTGCCGCCCAACATTACAGTATTGTTGAGGATCTGGCCCAGGCGCCATGTGCCATGTCTGCACTTGAGGTTCTTCAAAGTTGTCCTTCACAACGGAAGGCTTTATTGTCTGCCATCGGTGGTATTGACCCCGCCGATTCGAGCCTTCTCACCTTTGATCTGGAGAATTTTACTCCCCGGCTTCCACATCAAATCGCTTTGATTATTCAAGTCAGGATTAACGACCTGGACGTTCATAGAGCCGTCGTAGATGAGGGTGCATCTACTTGTGTTATGTCCTCCGCTTGTTGGAGAGCCATCGGTTCTCCAACTTTATCGTCATCTCCCAATGCCCTTGAGGCATTTGATGGCCGGGAATCTAAACCCCTGGGAGTTCTCGAGAGTCTGGCGATTACATTACGGGGAAAAACCGTCAACGTGGAAGTAGAAGTAGTTGACGCTAAACTCAACTACAACATACTTCTTGGCCGCAGCTGGACCCATGCCATGCTCTGCGTGCCGTCTACTGTCTTTCGATTCATCAAGTTCCCTCACGAGGGCAAGATTGTGACAGTAGACCAGTTGTCATTTTTTACCTCGAGCTCCGAGAACAACGTGCCGTATGTGGATCAAATTCCGAATCCACCAGACAGCATAGGACCTGGTCTTTTCAAAGACCCGGTCCTCATGGGTATTTTCCCTGCGTCGCCACCGAATACCGCTCAAGTCAACATGTTGTCCAGGACTGATGACCCCTGGCTGATTCCTACACCTGAGCAGGTATATGAGTTTGGAGAGTCCATGCCTTTAACGCCAGTAGAGATCAGCTATTGCGAGATTGTTGCCGCATCGGATCCTCCACCTCCTCAGCATGCTCCGATGAGCATGGCTCTTGACGTCTACTCACAATCCCCCTGGCTCGGTCAGGCTGATTCGCCTGATCCTCTTAGAGAGATTTTTCCCTCAGATGAGGCTATCGTTGAAACTATGTCTCTAGAGGAGCTACCCTGGGGCGATGGGCATCATCGCTCCTCGTTTATGCCTAGCTTGGGGGCAATGACGGATTGTCTAGAGCGTTATGCTACTCAGGTTCCTTCCCCTCCTCTTCAAACGCCGATCTTGACGCATGAGGTCTTTTCGGAAGGCAATCTGAGTAACATTACTCAAACGATTCCTATCAACATCTCTGTTAAACCAGGGATTGTTGAGAACATTCATGCGGGTGTGACCTGTTCTCCTGAAGAGATCCAGGTCTATACGGAACTTTTCAAAGAGTTCAGAGATGTCTTTGCATGGTCCTACGAGGAAATGCCGGGAATTGATCCTAGTATTGTCGTGCACGAGATTCCAACCTATCCAGGTGCGAAACCCGTGCGCCAACGCTTGCGTCCCATGCATCCTCGGAAAGCCGCCGCTATCAAGGCAGAGGTTGAAAAACTTCGAACGCGGGGTTTATTTATCCTATCCCCCTTACAGAATGGGTGTCCAATATCGTCCCTGTCGATAAAAAGCAGGGTACCATTCGAGTCTGTGTGGATTATCGCGATATCAATCGCGCCTGTCCTAAGGATAATTATCCCACTCCGTTTATCGATCAGATTATCGACGATTGCGCCGGAAGTGAGATCTACTCCTTAATGGACGGTTTCTCAGGTTACAACCAGATTAACATTGCACCTGAGGATCAGCATAAGACCACATTCATCTGTCCGTGGGGCACTTTTGCATATAAAAAACTCCCGTTCGGCTTAAAGAACGCTGGCGCCACGTTTCAACGTGCTATGTCATATGCTTTTCATGATATTCGCCATATTGTCCAGCCTTATCTGGACGACTTGCCTGCCCATTCGGGTAAGCGAGAGGATCATCCGGAACATCTTCGCCAGATATTTATTCGTTGCAGACGCTACAATATTAGGCTGAATCCTCATAAGTGCGTCTTCTGCGTCGACTCTGGCCGTCTTTTAGGCTTTATAGTCTCGAAAGACGGAATTCGCCTCGACCCTCTGAAGGTTGAGGCCATTATAAATCTCCCGTCACCCTCCTCCCTTTATCAGTTGCAGAGTCGGCAAGGGAAAGCGAATTTTCTTAGACGCTTCATCCCGAATTACGCTGAGGTGGCCAAAGGATTCACTCGTTTGTTAAAGCAGAACGTTCCCTTTCATTGGGACGAAATCGCTCAAGAATCCTTTGAGAAGCTGAAGACATTGCTAGTCAATGCTCCGTTGCTTCGTCCTCCGGACTACCACCGCGACTTTACTTTGTATCTAGCCGCCGCATTAAGCACCATCGCCATGGTCTTGGTGCAGGATGACGAGAACGGTGATGAACACGTTGTTTATTACCTCTCTCGGAACCTTCTCGACCCGGAAACGCGTTACGCACATGTTGAGAAGTTGGCCTTAGCAGCCGTACACGCTGTACAGCGCTTCCGCCATTACATCCTTTTGCGCACGATCACAGTGGTTTCAGACTGCAACCCCATGACATATATTCTTTCTAGACAATTGCTGGGGGGCAAGTACTCCAAATGGATTGTCATCCTGCAAGAGTTTGATTTGGAGTTCACCACTTCCAAGTCAACGAAATCACTGGTCTTCGCGGATTTGATTTGTTCTCTCCCTACAGACTCTCTTCCTGAACACACTGAAGATCATATTCCGGACGAAACGTTGTTTCTTATTGATACTCGTGATCCTTGGTACGGGGACATCATAGTGTATCTTCAGACCGCAACATTCCGGTCTGAGTTGGATAAAGCTGCACGCCGTCGGATTCGGCACCAGTCCCAACCCTACCGCATAGTAGGAGATACCCTATATCGTATTGGAGTAGATTCGGTGCTCCGACGATGCCTCACCTTGGACGAGGCTGAGAAAGTCTTGAATGACTGCCACAGTGGCGCCTGTGGTGGACACATGTCCGGATATGCCACTGCCCAAAAGATTCTGAGGGCAGGTTACTTCTGGCCATCTATATTCAAGGATTGCATCACTGCAGTCCGAAAATGCCATCCGTGCCAGATTTTTCAGCGCAAGATGCGCGCGCCGCCGTTGCCTTTGCATCCCGTTATTACCGTCGGCCCTTTCGCGAAATGGGGCGTAGATTTTATGACGTGTAACCCTCACTCGGGCGGGGGGCATGCGTATATCATTGTCGCCGTCGACTACTTCACTAAGTGGGCCGAGGCGATGCCTACACTTGCTGCTGACGGAAGAACGGCTGCTTCATTTTTATTCAACCATGTTATTGCACGATTCGGGGTCCCTCAAGCTATCGTCACTGATCACGGTACTCATTTCCGTGATTACATGATGGCGGAGCTGACAGCTGCGTTGGGCCTGCGTCACGACAACTCAACGCCATACTACCCTCAAGGTAACGGTCAGGTTGAAGCGGTGAACAAGGTTTTGGTCACTATGCTTCAACGAACAGTTGGGATTCATAAATCCAGTTGGCATCTCCAACTGTTCTCAGCTCTCTGGGCGTACCGAACATCTGCTAAAAGTGCGACCGGATTCACACCATTCCAACTGGTGTACGGTCTGGAAGCTACTTTGCCGGTTGAATGTGAAATTCCTTCGCTCAAATTAGCTGTGGAGCTCTTACCGGATACTTCTCCTGAAGAAGAGCGTCTTCTGTATCTCGAACGGTTGGATGAAACCCGTCGTCTAGCTGCTTTGATCATCGAAGCACAAAAGAAGAGGGTCAAATCCCATTTTGATCAATCTGTTTCTCCCCGTTCTTTCATTGAAGGAGACCTAGTCCTCTTGTATGATCAAGCACATGATAAACTTGGTGCCGGTAAACTCCAGCCCATGTGGCACGGTCCCTATATAGTAAAACGCGTGTTGAAAAATGGGGCCTACGAGCTTATCGACTACGAAGGAGTTCCATTGGCGCAACCGAGGAATGGGTTGTACCTTAAGAAATACTATGCCTGAATTGATTTCTTGGTGTGGTGTGTGTACATAGGTGTGTGATTGTCATTTGTGTACATGGTGTGGTGTGTAAACATCTTTTCTGCTCCAAATGAACCACTGCTACTCTCCAAGGTAAATAGTAAAAAGTAATTTCATTTTTTACCATTGGACGTATTTATAACTTTTCAACGTTAAGATGTGTTTTAAAAGTTATTTCTTGTCAAATATTTGCATGTATTATGTCAAAAATGGATTTTACGCTTGTTGGGTATGTGCAGTGACAGGTGTTTGCGACTTAAAAGGTGGAAACGAGTTGTATTTTATACTTTTTCGGACTCGGTAAATACACGAAAAAGTCACTCTGGAGTCATCTTTCAGCTCTTTTCTGACTCTCTAAATATGAAAAGATCGCCGAAGCCCTTGTCGTTTCGATCTCGTTAAAATGGACACGAATCGACATTCACCCAGTATAAGTTTAACCCTTTTTCGGGCTGGGATGGATTGATTACGAAAAAGGAATACCCTAGCCTATTGCGACTAGGAGGTTTTTCCGGATATTGTTTTCTACCTTTTCGGATCTGGGGAACTATTTACGAAAAGGGACCTGTGGAGTTTTCTTTTCCGCTGTCTTTTCAAACTCTCTAACCATGAAAAGACGCCGAGTTCTTCCTTTGTCAGACTCGTTAAACCCTGATGACATTGGATTCCGTCGCAATGACGTTCTCCGAGTTTCTCCTTCCTCGGACTCGTTAAATGCACTAGGATGGATTCGCCCGAAGGGCGGACTTATATTACAAGCATATGCTATCCCCTTCAAGCTTGTCATCAAAAATAATTGGGGTACTCGCCAGAAATGGTGGGGGAAAAATGGAACCATCGTCGTTATTGTCGGCAGTATGTCGCTCTTGAACATGGCACTTGTCTGCATTCGTGTCGGGTTGGGGACATCTCATCTCGTTGTTTCACTTTGCTTCCATGGGTTTGGGTAATCTCTTTTGACCTCTCATCTGTTCACTGCCTCGTCGCCATGACCTTTGATCTGTTGATGTCAAATACTGCCAAGTCCATTGCCGTGCCGTTTATATGTTCAAGAGAAGTTGGCCTCTGCTAATATCAACCTTCCTCTGTTTCTCATATGATCCTAATTCACAACAAAACATTATGTTCCTCTGTCTCGTGTCGATGATGTGGGAATCATTATGGCCCACCTTCGATCAAGGTCACTTCCTGTCAACTTCAACTCATTATCCAGGAAGTTGATCTAGAGACTCCTGATGGTACCTTGGAGCCTGCATGCCTCAATGGCAGGTTCGTCGCATTCGACGTGAAGTTTACATCATTGACTTCCGATCGAATGATTCTGCGGGTGTTCGACGTCAACTCATTTATTCGCACGCCGTAGATTGTACCTGTAGTACCTTGAGGACCATTGTCATTATTAGTGGTTTCTCTTGCGTCTGTTAACATCTTTCATCATTGGCTGGTAATCAGACGATGTTCTTGCATGTTCGACATCAGCTCACACATTCGCATGCTAGAACTTGTACTTATTTGGGTCGAGATGGAGCGCAAGACCCTGGATTGTGTCTGTTGTAATCCAGGCTGCGATTGTGGATTATTATCATTATGTACATGACTCACTGATTGGATAGCTGCGACCATACCTGAGTCTATTTGTTTGATCTTAGTTGGATGGCTGCGCCCATACCCTAGATCCGGATTATAGCATACTCTGTTCGGATGGCTGCGTCCATACCATATATATACATCATGTACTTGAGATATCAGTTGTATCTTTCTGTGCAGGTTTTCCGACGGCGGGCCTTCAGTCGGACATGTTCTCGTAAAGCATTTCACCCCTCTCTCTCTCGGGCCTCATGCTTTAGGGGGCATCTGTTACACAGTAATTTGTCACCGTCCCTACCATTCCCCGTCCCGCACAATGGAGGACCCATAATGTGACCTGTGAACACTGTCATGCACTGAAAACATCATCATTGCATCCCTCCGAGTATGAGCTTCATTTCCCCTTGAGACATCTCCTTGCAAAATCCATGAAAAACAGCTCTTTTTGCATTGGCGCGGGTAGACAGTTCAGTACTCGCGCCACTCAGGGAAATCCTGTAAAGAGGTCGCGCCACTTGGCGCTCTGTCATAGAGCAGCAATCGCGCCACCCATTTAGGGACTGTTTTTTATATATGGATGGCGGAAGTTGAGTTCAAACAAACTCACAACCACTGCCTATCTTGAGTTGGGAGGTTTGGCTACGGGAGTTCTATGGAAAGGAAGTAGTTTTGCCACCTTCTATGGAACCTTCCTTGTTGATAGGGCCCATCCCATAATAATAGGGATCCCAACTCCCTCCTTCCCCATCTATAAAAGCTTGCTCAGATCCATGGCAAGCTAGTCTTGAAGTGCTGAAGCTTTGCATCTCCTATTCCCAAGTGCCTTTGTGCTGAAAAGAACCCTTCCTTTCCCTTAAGGCCCATTCGAGCAAGGAGACCATTGTTACGAGACTCTGGAGAGGTTTCCCTTTCCCCCGGCGAGCTTTGCGAGACGTGGACGACCGGAGACCCGCGCGAAGGAGGCTGCAGCGTCAGAACTTGGTTGTAACTTCTATTCGTTTACCACTTTAATAGATGACTATGATTATGGTTCCACTCCTTTTTCCATTATGTTAATGCAAGTAATGTCTTTTCTGACCGATGTTTAGTTACGTATGCTGGTTCCTATGCTTGTATCTGTTTGTTCTTTCTGTGTGCAGGTGTTCATCCACGGAGATCGTGGAAGGATTGTGATCTGCCAGGACCGAAGGACGGGGACATCTCTTTTTCAGATCGAGCGCTGGAATCCAGGTAGGTTCTTATCCCAAATCTTTCATTCGTAACTAGGAGCCTGCGTCATAGCATTGTTTGTTTGTTGCTAGACCCCTGCTGGGCTAGTAGGGATCGCCTCTGTCCGCAGAGGGGATTTACCTTCTCAACACATAGGTTTTAACCTTATATAGTTAATTGTTTCAAAGAGATTCATAATAAAATGAAAAATATTCAATGTAAAACACATGCACATTAACATATAATTTTGATATTTTCCCTTCTTTCCAACTTAGTGGACATCCTTGTAGAAAAATCCATTTTAATGAAGCAAATATATCCATAGTGATCCACTGATATTTGTTCACCGAAAAATATTCGATTTTGGACTTATATATCTCAAAACTATGCTCATTGAATTTATGCATCTATAACTTTAAACTACTCAACTATTTTATTTCACCATAGGAATCATTTCGATATATCTCCCATTTTAATGGGGTCTCTCAAATTTCAAGAAAAACTCATTAGATATAAAAGTTTCCCATTGAAACTGAAATTAATTTGATACAAGAGATAGGTTTTAACCTTATATAGTTAATTGATTGAAATATATTGTTAATAAAATGAAAAATATTCAATGTAAAACACATGCAAAATTAACATATAATTGTGATAGTTTCCCTTCTTTCCAACTTAGTCCATCCTTCTAGAAAAATCCCTTTTAATGAGGCATATATATCCATAGTGATCCACTAATATTTTTTCACCAACAACTATTCCATTTGGGACTTATATATCTCAAAACTATGCACATTGAATTTATTCATCTATATCTTTAAACTACTCAACTATTTTATTACAACATAGGATTAATTTCGATATATCTCCCATTTTAATGGGGTCTATCACATTTCGAGAAAAACACATTAACCATAAAAGTTTCCCATTGAAACCAAAAGTGATTTGAGACAAAACATAGATTTTAACCTTATATAGTTAATTGTTTCAAATAGATTCTTAATAAAATGAAAAATATTCAATGTAAAACACTTGCATTAGCATATAATTGTTATATTTTCCCTTCTTTCCAACTCAGTGGACATGCTTCTAGAAAAATGCCTTTTAATGAGGAAGACATATCCAGAGTGATCCATTGATATTTTTTCATCAACAACTATTCCATTTTGGACTTGTATTTCTCAAAACTATGCTCATTGAATTTTTTCATCTATATCCTTAAACTACTTAACTATTTTATTTCACCATAGGAATCATTTCGATATATCTCCCATTTTAATGGGGTCTATTACATTTCGAGAAAAAGACATTAGCCATAAAAGTTTCTCATTGAAACCAAAAGTGATTTGATACAAAACATAGGTTTTAACCTTATATAGTTAATTGTTTCAAATAGATTCTTAATAAAAAGAAAGATATTCAATGTAAAACACATGCATTAACATATAATTGTGATACTTTCCATTCTTTCCAACTTAGTGGACATCCTTCTAGAAAAATCCCTTTTAATGAAGCAAATATAGTGATCCATTGATATTTTTTCACCAACAACTATTCCATTTTGGACTTATATATCTCAAAGCTATGCTCATTGAATTTATGCATCTATATCTTTAAATAATCAAGTATTTTATTTCACCATAGGAATCATTGCGATATATCTCCCGTTTTAATGGGCTCTATCACATTTCGAGAAAAACACATTAGCCATAGGAGTTTCACATTGAAATTGAAAGTAGTTTGATACAAAAGATAGGCTTTAACCTTATATAGTTAATTGATTCAAGTGTATTTTTATTAAAACGAAAAATATTCAATGTAAAACACATGCACATTAACATATAATTGTGATATTTTCCCTCATTTACAACTTAGTCCATCCTTCTAGAAAAATCCCTTTTAATAAAGCTTATATATCCATGTGATCCACTGATATTTGTTCACCATCAACTATTCCATTTTGGACTTATATATCTCAAAACTATGCTCATTGAATTTATGCATCTATATCTTTAAACTACTCAGCTATTTTACTACACCATAGGAATGATTTCGATATATCTCCCATTTTAATTGGGTCTATCACATTTCGAGAAAAACACATTAGCCATTTAATTTTCCCATTGAAACCAAAATTGATTTGATACAAAACATAGGTTTTAACCTTTAATAGTTAATTGTTTAAAATATATTCTTAATAAAATGAAAAATATTCAATGTAAAACACATGCATTAACATATAATTGTGATATTTTCCCTTATTTCCAAATTAGTGGACATCCTTCTTGAAAAATCCCTTTTAATGAAGCAGATATATCCATAGTGGTCCACTGATATTTGTTCACCAAAAACTATTCCATTTTGGACTTATATATCTCAAAACTATGCCCATTGAATTTATGAAGCTATATCATTAAACCAATCAACTATTTTACTACACCATAGGAATCATTTAGATAATTTTCCCATTTTAATGGGGTCTATCACATTTCAAGAAAAACACATTAGCCATAAAATTTTCCCATTGAATCCAAAAGTAATTTCATACAAAACATAGGTTTTAACCTTATATAGTTAATTGTTTCAAATAGATTCTTAATAAAATGAAAAATATTCAATGTAAAACACATGCACATTAACATATAATTGTGATATTTTCCCTTCCTTCCAAATTATTCCATCCTTTTAGAAAAATCCCTTTTAATGAAGCAAGTATATCAATAGTGATCCACTGATATTTGTTCCCCAATAACTATTCCATTTTGGACTAGTTATTCGGTTCCAAAATTCCTCCTACAAAGAACTCAACACCCATTAAGCCTTAAAAAATTGTCTACTATGACTCATGAAGAGGAAGAAATGCAACATGAGATATCAAAAGTCCATGAGCAAGTGCACCAAATTTCGCTATCATAAATAGCAACAAAAATTGAAGTGGATGGTTTGAAGAAAGGCGTGGAAGCTAAGATGAATGGTTTGGAAGCTAAGATGGATGGCATGGAAGTTGGCTTGGAAGCTAAGATGGATGAAATGGAAGCTAAAATGGAAAACATGAATAATGATCTAAAAGCAGACATGGATAGTTTGACAAAGTTGATACAACAAATGTTTCCTAATGGTGAAAATATAGCAGAGGAAACTAATGATGAGAAAAACGAAAATGATAATCATGATTTCATAAACTATAATATTGGTAGGAAGAACCACCATATTCCAAAGATGGATATGAGGAAGTTTGATGGCTAGGATCCTGTAACATGGATACTACAGAAGGAGCAATATTTTGATCTCAATAATGTGCAAAACACACAAAAGGTACGCATTTCAACTTTACGTCTAGAAAAAAATACATTTGTATGGTATCGATGGTTTTTATCCCGTAAAATTTTTTTCACTTGGTCAATTTTTACGGAGGAAATGATAGCACATTATGAGGATACAAAGAGCAACACCTTCTTTAGCCAATTGATAAATATCAAACAAAAGGGTTTAGTGGGGGAGCACATTGAGGACTTCCAAAAATTCAATATAAGGGTAACTGATATTATAGAGGAATGCAGGATTGATCTCTTCATAGGTGTTTTAAAGGATAACATCCAACATGAAGTTCGCGTTTTGGAACCTGATTCATTGGAGAAGGCATTCAGGTTGGCAAGAAAAATTGAAAATAACATTATGGCGACAAGGAAGCCTACCACTCACTTCTATAAAGAGGGAAGTGTTTCTACTCATACATTTAAACAACCTACAAGGTTGACACCACAACAATTGGAAGAAAAAAGAGCAAAAGGGATTTTCTACAGTTGTGATAGCAAATACACTAAAGGTCATAAGTGTGTCGAGAAGAAATTATTTTACATAGATTGTGAAGAGGAAGAAGAAAATGAACAAAAAGAGGATATACACCAGGAACCAACCCTAGAAGAGGAATAAATGAGTTTGACCATATCATGTAATTCATTGGCAGGAATTACCACTCCTCAAACTCTCAATATAGAGGGATATATCAAGAAGAAAAAGGTAATAGTGTTGATTGATTTAGGTAGTATCCATAATTTAATTCATTGTAAGGTAGCCAAGGAATTGAATTGCTTCGTATACCAAGCACCAGAATGTCAAGTGATGGTTGCAAATGGAGGATATATAAATTTCTCTGGAAAATTCCATAATATCAAGATATCCATGGGGGAATATGTATTGAATATTCCAATGCTTTCCACCCCAATGGGAGGTGTTGATGTCGTATTGGGAGTATAATCGTTTAAATATTTGGGATAGTAGCTTTTAATTTTCAAGAACTTTTCTCGAAATTTTTTTCGAAAGGAAAGGAAATTGAATTACGGGGTATCACAAGGAATCTAGGAAATATAATAAGCTCTAATGTCATGACAAAGCTTATAAATAAAGAACAATGAGGCGTAATTGCACAATTATGCTCACTAGAATTTCCAACATAAAAATCATTTATTTCTCCAGATCTCCAAAGAGTCTTGGACAATCATTCCAATGTGTTTGATACTCCCAAAGGACTCCCACCTATTCATGATCATGATCATGCTATTAATTTGATTCCAGGAAGTGTTCCTCCAAACATACGACCTTACAGATATCCTTATGTCGAAAAAAATGAAATTGAACATATGATTGCAGAAATGTTAGAGGCTGGTATGATTCAACCTAGTCAAAGTTCTTTCTATGCTCCTATAGTATTGGTACAGAAGTAGGATGGATCATGGCGCATGTGTCCTGATTATAGGGAGCTCAATATTCTCACCATTAAAGATAAATTTCCCATTCTTGTTATTGATGAATTATTTGATGAATTACATGGAGCAATTTACTTCACCAAGTTGGATCTTCGTTCAGGATATCATCAAATTAGAATGAAGATGGAAGATATTCCAAAAACAACATTTCAAACTCATGAGGATCATTATGAATTTTTGGTGATGCCTTTTGGCCTTACCAATGCACCTTCTACATTTCAAGGCTTGATGAATTCCATTTTCAAACCCTTCCTTAGAAAATTTGTGCTAGTATTTTTTGATGATATACTAATATACAACAAGTCTTGGAAGGATCATGTTCAACATGTTAACAGGGTGCTCAAATTATTGCAGGAGAAACAATTATATGCAAAAACATCCAAATTTTTCTTTGGAGTACAAGAGGTGGAATATCTGGGTCATATTGTATCTCACAACGGTGTTAAGGTAGACCCTAACAAAAATAAAGCCATTAAGGAATGGAAATTCTGCACAACCATAAAGCAGTTGCAAGGATTTCTTGAGTTAACAGGGTATTATGGCAAGTTTGTTAAGAATTATGGGAGAATAGTATCACCTCTAACAACATTATTGAAGAAATATGCATTTTCATGGACTCTTGAAGAACCTAAGGAGTTTGAACATCTTAAAGAGGCAATTTTCGTAGCACCGGTCTTAGCTACGCCACACTTCACAAAAGCATTTATTGTGGAATGTGATGCCTCGGGAAATGGAATTGGTGCTATTTTAATGCAAGAAGGAAGACCCATTGCTTTTGAAAGTCATCCAATCAAAGGAAAGTATTTACAGAAACCTATTTATGAAAGGAAATGTTAGCAATATTGCATGCACTAAAGAAATGGAGAACTTGTCTAATGGGTAGACACTTCAAGGTAAAAAATGATCATGATAGTGTTAAACACTTTTTGGAACAAACACTATCTTCAGAAGAGTAGCAAAAATGGGTCATAAAGATGTTGGGTTATGACTTTGAAATAATCTACAACAAAGGGAAGCTAAATGTTGTGGCAAATTCACTCTCAATAAGGAATGAAGAGGTGGAAGCATTACTTTGTGCCATTTCTATTATCCAACCAGATTGGATAAGTGAAGCAAGAGATCAATGGAAGAAGAACGAAGAATTGTGGACACTCATTCAAAAGTTGCAGCAAGATCCTAGTACACCTGATACATCTAGTTAGAAAAATGATTCCTTATGGTACAAAGATCATTTATATCTTTGTAAGAATTCCCAACTAAAACAAACATTTCTTTTGGAATTGCACATTTCTCCTTTAGGAGGACACTCGGGATTTTTAAAAAATTACCACAAGGTCGAGAAAGATTTTTTTTTGGGATGGCCTTAAATATGATATTCAAAATTTTGTGGCAAAATGTTTGGTTTACCAACAGAATAAATTTGAGACAATTAAGACCTCGGGTCTTCTACAACCTTTATCCATTCCAAGTCAACGTTGGGAGGAGATTTCAGTGGATTTTATCACAGGTTTACCTAAGTCCGAAGGAAAGAGTGTCATCATGTTGGTAGTTGATAGACTTACCAAGTATACACAATTTTGTGCATTATCTCATTAATTTAAACCAAGTACAATTACTACTATATTTATGGACACAATTCAAAAGCTACATGGAAACCGAAGGGTTATTGTGAGAGACAGAGATCCCATTTTTGCTGGAAATTTTTGGACGGAGTTATTTTCTTGTTTGGGTACTCAATTATCTCATAGCTCATCTTATAATCCTCAATCCGATGGTCAAACTGAGATAGTAAATAATTTTTTGGAAGGATATATTTGTTGTTTTGTATCTGATAAACAAACACAATGGGTCAAGTGGTTACCTCTCACTGAATGGTGGTATAACACTTCCTTCCATATTGCAGCAAAAATGACCCCATTTATGGCACTTTATGGATATCAACTACCATCCATCACATAATCTTTAAGAGAAAATTCGAAGGTTAGATCAGTGGAAGATCGCATCGAGCATCAACAAGAAGTTCTCCAACTCTTAAAGGACAACCTAGATTCGGCACAAAATCGAATAAAACAATAGGCAGATCAACATCACAGCGAGAGAAGTTTTGATGTAGGAGACTGGGTATTTTTATGGCTACAACCATATAAAAAAAATTCCCTCAAGCAAGCTAAGAAGGATAATAAATTATCACCAAAGTACTATGGTCCTTACAAGGTGTTGCAAAAGATTGGTACTATGGCATACAAATTGGAGCTTCATGCTTCTTCACGAGTGCATCCAATTTTCCATGTTTCATGCTTAAATAAGGTTATAGGTGAAAATCTTCCAGTTCAAACAATATTTCCAGAACTTTATGAGCAAGGAAAAATCATATTGGAACCTGAAGCAGTCACGAAAACCAGAACTCAACAGCTACGGAATCGATCAATTTCAGAGTATCTCATCAAGTGGAAGAACTTACCCACTGAGGATTCTACATGGGAGGATGAGAATTTTATACAGAAGCACCCAGAGCTACTCAAGTGTTGAGGACAACACTTTTTTTTAAGGAGAGGGGCATGTTAGGTCCCTATATTACTAGTATAGTCCCTTATTGTTGTTAATGTAACCCCCTTATCGTTATTATTCTACACTTGTAACCCACATATTGTTATTATTGTGCCCTTAAATTATTATTTTTAGGTCAACTAGGATTACATTGTGGCCCTATGGACTCCTATATATAGAAAGGACATTTTGTAATTTGAGTCATCCAAGAATTTTTCATTCATGTAATGTATTGGAGGTTTCCCCCTCAAAGTGGCTTATTTCTAAGGCGTTGATATCTCTTTTCTTCTATTTCTGGAGTTGGTTACACAAAAAAACCCCTTTTAACGAAGTAGATATATCCATAGTGATGCGCTGGTATTTGTTCAGCAACAACTATTCCATTTTAGACTTAATATCTCAAAACTATGCTCATTGAATTTATGCATTTATATCTTTAAACTACTCAACTATTTTATTTCACCATAGGAATCATTTCGATATATCTCCTATTTTAATGGGGTCTATCACATTTCGAGAAGAGAACATTAGCCATAAAATTTTCCCATTGAAACCAAAAGTGATTTGATACAAAACATAGGTTTTAACCTTATATAGTTAATTATTTCAAATAGATTCTTAATAAAATGAAAAATATTCAATGTAAAGCACATGCATTAACATATAATTGTGATATTTTCCCTTCTTTCCAACTTAGTGGACATCCTTATGGAAAAGTCCCTTTTAATGAAGCAGATATATCCATAGTGATCCACTGATATTTGTTCACTGACAACTATTATATTTTGGAATTATATATCTCAAAACTATGCTCATTGAATTTATGCATCTATATCTTTAAACTACTCAAATTTTTTATTTCACCATAGGAATCATTTCGATATATCTCCCATTTTAATGGGGTCTATCAGATTTCGAGAAAAACACATTAGAAATAAAATTTTCCCATTGAAACCGAAATTAATTTGATACAAAAGATAGTTTTTAACCTTATACAGTTAATTCATTGAAATATATTGTTAATAAAATGAAAAATATTCAATGTAAAACACATGCACATTAACATATAATTGTGATATTTTCCCTTCTTTCCAACTTAGTCCATCCTTCTAGAAAAATCCCTTTTAATGAAGCATATATATCCATAGTGATCCACTGATATTTGTTCACCAACAACTATTCCATTTTGGACTTATATATCTCAAAACTATGCTCATTGAATTTATTCATCTATATATTTAAACTACTCAACTATTTTATTACAACAGAGGAATCATTTCAATATATCTCCCATTTTAATGGGATCTATCACATTTCGAGAAAAACACATTAGCTGTAAAATTTTCCCATTGAAACCAAAAGTGATTTTATACAAAACATAGGTTTTAACCTTATATAGTTAATTGTTTCAAATATATCCTTAATAAAATGAAAAATATTCAATGTAAAACACATGCATTAACATATAATTGTGATATTTTCCCTTCTTTCCAACTTAGTGGACATCCTTCTATAAAAATCCCTTTTAATGAAGCAGATATATCCATAGTGATCAGCTGGTATTTGTTCAGCAACAACTATTCCATTTTGGACTTATATATCTCAAAACTATGCTCATTGAATTTATTCATCTATATCTTTAAACTACTCAACTATTTTAGTTGGCCATAGGAATCATCCGATATATCTCCTATTTTAATGGGGTCTATCACATTTCAAGAAAAACACATTAGCCATAAAATTTTCCCATTGAAACCAAATGTGATTTGATACAAAACAATGGTTTAAACCTTATATAGTTAATTGTTTCAAATAGATTCTTAATAAAATGAAAAATATTCAATGTAAAACACATGCACTAACATATAATTGAAAATATAGAACCATGGGGTAAACTACGATGCACTAGAAAAATGCTAAAATGAAAAACCATGTGATGAAAACCATCATAAAGGGAGATTTTTTTGTTCCCAAAAATGCTTTTTTGGGGAACTACCCCTGAACACCTATGTGTGTGGAATTTTTCATCTATATGAAACCCTAAAGTGGGGGTCCTCTCCTCCCATTTTATTCCCACCACTATGCTTAGAGAAATATATAGTGCGTGGGGGTATTCACATATAGAATATAACACATACCAAACATCCAATAATTCTCCTTAATGTGACCATCAATGTTGCAATGGTTAGAATTATTTGTAATACCCTTGCATGGATGTGTAGTGGTTATTTTACTCTTATCCTCCTATTTCTAGTTCTTATTCCCCTCCTTCAAACCTTCGTGGTGCTATTTTTCCTTCAATCCACTTAAATACCGTTTATATTGGCCTATGGTTTCTAGATAATGTGCATGTACACATGGCTCATACATTATCCTTAGTTTGGAAAGAATCACTTGTTTTTGTAGATGCTTATATATACCCCACATATACTTAATGAGTACATTTCAGCTCTTGGGAAATATATCCAATAATATGACCATTTTTTTTTAACATAGTACACTCTTATACACCCTTATGTCTATGTAAATTAGTGTGAGTGACTCCACGGGTCCTCTACACAGTTCATAGGGTATAATTGGGAAAGGTAGTGTTAACTTCTACAAGTTCTATAGGCTGACTCTATAAAGGGCCAGGTAGCCTCTAGATCTCATATTTTATGAAAAGTGAAATATCCAGTAAATGCCCCTACAGTCAATCTCCGGAATATATCTAAATAGAGGTTCTCCATTTTAATATCCATACACCACAACCACTTTAAGGAAAATTGTGTACATGTGTCATTCCTCCCATAAATTCTTACGAATTTTTTTTAAAGCATAGATGTCATGTTGGATTTCTCCCATTAACTTTAAAGCATGTTTTTTGTAAGTGTATAAAATAATTTTTCAAACCATGTAAATGTAATTTCTCCCACAAACTAAAGGCTTCCTCTCATTAATTCAAGGAAAAATTGAACCTAAAGTGGCTGAACTCTCATAAGATTTTGAACTACCATAGGATTTTAGTATGTCTGTTGAGTGTTAAATTTTACAAGTTCTAAAGGCAAAGTCTATAAAGGGCTAGGTAGCCAATGGATCTCATCTTTTATCAAAGGTGACATATCTATTAAGTGCCTCTATAGTCAATCTATGGAGCAAATCTAAATAGAAGTTCTTCATTTTAATATCTAGTGCATGTCATTTATGTCATGCACATGTGTCATTTCTCCCACTAATTTGCAATAAATATCAATTTAACATATTTTTATTGATTTTCTTTCAGGGATAAAAAAATCCACTAAATATGGTTGAAAAATGGAAATTATTCATATATGTTTCTTGCTATCCCAATCTAGGGAAAGAAGTGATTACATATGTTCTTTCCAATATTGAGACTAGAAAATTCATCCAAATGAAAATGAATATACCAGGAAGAACAACAAACAATGAGGCATATTATATTGCATTGATAGAAGGATTGGGAACAACTATGGAGTATGGATAAAATGGAATTTTAGCTTTCACCAATTCTAAACTTGTGTGAAACAAAATGAATGGTGTGTACCAAGATTAGAAGGAAAGGCTAAAAGAACTGCATGGAATAGAAAACAATATTTTTAGCCAATTTCAATTTTTTAGTATAAGACATTGTACAACTGTGAATAAGATGTTTGCTAATCTATTGAGTGGGGCAATGCCAATTCAAGATTCATCTATCAAAGATGAATTAATATATTAATTAGAATTATACAGGGAAATGGCAATGCAAGATTCATCTCTCAAATATTAATTAGTTTTGAAACACTCTTCTTCAAAAATTCGAGATTCATATCTCAAAGATGAACAAGTGTTGAGACGCTCTCCTTAAAAATTTATTGATGGACATTGTAACATATCTTGGATATGTGTGGGTTTTGTACTTATAAATATGTCTTTTTTAATGACCATGTGTTTTTTTCAATTATATACCATGTGTGTTCCCACCACACCATGTAATGTGCAACTTGGTGAACTTCACATTTGCAACAAGTGGTGAACTGTACATTTTTATAAAATTAAAATGTGGGGACTTCAACAAATTTTTGTTTAAATGGAGTTTCACGCTTATTTTTTAATGACCATGTGTTTTTTTCAATTTTATACCAAGTGTGCTCCCACCATGTAAAGCACAATTTGGTGAAATTAACATTTTTATAATTTTTTTTTCTTAAATTGAGTTTCACACATCAATTAGTGCTTTGAAAGTTGTGTTTTACATAATTTGTGTACACTAAATTACATTAATTTTCTGAAATTTATTTTGAATTTGTTTTAAATAGTAATTTAAAAAAAATTATGTAAATGTCCATTGTAGATATATATATCATGAAGGATGAACAACAAATATCAACAGAATCCCATATCTCTACGAGAGAGGGGGATCAGGGATCGAGGGGTGTTCATGGTATTTAAATATAATATTAAATCTCCATACATATACATAGATGTGTGTACATATGGAATTGATTTTTTAATCAATTTTGTGAGTTAAATTAGTTGTTAATAAGTTTTATTTTTTATTTTTTAGGAGCGAAGATGAGAAGGGTGTCTACTCCATCAATGCAGCATACCCATGGTTCACGCAATCATGGTATGGTTCATGCAATTTAATCAATGAATATGTACATGTATTTATATGTATGAATGTATTTTTGAATTTATTATAAATTCATATTTTTTTATGAAACTTCTCTCTTGTCTCGTGAGGTTGGTGATGGTTTAGATTCCCTTAGAGGACCAACCATAAGTGCTGCCAGGTTGCATGAAGACGGTGATATGTATTCCCCCAGAGGCCAATCAACAGATAGTCATGTTGGTTCTCAACCAATCGGTGGTCATGTTGGTTCTGAGCAAGGTCATTATGTTTCTCAACAGTCTCAGGGTGGGCAGGATGCTAGCCAACCACATCGAGGTGGCCATCAATTTGAATATTTTTTTCATTCAATTTGTACAAATTTGTTTACATGTGTTTTTTTAATATATAAAATTTTATATATTGATGCAGAGGCTGAAAATGCTGCTGCAAATGTTGCTCAAAAAATATGTAGAGCTGAAAGCGTCATTCAAGAAGAAGGTTGTCGACCAACCACGACTTATCCAGTCAACATTTCTGATATACCTTGGGAAACAAACATGCAGCAATGTACCTTAGAAAGGTGTCAACATCTTCATGCAAAATTGCAGAGAAATCTCGTGGCTTTGACTCTAACTGCTGAGAGTTGACAAAACTTGGAAATTGTTACACACTCTTTAGGCGAATTAGTAGATGTGTAGCGAAAGCTTGGGCCAACCACTGACACTTTTGTAGAATTCATGAGAAAAAGAAAGGAAACAGTGATGCGTCCCGATAAATGGGAGGTTGTGAAACAAAGAGTTACATAAAAAATGGCCAAGTCTATATTTAATTTCAAAGAAGGGATGAAAATAAATATGTTGAAGGTGCAATATTTCAAGCACCCTAATATAGCTCACTATTTGTATGATAAAAACCTTGTAGCATATGGAATACTCCCATGGAATGACTAGGTTCCAGTTTATTTTGAAAAATTCTTTTATGCAGAATTCTTTTTTCAAATGAAACCCAATTACAATGACCTTCCTCTTAATTTTTTGGTCTTGGGAAAGGTCAGTTGTGTGACCGTAGGGGTGCTAAGCGTGATATTGAGTTGCCTCGCCCTGAGCCACCATTGGTTAGGCAACCTTTTCGTGTCAAAAATTTGTAGTAAGAGATGGAAGCCACTTCTCAAATTAGTCGAGAAGTAAGGGATTCCATCATTGACAATGTTCACAGTGGATTGGGTAGAGTCGATGTTTGTCTCAATCAAAAAGAGCACATGAGAATGCATGGGCTAACTTTGTGTATTATATAGATGAAGAGATTGTCAACATTAGTGTTGAAGATCTCAAAACTATGCAAATAATTGTCGCAATGGTTGGTGAGACCTAATTGTTCATGAATAAGAGGGCATGGAAACAATATGTGTTAATGGTTAGGGTTCAATTATTTTAACACATGTACAATTTGTAATAAATACATATATACATACATTTGTTTGTATAAATTAATTTAACAAAAAGGTATCATTATATTTTAACATCATTTGTAGTTGTCACACTTGATGAATGAAGAAAATTTTAGTATCACGGTCCGAGCCTCTGGTTCAAACAATCAAGATGGGTCTCACCATCAATCATACAATAGAGATGGTTCTCACCATCAAGATATGTTGGAAAATGTTAGTGTTTTTTAAGTGAACATGATCATGTACAATTATTTTTTATCTATTATTATATATATCGAAACATGATGAGATATTTGTAAAATGAATAATTGTGCACACATGTACATGTACATATATATAATAAAATGTTTTAACAAATTCCGATTCTGTCCGAAGTTTTTTGGATGGCGGTACCTTCTTCTTTGGGAGTGTATCTTCTACTTCCTTGGAAGATGTGCCAAATCCACAATCACAAGTATGGACATTTTTTCACTTTTAAAATTAATGTTTTTAAGTTATATATTCCACCTCAAAAAGTTCCATTAAAAAATGATATATATATATCTATGTCTTGAGTTATTTTAATTTTTTTTTAATTTTAGGTTTTTGGAGATTTTCTTTTTGGAAATGTGCCAAATCCACTAGCACAAGTATTGAAATTTTCACTTATATATGTGTGTGTATGTGTGTGTGTGTGTGTTCAAGTTATAATTTATAAATTGAAGTTTACAAGTTTTATTATAAATTGAGATCTAGAGATTTTGAGTTATTTTAATTTTTTTGAATTTTAGGTTTCTATAGAGGATTTCTTTTCTCCACAGACTCTAGTAATGGAGATATGAACATCCACACCATTTCAACCATTTGAACAATTTGTCTAACTTTTTTTTAATATTATTGACAATAAGTTTATATATATGCATTTTCATTTGAAATTTTTTAATATATATATATATATATAATTGTACATGTATATTGTACAGTTTACTATTGGAGATGTTCTTATGGGGGAAGTTGCAGTGGATGAGCAACAAATGGAGAGGGAACCTCATGAGGTATTGCATGATTTTTTTTACATTTTTTTTTTACATGAAGTTCTATATATTCTGACTCAATTTTAAAACATCAAATTTTAATGTTTGTACACATTGTCTATAGATTCCCCATGCTTTGTATGATAACTCAAGGATTGTCACTTTGCTGGGAAAGACACTACATTCATCTGTGTTTGATGGATGATTCACATGCACACGTGCTAGATTTAGTCTTAAATTTACTTTTTTATATATAGTCTTATCTAAATGCAACCATATATAACTTGATACTTGATACTTGTGATCTATGATGTTTTGTTTTAAAACTCAAGTTTTGATCATTGTGATTTATAATGTTTTGTTTTTAAAAAGTTTTGATACTTGTGATCTATAATGTTTTGTTTTTATAACTCAAGTTTTAGATGGTTGAACTGCATTCAACATGTGAATTAATGTTGTGTTATAATTTGTTTTTTTTTTTAAAACTTAAGTTTTGGATGGTCAAGAACTACATTTGGCATGTGAAGTAATATTGTGATCTATATTAATGTTTTGCTTTTGAAAAAATCAAGTTTTGGATTCTTGAACTACATTTGGCACAAGAGGTAATGTTGTGTTATAATTTTGTTTGTTTTTAAAACTTAAGTTTTGGATGGTTGAACTACATTTAGCATGTGAAGTAATGTTGTGATCTATAATGTTTTGTTAAATTAAAACTTAAGTTTTGGATGGTTGATCTACATTTGGCATGTGATATAATGCTAAATGTTTTTATTCGATAGTTGAACTACAATTGGCATGGAATGTGAAGTAATGTTGTTATATAATCAAAAAATAAATAAAAATCAAGTTTTGGATGGTTGAACTACATTTGGCATGTGATTATGATATTATGTTTTGTTTTTAAAATTCAATTTGTTGTTTTCCAAACAAAAAAAAAATCACATTAATATATGTACATGTAGAAATGATTTTACGGATGCTTGAATATATATGTTAAAATGAATAAAGTACAATACATACATACATACATACATACATACATACATACATATATATAAAATCATAAGATTCTAGGTCTTGTTAGATGTATCAAACAATCATAAAATTTTAAAAATGCATTCTATAATGTATAAATATCCAATACGTGCAACATTTTTCATCAATGCATGTATAGAAAAGCTAATTTCAGTTAATTCCATTCTAGAACATATATAACAGTACATGCAACATTTTTCATCAATACACATAGAAAATCTACTTGAATATTTAATTGCGTTTTAGAACATATATATTTAGTACGTGAAACAAGTTTCATCAATGCACATAGTAAAACTACTTCAACAGTTAATTGCATTCTAGAACATATATATATCCCATCCATGCAACATTTTTTATCAATGCACATGGAAAATCTACTTTCAGTTAATTTCCTAGAACATGTATATATCTAGTGCATGCAACATTTTTCATCAATGCACATAGAAAAACTACTTTCAATCAATTGCATTCTAGAACATATATATCCAGTACTTGCAACATTTTTCATTAATGCACATAGAAAAGCTAATTTCAATTTTAATTGCATTCAAGAACACAGACACACATACACACACACACACACACACACACACATATATATATATCCAATACTTCCAGAACATATATATCCATTACTTGCAACATTTTTCATCAATTCACATAGAAAATCTACTTTCAGTGAATTTCATTATAGAACATACATACATACATACATACATACATACATACATACATACATACATACATACATATATATATATATATATATATATATATATATATATATGCAACATTTTTCATCAATGCATATATAGAAAAGCTACTTTCAGTTGATACTAGTGTGCATGTACCAAAACAATGTACATGCGCAAACACTTGCACAGATAACATAACAAGGAAATTCAATTTTTAGTTGAGTTCTAGAAGTTCTAAAACATGAATCCAAAGAGAAGAAATTGTTCGGAAGTTCAATAAAAAAAATTCCAATGGAATGCCATATTCAATGATCCGTTCATGATCGGATTTTGACATTTCCCATTTCTTAATTTTCATTTTTTTTTTCTGTGATTGAACCTCTATCAACTTTATGCATGCTGCACACACCAAGTGACTATATTGATAACTTATGACATTAGGTTCATAGTGTTCAAAGTAAACAAAATCCTCACTTTGATTAGTTTGTCTGAAAAAATAACTTGTCAGTATAATAGATCCTCTTTCATATGGAAACCCATGATCATCATAATTTTCTAATAATTTCATTTTTCATTTAGTGCAATGCATCAAATAATACTTCACATTTTCATTGTTGTCAGTAGGTGCAATTACAACAAAAATATCTCCTGCACAATAAAACAAACTTAACAAAATTATGCATTTAAATTTCTAGATCCCTATCATTTGAAAGAAATTCAAATTTGAACTTCACTAACAAGATCAGAAACTTGATCACCATCAAATGATATTGTAGTATCCTCTGATTTCATTTCTTCAAACATTGCAACGGACATTTTCTCGTTTTTATTTAGCTCTGTATGTTTCCAACGTTTTTGATACATTTTGTTTTCACAAACTTCATTGGATTCTCTGTTGTCTATGGAAACATGAAAAAAACAAAAATATTTTCTTCTTATCCAATGGAAACACATTTGTGGACAACTTTGTTTTAATTGAATGCAATTTTCGATTCCCTTTTACTGTTTCAAGGTCATTTCCAATTGAGTTATCTACATATTCAATCCCAATATGCAAAAAAAACCTATATAAGGAGAATTCAAAGAAGAATGTAAATATCATATCAAAATACCATCAAAGATAATCAGTGTGATAAATGTATATTGTTTAAAATTTGATATCCAATAAAAATTAAATTGAATGTACCTTCGCACTTCCCTTGATCAGTTAGTCTCATGGCTTAGAGCAGCAATGCACCATTGAACAAATTCTTTAGCATCCAAAAGTCCGTTTACAGATGGGTTCATTTGATATCTTCAAAGAGCTTGTTTTATGCATGCCCCTGCACCGCCATGTTCTCATTTTCCATGGTCAGTCTCAAAGAAATTCCAACAATGTTTAATGCAGGTTTTCTTATGAAGACAACACAACCAAAAGAATGATCGTGAAGATTTGAATTGAACTGTGCATGCATCTGACCATATCCAATGTTCATTGAATTTTATTCCACAACTTTTCAAGGAGTTATAAATCTTTCCAAAACAGTGTTGTACAAAATATGTATCATGTGTACGGTTGTCACTGATATAAAAGTGATATTCTTTAATAACATGTTGATTTTCACTGGTGAATTCTATATGATGGAATTTTTGTTCAGCATTTCTATATAGAATATGGACGAGCATGGAGACTTGGTTAGAGTGATAGTATTCACTCTGAATTTCTTTTTGTGGAACAAATGTGTAGTTTTCTGCAAAATCAATTACCAAAAAAATGGTCCCCGGTGGAAAAAATTCATAGGATTTTTTTAATTGCAAGTCTTGCCATCTAGCTCTATGGGAATGCTATGTGTATTTATAAATTTTTGACTAAAAATTTCTCAAAAAAGCTATCACAATTTTTTTCTTCTTCTTGTAATTCAATTCTTTTAGCACTATTTGACCCTCGAATCAATGTATGGATATATTCATATGTCTTACATTTCACTTTCATGTTGGACAATTATTTATCATTTATATCAATATGATATTTTTTTGAAATGTAGTCAAATTTCCACAATCATCGCATTTTTTTACCACCAACAAATTTCTTTTCGTAAAATAATTCATCGCTTTCTCTTTCACATAGAATTTGAGATATGAAATCATGGATAGTGGAAGGAGGAGGTGAATATTTCGAAAATGTTTTACAAAAATTAAGGAATGTGTCATAATATAACTTAAATTCCACATGATAACGACAACAAAAAGTGTCGCGTAGGATGATAGGTTTTACATACCGTGGTTTTTGTTGAACAAAAGCACTGATTGAGACATGAATTTCATGATTCTCTTCTTTGAACTTGTTGAAAAATTCTATCCGAGTGGTTTCAAAGAAATTTTTCGCATGGTGTTCATACTAATTTCGCGCTATTTTTCTTCACCTCACATCCCTTGCATTTGGAGAAACACGTGAATTTTTCTTACAATATTCATATATTATTTTTTTAACATTTTCTCCAAGTCTATCTTTGTATGGTTGCCTACAAATATCTCTCCAACAAGCGAGTTCATCATTTACATCTATTTGCAACCGAAATTTCGAATGCTTGTGCAAAGTTTTTCGTGAGGTTCCTAATACTCATGCCATAGATTTTACCTAGCGATTCTCTTTAGTACATGATGAAACCACTGCCATATGTATTTCTCTACGGGCAACTGAAACATTTTTCTGTCTAGATCTTCTAATTGAATTTATACCACTATTTATATTTTGTATCACATTTTTCGTCATTTTCTTTTATCTTTTGTTGATTTTCGAATACCCAATAAAGTCGTAGCTTCTTTTAATTTCCTTAATGATAGGAGATCTTTCAACATTTGGGCTTGAACTGTCACATTTTCCTTTATTAAGTACGTATCAAAAATGTGCTTAACATGATATCGTATAGCATGGTCAGCTCTTTTATCTCCATATGTGTGTGTATCAACATTTTCTAACATCTCATCATCGACATTGATTTCATCAGTACATATTCAAATGAATAGTACATAATAAGTTTATCTATGGTTCACATTTTGAATATCACTATCTTAATAAGTTTAATGACAATTTTCCTTAGCAAGTCATCAACTCAACATATGAAATGTGATGTTTACATTTACAATTATGTTGACAAGGGAAAACGTCCCAACAACACGCAAAGGTTCTCTAGGATAAGATTTGCATTATACCTCATGTCATTTTGGATAAGATACCCATCCTAATTCCAGTTTGGTAATGATTCATGGTTTTGAGAATGTTGTGATATGTAGACCATTGTTATAATAGGATCTGCACATTCTAAAATATATTTACAAAAATATTTCAATTTTTCTATAAAGAAGGAATTTAAATATCCATTAATAGAATAAAATTATACACTTGTACCAATTTACCTTAACAAATAAAAATAAATAAAACAAAATATTTGTAATCATCAAGATGTCAAGTAGCCACTCTAAGTAACATGATACAAACAGCCACTTACTTAAATTCCAATTTCCAAGGTTACCCCACATGTGTGAAATACCCATTATAAGTAATATGATAGAATTGGCCACCTACATAAATTTTGATTTGCAAGGTTACCACACATGTAAAGTAGTGACTATCAAGATAGAAATGGAGACCTACTTAAATTCCAATTTGGAATGTTACCCAACATTTTTAGAAGATAAATCCATAAATAACCCGAAAATATGAGAAATTCGCCATCATGAAAATTAATCTTAATAGTCCCTGCCTTCGGCAGCGCAGGGACTATAGCGATCGATGGGATTTTATCAAGCATTAAATTTCTTTAACGAACCACTACATTCACACTTTGACTAAAACTTAGCGTAATTGTTTCAGATAGTTTCTAATTTCACTCGAATGCTAATTTAATGTTAACTTGTACTTAGCATTACTAAACATTTAATGTTTTTCTTCTCCACGCACCGCAAAACATATCCCATGCAGTTCATAGCCAGCTTATCCCTTGCGGTTCACAGCTTCGTGTCAAGCCGCATGTCATCACCGGCCACATGTCATCACCTGCTTACCTAGTGCTTGACACAATACAACATTTCTGTGGCCAAATTGCAAGAGAATATCCTCTCCGCGTTTTAACAAAAGCTCCTCAAGTTCTGACAGAGTCACCCTCTGAGTAGATTAATTTCCTTAGCCTTTCAGAAAGGAAAGCTGCCAGTACACAGAGCTAATTCTAATAGCCATTCAAGGAAAGCAAGAAAAATAGCATTGAATATTAATGCAGCTATGTGAGAAAACAAAGAACCATAGCAAAAAACTGAAGCTTAAGAAAGATCACTGAGACGTCACTATGCCAAAGAAATTTACTCTGAAGGGAAGCATGGGAAGCAGTTCTAGTAAGTTAATCTTCTACTATGCTTTAACCAAAACAATTACAAAAATAAAGTTGAAAGTTCGTCTAAATGTTTGTTTCAAGCTTGTATATTGTATGCTCTGCGAATACAGGATTGAATTGTTGCCACATTCTCTAATCATACATGTAATATATCTTAGATAAGCATTGGTAGGAATTTAGGCTCTTACCTGCATCAAATGCATATTAAGCACTTGATATATATCAAACTTCACAAATGCATACTAAGCACTTGATATATAAAAATAATACAATAGGTCATAAAGCATATGAGAAAGAAAACGACATTTGACTCTCCCAACAAATCATAGAAAACGAACCAAAGAGCCACTATAATACATCTCAGTAACATCGAGAGCTCATAAATGGGACCAAATACGAAACAAGGGCATGGAAAGACGGCATGGAAACGGGATACAAATGGAGGCTGGAAAGACGGCATGGAAACGGGATACACATGGAGGCAACAAGGGCAAAGGGAATGGAATGACGGCATGGAAACGAGATACAAATGGAGACATATTTAAATTCCAATTCCTAATTTCAATTTCCAATGTTACCGCACATTTTACTCAAAGAAATCCATAAGTAACCCCGAAATATGAGGAATTCACCATCATGAAAAGTATTCTTATTCTTATTAATTCAGAGAACAAGGATAGTGAGAATATCCCTCTATTCCTAAATGGAGTAACAATAAATAAATAAAATATATGTGGAAGATGGGAGATTCCCAGCTCTAGCTCTAGAGAAGAAAAGATCAAACTCCACAAATTCATACTAATAATTTGATATATAAAATGATATATAAAATGAACAGAGTAGGGCATAAAGCCTATGAGAAAGAAATTGACATTTGACTCTCCAGAGAAATCATAGATCGCCTACGTTTAGCTCGATTTTAGTCAAAAATCCATATTGGTGATGCAAGTTGATGGGACGCTTGAGCAGCACGACGATCCCTGCGTTTAATTGGAATTGTTTGAATTATGGTATCATAGAGGTTGCATTATATCGACCACCTGTCAGTTCCATATTTAGGTTCTCTATTGACCGTAAGAATTAGGGTATCATAGAGGTTGTATTATATCGACACCTGTCAGTTCCATATTTAGGTTGTTTATTGACGGTAAGAAAAACTGGTATTCCCTTTATAACGTTTGGCATTTGTTGTTGGCTTATTTCCATACGAAATAAATTTATTTTATTTTTATAAAAAATATAAAAATTCTTTAGAATTTTTTTTTTTTAAATAAGTTAAATTAGAGAATAATAATATGGGAAAAACTATTGGTTAAAAATACAATGGAAAAATTGTTGCTTCTCAAAATCTAGCTCTAGAGTGCTTTTCTAGGAAATTATTAGATTTTATTTATTTGTTTATTTTTAATTTCATTTCATTTAAAAAAAAATAAAAAATTCTTCTGTAATATTATTGTGTCAAAATGTATACATGACATGAAATGACATGATACTACATGGAATGAGAGTGCCTTTCAATTTGATTATTGTCAATTATAAAAATAAATAATCTATAGGTTAAACATATATACATTTTAAAAAACATGGAACACAATTCTTAATCATAAAGATCTAGCCACACCTTGCTATGGATATTCTTAATATGTAAATATGCTTTGTTACAATACCATGGGATGATACCTTGACTTTTGAATACTACATCAGCAAACAACCATAACTCACTTCATATGACGCTTGTTCATATGAATTTTTTTAATTAATCAATTTTTAGATGAATCTTAATCATTGGTTTGTGTATACTACTCACTTAGATTCATCTTAACTTTTGATAAACCAAGCACTGCGAGGAATGAAATCTTTTATCACTCTGAAAGAGGTTTGAATCACAAAATATTTCATCCTTCTCAGCACTTTGTAGATCAAAAGTTAAGATGGATTTAGGCTAGTTTAATTCCCCCTTCAAATAAACGATATTCCACATGAATACGATGGAGAAATAGCATAGGTCGCTAATACCATGAATCATTTTTATTTTTATTTTTAATATTTTTTTTGTAAGTAGACATTGTTCTAGTAATTCAAGAAAAAATGTGTCATGAGTAGATCACGTGTCATGAAACTAAGGCCTCATTCCTACAAGATTTATTGGCCACTAAATACATAAAAAAAATAAACTCACAATATCTGCACAAAACTAGAGGACTTCATATCGAAAGCCCAACAAGCACAAAACTCATCAAAAACTTGAATATATCCCACTCACATTATGCTATATTGTCATCATTAGGGGCTTGAGTAAAATTACCTCGATCACATGAGCGATGGAAGGCATAATGGATAAGGTTATTTTAATTAGCAAAATTACCTCGATCATAAGGTTATTTTAATTATAGTTTTTTTATTTTATTTTCACCGTGTTAAAATGTTTACATTACACTACATTACTTATTTTATTCAATTTAATTTTTAATTAATTTTTATTTGTATTTTACAGGACATTACAATATATTGGATGTCATTATTTTACATCTCTACCATAGTGTGCTAGAGAGTGCCTCTCGGCGTAATATGATTATTCTAGAATATTCCATAGAGATTAAAGCCCTATGATTCACCTGATAAATACTGACAATTAAATTAAAATTACAAAAAATATATTATCAAATAGACACACCTATCCACTTAATTAAGTTATTCTTTGATTTATACTATTAACCAAATTTAAGCAAACAAAACAAATATATCATTAGATTAAAGTCTCTTAACATAATAGATAACCTAATCTCTAATATAGATAAAGGTTAAGTGATATACGTAGTTGAGTAGAAATAATCATTAATAACTTGTGCTTCTTTGTGAAAGGTCACAAGTTAAAACTAACCATAAGGGAATAGCTTATGTACATCTTCACATATATCTCTCTAATCTAAAAGACATGTATGCTTTCATGCATGGATCAAGAGAAACCCTTGATTTACACTTCCCTATTGAAAATAATGGCGATCTCTTATACAAAATATTAGTAAGGAAAACATTGCCTTCAATTTCCTTAGTAAAAGGATTAATGTTCTTTTAAAAAATATATTAGTAAAATAAATACATGAATGTTGAGTAACTATCAATTAATTTTGGAAAATTTTGAAGCCCAAGTGACATATTCCAATCCTTACCTTTTCCATAAACTAAATATGTTTACTCTCTAGCTTATTTATTTTTTAATGTGTCTATGACCTAGCCCTCATGCTCCACACTGTACTATTTCCCATTTGTGATACACTCATTCTCAATTTCATACACTCATTTTCATTGGTAACATCCTGAAGAAACTGATACATTTCCACACTATTGAACATTGGCATGATGTCGAAACCTTTATGCAAATATATAATGTAAGTTTTATCTACCATATTTAAAAAAGGACATACTATTGGTATGGGTATTTATCTTGTACCTTATTGTCATAAGATATTTGCATGTCAAAAGAAGCTTATGATAACTAATCATAAGTTTATGTATGAGGGGTTTACACAATGCATTATCTGATGCAATGAGTGCTAAGTGGAATATCAAAAAATTATGAGAAATTAGTTAGTTCTGACTACCTTTCATTGAAATGGTCATAGATGAATGAATTACTTAACGTAGTTGAATCCCAAAAAGAATATATAATATAATCCATTACAGAAATCCCTCATATGTAAATAAAACGAGTAAAGCGAGCTCTAATTGAATGACTCATGAGGCAAAATACTTGCTAAAGTTTTTCAAATGGGGTAGCAAGCTAAGTGGGCTTGATTGTTGTGAAAACTCCACAATTAATCATGCTTGATCTAGAGGCATTCTGGGATGGGTGACCTCTCAGAATTTCTTGGTTACTCGGTGCATGCCCTGGATGTGATGATTGACGCTATATGATTCATTTCACTAGTTTAAATCTCACTTATTCACCCCTATGATTATCACACGATGCAGTGAGTGCTAAGTGGAATATTTGAAAATCATGAGAAATTGGTAAGTTATGACTACCTCTCACGGAAATGGTCATAGATGAACGACTTACTTAAGACAGTTAAATCCAAAAAATGATATCTAATATAATGCACTACGAAAACCCCATATACTTAAATACAAAGAGTAAAGGGAGTTGTACATGAATGATTCATGAGGCACAATACTTGCTAAGGTTTTCCAAATGGGGTATCAAGCTATGTGGGATTGATTATGGGGAAAACTCCAAAGTTAAGCGCGCTTGAGCCAGAGGCGTTCTGTGATCGGTGACGTCCCGGGAATTCCTGGTTACTGGGTCCAAGCCCCGGAAGTGATAATTGCCGCTACATGATTCATTTCACTAGTTTCAATCTGACTTCTTCACCCCTCTCAGAATCACCTGATGTAATGAGTGCTAAGTGGACTATTCAAAAATCATGAGAAATTATTCTATTACTACTACCACTCATGGAAATGGTCATAGAGGAATGACTTACTTAACGTAGTTGAATCCCAAAAATGATGTGTAATCATAAATTTTTATCTAGTTTCTTAAATTAACGTAGATAATCATAAATTATTATCTAATTTTTTACTATCATGAGTTAGATCAATTACAATTATGCTAATTCTTTTGATGTAGATTTATTTAAGCCTATACCTTTTTAATTAAATATAGGAATAGATTTATGTTCAAACTTCTACATAGAATTATTCTTGTGTAATTTCAATACATGTGCTTGGTATTAGACCTTTTGATCCATCCTCGGGTTTGGATACTCTATTTGTTTCTCTTTCTAATCCTATTGGTTTTGGATTCTACACCCTTCCATTTTCTTTTACTCAAATTGCTCGAGTCCCTATTCTCTCATGAGTGTCAAATTATAGTGCATGAAGTTCTTCATTAAATTAACATATCAAATAATCAATCTGTCTAGTTATTTTTCATGATATATGGAATCTGATGAAGTGTTGTTGTTGATATTGATTACTAGCTCATATCTCGCCTAATCTACACAATCCAAATATGTTTTTCTATATACACAAACTATTGAGATGATAAATTTTAGTCACATGTATCATTAATAGTGCCACCACATATTGCATCCTTAAGATATATCATGTTCTCACGTGGAGTTTTGAGAGTGTAGTTTTGAAGATAGTATTAGCATAACATTGACACATCTAATTGACCAATTTTTAAATTTTTACAAAAAAAATTGACTAAATTTATACAATAAATTTATATATAATTTGATGTTATTGGAAATAATGTACACCATGCACATGACTTGAAAATGCACATGACTTGGAAAACACAATTGTTGATAGTGATAGAGTTACAAATACTACAATTATTGATACCGCTATAATTGAAATGGAAGATATATTAACAAGATCTCCAATTAATGAAAATTTTATAGCACAAATAAATACCAGATTCTCAACTCATCCCTCTACAACGAGGTAAAAAAACTTTTGCTAATAAATGAAAAACAATGCATAACTGTATCATAAAAAATAGAAGTTCCTCCATCCATGTCCACAAATACATCTCCTAAGATTTCTTATAACCTTATAGATCCATCTTTAGATGCAAAGGGAATTAAGCAAGAGGCACATCAAGATATGATTTCATAGAGTACAAAAATGTTGGATATCATGATGGCCACATTAACGTTGGTAATATCTTCATTTTAAAAATAAATTGTATATGTATTTTTAAGTTTAAACATTATGAAAATTGAAACACTTAGATATATGGGAAAGATTCTCACATAAAGTGTGCATTATATTTGAGTCCAAAGGGGAAATTATTCTTCTTTCAACATTTTTTTAAAAATTGTAGGCATCATTGAGGCCTTTTATATAAAATTTGATTGAGTATTTTGACGAAAGTTTTAACTATTAATTATTTATTGTAAAATTGTTTTATTCATTATTTCAAAAAATTGTTTTATTCATTATTTCAAAAGGGAAATTTTTTAAAAAAGGAATTTTACATTTATTTTTTAGAGGTTTATTATCTTTTACCTCACAAATATATCTTCCATAAAAATTGTATGAACCATATCAATACATACACCTCTCAAAATGTTGGTTCAAATTTTGAATATCACTATCTTAATATGAACCATATCAATACATACACCTCTCAAAATGTTGGTTCAAATTTTGAATATCACTATCTTAATAACATTAATGACAATTTTCCTTGGCAAGTCATCAACTTAACATATGAAATGTGATGTTTACATTTACATCTATGTTGACAAGGAAAAATGTCCCAAGAGCATCAAAAGTTTCTCTAGGAAATGTGATTTTACATTTACATTTATGTTGACGAGGAAAAATGTCTCAAGAACATGAAAAGGTTCTCTAAAAGAAGGTGTGCATTAGACCTCGTGTCATTTTGGATAAGATACCCATCCTAATTCTAGTTTGGTAACGATTTACAGTTTTGAGAATGTTGTGATATGTCAAACATTGTTACAACATATTTAGATTAAAACTTATACATAGAATTATTCTTGTTTAATTTCAATACATGTACTTGGTATTAGACCTTTTGATCCATTCTCGAGTTTGGATACGCTATTTGTTTCTCTTTCTAGTCCTATTTGTTTTGGATTCTACACCCTTCCTTCTTCTTTTTTTAACTCAAATTGCTCGAGTCCATATTCTCTCATGAGTGTCAAATTTTAGTGCATGAAGTTATTCATTGAATTAAAATGTCAAATTATCAATCTGTCTAGCTATTTTTCATGATCTATGGAATCTGATGAAATGTTGTTGTTGATGTTGATTACTAGCTCATACCTAACCTAATCTAGACAATCCAAATATGTTTTTCTATATACACAAACTATTGAGTTGATAAATTTTAGTCACATGTATCATTAATAGTGCCACCACATATTGCATCCTTAAAGATATATCTTGTTCTCACATGGAGTTTTGAGAGTGTAGTTTTCTCGATAGTATTAGCATAACATTGACACATCTAATTGACCAATTTTTAAATTTAAAAAAAAAAAATTGACTAAATTTTTACAATAAATTTATATATAATTTGATGCTATTGGAAATAATGTACACCATGCACATGACTTGAAAATTCACATGGCATGGAAAACACAATTGTTGATATTGATACAGTTACAAATACTACAGTTATTGCTACCACTATAATTGAAATGGAAGATATATTAACAAGATCTCCAATTAATGACAATTTTATAGCAAAAATAAATATCATATTCTCAACTTATCCCTCTACAACGAGGTAAAACAACTTTTTCTAATAAATAAAAAACAATGCATAACTGTATCATAAAAAACAGAAGTTTCTCCATCCATGTCCACAAACACATCTCGTAAGATTTCTCATAACTTTATAGATCCATCGTGAGATACAAAGGGAATTAAGCAAGAGGCACATCAAGATATGATTTCATAAAGTACAAAAATGTTGCATATCATGATGGCCACATTAACGTTGGTAATATTTTCATTCTACCATTGGCAATATTTTCATTTTATAAATAAAGTGTATATGTATTTTGAATTTTAAGCATTATGAAAATTGAAACACTTAGATATATGAGAAATATGCTCACATAAAGTGTGCATTATCTTTGAGTCCAAAGGGGAAAGTATTCTTCTTTCAACATTTTTTTCAAAATTGTAGGCATCATTGAGGCCTTTTATATAAAATTTGATTCAGTATTTTGACGAAAGTTTTAACTATTAATTATTTGTTGTAAAATTGTTTTATTCGTTATTTCAAAAGGGAAATAATTTTAAAAGGAAATTTTACATTTATTTTTTAGAGGTTTATTATCTTTTACTTCACAAATATGTCTTCCATAAAAATTGTATGAACCATATTAATGCATACACCTCTCAAAATGTTGGTTCAAATTTTGAATATCACTATCTTAATAATATTAATGAAAATTTTCCTTAGCAAGTCATCAACTCAACATATGAAATGTGATGTTTACATTTACATTTATGTTGACAAGGAAAAATTTCGCAAGAACACGAAAAGGTTCTCTAAACTAAGGTTTGCATTAGACCTCATGTCATTTTGGATAAGATACTCATCCTAATTCTAGTTTGGTAACTATTTACGGTTTTGAGAATGTTGTGATATGTCAAACATTGTTACAATAGGATATGAAAATTCTAACATAAAAATATATGTGCACTAATGTGGAAAAAGGGTAAGCTAGCTTGCAGAGAAAGATAGAAGAGAATTAAAAGGAAAATAAGCTAGAAAACACACAATTATACTCATAAGGAAACAATTTGATTTAATCCAAGACAATATAGGTGCTCAAATTGCTAGGAAAATGAGAAATAATAAACATTCAGATATAGCAAGTTCACTTAAATGAATGTACAAAAATTGAAAAAATAATTATAAAAAAAAGCCATCAATTTTACATAATAATCCATATCCTAGTAGCATACATCCACAAACCAAACACATACATGAACTATTTAAAAATATTGATAAACAAGAACAATATGGATGTAATCATACCGTTCTATTAATATAATTTTAAAGCTTCTAAATATTATAACATTGAGTATAAAAGTACTAGCCTCTTAGCTCTAGTATACAATAGAATTAAAAAATGAAGACTTTTACAAACTTAGGGGAAGAGTTTTAGTAATTTCCAGTTTTTGATTTTGAGCTTATGAGGAGGTTAGTTATAACTCTTCGAGTTCCCGTAATTTACAAATTGAATAAATGAAAAAAAAAAAGAATATGACATAAACACAACTATTATAATTTGAGTGGATATTTAGTTGAAAACGTGATGATGTATTCCAGAAATGCTTCATATGATAATGTAAGGTAGCAATATATGTAAGATATCATGATCTTTATTTTTTTATTTGGAAATAATTGATCTACCTTTCTCTAGTGAAAAAAAAATGGGTTCACGGTAATGTGCAACTCACAATATTATATTCTTCTCAAATTTCTCGTGTAATTTCGAAGTACTGGATAACAATGGTGAAGGAATATTTTCATTTTCATGCTAATTTTAGGAGTTCCCATTATGGTATGAAGATATTCGATTGGATTTTATTTCTACTAATTTAAAGCACACAATAGTCCTTGAAACTATGTGCCTTGCTCTTTTGTTGCATCCTAGTAGTACATCTATGAGGATCTTGGAAGGAGTATTCCTTGCATTTATCATCTCTTCAAATATACTCTTGTTCACTGGGCTTGGTCATCCATTGGGTCTCCATTAATAGCAGTTATATATTCTTTAATATGTGCCATTATTTCAATTGATTTACAATGTACACAATTCTTAAAACTAAGGGATTAACTTCTTGAATATCTTTCATCGTGGTAGTCTTGGATTGAAATTTTATGTGTAATTAATGAAAAAATATGAACCCATTATATCAACTAGCATAACATGAAACATACAAAGGATTGAGAGAAAAGTTTGTATATGTGCTGTTCCTATTCTAGGTGAAAGTTTTTGGGGGTGAGGAGACCAAAATACTAATAAATGCAATCCACTAAGCACTCTACCCATCATAATCTCATATTCAAAATTGTGATCCAAACGACCTTACATTTTTCCATGAAGATTCTCGTTGAGTCATTTGGGAGAAATTCAAAGTCGATGGTTATACTTCCTAATAAGGGAAAGGTAACAACATAATAATTTCTCGTAATTTGAAACAATGAACTGGAACATATCATATATGATTTAAAAATAGTGATTGTATTCAAAGATGTAAAAATAGTTTGGCTGGTAAGGACATGGTTTTGGTTATTTCGAAGTTCTTAGCCATGGCAAGAGAGGACACCACCACCAGTGTAGTTTTCATTTCAAGAGAGACACATGAGAGGTTCATATTTCATAGTTAATTAGAAGAGAGATTTCAGGAAAGTAATAGATTTAATGGTTTTAAAAATTTCAATCATTTAATATTTGATTCAACGGTGCACCTCTTTTGGTGTAAATATATTTTTCTTGTTAACATTTATTCTATCCCATATTTGATTTTTCTTTAGAATCTTTTTACACTTGATACACGGTTCACTAGTTAATTTTATTTTAGAAAATTATTTAAAATTCATCTTTTAAATTATTTAAAATACATTTTTTAAATTATTTAAAATGCATTTTTTAAATTATTTAAAATGCATTTTTTAAATTATCAAGTAATTCCTTTAAAATGCATCTTTAAAATTATTACTTAGGCAATGGATTTTCTTGTTCACAACTATTTTTTTTATACCATATTTGATTTTCCTTTGGAATCTTTTTACACTCCATACAAAGTTCACTTTTTTACAGTCCATACAAAGTTCACTACTATACTAGAAAAATATTTAAAATGCATTTCTTAAATTCTCACATAATTCTTTAAAATGCATCTTTAAAATTGTTTCTTAAGCAATAGATTTTCTTGTTGACAGCTATTTGTTTAACATTGACAAATACAAATTATAATATTTAACATTAAAATATATATTTATTTTTGAATTTTATTAAAAAAAAATCATTTTCAAAAACTTGATTAGTCTATAATTTAAAAGTTTTATTGTAAATTATACACAATACAATTGCACGTGGATAATAGCCTTTTAATTTTCTTTTTCATGATTTCACATATATTGCTTCTTTTAAATAATTTCTATAACTGAACTTTTATAACTAGTAAAATTAACTATATATATTAATACCATAACTTTGCATGAACTACTTTTAGGATTTATGCCGAATAAGTTTGATCTATTTTTATCATTAAAATATTTTAAATAATTAAGTATTTTAAATATAGAGCCTCTCCAACCTAATATAACAGAAATATTATAATATTTAACATTTTAATTTAGGCAAAATAAAACAAAATTAAATTAAATAAAAAAATAAAATTAAATAACTTAAAATTAAATTAAACTGGACATGATTCCACTCGGGGTCGAATGAAGGTTAATAGAACATGGGATAAACCGGTTGCAGGATTCCCATGACCTGCAACGTATTTTTGCATTCCCACTGGTAGACTCTTTCAATGTCACCAAAAATACAGGTGGCTACAGAGAAATTCCAATCTTTCTTGACAGTGGAAACTTTTAAACGCCTTTTTTAACCCTTAATAATGCCAAATAGAGCCAACCTTTTGTCACAGGGAATTGAGAGGCTGTGCTATTTCCTGGTCATGATAATTTTGGAGGAGATTGACATTAATACTATTAACGTTAATACAAAGTTAAGAGTTATTTCCATGCAAACACTCATCTGCTTTCAATGTTAAATAGTATAAAGAATTTATAAATAATGTGATTACTAGATCCTGAACCTTTCAGTATCGCTAGATATTAAAATGTCAAATAACGATTGTAAAATGTCAAATCAATTTTCTTTGGAGAAAATATATTTCTTTACCTTTATGTGTATATAAAAATTCAAAACATATCCATTTCTATTTCCATTTGTGCATACGTACCCTGGAAATACTCAAGTTCAAATTGGTGGCCGATTAACTATCAGAGAACATAACTCGTCAATAGCCAGAGAGACGAAATGCTGTCATCATCTGTTTCATATCTGGGGTCATGCATCTGGCTTATAATATTTTCTACTCGGTTACTGTCTCTTTGATTTCCAACATTAATTTGGTTTTCCTCGGCATCCATTGGGATATAGTGTCCTATCATAGGCATCCATTGGGACTCGGAATCGCATGTGTCTTATGTGAACGGAAATCTCTAAGAAGAAGAGGAAATAGGAAAGAGGGTTTTATAAACCAATGCAACTCACCACACTTTCTTTACTTCTATTAGCTATTCTATTACCCTGCACTACAAACATTATTTGATTGATTACAGGTTTAATTTAGTAAATCAATATAGATTTATTGTATTTCATAAATTAAATAATTTCACATATAATTTATTATTATTATTTAGAAGGTAAAATATAATGTGTTATTTCTTATTATTTAAATTGTAGTTGAGATGGTAAATAAAGTATATATAATACTAAATAAATTTTTTAATTATAAAATTTTACTTTACATAATATTTGTAGAAATGATAAGTAATTGATATTAAAATATTTTACTTTATAAGACAAATTAGAAAGAAAATTTTATTATTAGTATTTTTAATAATATTAATAATCCCTTTTTATATATGTAAGAGATATATACTTATTATAAATAGTAATAAAATAGTTTTAGTATAATTTGAGTTATAAAAAAATTTAATAACATTTTACTATCAAATAATAAAATTATATATATATATATATATATATATATATATATATATATATATATATATATAGTATCAATATAGTTTATATTATTAATATATTACAAGTACATATATAAGATATATTGGTAATTATATTCATAAATATATAATTATTATTTTGGTAAAATACATGTGGTGGGTGGTGGATATATCAGCCTATCGGGGTATATTAAACACATTAGTGAATGTGGTTGTAAATCTATTTCATATAGGCCCATAGGCATATATAAACCACATTGGTAAATGTGATTGTGGTAGTTTTTAAGTAAATGTTAATACTAATTCTTATTAAAATATTTTATTCTTAACCAACATTAAATACTTTTTTCTATACAACATCAAAATATTTTATTTTAACAAATTTGTTTTATATATAATATATGTGAAGTTGATATCATCATAAATTATTTAACATTGATCTTCAAATAGTTTACTTAATTGAATATTTTTTAAATATAAGATTTAAGATTTAAACATTTTAGTCACAATTTTCACTCTTAATTATTTTACAACATATTCATTTTTCATTATTTTTCTATTTAAAACATATTTTTATTTTTATTTTAGAGGAACATTTGTTTTCAAAAAGGAACTACAACTTAGTTAAAAAAACATTGAAAACTAACTGAATTGTAAATTTATTTTAAACCATCAAGATTCATCTTAGCTCTATATATGCTAAGTCTCATAGAGATAAATTAGCTTCTCACTCTAAAATATATCTTCACCTCAAGGGAGTTAAGATCCATTTAGGGTGGTTTTGAGATAATAATAATTTTAATAAAGACTTGCATAGACAATTTTGATATCTAATTTTGAATATCACTTTAAAATAAATTATATATTTTTTCTTTGTATTAATAATACTGGATTGATTTTGTACACCATAATTTAACTATAATTTTAAAATATATTATATCATCATTATTATTAAAAATAATATTTATATTAACAATCCGGTTTTCATATACTCTTTAAAAATAAAAATAAATAAAAGCTATGATTTGATGTGGTCATGGATATAATTTAATTCATCATTCCAAATGATGTTGATTTTTATTGGTGAAGTTATATTCATTTCACCTATCACGGCATCTCTAGCAAATACAAGACCACAAAACCCACTTTAAACAAGTGAAGTCACTTCAAAGAAATTAAAATGAAAAAACCCATCATTAAGTTGGAAAACATTGCAAAAATATATATAGAAGGAATTTAGAGGTCCACAAATAGAATAACTCTATGTACTGATACCAAATTACCTTAATAAATAAAATGTTTTAATTATCAATATGTAAATTAGCCACTACACTATAAATAATATATACAAATCTTCACTTACTTAAATTCTAATTTCCAAAGTTACTCCACATATACAAAGTATCCATTATAATAAATAAAGTATCCATTATAATAAATAATATGATATAATTGGCCACCTATATAAATCATAAATTCTAATTTCCAAAATGACCACACATGTGACGTAACAACTATAAGTATAGAAATAAAGACCTACTTAAATTCCAATTTCCAATGTTACTCCACATTTTTCCAAAAAGATATCCATACTAACCTCAAAATATGAAAAATTCACCACCATAAACGGTAATCTTATTTATTTAGAAAGATCCCTTTATTTTTAAATGGAGAAACAATAAATAAATAAAATCTATGTGGAAGATAGGAGATTCGCTAGCTCTAGCTCTAGAGAAGAAAAAATCAAACTGAAATCCATACTAAAAATTTGATACATAAAATAATACAATAGGTCATAAAGCATATGAGAACGAAAATGACATTTGACTCTCCCAACAAATCATAGAAAACGAACCAAAGAGCTACTATAATACATCTCTGTAACATCGGGATCCTGAGATCAATTAGGCGACAAGGGCATCGAAAAGAGGATACAAATGGAGACGTACTTAAATTCCAATTTTCAGTTCCAGTTTACACAGTTACCCCACATTTTGCTCAAAGAAATGCATAAGTAACCCCAAAATATGTGAAATTCACCATCATGAAAGCAATTTCATTAATTCGGAGAATATACAATAACAAGGGTAGTGAGAAGATCCCTTTATTCTTAAATGGAGTAACCGTAAATAAAGGAATCTATGTGGAAGATAAGAGATTTCCTAGGTCTAGCTCCAACTTTACAGAAGAAAAGATCAAACTCCACATATCCATACTAATTTGATATATAAAAATAATATAATAGGTCATAAAGCATAGGAGAAAGAAAACGACATTGGACTCTCCCAACAAATCATAGAAAACGAACCAAAGAGCTACTATAATACATCTACATCTCAATAACCTCGAGAGCCCATAAATAGGATCAATTAGGCGACGAGGCGGGGAAAGGGGAGAGAACAAAGGGCATTGAAGCCATGCCTATGTCCATTGTAGGGGTGGGAGATGACGGAATATCCTCTGCTACTGTGGCTTGTAGTCCCACCCCAATCATTATCATTACAACAACGACCAAGATAGTTACATATGTGTACGGTCCACTCCCTATCATTCTTATTCACAGTCACAACATAGGGTTGTAAAAAGTCCAAATCCTAAACACGACCTTTGCATCCAAAAAAATGCGAAACTTTGTTTTCTGCAATCTGTAAAACCCTATGTAATCCGTTGAAAAAACACACCATTAGCTTGAGTAAATTTTTGTAAATTTTTGTCAGATGAAATATCCTTAGATAGCCGGCATTTAGGTCGATTTTCGTCAAAATTCCATATTGGCTATGGAAGTTGATGGCACGCTTGAGCAACACGACGATCCCCTGTGTTTAAGAATTACTGGTATTCTCTTCGTAACGTTTGGCATTTGTGGTAGGATTCTTCTCGATTTCCAAAAAAAAATATTATTAGAATGGTATGTCTTTAAATAAGTTAAATTATGGGAAAATTCATGGATTAAAAATACAATGAGAAAAATAGTGGCTTTTCAAAATTTAGTTCAGTTTTTCTAAGAAATTATTAAATTTTATTTATTTATTTATTTTTAATTTCATTTCATTTTTATTTTTATTTTTATTTAATATTAATATGTCAAAATGTTTACATGACATGACACGACATGGAATAAGAGTACCTCTCAATTTTATTAATGTCAATTATCAAAATAAATAATATATAGGTTAAACATATATAAATTTAAAAAAACACTGAACACAATTATTAATCATAGAGATTTAGCCACACCATGTCATGGATATTCTTATTATGTAAATAGGCTTTGTTACAATACCATCGGATGATACCTTTACTTTTCAATACCACATCAGCACACAACCATAACCCACTTTATATCACTCTTGTTCATATGATAATTTTTAATTAATCAATTTTTAGATGAATCTTAACCATTGGTTCCTGTATAATAATGACTTAGATCTATCTTAACTTTAGATATACCAAGTGTCTAGAGGGATGAAATCTATTTTCATTCTAAAAAAGGTTTGAATCTAGAGAGATTTGATCCCTCTCAACACTTGGTAAATCAAAAGTTGAGATGGATTTAGGCTAGTTTAATTCCCCCTTCAAATAGGTCATATTCCACATGAATACGATGGAGAAATACCATTGATCATCAATACCATGAATCATTTTTATTTTTATTTTATTAATTTTTGTGTAAGTAGAAATTGTTCTAGTAATTCAAGAAAAAATGTATCATGAGTAGATTAGGTGCCATGAAACTAAGGCCTCACTCCTACAAGATTTGTTGGCCACTGAGTACATAAAAAAAAAAAAACTAACAATATCCGAACAAAACAAAAGGACTCCATATCTAGAGCCCAACAAACACAAAACTTAGCAAAAACTAGAATATATCCCACTCACATCATTTTATATTGTCATCTTTAGGGGCTTGAGCAACATTACCTCCATCACCTGAGCGATGGAAGGCATAATGGATATGGGATTCCGTATGAGAATTTCTATTACTGTTTTATTTTTATAAGGTTATTTTAATTTTAGTTATTTTATTTTATTTTCATCATGTTAAAATGTTTACATTAAGCTACATTAACTATTTTGTTCAATTTAATTTTTAATTATTTTTATTTTTATTTACAGGATGTTACAATAGATTAGATATCATTATGTTAAATCTCTACCATATTGTGTTGGAGAGTCCCTCTCGGCGCAATACAAATATTTTAGAATATTCTCTACAAATTAAAGCCCTGTCATTCCCTTAATAAATACTGAAAATTAAATTAAAATTCTAGAAACCATATTATGAAGTAGAAACACACATCCACTTAATTAAGTTATTCTTTGAATTATATTGTTAACCAAATTTACGCAAAAAAAAATATCATTAAACTAAATTCTCCATACATGATAATTAACCTAACTTATAATCTAGATAATGTTTAAATGATATATGTAATTGAGTGAAAATAATGATTAAGAAATTGTCATTCTTTATGAAAGGTCACAAATTAAAGCTAACCAAAAGATACTAACTTATGTACATCTTAACTTATATATCTCTAATCTAAAAAGACATATATCCTTTCATGCATGGATGAAGGGACAACCTTCATTTACACTTCCCTAGTAAAATAATAGCGAGCTCTTATATCAAATAGTAGTAAGGACAAACTTTCCTTAAATTTCCTTGGTAAAAAGTCTAATGTTTTTATAAACAATATTAGTAAAATAAATACATTAATGTTACGTAACTGCTTCCAATTAATTTTGGAAAATTTCGAAGTCCAAGTGACTTCTTCCAATCCTTACCTTTTCCATAAACTATATATTGTTATACTATCTAGATTATTTATTTTTTAAGGTCTCTATGACGTAGCCCTCATGCTCCGCAATCTACTCTTTCCCATTTGTGATACGCTCATTCCCAATCTTTCATACACTCATTTTCATTGATAACGGGCCGAACAAACTTATAAATTTCCACACTATTGAAGATTGGCATGACGTCGAAACCGTTATGGAAATATATAACGTAAGTGTTATTCAAGATCTTTAAAAATGGACATATTTTTGGTACGGGTATTTATCTATTGTATTTCATGTATTTTATTGTCATAAGATATTTTCATGTCAAAATAAGGTTATATAACTAATTATTAGTTTTGAGTACGAGGGGTTTTTGTAGTGCATCACTTGATGTTATAAGTGCTATGTGGACTATTAAAAAATCATGAGAAATTAGTTAGTTAAGAGTATCTCTCATGGAAATGGTCATAGATGAATGACTTACTTAACTCACTTGAATCTCAAAAATGATATCTAATATAATGGACTACATAAACCCCTCATACTTAAATAAAAAGAGTAAAGGGGGCTACACTTGAATTGTTCATGAGGCATAATATTTGCTAATATTTTGAAAATCGGGTAGCAATTTAAGTGGGCTTGATTGTGTGGAAAAATCCCTAGCTAAGCGTGCTTGAGCTAGAGGCATTCTGGGATGGGCGACTAGTCGGAAAGTCCTGGTTACCGAATGCGATCCTGGAAAGTGATGACTTACGCTATGTGATTCATTTCACTAACGTCAATCCCACTTCTTCACCCCTATGATCATCACCCGATGCAATAAGTGGTAAGTGGACTATTCAAAAATCATGAAAAATTTGTCAGTTGGGACTACCTCTCATGGAAATGGTTATAGATGAATGACTTACTTAACAAAATTGAATCCCAAAAATGATAATCTAATACAATGCACTGCGGAAACCCCTCATACCAAAATACAAAGAGTAAAGGGAGATCTTCTTGAATGTTTCATGAGGCTAATAAGTGCGCTTGATTGTGGGGAAAACTCCACAAATAAGCGTGCTTGAGCCAGAGGTGTTCTAGGATGGGTGACCTCCCGGGAAGTCTTGGTTACTGGGTGGAAGCCCTGCAAGTGATGATTAACACTATGTGATTCATTTCACTAGTTTCAATCCCACTTCTTCACCCCTATGAGCATCAGCCAATGTAATGAGTTCTGAGTGGACTCTTCAAAAATCACAAGAAATTATTCATTTACATCTACCTCTCATGGAAATGGTCATATATGAATAACTTATTAATGAAGTTGAATCCCAAAAATGATATCTAATTATAAGTTGTTATCTAGTTTCTTAGATTAAGGTAGATAATCATAAGTTATTATCTAGTTTTTTACTGTCATGGGGACTTGAAAATTTATTTATGTATATTTATGTAACTTGTTACTCATTTTGAAGAGATTATTCAAACAACTTCTCCAAAAATTGAGTTACATCAATTAGAATTATTATAATTTTTTTGATGTAGATTTATTTAAGCCTATATTTTTTAAATTAAATATAGGCATATATTTATGTTCACACTTCTACATAGAACTATCTTGAGTAATTTCAATACACATGCTTTCTATTAGAACCTTTGATCCATCCTCGGGTTTCGATACTCTATTTGTTTCTCTTTATAGTCATATTTGTTTTGGATTCCACACCCTTCCACGTTTTTTTACTCAAATTGTTCGAGTCCATATTCTCTTATGACTATCAAATTTAAGTGCATCAAGTTCTTTATATTTTACTTCACAAATATATCTTCAATTGCACATAAAAATTGTATGAACCATATCAATACCTACACTTCTCAAAATTTTGGTTCAAATTTTGAATACCACTATCTTAATAAGTTTAATGATCATTTTCCTTCGAAATTAATCATCTCAACACATGAAATGTTATGTTTACATTTACAACTATGTTGACAAGGGAAAATGTCCCAACAACACATAAAGGTTCTCTAGGATAAGGTATACATTAGACCTCATGTCATTTTGGATAAGATACCCATCCTAATTCTATTTTGGTAATGATTCATGGTTTTGAGAATGTTGTGATATGTCAACCATTGTTACAATAGGGTTATATAGATTCTAACATAAAAATATATAGTGCACTAAGATGGAAAAATGGTTAGCTAGCTCGTAGAGAAAGATAGAAGATAACTAGAAGGAAAATAAGCTATAAGACACACAAGTACACTCACAAGGAAATAATTATGTTTAATCTAAGACAATATCAGGTGCTCAACTTTCTAGAACAAATGAGAAATAATTATCATTTAGATATAGAAATTTCACATAAATGAACGTACAAAAATTGAAAAAATAAGTATGTGAAAGAAGGCATCAATTTTACATAATAGTCCATATCCTGGTAGCATACATCCAGAAACCAAAAACATACATGAACTATTTAAGAATAGTCATAAACAAGAACAATATGGATGTAATCATACAGTTCTAGTAATATAATTTGAAAGCTTCTAAATATTATAAAATTTACTATAAAAGTACTTTCCTATTAGCTCTAGTCAACAATAGTATTAAAACATGAGTAGCTTTACAAACTTATGGGAAGAGTTTTAATAATTTACATTTTTAACTTTTGAGATTATGAGGAGGTTAGTTATAACTCTTCAACTTCCCATAATTTATAAATTGAGAAAAGAAAAAAAAAATGAATATCTCATAAACATGATGACAGCTATTATGATTTGAGTGGATCTTCAGTTCAAAACATGGTGATGTATTTAAGAAATGCCTCATATTATCATATGATAATGCAATCACTTCACTCTAGTAGGTAGTAAGATATCTATGATATCATGGTATTAATTTGTTCCTTTTGAAATAATTGATCTATCCTTATCTAGTGGAAACAAAATGAGTTCATTGTAATGCGCAATTAACAATGTTCCATTAGCTAGGCCATATTCTTATCAAATTTCTCCTGTAACTTCAAATTACTGGATAAAAATGATGGAGGCATATTTTCATTTCCATGCTAATGTTGTGGGTTTCCATTAATGGAATGAAGATATACTTTTGGATTCTATTGCTAAAAATTTAAAGCACACAATACTCCTTGCAACTAGGTGCCTTTCTCCTTTGTTGGATCCTAGTAGTGCATCTATTAGGATCTTGGAATGAATATCCCTTGCATTTATCATCTCTTCAAATATACTCTTTCTCACTTGGTCTGGTCATCCATTGGGTCTCCATTAATCAGTGCTATATATTTTTCTAATATGTGCCATTATTCCAATTGTTTTACAATGTATACAATTCTTAAAGCTGAGGGAGTAACTTCTTGGATATATTTTAAATTGGTAGTCTTTGGATTGAAATTTTATGTGTAATTAATGAAAAAAACATGGACCCATTATATCAATTAGCATAACATGAAACATATAAAGGATTAATGGAAACATTTATATATTGGTTGTGCCTATTCTAGGTGAAATATTTTGGCGTGAGCATACCAAAAGAAAAAAAATTCAATCCACGAAACACTCTTACCATTAAAATTTCATATTCAAAATTGTGATTCAAACGACCTCAAATTTTTCCATGAAGATCCCTATTGAGTGATTTGGGGTAAATTTAAATGGTTATGTGCATGAATTCACTTATTTATGTTTCAAATATTGAAGAGAGAAAGTGGGTCTATTTTGGCGATGGTACTCACCCAAAACCCAATAACTATATTTTTTTTGCATAATTATGTACTCTATTATCACTGTCTTGATGCATTCTTGGATTTATCTATACAATCCCAACCCATGGCTAGGGAAATTCAAGCACTAAATAGGCACCTTGTCACATCTCCATCAATTACTAGCCACACTACCCTCACACCCACAACTAGATATTGCAATTTCTGAGTGGATGCTTAAACCCTTCTACAATTTCCAAACCTAGGCTAACTCCTAGATCCCTTGTGACTACACAATCTCACGACTAGTCCTTAGTGGCTACATAATATACATTATTATGTGATAAATATTTATACCAATATTTCCATGTTCTATACATGTACCTAACATTAATATGTAAAATTATGAAACACATATATACCTACATTATTTGTGGAATACCATTCCATTACGTAGCATGCATTAATAAAAAATTTAAGAACACATTAAATCAAAAATTGTACACATTGGATAAAACATGCATAAACGAATAAATTCACATAATTAATAAACCTAGAAAATAGTTTCCAAGAAAAAAACAGATAAATAAAAAACATGGAAAATGAACACTTATCTAAAATATAAGGTCAACTTCATGAATACCTTCCATGTTCCACCCAACCATATACCATGTAATTTATAATATTTCAACTATAGGTCACCCTCGAGAAAAGGAATCAAATCCATGGGAAATATTATATAAACCAAGTAAAAATTTGAAAACACAAACCAAGGTACCAACCCCAATAGCCTTAGCCTCCAACCATAGGATCATAACCCCCATAAATCTATGCTCAATTGATTCAACCCTTCTCTGCACCTCACAGTCCCTCGGGCCTCATGCCATAACCGTTAGTGTGACTCACCACCAAACACAGATTGTATCATCGTTTTGGCTCCCAAGCTCTCTTGCTACTCTCTAGTGCTTCCGAGTACCTTCTAAGTGAACAAAAACAACTCCTAGTTAGTTATAGTGCTCAAAAACTCAAACTCGTTGACTGGTCACCAAAAGAATTTCTACCAGAACTCCATGACTATTAAAGTGCATCCATTGATTCCACTCCCTAGGCATAATATATAGCCTCTCAGGCCCACTAAAATGCATCATTAACTGCCTAATTATTTTTCCAATAAAAACCATTCACTTTTATTCATGGCCTTCTTTTATGCATGGCACCTTGTAAACCCACATGGGCTTTAGCTCCTTTTTTTTCACCAAAACATCAAATCATCTCTATATCCCTTTTTCTATGTAGTTGTTTGGCCCACATACTCTTTTTGACTGAATTGGACAACATATATATATATATATATATATATATATATATATATATATATATATATATATCTTTTTCTCAAATCCATTACACATACATGTTATCCTCAACCATTCTCATATATTTTCGCACTGACCTAACATGTCTAAAATCACCAAGGCATACTAGCCTCAATATTAGATGTACATGTCTATACATCATAGGGGTTTGGAAGGGCTATTCCATTCCTTCCCCTTTATTTATGCATTTTCCTCACCGCATCATACGTACACATCCATGTGTGTTGTTGTTGTATGACTCTATGTATACATTCTATAGTTGCAAGTCCATGTCCTCATGCCACACCGATGAATTAATTCTAGGATTCCATCTACTTCACATGCTATCATGCAACAAAAATATATGGAGTTCCTTTCCATGTCTCACATTGATGAGAGTGAAACCATGGGATGATCACCATCACACATAGAGGGAATGAAACAACTGAAATTAACTTATGAAATAATTAATCTCTCTCTCTCTCTCTATCTATCTATCTAGACACACACACACACACACACACACACACACACAATTTTATAAAGAGAGACATCAACCAAATACACACAATTATTAATAAAAGAAATTCATAAAAATATTTAATGTAATGAAAAATCCATAAATGTTTTTCAAGTAACCCAACCACAAAGCATTATCGCTGCATACAATCACACTGTATTTTAACTAATTGCTTCTTTTTCATTTTCGATTTCCTTTATCTTTGTTGTCTTGTGTGACTTTTTATAGCAACCCAACCTATCATACATGTATCAAAAAAATTCGCATATCTATCCTCCTTTGTCATAATAATAGAAAAAAAGAACTAAGGGTAATTTATTAATACCAATCTGTTGTTGTTATTTAACCTCACAAAGCCTTGTAGATTTTCTTCTTATTGAATCCTCAAACAATCTGGAATTTTAAAATAGGTCACTTTTCTAAACCCCATAATTCCAAGGGCGTGAATGACCCTATATACGTAATCTCTATTGTAGGTATCTTTATTTTTTTCCTTGTTAGAATAAAAAATAAACATCTTATATTTCATTGTATAATGCATCCAACCTGGATAAAACCTTGACTTTTATCCCCTATCTCATATGTCATGGAAAAAAACCTCATGCGCTCCATCATATTGAATCAACATGCATGAAAATTCCAATAGAAACATAATTGACCAAAATTTGATCTAATATCAAATTGTAATTGTATTCATTCACTGGAAGTTTGACATGCCAAAAACTTGCAGTTTCATTCATTGTAATATTCATCCATACCAGTGGTAATGATATGTTGTTTATTTCCCCTTTTTCTCCATCTTATGTGAATAACAAAAGCACTATATAGCATATATTTTAACTTTTCAGTTAGCATGCAACATCACACACTTGCTTAATAAACCATATGCATACAAATTACATCCATTTCAATAGGCATACTAGCACATGCATATCGCAGGGAAATCAATATTTGACCATTCAAACATTTATACACCTGAAATGCATAACATGGCACATTCATAATCATCAACATGGGAAGGGTTAAATAGGTTATCCTTATCTTCTCTACATATCATGGAATTCAATAGCATGGATTATTTATTTCATGACCTTGGCCATCCATTTCTTTACATTACTATCCACCTACATTGCTATTGTTTCTATCATTCCTTAGTATATCCATAACCTTTTATTACCTTGGGTTGCTTTGCACTCATATTGATGTTTTATGGCACACAACCTCCTTTTATTTTTAAGGATGTCTCTCTCCTTGGTAAACATATATTCACATATATTTTTTTCACTCTGCTTTTTATTATTCACAACAAGAGTTATAACAACTCAGAGAACCACTACTCTTCACCATCATCCCTTGGTATAGATTAAATTACATATGGTGATTTCAAACTTCGAATAATTTTTTTATTTGTTTCAATTTTATTGTACCTATTATGGTGACTTTGATGTACTAAGTAACCAAATCATAATACAAGTGTTTCTATGGACCTCTCTTGTGTCTTCATCATGTCTAGCTAAAATATTTTAGGGTAACACATGCATCTTAACATGTTACACCAACTTTTCTTTTACCGAATCCTTTAGTGGTTTAATGGGTAACCTTGCACACTTGTCCAAAACATATATTGAATTCTTTATTATATAAATAATCATCACTATTACCTCTCCATATTGATATGATGGCTTACCATAAATAAGATCCCCTCTATCTTGTTGTTATAATCCTCAATGTAGTTAATTTATTATAGCATAATGTACCAATCACAAATTTTTCCCAATTACTTATTATAATGTACCCAAATTCCATGATTTCATTGCTAATAAATACACTACAAAGCTATTATACCCCTATTATAAACCTATGATAGCTAATGGAAACCTTTTACAGTCCAATTATATCCTCGTTTATATATCTATTGTGACTTACCATAAACTTGTCATGACCTGTCATAAACCTACCATAACACATGTTATAGACCGATTATATATTTTTTATGACCTATCATAAAATTTACATGAGATATCATAAACCTATCCTATTCTATCGCAAACTTGACATAAACAAGTTATAGGCCTGTTGTATACCTATTACAACCTGTTGTAATCCTTACATAATCCTGTTATATACCTATCACATACCTCTTAAGACTTGATGTGACCCTCAAAAACTTGACATAATCCTATCATATTCATGTTATAACACCTGTTATAAAATTTTTATAACTTATCATCGATAGGTCACTAACCTGCGACAAAACTATTATAACCTTGTTCCAAGGTTTGTCATAAATCTAACATAACTTGATACACATCAGTTGTAACATGTTATAACATGCCATAAACTTGTCACCTAATTGTGGAAAAAACTATTGTAAAATGTTATAAACGAGTTGTAAACCTCTCATAACTTGTCACAAACTTCTGACAACCTGTTATAGAGATATCTTAAAGCTAAGTGTGTTGATTTTTCAATTCTTATCATGTGTTACCACACACCTTCTTTTACTCGAGAACCTTACTTCCCATCTCAGGGCACTTAAGAAACATTTGTAATTATTTATTTATTCAAGCTCAAAATGCCAATTCTAATAGTTCCTTGAGACGTTTGATAGATAATCCATAGCAATTCTATTACCATTATACCGAGGATGCAAGCTAACATGTTTGATATCACCAGGCTATCTAGGCTTTCCATAACTACAATGATTTGGTCTAATTATACTTATTTGGTAATGTGTCATACATATATCTACAAGAACATATCAATTAAATTGAAGAGTCACTATCACAAAAGTAATAAGAGATATTTTCAAATCCTGCAACTATTGATCATTTCCTACCAAATCTGATCGAATGATTTCAATCAATTCTCATCAATATGCTATCAAATTTTGACCAAGTACATAATAAGTAAATTAATTGAAGTACACTCGCCATGGACCAAATTTTCTAGTTATAAAATCAAAGTATAGCTCAAGGGATAGTTTATACTTGTGTGGTAACAATAACACTCTTCACAAATATTTAATCTCTAACTTCTAACTATGGTTTTAAAGTCATCAATTTCTATCTCTATTAATACGAGTAGTATTCTACAAGATACTTTAAGAATGAAATAAGAATTTTATGTCTTAGAAAAGGTGACTTCTTCTTTCCCTTAGCCCACCCTCAATAGGATCCCTAACTAGTCTTATCTCCATACAAGAGGGATTATATTATACCTCTACATGTACATGAGAGCTTCCCATTATCGTCTTAGCTCTCTTTTGATAATGAACCATTAAATAATAATATGGATTATCCTTTTTTTTTTTTTTGTAAATTTGGTGGGATCACACTATTTTCTATTTATAAATATAGGATCGGCTACAAAATACAAAATTTAGGCTGTGGCCTCAACCTACCCATAGGAAACCAGGTTTATTGGGCACCTGAAAGCATGAAAAGCATACCAAAATTGAAATTGTTTCATCCGTCTATAAGTCACATGAGCTATCTATCCTACTACTGCAGTATCAACATACATATGACATAAATAGAGTTCATATACAGCTAAAAAGTGCATCAAAAAGCATAATACGGAAAACAACTAGCCATCTAATCAGGAAACTAGAGCTGGGTCTTTCACAGTAGACCTAGGCATATCAACTTGCTGCAGCTGTTGGAGAAGGTTATCCATACGGCCTACCTGATCATCCAATCTGCTAATACGATCAGTTGCCTAATATTGAGTGATCTTGATATGTTGCAGCTGGTTCTGTATGTCCTGAAGCAGGTCCTGAAGGAGAGGTTCTATCTTTGGCGGGTCTGTCTTAGCATGGACAGGCGGGAAAATCTGAATAGCTTTTGCTATAACACACTTGACTATCCAGTATGTATGAATAGTCTAATTGAATAGAGTAAGATTGCCTCGGGTATTGCCAGGGTCCGTTATGAAATCTAAGATCTCAGCTTCTGCTTCGTTATCTTCAGGATCAGTCTGTATATCCCTTTCCCAACCACAGATTTCTTGACGAACAGTTGAAGAATTACCCATCACATAATTGGCAACTAGGGTCTCCAGATACTCTTGGTTGGTTTTACGACCACGTTTCTTCGGGACGGGCTCAAACTAGACCTTCTATTTTCCCTTAGCAGGCTCAGACCCTGATTGTCTCTTCCCCATGGTTGGAAGAACCCTATTCAATAACACAAACAGGTAGGACAGAACAGTAAGGGAATGAGGAACAGTATATAAGCATCCCATGCACACCCTTTGATCATGGATAACATGTCTATCATAATAGCAAATAAAATGAAACCACTGAACCCAATTTTGTAGCCAATGCGGAGAGCTAGAATATATGCCGGGAAGATAGAGGACCGCAAACCCCTTACCCATATTAAAAAAACAATCCCAGAAGAAGATGGGTCGGATAACAAGAAGCAGAGTTGATCGCATACAGGAGAAGGTGGTCGAGCACCCTAGATATGCAAGAACTATACTAAAGACGGAAGGAACATGGAGCCTTTGAAGCCTTGGAACCGAATTCGCTAAGTTGAGAGGAGGATTAGTTTGATTGTCAGAGGAACAGAGGACCACAAACTCCAAAACCCAATTCCAAAACCAATCCCAGAAAACACTGGGTCTAAAAGCATGTAACAGGGATGACCACGTGCAGAAGATGATGACCCAGCACTCAGAGACAGGACAAAGGCCAAAAGGGGCATGGAACGAATTTATTATATGAGGCCCGACCCAATTGCCATCCCGACAGAGCAAAACCACAATTGAACAAATTAGAAACCTCCACAAATTATCCTAGTGATTGCCTAAAACAGCTAGCAGTAAACATGGCCATAAACTACCCGGAATGACAACAGGGAAAAAAGGGTTGACGAGAAAGATACAGGGGTCACAAAAGTAAGGTTGAACCGGTTTCAACATGGGAATAGCAGAGAATAAAATCATTAACAGGACCGATACATCAATAATATATAGAAACCAAAACCATATCGTGGCAATTGGCACCATGAATGCGAGTAGAGAAATAGATACATACCCCGACAAGGTTGAAAGGTTGACAAATTGAGTAGCGCTCGGCTTCCTCCACTGCTGCCTCCAAACGCTTGCATGAAAAAAGCACTGCATGAATGAATGAAGGCAGGGAGGGAACCCACTTACCTTAACGGAAACATTCCTTTGATGCTCTAACGAAACAGCCTGGCCACACTGCGGAATCATGAAAATTCGAGTGATCGCACACTTCATTGAGCTGGGCTGACAATGCTTCAGTATGGTCCTTAATTGCAAGGAGGACGAGCACACGCCAGGTTTCCATGGCTATGATCTCCTCCCTGACATTTGTACAGCCCGATCGGGGGGTTGTAGATCCTTACTTACAATCAACTGGAGAGAATGAAGTTCCACATCCTAGATGGCGTTAATGGGATGAGCATCTATGGAGTTCTCTACATGTTGACATCCCCAATTAGCCAAATAATCCGTTGCGGCATTACCTTTTTGTCTAATGCAGCTTGGAATCAAATACTGAATCTGTTTCAGCAGTTGGCTCACTTCTTCGATAAGAGTAGCTGTTTTCCAGCTTTGAGATATTTTCTTCTAGGGTATGCCTTGCTGTAGCTTTTGGAGCACACCTGTTACCATTGCAGAATCTCCCTCAACAATGATTCTTTGATAATTTTCCCTGATTGCTATGAGAATACCTTGTTTGACCACCAGAAGTTCTGCCTCATTATTTGTCGCATGGCCCAAGTCGAATGCATAAAACCAACAGACTGCCCCCTGAGAGTTGTGGAAAATCCCTCCTGAACTAGCTTGCCCGGGATTACCTTTCAAGGCACCATCATAATTAAGTTTTAGAAAGCCTAGTTGAGGAGGTAGCCAGTGTTCCTCAATAGATTGACTAGGTGGTATGTACTTCCATAAACCTTTGTAAAGCATCTACAGTTTGAGGTTTAAGTACTCTAATATCTGAGATTCAATGCCCACTGTCTACTAATATTCATCTAACCAGCTTTCTACTAGGATAGTTTCTCGAATATTATTTATGGAACACTGCCAAATGTGATGCATTGGTTATGCCGCTTCTTGGAAAACTCTGTGATTCCTTTCTTTCCAAATGTTCCAAAGAAGGAAACTAAATGAGAGGGTCCATGCTCTATTGATCAGTTGACAATGAAACCTCCCGTTTATCCAATTGCAAATGGTTTCCGTAATGCTATCATTGTTTTTATTCGTCTGCCAGATCAATTGTTCCAATTTCCTCCAGAGTGGCTGCACCATTGGGTATGAGTTAAGAAGGTGTTCTGTTGTTTCTATCACAGTAAGATAGAAGGAGCAGCGTGAAGGGCCTATGATTCCTCATTTCTAAAGATTTTCCCATGTCAGAATCCTGTGATGGCTTACGAGCCATAAGAAATATTCCACCTTAGGCCAATGTTTCAATACCCAGATTTTTTTCCATAACGGCCGAACATTATACTGATCTTGTTTGGAGTGAATATAATAGCCTTCTTTAATTGTGAACAACCCTTTTTTCAGATATCCCCATCTAAGGATATCTGGACCAGAAATTTGTCTGATTTTTCATGTTTTGAGTTCTTTAGCAAGATTGTCCCATTGTTGCATTATAGGAGCTGCCGGCCACTAGGTTTTGTCTTTCCATTTCTGCCACAATTCATTATGGTTATGACACCAATAGTGTTACATGAGCCTATGGTTTGGTGTATTTGTGTATAGGAAAATTTCACCCAAGTCCAGTCGGCTAAACATTTTTTTCCGTTGTTGCTAAGAGTCTTCCCAAAAAAGAGCAGTATATCTTTCTCTAATTTCCCAAAAGCTGTGAAGGCGAATTAAATCCCTGTTCATTACTACCAAATTCCAAATTGAGGAGAATTTTGGGATCAAATATACCTTCAAGTGACCAGAGACTGTGAGTGGCATGTCGTATTTTGTTCGCCAAATATTCTTCCAAAGATCTGGCCCTCCTAGGAGCCAGCGCCACCAGAGTTTCTCTCCCAACACATTATTCAAGATGAAAGGATCACAGAGGCCCAATCCACTTGCAACCTTGGATTTAAGTAATTTATCCCAGGATAGAAGAGCCCATTTCCTGTTAGCTTGGGCGCCCTGCCATAATTTTTTTTTGAACATGCAGACTAGTTGTGAACAAATCCCTTTCGGGCAAGCCCTTCTAGATAGCTGATATACTGGTAAAGCTTGAAGCACATATTTTAACATTATAAGGTGCCCAGGTGTATTCATAACTCTGAAAGCCCAATTCTGTATGCTTTTCTCCACTCTTATGAGGATATCCTGCCAATCTGCTATCCAAATGGGGCCTGAATTTAAAAACATACCTAGGTATTTCAAAGGGAAGGAGCCCTGTTGAAACCCTAAAGTCCTTGTAAGGAAATTTGCATCGCAATAGCACAGTTGAAGAAGTAGACATTGGACTTGTCATTATTGATTTCAGTACCGGAAGCGGTCATGAAGACTTCCAAAATTTTGAGGATGGATTTGCATTCTTTCAGTGATGCCATACAGAATAATAAGATATCATCAACAAATTGTTGATGAGTCAGCGGAAGGTGAGGTCCCCACAATTTTAAGCCTTGTATCTTCCCTTCAGCTAGATGTGCTTTAATGAGTCTACCTAGTCCTTCTACAGTGATGATGAAAATAAATGGATAGAGAGGGTCACCCTGCCGGAGGCCTCACGAGCTATTAAACGGGATAGAAGGACTACCATTCAGTAGTATTGAGAAATCTGGGGAGGAGATGAATGAGCGCAACCGTTGAAGCCATCTTTCATCAAACCCAAAGGATCACATTACCTTTATCAGGTACTACCAACTTATGCGGTCATATGCTTCAGACAAATCCAACTTGATTAACAGACCTTTCCGTTTATCTTTCTCGAGTGAATGAATTGCTTCCTAAGTGACCACTATTCCATCCAACATTTGTCTACCTTTGACAAAACCAGTTTTTTCTAGAGAAATTAGAGTGGGCAGAAAAGGTTTTAATCGATTTACCATAATAGTAGAGAGAATTTTATAGATGACATTACAGAGAGCAATCGGCCTAAATCCAACTGGAGTGTCTGCATTTTGATGCTTAGGGATAAGGGTAAGGAAGGTAGCATTCAAAGATGGATATACCATCTTATTCCTTCGAGACTCTTCGACAACCTCTAGAATATCAGGACCAATGAATGGCCAGGCTGCTTTAAAAAAATCACTTGTAAACCTGTCGGGCCCTGGGGCTTTATTCTTGGGTAAATTCAAGACCACCTCTTCAACCTCCTGTAAAATAACTGCTCGTATCAGAGCAAGGTTCTGCTCTCAAGTAATCACTCGAGGAATGTGCGTAGTTATCTTCTGAATATCTACCTGGTGGTTAGGGAGAGGTTCCGTAAGAAGATCTTTAAAATGAGTAACCAGCTCTCTCTCCATATCTTCATGTTTGATTAAAGGCTCCCCATTTGCTGCGTTTAGAGAAAAACAATCTTACCGATGAAATAGGTAACCACAATGTTACCTACTTTTTTTTGGTAGCATAAAAAGCACCCGATTTTGAAAAGTGGTGATGCAGAATCACCATTTTTTTTTTGTGCACATTTTTTACACTCTAATATTTTTATTTATGAAGTATGAATATTTGTTTTAAAATGTTAGTGATTTTCATGCTAATTTTGAAATGTATTGTTGCAGCATCAACTTTTTTTTTTTTAGAGCGGTGATTTTCATGCTAATTTTGAAACGTATTGATGCTGCATCAACCTTTTTTTTTTTAGAGTGGTGATTTTCATGTTCGTAATAAAACACAAAAGTTAGATAAAAAAAATATATAAAAACAATAAAAAAAACCAATAAAAATGTAAAAAAAAACAAAAATAGCTCGTAAAAATAACAAATTTAAAGAAAAATAAATTAAAAAAACAAAAATATTTGAAAATTATATCAAAGGAAATGACAAAATTTGAAAAACAAAACACATAATTTAAAGAAAAAAAACAAAAATTGACCAAAAAAATATAAAAAAAACCATCAAAAACCTTTTTTTCTAACTTATTTAAAAAAAACATATAATAAAAAAATATATATATATATTTAAAAAAAAAAATTTAAAAGGAATTAAAATTACAAAATTAAAATTTAGATAAAAAAATTTAAATAAAAAAAAAAAACTAAATTTAAAAATTTAAATTAATAATAATAATAATAATAAGAAAAAAAAATACAAATTTTAAAAGTAACAAAAAAAAAACAAATTAAAAAAAAAACAATTAAAATTGAAAAAGAAAATTAAAATAAAAAAACTATCATTAAAAAACAAAAAAAAATGAAAAAAACCGCTTGCAAATAATTAAAAAACAAATATACATAAATTTAGTATTTTTTTTTTTTTAATGAAACAATTTATAGATTTTAATCTATAATATTAAATATAAAAAAAAATTAAACAAATTGAATTTAAAATAAAAAAATTGAATAAAAAAATAATTTTAAATCTTTTGAAATTAAATTTGTTTTAAAAAGAATCAAATTAAAATAAAAATATTAAAAATAAAAAAAAAATAAAAAATAATATATATATATATTAAAAATTAAAAAAAAAAAATATGAAACAAATTTTATTTGAAATAAAAAAATTAAATTAAAAAAGAAAATTAAAAAATTAAAAATTAAAAAAAAATCAATTAAAAAAAAAAAAAAAAAAAAACGGGGGTTGGTGGTGGTGGGGGCGGCGGGAGGCTGGGCACTGGGGGCTGCCCGAGCGGCACCACGGGGGCGGCCAGCCGGGCAAGCGGCCCCGTCTGGGCCGAGGGCCGATTCCCGGACCCCCTTTTTTTATTTTTTATTTTTTAATTGACTTTTTTTGAATTCTATTTTTTTGAATTTAATTTTTTTATAAAAAATAATTTTTTATTTATTTATTTTCTTAATTTTATTATTTTTTGTTCTAATTTTTTTTTTTGGAATAATTTTTATTAATTCTTTTTTTTTTAATTGATTTTTTTTTATCTCATAATTTTTCTTTATTATTAAGTTTTACCTTCAGTTTTTTAGTATAATTTTATAAAATTTAATAAATTTTGTATTTTTTTGTAAATTTATTTGGATTTAATATTTTTTTTAAATGTTTTACTTTTTTATTAATTTTTTTTTGTTAAGTACATAAAATTTGTATATTTTTATATTTCAATTAAAATTGTGTATTTAAAATTAGATTTTTTTAATTAAAATTATTTTTTTTTTTAATTGTTTTATATATATATTTCAATTTTCCATTTTTAATTGATTTTTAAAGTTTTTAAAGTTTTTCTTTTAACAATGTTTTTTTTTTCTTTTTCCTTTTTTCTTTTATGTTTATTCATTTATTTATTAAAATTTAATTTTTTTGCTTTTAAATTCAATTTGTTATTTTAATATTAACTCTTTTTTCTTAAATTTAATAAAATTTGATATATATACATATTTTAATTTACGCTCATATATATATTTAATTTTTTATAATTTAAATTTATTTAAGTTTATTTGTTTTTTTAATATATATTGTTTTAAATTTAATATTTTCATTTATTTTTATTTTTTATTTTTAATTAATTTTTCATTTTTTTACTTTTAATTTAAATAATTAATTATTTTTTTTTTAATTAAAATTTAATATATTTCCTTAAATTTAATTTTTTGTTTAATTCTTTTTTTTTTAATTTAATAAGCATTTTCTTTTCCCTTTTTAAATTTAATTTCTATATTTTATTTTTTATAATTTCCTTCTTTTTTTAACTTGTTTTTTTCTTCTTTTTTTTAATTTAATATTTTTATTTTTTAATTTCTATATTTTTTAAATTTTAATCTTAATTTTTTTTTCCCTTCAATTTTAGGTTTTTTTAATGTTTGAATTAAAATTTTTTTTTTTTTTTTTATCTTCATATATTTTTAAATTTTAAGCTTTTAAATGTTTTTATTTTTTAAATTTATTTTTTTTCTTAAATTTTAGGTTTTTTTTTTAATGTTTGAATTTTAAAAATTAAAAAATGTTATTTCTATTTTTAAAAATGCCAAAAGTATGACACAATTTTTTTTTTTGTTATTCCAGCATCAACTTGTTTTGTTTTGAGGGTGTTTTTTCAATCCTTTTTTCAAGAAACAATTTTGTTTTTATCATAATTTTATAAAATGTTGAAATTTGACCTTCAAAAAAAACAAAGTGTGTTCTGGAATACACAGTTTTTGTTTTTGGGGTGTTTTTTCATGTTTTTTTAGTCTTTTTGGGCTAGAGTTCCCGTTTTGAGGTCAGGTTACCTATTTGATTGATAACAGTGTTGAAAATATTCTGTTATGTTGGCATCGCTGTAATATAGCTTTGTGGAAAAAATTGGTATTCCGGTCTCCTTCTTTGAGCCAATTAACACGGGATTTCTGTTTCCACAGTATCTCCTCTTTCTTACGTCTCTCTTATTGTTGACTGAGAGTATGACCTTCCTCCAGAGCTAACTCCTCTATTCAACCATGGAGGATGATTTGCTGTTGAATCTCCTTCATTTTTTCATTTAGTTGAATTTGGTCCTGATGGATGTTACCAAATTCTAGACGATCCCAACGTTTGATTTTAGCTTTTAATTGTTTCAAACGAATTTGGAATGAATGCATCTTATTATGACCCCTAACTGTGTTTGAACACCACCAATTTTTAACCTTTTCCATAAACCCTGGATCTTGTAGCCAAAAAGAGTTCAAACCTGAAAGGTCGATTATGTCGGCTTGCCTTCACATCAATCTCCAATCTGATCGGCCAATGGTCTGATCCCAGGGTAGGAAGAATAGTAGCTTAATAATAAATATTTAAAGTCACCAGAGCTTCTGTAGCTAGAAAAAAATCCAACCTAGAGGCAATTTGATGCCACTCTCCCCTGCGGTTATTCCAAGTGTAATTTCCATTAACTGTGGGGATATCTACTAAGTGTAGATCATTTAATAACTCTTGGAAAAGAGCCATTTCTGGATCCTCCCTTCTTATCCCTCCCTTTTTTTCAGAGAGATTCAAAATCATATTAAAATCCCCACCTAAAATCCAATAATTTTCTTTATGCATTGTACTCAACGTTCGTATACTCTGCAAAAACTCTGCTCGCTTTCCCGGAATCGGAGGTCCATAGACAGCCGAGATGAGGATCCTATCCTCAGAGCCAATCTGCCAGAAAGTAGCTGTTAATATTCTGGGAAAGCCTACCCATCCCTCTGTAGTGATCTCAGCAACATTCCAGAGGATGGCTATTCCCCCCAATGTAGCCACTGAGTCAATATCCATAACCTCATATTTCATTTTTAAAGATTGCATTATAGACTGAAGCTTCTGCCTAGCGACTTTTGTTTCTTGTAATAACATGACCTGAGGTTTCTTGACCTGCGATCTGTCTTTCAAATATCATTGCTTACCCTTACTATTGAGACCTCTGATGTTCTAGGAGAGCACCTTCATTAGAAATTTTTGGGTAGTTGTTGGAATACCGTTGTTAATGGTATTATCTTCTCGGTATTAATCAACATTTCTCCAAACAACTGTATTTATTCCTGCAGGGTTCACCATCCTCGCTTTTTTGCCGGTTTTGATGGAGGGGGTGCCTTCTTACTGGCTGATTGTTCTCTTTATTGGGCTTCTTGCTGGGCTTGCACTATGAGATAATTTTCAAAAGTTTCTTTTTATAATTTCTTCTCGTCTGTCGGAATGAATCGATCGTCAAGATTCCTCCATTCAAACAAAAGGTGTTTCAAAAGTTTCTCTTCTGCACTCAGAGCTTCTTTGGGTCGTTCTACCTCCATTAGGATAAGTTCTTGCAGTGGATTTTCTTCTAGCGCGTCCATTTCCTACCCTGATTTTTGCTTTGAAGATTGGTTTTTCTGTGTAACCTCTGCATAACCATCTATTGGACCCTCTGCTGCGACCTCAATAACTGACGGTTCACCTTCTTCCTGTAAAACCTCGTACCTGTTTTTTGTTGTTTTAGAGCCAGGAGGGTTTTGTTTTGTGGCTGAACCAGATCCCGTATTCCCTGAACGAGGAGGTCGTTTTTTAGTAGTTACCAGAACAAACCCATCATCATCCTGCCGAGGTTGCGCCTCTGGGTGATTGACACGAGGAGGTTGTTGTTCGGGGCCATTTAGGGGGAAAGATTTGTACAAATGTCCATACTCATGGCAGCAATGACAGCGAAAAGGGATATGCTCATAGTCTAGAAGCTGAAGCCAAACTTTACCTTCATATTCCAATTCGATCATCTCTGGCAAGGGTTCTGAGATATTCATATAAACACAGATTATTGCAAAGGATGTATAGCGACCACGAGAAGTGGAGTCCGCTATTTTAACAAAAGTACCTAATGAATTTCCTATTCCTTCCAAAATTTCAGGGTCCCAGAAATCCACAGGGAGCCCAAATAGCCGAACCCAAACAGGAGTAGCCAGAAATTGCTCTTGTTCAGGGTTATAACATTCCTCCCATTGTCTGAGAAAAATCCCTACATTGCTATAAAAATAGGGCCCTCCCTCAAAAATTCGTTCTTTATCTAGTAAATTAGAAAAAAAAAACTGTAAAAAAACCCTTCGCCCGTAATTTCAGATCAATATGACCTTTGGGCTGCCATTTTATTTGAATCCATTTTAGCAACTCCTTTTTTGAAGGCCAAATATCTATAAACTTACATATTAGAGCATGATTCTTCATATATCCTTTGTACTCATCCAACTTTGATGCTGGGATAAAAAATCTTGGTTTCTTGACGACCCTTGGCAAGCATTGTCCCTTCATTTTGGCTTGCCATTCTGCTCCCAAGACAGGGGCAGTATTTTGCTGAACAGTTGTAGAATGGGGTCGTCAAGAAACCCTCCTCCCGAGCACGCTGCCATGGGGAAACCAGTCAGCTGTGGTGGCTTACGCTCGAACCCTAAGGAAACCCTGCTATGTCTTCACTGCATTATTGGAGCCATTGTTCTTCACCGCGTTCAAGAATTCCAATTCAAAATCCTACTAATATGGATGATCCTTAATAAAAAACCATGGAGGTATATAAATTTATCATTTCCTCTACCACCATCGATTATTAGTATCTCTTCATCAACTGGAATGTAATGTTTGGGCTAGCTACAACTAGCCGCTCAATCCAAATAGTCAATGATCACATGGTTGCGATTTCTACATAATATCTAAGATTGGTTATTCAGTGGTTGTTCCTTTCTCCCACTCTCTAATTACTACAAAGTTTATTTCTGAGTTTCATTTGTATCTTTAGAATTTTTAGGGCAGTGGGAATGGATTTGGCCCCTATTGCTTGCAATGAAACAAAGGATGTGGAAAACAATTCACAGAACACAATAGATTTGTAAGCGCAAATATCCTTGATGATACTTCATAGTGGATCATCAACGATCAATGCCAAGAAATGAAGATCCTTCCACTTTCTCCTATATTTCCTTAATTATGATGGCACCTATAAACCTTTCGTATATATAGACATGAAAGAGTATCCCATAGGTGGTTCATGTCTGATTGTCAATAAATTATATCATCGTTCTTTTGAATGTAGGTATTTTACCATCACCAAAATATTATAGACTATATGTTGATAGGTTAGCCCACAAAATAGAAGAGAGCTAGGTCCATGTGTAGAGATGATGTATTATCCATTTACTATTCATACCTATTGTCTTAATACTAGGGATTGAACTCAACCTCGATAGATCTTTCATGTGCAGTTGTTTAATGCTTCTTAATCTAACCTAAACAAGATTCCACTTATGTTTCTGAAGAGAAGTACCCAGTGGTTTGAAAAATGGTTTTGGGGGTGCTCTTGTGAAAGCTTATACCAAATAGAATGGAGCCACACCATCAAAGGAGTGGGGGCCAACTCATCCATTGGTTAATTTGGCTTTGTTAGTTACCTGACAACTTGGTACTTGATAAGCATACATCACCATTGATCTATGGGAAACCAATATATACAACGTTAAAGGGCCATTAATGCGTAGGGGAAGTATACGATAGTCATTGGATAATGTACTTTATTAAATATAATGGGTGGAATATACCACCCCCACAGATTAATGTCCCTATAGAATTGCATATATTTTCTGCCCTGATATATATATATATATATATATATATGCCCAATATTGATCATGTACCTGATTGATTTGTTAAATCCACGCCTATCGCCTATGCATGTTCCTTCTCCACAACATATTGATGGATATAAGCACCACTTAAATAAAAATAAATTAGAAGTGCCTTTCCAAAAACTTGAGAATTACATGGCTTCAATCATGCAAGGAAGGTATTTAAGGAAAAATTAAATAATTTATTTCCCATTTATATGTGTTTTTCTATCCTATTACATATTGATACGGCTATAATGTCGTTGATTGTCTTCGATAAGACTACAACATGGTTGTTTCCAACTTAGAAGCTAGACCATATTAGACATACTTGTCCACTCTAGAACCAATATAAGCATATCCTATCATCATTACTATCCACAAAAACATTTCTTCTGCAGTAATCATAAAACAATTTCAAGGCCACATAATGAACCCGCTGTATGTGAGTTCTAGAGTCATGGAATCAGATAGCATGATAATCTGTGAAGAAATGTCCCTAAATAGTTTTAGTGCATCATGAATGAACCCATTTTGTGTGAATTCAATGATCATGGGTGTCTCAGACAACACATCTATCTTAAGAATTTTCACAAAGAGTTTTAGGGAACCAATAATGAATCCATGCTTATGTGCATCTCAAAATAATTGTACTCCCACAGATAAGGTCACATTAAATAATTTTATAAATTATATATTATGCATCCTTCATACCCCTTCTTCCAAGTCTACAATCCTAGAACATACCTTTAAGAGCGCCATAAAATATAAATCTACCAAGCTACACCTCGTTCATTTCCATCCTACTAAATAATGTAAATTCCTCTTCCTAATTCACACACCTTACACATTCACCAACCCAAAACATATTTCTACATTCATCCTCTTTTATTTATCTAAAAAATATATTGAATACCCTTTTTCTAGGGGAAATTTTAAATAATTCATGTAATAATTATATATACATTGTAGCAATAGTTATATCTCTTAAAGATACCATAACCCCAGTTAATGGGAAAACATAAAAAAATTTCCACTTGTAACCAATTATATATGTACTATGGCATACAAACTTATTTATCTTCCTTACTTCTATGGTAAATCTCTATACCAAGTGAGGTCCCTTTGTTCACATTGGATGTGAACTTGCTTTCCGAGCATTTCCTTCACACTTGACATACATGCAAATTTATTTTGAGCATGTTAATCCTCCACATAGGGAGTCAAAATTCGGATGGGCCATTCCATGTGGCAGGTGAAGAATGGACAGTGGTAGGCATAGGGTTTCCTGTCAAATTTTATCGCGACACCCCTTCCAGATCCAATAATTGTGATTATGTTGATTGGATGAGTTATATGGATATTTAACCCCAAATAGTGTAGGTGCTAAAAAAAATTATACTCGTGATGAGATCCAATGGCTACCATCTCTCTAGATCCACTTACTGGATTTGATATTAGTCCCCAACTTGCATGACAATTAACTCTCCCTTCTCTACCCCATGAGATATGACTAGATAGATTATTTTGATCATATGGCCTAGATCTCATATTGGGCATAAATATTATTAAGTGATAACACTACCTCCCATGTGTGGTGGGATCTAATGGACAAATTAAAGACATATCAATGACCTAGGACTTCCCATTTGGCCCCTCTGACATCACCCTACTATGACAACTATCACATTGCACTAACACATAGCCCAACTACCTCATGACTCAAGGTTATTTTTCTCCTAAAATCCTTGTATCTCATAGAAAATTTACTCTATGAACTTAAAAATAATTACATTTGAAACTTTTCACATGAATTATCATCAATTGTTCCACCTCCCTTGTAACTGTGACCTCCAATGACTACTTTTATGGGGATTGATGAATAATTCCCCTATGAAATCATGGGAACTACATAGTAACTAATGTAAATTCCTACCTATCTTCTTAAATGTTTCCATCTGCATTATTTTAGCAATTTATTCCTAAAATTTGGCCATTGGTCCACAATTTATGGGCCTATAACTCAGGTTAATCCGTTTCTGCTCACGATTCTTATCGATCTCATCTTCAATTGAGTGATTCTTCCACTTTATATCCTTATTAATTATGTCAAACAATTAGTGAAGAACCTGTAAATTTTCCCTTTAAGGATTTGCTTCCCCATGCATGCCCATTGCTACAACTTGGGCTTTGATATCACTTTGTAATGTCCCTAGCCCACTTTTTGGTGACACTGCTCACCCAAAAGACAATAATTATAATTTTTTCAATGTTATGTACTTAGTTGTCATTGTTTCGACCCATTTACACATTTATCTATACAATCCTAGTCCACTATTGGGAAATTTATACCCTCAATCAGGCAACTTTTAACAGTCCCAACCACCTATTGGTCATGCTACACCCACACCCACTACTATATATTGAAATTTCTTAGTCAAAGATCAAAATGCAAGTTCGCCTCCACAACGCTTGTAACGAAATGAGTTCATCATTGATCCTCTGTATCCACTTAATATACCTGCTTATCTATTAATTATATTTACTAGTATGTCCATGGTTTGTATCTATACAAATCATTAATATGTAAAATAATGAAATGCATAGCTACCTACATTATTAATGCAATACCCTACCATTATTGATCATACATTAATTCAAAATTTAATCACATACTCAATCAATAGTTATATGTATCACATAATTCATGCATAACGAAATAAATTAACATAATTACCAAACCCATAATAGGGTTTACAAGAAAATAGCATATGAAAAAAATACATGGAAAATGAATACCTATCTGAGATAGAAGGCTAACTAGATGCATACCTTTCATGTTCCACACAACCGTAGACCATTTGGTTCACCATATTCCCACCATGGGTAACCCCTGAGTTGGGACCTCAACTTGATGGGAAACAATCTATACACAAAGTACCAAATAAAATAAACTAGCTAAGGTACAAACCCCATTATCCTCAACCTCCAACCACACACTCACAACCCCCATCAACATATGCCCAAGTGATGTGCGCCTTCTCTGCACGTAGCAGTCCCTCAGGTCTCGTTCCACCATTTTCTAGTGTGCCTCATGGCTAGACAAGGAGAATCTCATCCTTGTAGCTTCTAGGATCTCTCGGTACTCTCTGGGGCTTCCATGTAGCCTTCAAGGACAATATAAATAATATTTATTATGTTATAAAGCCAAAAAATTCATAATTAGTGACGTGTCACCAAACCAATATCCACCAAAACTCCATGGTATTTGGATTGAATCCACAAATTCCACTCCATAGCCATAATCCATAGCCTCCAAGGCTCAGCAATATGCATCACTTACTGAGTAAATCCATTTCTAGGAAAAACTATTGACTTTTATTAATAGACCTCTATTTCCACATAACACTTTTTAAATTCACATGGGCTTTAGTGTCTAAACATGACATCAACCCAATCTCCTTTTTTCCATGGATTTTTATGCACACCATACTGTTTTCCATTGAGATGATTTGCACCAATGTATTTTAATAATTATATATGTAAATGACATCACATTTACATTTTCATGCTCCCCAACATCACTGGTTATAAAGGCATCTATCCTCAATCATGTGGGCCCAAAAAAATATATATTATATTTACATGGACACAAAATCCTGCAAAATATACCTCGGCTCACTAGTATAAGAAGTCAGAGTTCTCATATCCATTATATAAGTACACTAGCCTTCACCATACTCATATCTCGACCCACTAGCCTAACATGTATATATTGATGGAGGCATACCAACCTTAGTACCATAGGTACATTATACATCGGGGGGTTAGTCAAGGGTATTTCAAATCCAAAGGACTCAGTAGTGGTATTGAAGTAGTTTTAGAGCATAAAAACCTATGGTTTTGGTGAGGGAAACCTTGGGAAGTCAAGGGAGGAAAAACTCAAGGAGCTCTTAGAGACATAATAATCGGGTTCTCATGAACTTTAATACACTTGAAGAATAATCCATTTTACCCTTATTCTCCCTTCAGTTCAGGGTAATTTTTCCAAAGGAAATATTTAGAACATGAATTGACAACATCCTAAACAAAGGCCAATCTTTCTGCACTAAATATTGTTCATATATATATATATATATATATATATATATATATAATTCATAATATTAAATATTAGTTTCTCGAATGCAGGTGATAGATAAAGCTAATGAGCGGTGCAACTTGGACGCAATGTGGCAGGGCACCTGTCCTCCCCATGCGAATGAACATGGCTTCCCAAACTACTTTAAATGTTGGAGAGTGGAGCATTTACTTTCCACCCTCTCTTGCCTCCCGTCGACGTCCTCCACCTTAATCACTGTCCTCTACACATTTACTCCGATAGTCCTGCCTTGGCCGCATCCTATGGCCCTTAAATCCTTCACCCTCCTCCTTCTTCTGCCATTCGACTCTCTCTTTGGCTCTATGTAGATGATCCTGGTGTCTCCTCCAAGCCTTCACTCCTCTACTCAATTCCTTTCTCCTATGTTAGCTTTTATCAGGACTTCTATTCCCTAGTTTCTCCCTCGGACGCTTCTATGATTCAGTAATCATCTTATACCCATTCCCACTCCTCCACCATGCCTAGACGCCACCGTATGAGGTGTAATAGAGTAAGGGGACATGGTATTCCCTCCAGACCTCCCACTTCTGCCTCTGTGGGAAAGACGGTGAATGCCTTAGTTGACTAGGCAGAGTCCAAAATCCTTGACCCCATCAATCTCTCTGCTCGCATGTCTCTCCACCTTCGGGATTCTCCTTCTGAACCCTTTGGCTCTGACCTCCACCCTAGAAAAATATCCTTCAAGTCCACCATCTCTCCTGCTCCTGCCTTCTCCCCCTGCAAGATGGTGGCTTTGCCGATACAGAAGGCTTCTACCAGTGACCACAACAACTCGTGCTCAGACAAGGGAGGAACCAATGCAGGTGCTGAAACTCATTCGACTTCCTCCATTTCACCTGACGCCCATGCGGTGCTTCTTCCTCCGTCGACAGCCCATGCATCCAAGTAGGAGGAGGACGAGTCAGATTGTTCATGCAGAAATGTTGAAGAGTCATTCCAACCTCCAAAAAAGGATGATATCTCTCCATTTGCTTAATTTTTGGTTCTTATCTCTCATTCCAGCCAATTTTTTGTTATTTCAAGGTTTCTAGTGTTCTGATTATGTCTAGTGTTCTAGTTCTATCTTAAACTTGTCACTTGTCAGGCTGGTTTCCCACTATGGGAAGCGTATTATTAACTCTCTATGCTTTACTCTTAGGTTGTTTTACCCATCTGGGGCAGCCTCTTTTTTTTTTTTTTTGAATAAAAAATTCCCTCTGAAATTCACCTACCAACCCCAGAGGACGAGAAATGTAATATTTGAGAGTGTATGATATAATAGAAGTAGCCTAATTTAGAAAAAAAATATATTTAATATTAGTTAATAAATAAATGTGAGTAAATATAAATTTTAAAAAATAGGTTATTAGATAAATTGATATTACCTACTTAAAACAATAAAAAATCTATCCCTTTTACCCTTTTAAAAGTCAAAACTTGAATTGGTGCACACAAATTTCGTAAACATTACATCCAAGATTTAAACCATTTCCAAGGGTTATGAAGTTTTTTTAATTTTTTGGCCCGGGGCTCAAGGTACTTCTTTGTATGACGAATGTCCAAACATAAATAAGGGTCTTTTACCTTTTCTGACCCATCCCCCAACTTTAAACTCTATTTACACCACCACGGTTATATTTCAGGACATGCATTAATATGCTATTCTAATTTTTTAATGATTCAAAAATTAAAATTAAAATGTAATACATATTAAAATATAATATTAACTATGCATGAAACATACTAGTTGATTCTTATTAGTCCATGCCACAAGCACAACTGGGGCTATTGTAATCCCCTCTGCCAAGTTAGCATTAGTCAACCTATTTGGGAATTTTTGTTCAAGACATGTAAACCAAAAATTTTTAAGTTGTTAAGCTCATGCAAATTTTCCATATTTTTGGCTTCTTCCCAGGGAAGAGAGGCAAAAAAACATATGCTATAATTATAGTTTGTATCTTATTTTCTATACTAGCTAAACTTACATTTAAATTTTTCATTTGTGCTTCTTCTTTCCCACCATGAAAACCTTTAACTTCTCTCTGCCACTTCCACCTATGAAAACTACTTTCCACAGCTTCCATCTATAAAACCATTCAAATGCTTGTTCTATACAATCATTCAATGTATGTTCTCTCTTCAAGCGCACTGGCTTTGTTCTTGGCTAGAGGGATTTGTTTTTTTGCATTGGATTTGTGCACAATAGTAACAGGTCGCATATCCAAGCAAGTAGCCATTTCGCATCCAAGGAAGTAGCCCTTTCTTAGGGGCCTACTCCCTACATTTTTGTGGATGCTTCTAGAAATACTTTTTGGGGATACAAGGATGCTTCCATTGTAACCAAAATTAAAACATTGAGCCTCAGCCTACACTGACTCCACCATTCACTACAACAACGGGACTCCAATACCTATGACAATAGGCTTTCCCTAGTAATCTAGCACTAATTTTTACGGTTATTGAGCTCTATTTTTTTCTTTCCTTCAATTCTGAAATTAATTTAAACAGTGATTTATTAATTTTATTTCTTAATTATGGAAATTCTAAAATTAATTTAACCATTGATTTATTAATTCTAGCAATAAGTAATTCAACCTGTCGAGAAGTTTCTCAGAACTTCATTGCTTCTGTCGAGCTCTGCACGGAACGAATTCATAACTGCCAATAAGTATTTCAATGTGTTAAGAAGTTGCTCAGACCTTCAATGCTTCAGTCACACTCCGCACAGAGTGGATTCAGTCAACTCAAGGTTTCCCAAGGGGAATCTAGGAAAAAAGTGTAGGAACATGAGAAATAAGATTCGGTTCCTATGGAGGAATAAAAAATAAATAGTCATTAGAAAGATATTACTATACCAGGAACTGGTTAATTTTTTAATCAAAATTTAAAAGGCTTGTAAACACACCCTCTTAATTTTTTTTAGGGTTATTGATACTTATTATATTTACAAATAAGTATAATAAGTGATGCAGGAATTATGCTCGAAAGCAGAATCCCACATATAAGAACACAACTCCAATAAATCTGAAAATACTCAAATTTTCTACAATATAATCATGGAAAACATCTAACTTAATTAAACATGAAGGCGAAAAAAAGCCATACAAATCAACTCCCTTTATTACATTAAAATTCTGTGGCCAGATATTACATTGGGCGGCCTCTTGGCTCTTTTCCCTTTAAACCACTCCTCACTCACTCCCCTCAACTCTTCAACTATTCAAGTGTGTTCTCCTCACAAAAACCACTCATATTTATACATAAATAATGAATTTAATTCACTCCAAAAATCTCTCCACCTAATCCTCAACTAAGTCTAGTTTAAATTCATTTTAGGTGTGGACTCAACTAAGTCCTATACATAGCATTCCTACTCCCTAATTTTGCTACCTAATTCTATTTTCTCTCATATCCTTTTAATTAATAAAAGAATATTTACAAAATCCTCACTTTTATAATTTATCTCCTCTTTTATTTAAAAATAACAAATTAATTAATAAAACAATTAAAATGTCACACCCCCCTTTATTACATTTTTAAAAATGAAAATTGGCCTTGATGCTCTTGCATCAAACTCCCAAGGTTGAAATTAGTCATGATCGCCTGATCATGTGTTCGGATCTCTGTGTCTGCCTGGATCCCATATCTTGTGCTGCAACTTTCCATTTGTCGCTGCTTCTGTCTGTTGTTCTTCTCCAGGTCTCCATACTTTATGCTACATTGCCCCACTGGCTATGCTTTCACAATCTTCTGTGGTCTTTCTCTTGCTGCTTCTTCTTTGTTTTACTGTTGCTGGCCTCTTCCGGGATACTTTCATCATCATCCGCCTCATCAGTTCAATTTCTTTGTCTAATAGATTTTCTCCATCATCTGCAATAAAACCTGTACTGACAAAACAATTGTTAGAATAAAAAACATAAGGCTTCAGTGCCCCTTCCACTGCTGCTGGCAACATTTCAGTATGCTGCTCTGAAATTCCCTTGTCCATCAACACATCAGTATGTTGATTTAAATCCTCTGTGATACTATCAGTTAGTCCCTCTTCCACATCATCTCTTTGAAAAATGTTTCCCTATTATGTGTCTTTCAGTAACTCCTCCTGAACATAGATCCTCTGCTTTTCCAACTCTCTCCTCTGAAGATCTAACTTCTGATATAACTGAACAATCTCAACTGGAGTAGAACTTGGAAATTTTACAAAAATTTGCATACCTTCACTTGCTGTTGACCAATCATCAAATGGTCCTTCTTCCCCCGCTCCAAAATTCTGCCGAATATTTCCATAAGACCCTTTTGTCTTCATTTCTTCCTGAGATCTTGCCATCTCAGCATCATTCTAAACAAATTTCATATTCAACTCCTCTTCTTTAACAAACTTCAAAGTTTTTTCGACACTCTGTGATGTACCTGTAATCACACACCAATCATTAGTATTAAACACATAAGACCTTGTGGTCTCACTGAATGCTTCAATCGACATCTCTCTTTGTTGTTCTCAATCCTTCATTTGATTCAGTTCTTTTGTAGATTTCCCTTCTGTCTCATCACTACTTCCATTCTCCCTTTGGAAATATTCCTGAATTTTCCTGGTTTCAACATCATTACATTGTAAAATTTTGTTAGCAATCCCATTAAACAAATACACTTGTTTACCTCCTTGGAATTTTCCTTCAGCATTTCCACTTTTTTCCTGCTCCATAATAGCTTTGACTTGCTATCTTATCCCAAACAAGAAATCATTTGTGATTTCTTCCTGTTGTAACCAACCAACACATTCCTTCTCTAAAAGGAATTCTCTACCAGACTTTACCTCAAGAGCTTCATTCTCCTTTGTGACAGTTCCATCAGACTGCTCACCATGTTTCGCACATCCTGCAAACATACATAGACTGTGAGAAGATATGTAAGGCTTTATGGCCTCATCTGTTTCTCTCGCCATCACCTCTTCAGATGCTTCTGAACTATCCCAATATTTCATGAGATCTTCCTCACTGATCTCTTCACCTAGAATTTCGCCATGTTTCAGGCCAGAAATGGAAACCTCCATTTTCAACTCAGCCTCTCTGAGTTCTTCAAAACTCAACATTTGCTCGAGCTCCCTCAGCTCCTCCATCAACTGTATGTTTACTTGCTTTTCCCTTCTTGCGTGTAGCTTTTTCCACTTCACTTTCCTTTTCATGGTCCAACCATGTGTCTGGTTTCTCATATTTTCCTTCAACAACTTCATTAAAAATTCCAGGTGAATTGTTATCTCGGCCTTCTCCCACTCATACTCTTCATTATATCTCCGAAAATGACTATCAACAGTCATCTTCCCCTCCATTGTGAACTGCATCTGTTCACGTTTGGACTTCTCTTAATCCACTTCCCTGCAATCCTTCAAACTTTTCATTCATCAAAATGCAACTTCTCCCCCTGCGCTTGGCTTCTCTTTGTCCTAGAACCAATCCCTGGCAACCTCTTGTTACAATTTGCTGCAAACAACACCTTAGCATACATGTGTTTCTTGATAATAACCCAAAGGGCTGAAAACCCACATTCACACTCTTAGATGTATATAAAAATGCATTTCAAATTAATGCCCCAATAAAATTTGAAGTCTGGAAAACCTGCCAAACCCACAACACACACTCTCTTCAATTTTCCAAATAAGAATGTACCTCAATTTCCACAATCTGGGAAATCTCAATTTAACATGCAGAAGCTTCTTTCTACAAGTATTTGATTTGGAACCTTATAATAAACCCAACAATCAACTTCATATGCGGAAGCCACTTTATATTTGGAGCCATATTAATTAACCCATTCCATTCAAATCGAATAGCCTTCGATTTTGCATTAACCTCGAATTTGGATTAATGTGCTCTTACCTTATGAAATCCACATGCATGTATCAGAATTTGGATTAAAAAACCAAACATCCACCTATGGCTTATCATTCAAAATTCATATCAAAGGTCGATTTGGTTAAGAAATAACTAATACATGTGAATGTTAACCAACCCAAATGTCAACACGTATTATATCAAACCTTCGACCTTAAATTAAAGCACCAGTGCCAACATATATGAATGTTCTTTCACCATTAATATATTTCATTTGATTGATCTCGGCAACCAAAGCTCTACTTACTCTCGACCCCATGCAGACCTTTCATACCATTTAAAAGTTCGACTTTTGTTTTAAAGCCAAAGCACCAGCTATTAGATTTGACTCACCGTAGATTTCGACCCAAACCAATACACACCATTGCATCAAACAATAATACATTTATGCCCAGCATTTCTGACCTTGTTTAACCTCCATGCATCTTCTGAACGTCGTTGACCCTTCAATCTTCAGCATATCATTTTAACGCTTATTGCATTTACAACCAAGCATCCACCAAACTTTAAAACGCAATCAACTTGTGTAAGTTCTAACTGTGGTATGTAACGCAGTCAAATTGGCATAACATTTTTAGTTTTATAACTTCAAAATGCAATGTAGCCTCTCCCAATGCAATACGTTGTGGTTTGACCCTGGACTACGGTTGTGGCATTCTCACAAGTTGCGGCATACACACACAACATTGTTCCTTCTCCCATCGCAGACTTCGAATTCTAACTACACTTTGGCATGGCAATAATCACAAATGCAGCATTACATATAATTGACTATCACAGTAACCAACCCAACCATTATTTGAACATTCATATTGATTTCTATAAATCTTGCGTTATGTGACCATCACAGGAAACAACCCAAGCGATCATCACAGCAAGGAATCAAACTTCATATTGACCAATCCAGCAAACAATCGATGCTATACATATTCATTTATCACAGCAAAGAACCCCAAACTCCATATCGAACAACACAACAAACAATCGATGGCTCATCACATTCATATCGATTTCTCTTTGTAACATGGTTCTATTCAGCTTATAATTAACAAAATCGGTCACATATTTCTGACAAGCGTTGCTTCCAGATACACTGCCAGATGTAAAATGTGCAATCGCTGAACATGCTCACAACAATCAGCAATTCCACGTAGGGAAAAACAGTTACAGTTTACATATGTGACACATACTAGTAAGAAATCGTTGACACAGAATTTACCCTTGCGTACACTCCAGGACTAAGGCAACTTGGAATCGATGGCTGTCATTGTATTCTTTAACTTCAGGAAATTGTTCCACTACTTCAACGCTAATCCACACTTGCTGAACATGGCATATTCGTTTTTATCAATCGCTGCTTCAATAGCCACAACTCCAACTCCATTCAACGCACATCTGTTTGAATATTTGTATCGATTTTCTTTGGCATCGACTATTTCCATTCAGCGTGTAATCAAACTAACAAACAATCGATCACAGATTCTAAATAGGTGTTACCTTCAATTGCAACATCCTCAGGCTAAAGGAGTTTGCCTTCCTTATGCACGCTGCCTTTGACAGATTGTGCCACTTCTTAACGCTGATCATTTCCATTGCTTAACGCCCTTCAATGCTCGAATGAAACTGCCAAATCAAGACTTACAACCACAGGCCTTCACACAACCCCAGCTCTTACAATTCAGCTCTTCGTGTGAACCAGAACTCAACGCAGAGTTCTTTCCCTCCGTGCATTCCAGATCCACGCAAATCAGGAATTTAAGACTACCACATACTCTTCAATCGCAGCTCCAGGTGATTTTTTCAACTACTTCACGCAATCTGCACTTGCTGAATATTACACATTTTACCACGGACACAGATCGACTTCATTAATCATAGCTTCAGCTTAACGCCACATCTGCTACTTCACAATGAACCAGGTTTCATCTCCACTTAATGCCACCATCTGAGATCACAAAACACTGTTACAATTATCCCCTGTGCCTCTCACCTGCAACATCCTAGATATGCATACAAGGCATGTGGGAAAATCAAACTTTATTCAAAAAATATATGGACGAAAATAATATTGCATGGCTAATAAGCATTAGCTGCCCCTCTCTGCAATTTCAATAGATACTTCAGATTCTTTCACGCAATCTATCCATATATTCAAAACAAATATCCTTTCCCGCTCTGATACCAAAAATGATGCAGGAATTCTGCTAGAAAGCAGAATCCTACATATAAGAACACAACTCCTTCAAGAACTCTGAAAATACTCAAAGTTTCTACAATATAATCATGGAAAAAATCTAACTTAATTAAACATGAAGGCGAAAAAGAGCTATACAAATCAACTCCCTTTATTACATTAAAATTATGTGGCCAGATATTACATTGGGCGGCCTCTTGGCTCTTTTCCCTTTAAACCACTCCTCACTCACTCCCCTCAGCTCTTCAACTATTCAAGTGTGTTCTCCTCACAAAAACCACTCATATTTATACATAAATAATGAATTTAATTCACTCCAAAAATATCTCCACCTAATCCTCAACTAAATCTAATTTAAATTCATTTTAGGTGTGGACTCAACTAAGTCCCGTACATAGCATTCCTACTCCCTAATTTTTCTACCTAATTCTATTTTCTCTCATATCCTTTTAATTAATAAAATAATATTTACAAAATCCTCACTTTTATAATTTATCTCCTATTTTATTTAAAAATAAAAAATTACTTAATAAAAAAATTAAAATGTCACACCCCCCTTTATTACATATTTAAAAATGAAAATTGGCCTTGATGCTCCTGCATCAATAAGCATGGGTTGTAGATACTTACACTACAGGTAGACTCAAAATTATTTACAAGATGATACAATTGAATCAAAATTATGAAAAAAATCATTGAAATTTTTTATTGAAAATAAAATGTGCTTAATAGTTGTAGTTATTTAGGAGGGATTAATCTAAAGGTTCAGGGTACTTGCAACCTCTATCCTTGCTGATCTTCAAACCATCTCTAACTTGATCTTCAAGCTCTCTCTCCCCATCGAGTGATTTTCTCAGGAAAATACAATATATTCCCATCCAAAAAAGTTGAGAGGGTTTTGTTTAAACGTTGTACTTATTTTGGTGAGGGGTTGTCTTAGCATTCTACATTACTTATTCTTATTCATTTACTCATGATCTGGTTTCCTACTTTATAACAATGCTTCTTAATATTTATCAATTCGTTTGAAATGTGGCATTCAATTCTTTATAAGCAATGGCTTTACCAATTCATTTGAAAGGTGTCATTCCAGAGGCAATGGGAATGTGGCATGTATCCAAGCCCTCATGTCATCCCAACTTCTATTATTTTACTTGAGTTATATGTACCCTTGCAAATTGATTTATTGTTTTATTCAATATATATATATATATATATATATATATATATATATATATATATATATATAAACAAAAAAAGTAGCATGTGTTGGATGCATAATATGAATTCATTCAAAAAGCATCAAACCTAGTTCAGACCTTTACCGTAGGAATAGTTTTCTGCAACCCTGAGTATGCCCAAATTGCATTCACCTTTTTTTTTCTCATTACTCTGTAGGAAAGTAGGCATGCCAACTAGTGCAGAGTGTATGGAAGATATAGGTCTTCTTCTCCATTCTTCTTAGGGTGCTTATGTTATTTCAATTAAATATTTACTGATTTTCCTTCCATGGAATGTCCAGTGAGGACTCAAAGGATCTCTTAAGTAAATGGGTATGGTCCATTGAGCCACAAGTGTCCCTAGTGTAATTGATTCATAAATAGCTTGATACACTTTTGAGCAATAGGGGAGGAGATAAAGGTTAATACCTGTAGAAAATTCATTATGGATGAAACTTGGAGTGGGTCATGGCTTTGGCTGGAACTTCCCATGGCTCGCGGACATATATATTGACATCTGGAATATTACATGGAATCTTCCAGTTGTGTATTTTTATTTATAAAATTCTTTATGATCTCATCATTTGTTTTCTTACATTGAAACATGATAGGTTTGAAATCCCCCTGTTGAATAACTTGAACGTTAATAGGTGGCTAAATCCGCATTTTCTATTTACCCCCCCGCCCTCACCCCCCACCCTGCTGCTTTATAGTAACCTTTCCCATTGAGGCTTCTTATCAGTATGGCCTACTGCAGTAAGTAACATGGAATGGTGGAATTATCGGTTGAATGTTGTGGAAGCCCAATTTGTATTTTTCCAAAGTTATTGGTGAAGACCAATTTGAATTTTGACCATATGAGCCTGTTTCATTTAATTAGGAAACACTTTTATTTTCTGCGAGGACTCGGTAGCCATGCTTTGCTTCTCTTCTTGTCACTATTTTCTTTTCTATGGGTTCAAGTCCTTGAAATTCCATTTCTTCACTTGTTTAGATTTGTAACGCTATGCTTTGGTGTTGTAACACTATGATATTCTTTGCTTCATTTCAAGTCTGTTCTAGTCAATGCTATTGGTATTTTCATTTTTTTTTTTTGTTAATAAAATTTTCTTTAGTACTTATCAATTCATTTATAATGTGCTAACTTTTGGAGGAATCAATGAACATCCATATATTTGAATTCCAAATTTTCTTATTGCTTAATTGTTAAATCTTTTCAGATTTTTTGGTTTATTGAAACAATTCCTTAAAATTTCCTATATGCAATGTTTCATATGAGAAGCTATAATTTTCAATTTGACAGTTTGACTAAATATATCTATCTCAATTTTTGTGACCTCACGTTGCAATTCTGCACCCAAAACATAGCTTTTTTTTAATTAACATTAATAAAGAAAGTTACTTATTCAGTAACTTCATGTGTCCTAAAATATGTTGGAAATTAATCTCAACCACCACGTTAAATAAACTGGCAGTAGCCATACCTCACTAATTTTTTTGTAGGTTTCAGATTGCATGTAGAGAAGGACAAGTACTGAGAAGAGTACATAACCCATTCCCCAATAGATTAAATAATTAAAGTCAAATAAGAATTTAATGCATGGTTAGTAAATGTGCATGGGAAAATATTTAATCTGTAGGTTTTGTTTAGTTCACGCAAGTTCTGTAATGTTCAGAAAATGATGTCTGCCCATACTATCTATTAAATTGTGTCTGTCACAAATTAAATGTCTTATATATATATATATATATGTGTGTGTGTGTGTGTGTGTGTGTGTGTGTGTTTTTATTTTACATGTAATTTTTCAATGAGAAAGAGAAGTAGAAATAGTGTAGTGTAATGTGTGTAATGTGGTGGATGCAAGTGTGGAAAGACAAGTGGAGAGAATCGTGGAGCGAATTTTGGTGGGTTCATGAAAACAGTTTTACTGTGTGTTACTCCCCAATCGTGAATGTAAAAGTCTTGGTTTACTTTTGAAGGAGCTGTAGCCTCCATATTTTAATGTATTTCATGTTTTGAAATTTTAATATAAAGTTTGGTTAGTTTCCATATAGTTGTGAAAATTTCACATATCATTCTTACCACAACACTCTATTTTACTTTGCTTCACCATGAGTAAAATTAGTTGATTATATTTGCTCCTCTCCATAGTTGTAATTTTGATCTCCCCCACACTGTATTGAAACGAAGATTCATTTGAATTTATTTCCAAAACTGTATGGTATGGATTAAAGTAATTTCCGCAACTCTGTGTGAACTTCATGTATCAAGGGAAAAGAAATATTCCCCTGTGTCTTTAAAATTTCTAACATGGTATTAGAGCGGGTTTAAAATCTTAGTAAATGTTAATGTTTTTACTGAGGAGTTAAAGTTCTGAAAATTTTTGTGGAGCATATTCTCCAGCAGTGAGAAAGTTTTCACGTAGTGAGAAAATTTTTAGATGGTGAGAAAGTTGTTTACACAGTGAAAATGGCAGCAACAATCACAAGCTTCACTAATCCACAAATACCACAGTTTAATGGAAAAAATTACAACTATTGGGAAATTACAATGGAGGTTTTGTTTTCTTCACAAGACATTTGGGAATTTGTGGAGAATGGATTCCTAGAAATAGCGGATGCAATAGCATAAAATGATTTGACACAAGAAGAAAGATATACGTTGAGAGATAAAAAGAATAAGGACAACAAAGCCCTCTTCTATATTTTCCAAGTAGTGCATGAGAGTATTTTCCCAAGGGTTGTAGCACCAACGAAATCCAAGGAGGCATGGGATATCCTCCAGATATCCTATTAAGGCATGGAAAAGGTGAAGACACCAAAACTTCAAATGCTGAGAAGATATTTTGAAACTCCTTGTATGAAAGAGTGTGATAATATAGACAAATTATTTACGGATGTGATTGGGTTGGTTACCCAAATCAGGTCTCATGGAGAGACACTTGAAGAAAGGATAATATTTGAGAAAGTCTTAAGAAGTCTACCGTTAAGGTTTGATGCCATAGTAGTGGCCATAGAAGAGATAAAGGATCTCTCACATTTTTTAGTGGATGAACTTCATGCATCACTGATGTCTCATGACCACAGACTGAATAGAGCAACAAACTCCTCATTGTAGCATGACTGTCAAGGTAGAGGTCGAGGAAGATCAAACTATCGAGGAAGAGGAAGAAGCCCACACAGAGGTGGAAGAAGCAACCCTGCAAGCACAAGTGGAAGGGGAAGCAATCAAAATCCAAGCCAAGGCTCAAGCCAAAATCAAGCACAAGGATGGAGGTATGATAAATGTCATGTCCGATGTTATTATTGCAAAAAGTATGGTAATTTTGCAAATGAATTTAAGAAGATTCAAAATGGCATGGGTATTAAACCAAGTGTGAATTTTACAAAATAAAACCAGAACCATGAAATTTTGTTTTTATCTTGTAATTTAGCAGAAGAAAAACAAGAAGATATATGGTTCTTATATTTACGGTGTAATAACCATATCACTATAAACATAGCAATGTTTTCCAATCTAGATGAAAGTGTAAAATCTGAAGCGACATTAGGGATTGAAAGCAAAGTCTCTGTCATGGGAAAATGGAGAGTAGATGATCTAAAAAATAAGGGAGAGAAGAAGTTCATGCCAGATGTCTATTATGTCCCTGGTTTGAAATGTAACCTTATGAGCATTGGATAGCTCATGCCAAAGGGATACAATGTGTTTTTTAAATATGATGTTTGCACAATTATGGATAAACCTCCAAGTATACAACTCATTGCAAAAGTGCATATGACAAGCAATATAATTTTTCCTCTCAAGATGAGATCAGACTTCAAGGAAGGAGGTGTTGTAGCTGCTGTCACATAAGAAATATTTCAAGAATAAGTGAAAGATGAGAACTGGTCATGGCATTTGAGATTTGGTCATCTCAATTTCGGAGGTTTGAATTTGTTGCATAGAAAGGGCATGGTAAAGGGATTAACAATCATAGAGAAACCATACAACCTATGTGAAGGCCGCATCTTGGGAAAACAACATAGAGAATCATTTCCAGCAGGAAAGAGTATAACGACAAAGGAATCTTTGGAGATCATCCAATCAGATTTATGTGGACCAATGAAAACACCATCATTAGGTGGAAGCCATTACATTTTGAAATTTATAGATGACTACACAAGGAATAAATGGGTCTATTTTCTAAAATAGAAAATTGAAGTGTTTGAAAAGTTCTATCAGTAAAAAGCTCTTGTCGAGGAAATTACATAAAAGTATTGAGAACTGATAGAGGTGGAAAATATATCTCAAAATATTTCCTATGTTTCTACAGGGAGTGTGGAATACACAAGCAATTTACCACAAGATATACACCTCAGAAAAATGGTGTAGTAGAAATAAAGGATAGGAACATCATGGACGGGGAAAGAAGTATGTTGAAGGAAAAAAATTTCCCAAATGATTATTGGTTTGAAGTTCTCGCTTGTGCAACATATATTATTAATATATGTCCAACCAAAAGAGTAATGAACATTGTTCCTGAAGAAGCATGGAGTGGTAGTAAACAATATGTCACTCACATGATATTTTTTGGATGTGTGGCATATGCACATGTCTCAGAGAGTTGGGGAAGAACTTGGACAACAAGGGGGAGATATGTATATTTCTTGGATACAGTAATGAATCCAAGGCTTACAAGCTCTATAATCCATCAAACAAGAAAGTAATAAGTAGTATAAATGTTCAGTTCATAGAAGAAGAAGCATGGGATGGAACTATAGAGAAGACAATGAATGTGAAGACATGTACATCTCAGAAGAGAAAGAGGAATGGATTGTAGCGAGTAATTCCTTAATCGTAACTCCTCCTCCACCTACAGAAGCTCAATAAAGTAGTCAATATGTGACACAACAAACAAATAATAGGACAATGTTGTTCAATCAAGCAAGTGCTTCTCCAAGCACACCACAATGATTGGCAACTCCATCTACTTCAAGTGCAACACCAAGCACATCTTTTGCAAGCATAATAAGACACAAATTCAGAAATATAAGTGAAATATATTAGCAAGATGAAGCTAATAGTAGTGCCGCTATAAATTCATTATTTGCATTATTTTGTCATGTAGATGACCCAATCCATTTTGAAGATGCATTCAAGGAAGAGAAATGGGTTGCGGCAATGAGTGAAGAGATAGGAGGAATAGAAAAGAATGACACGTGGGAGTTAGTGGAGCTTCCTCAAGGTAAATAAGTCATTGGAGTGAAGTGAGTCTATAAGACCAAAAGAAAAATTGAAGGCAAGATTGAAAGGCATAAAGCAAGGCTCGTTGTCAAAGTTTACAAGTAGCAACATGGAACAGACTATGTAGAAATATTTGCGGTAGTTGCGAGGATGGAGACAGTGCGTACAGTGTTGTCAATTGCAGTGCAATAGAAATGGAAAGTCTATCATATGGATGTAAATTCAGCGTTCTTGAATGGACTGCTGAAAGAGGAGGTGTATTTTACCTGTTGTCTATGAAATAGAAGGCCAAGAACACAAGTTGTGTAGGTTGTGGAAAGCTCTCTATGGGCTAAAACAAGCACTGCATGCATGGTATAGCAGGATATATGCTTACTTGATGGAAAATGGGTTCAAAAAATGTGACAATGAACCTACTCTTTACATCAAGGAAAATGACGGTAAGATTCTTATTATTGTTTTGTATGTAGACGATTTTGTTTTTACAAGCAGTGATGATTTTCTCATCACTGATTTCAAACTAGTCATGAAAAGTGAGTTTGAAATGACTTACTTGGTGTTGTTAAGATTTTTTTGGGGCATAGAAGAGAAACAAAAAAAAAATGAAATTTTTATTTCTCAAGCAAGGTATGTAGTAGAAATTTTGGAGACGTTTAATATGCAAAACAACAAACCATCACCAACTCCAACCTTCATGGGTTTGAAGTTCAGCAAGGAAGATTGCAACAACAATGTCAATCTGAAATTATACAAGAGCATGGTGGGCAGTCTAATATATTTGACCGCAAATAGGATTGGTATAATGTATGCAGTGAGTTTGGTGTCGAGGTTCATGGAGACACCCAAGGAGATACATTGGCAAGCAGCGAAAAGAATTTTAAAGTATGTCAATGGGATAAAGGAGTATGGCATTTTTTACTCTGCAACTGATGATTTTAGGATGCTTGGTTACACTGATAGTGATTGGGTAGGATGTGTTCATGACAGAAAGAGCACGTCAGGATATGTTTTTCATTTGGGTTCGGAAGCCATTTCATGGACTTCCAAGAGGCAGCCGATTGTATCATTATCAACAACGGAAGCTGAGTATGTCGCCGCAACAACAACAGTGTGTCAAGCAGTTTGGATGAGAAGGATGTTGTGGGATTTATGTCATGAATAAGATGGAGCAACCACTATTTTCAGTTATAATAGTTCAAAAATTGCACTGTCAAAAAAAATTTTCTTTCACAAAAGGACAAAGCATATTGATGCCAAATATCATTTCATAAGAGAATTGGTTAACAATAGTGAGATTGTGTTGTAGCATTGCAGGTCAGAAGAACAATTTGCAGATATCTTCACAAAGCCATTAGAACGTGAAAATTTTGTTTATCTCAAAGATTGTATAGGAATGGTCAATGGCGGAAATTGTGATTAATGGGGAGTGTTGGAAATTAATCTCAACCACCTCGTTAAATGAACTTGCAACAGCCATACCTTAGTAAATGTTTTGTAGGTTGCGGATTGTAGAGAAGGACAAGTACTGAGCAGAGTACATAACCCATTTTGCAACAAATTAAATAATTAAATTAAAATAGGAATTTAATTCATGGTTAGTAAATGTGCATGGGAAAATATTTAATCCGCAAGTTTTGTTTAGTTCATGCAAGTTCTATGATGTTCAGAAAATTATGTCTGCCCATACTATCTATTAAATTGTGTCTGTCATGAATTAAATGTCTTAGATATATATGTTTAGATTTCACATGTAATTTTTTAGTGAGCAAGAGAATTAGAGACAGTGTAGTGTAATGTGTGTAATGTGGCGAATGTAAGTTTGGAAAGACAAGTGGAGAAAATCATGGAGTGAATTTTGGTGGGTGCGTGAAAAATGATTTACTGTGTTAATCTGCAACCCTGGTGAATGTAAATCCAAGTAATAAGTCTTGTTTTAATTTTGAAGGAGTCGAAGCCTCCATATGTTAATGTATTTCATGTTTTGAAATTTTAATATAAAGTTTGGTTAGTTGCTATATAATTGTGAAAATTTCAAGTATCGTCCTTATCGCAACACTCTATTTTACTCTCCTTCACCGTGAGTAAAATTAGTTGATTATATTTCCTCCTCTCCATAGTTGCGATTTTGACCTCTGCCACTCTATATTGAAATGAATATTCATCTGAATTTATTTCCACAACTGTATTGTAATATCCCAAACCTTAATAATTTAGTCAAATCTAGCACATTCTAATGTTCTCAATAAAATTACATTCAATAAAAACCATGAACATAGATGGGATCTGGAAATGTAGCCTTTTATTTATGTTATTAACTAAAAAAAAAGGTACATTCCCACACCAAAAATATCCGAGCCTTTGCAGTGGCATGCGCGGTCGCTCATTGAAATAGAAAAGCAATACTAAAGCACAATCGTGGACCTTGGATGGATCCACCAGAAAAATTCACCTTGGGTTTTTCATCTTGGGATCAATTTTAGAACTGGCCAGGCCAACTTCTCAACCAAAACACAATAAGATAGATAAAACTAGAATGATCCTAAATATCTAGCTTCTATCACCTTTTATAGGCTTTATGGACCTTACTTTATTATTTTCCTCGAAAACCAATAACAAATAGCATGGGACGATACCATGGGAAAATACCACGGTAATACCATGGACCGATTCTGTCCACTTTGACCAGATCAAAAGAAGGAATATTACAAATCCTCCTGGCAAAATATTTCTTGTCCTCAAGCAATCCACTTCTATCCACAACAGAAGCATTTGTACATTGATATGAGGATCCCATACAACCTAATGTATTGTTCCAACCCTCCATGTTGAATGGTCCTGAATGGACCCTTGGATATGTGGAACCCAAAAATTCCTCTGACCAATCCTTCCCTCAATATATTTACTTGGATCCCAAACAATCCTTTGGCCAATCCTACCCCCAATGGATTCTCCTAGATCCCAATGCCACCTAAATCCTGGGTCCTGTGGGTTATGGTACCATTTTGACTCTCCATCAACCCATCAATAGAATACCAACTCATAATCTCTTGCCAATCCATACATGGGAAAGAATGAATATCCGCAAATCTACTATGTTGATGTTGTTCGATGCTCGATTCATGTTGCTCTACTTGGTTACCCAGCATGATGTATTTGGAGAACATTGTCTTGCTCTTCTCAATATATAAAGGTGTTTTTTTGTTGTTGCAAGACTTATCTATGTATTCTTGTGGAGCATTGCTATGTAACTCCCAATTTTACTCCTCATGCGGCCTTGTGAGGGACTTGAGTTGTTCCTCAATACTAGACAGCTTGGTTGATAATTTGACACATACCCATATGACTTCCTCAATTTTTCTGTTCTCCTGTAAGACAGTGTCTCGAACTATCTAGACTCTTTTCTTCAACAACATAAGATCTGTATTGAAATGCATGATCCTTTCCCAAAAATCTTTCACTGGCAATTCTAGTGCCCTCCTGAATGTCTCTCTATTTGATTACACTAGATGCCCCACTACCACAACTTTAACTTGAGCCTTTGACCAACTCTCTAGGAATGCTTCATTTTTCACATTATGTTTGTCATGTTGCTCCTCATGATCATACTCCTCATGCTGGTTCACTATGGCTAGATCCTCACTCAAATATCCGTAGTCTCCTCCATATGTGGAAACAATATGTTCATCCCTTTCAATTGTTGAACATAGATGCATTGGTGGAATTTTATCTATACTTGATTGTTCGTATTCTTTATAGATATTCCCTTGTGGATTTATGAACTTAGTTTTATAGGTGTCTACCTCATCAATGCCGTTAGGTAGAATTTCCTCATGCACTTCCAAATGCTTGTCATCCTGCAAGCCTCCCTGAATAATGTCATGATGTTGCTCACCATCTTGAAGATAAATAGACCCAGCTACAAAACACCCCCCATGATTTGAAGTAATCTCCTCTTGTTCTATCTTTCTTTACTTCTTCTTATCACCTGGACAGGAATGGTTAAGGGCCCAAGGTCCTTTCCAAATAAAGCATAATCCTCTCCTCCTTAGTTCATTCTTGCTATAGATTTTTTCCTTGCTTTCTCCATCAATCCTTCTCAACTCCTTCCTAGTCAACACCTTTCTGAGCCATTTTATGTTTTACCTAACCAATTTCTCGACTAGATCATAGGCAACTGGTGATACCTTTGGTTCCTTTCTCCAAATGGTTAGAAATTTGGATCTTAGTATTTTTCATATGTCAGCATCTCATTTTAAGAACAGAGACATAATATTCTGCATGCATACTTTGACATGGTCTGAGTGAGTTGATGTAATACTGGTATAAAATTTTTGGAGCAACTAGAAGATCAACTCATCACATTCCATATTCAGCATGAATGTGCCAAAGCTGAAGTCTACCATGAGTTTTAAAATTTTGCACCGCTTTTGATAAGTGGGACACATAATGTTGTTCAACCCCTGAAGGGCTTTTAATATCAGCTCCATTAATTTGTCATGAGATCATTATTGTAGGGTAGTAATGGTGATGCTATATCTATGACCCTGCTGAGACAAGAAGCAATTGTGAGCCTGACCTCTTCATTAGGATGTTCCCAAATTCTGGGTTGTATTAATGCAAGCATGAAGGGTTTGAGAGCCCAACTGAGTTTCTTCCATTCTGGTTGTCCCAACTTGGACAACCATATGTCTAATTCCTCCAAATTATGAAGGTCTATGACTAACTTTGTTTGTTGCAATTCAGAGACGAGTGCGAAGAGCTTAGCTCCTCTTCTTTGTCCTTCCTTCACCTCCCATGGTTGATTTTGCTATAGAATGACATGGACCCTTTTTTAGAATGGTCTCCTTAGACTATCATTTTTTTCTATGGAGGCATGGATCCTTGAAGGACCATATATCTTCACTAGTTCATTAAATATTTTCTGGTTGTTTTCCTAAATTTCTTCAATATGGTCAATTTTCAAACCTCTTGTAACACCCACAATTATATCCTTATATCTCCGATGTTACTATATGAACAAAGCTCCCTCCATATGATTCCATCCAAAGGGAAGGCAACTCAAATGCATTCCTTCCTTGAGTTGTCCTCGTGGGCCCGTATTATTAAATTAACGGTGTTGGATGATTCAAATAAAATGCAAAAGAGATTTATGTATCCACCATGGAACCCCACCATAATATTGTTGCAATAATTTATGCCAGCTATTAAGTAAGAGATTCAAACCTTGCATGATACCTGCTACAATTATACTTACTAAAATAATTGTAATGCAAACTTCTTAATAGACCATAGTAAAATGTTATCACAGAGCCCATTAAAATACCCATCTCCATATATATGCATACCCCATTAAAATATCCATATCCATAATCGTATATATGGATACGATGTTTCATGTGATCTCCATTTAAATACAAATGGAATAAAAAAAGGAAATGCTTTATTGTAATCAAGGGATTTTGACCAACAACGTATTGAAGAGAGTCAGCCCTTGTAGAAAACATTTAAATATAATTACAGGCTTAATGAGATGGTGACAATCATAGAGAAGCAGATTGGTGAACGGAAAAATGTATGGGCCTTTCCCTGGTGGCCTCCAAATGATGAGCGATGCCCTTCCTTTCCTCACATAAAGGAATTCCCTTCCCTCAATCGATCTTGTACGCCCAACAAGATCTGCTTCGACTCTTAAGCACTAGAAAACTAAATTGTAGATAATATATCCCAATGTTTTCGTGCACTTGTTCTGGCATCTCAAAAATAGCTACAAGAAATAATATTTCCCTTACTATACTGCACTGGTGTGGATGCCCTTTGAGCTATTAAAAGTTCACTGCAATTGTCGAATCAAGTGGCGCTCAGCCTAGAGTGCTAGACAGTCAATGAGGATGCATTGCTTGGCCCGGTCAATGCTACTAGGCTTTCCCTTGTGCCCAGAATGTGACAACTCCCTTTGCTCGTGATCTTCGATATGATGTGGGTGTCAGACTAGTCTTTCTAAACGTTCTCACTCACAAAATTCCCAGGATATGTGAACATTATTGCTTGGATCCCCGCTACAACATTTTTAATGTTAAGGCGACAAACTTGATATCTCAGGAACATTCTTAATTAAACATGGTCATATAATCCATTGCGAATTAAAAGAGATTACTACTAACCATTAAATAATCTCCAAGTGAAATTAAATTTATTCATATATCAGCCTTGGCATCGAAAATAGTTTGACCATGAGGGTCACTAGACCACCAGTATCGATTTATAACCCTGAGCAAAAGAAGATACTGACGTCTGTATGTGGCTTTTGCATATGATGGGAGGGCATAATATTCGAGATCATTACAGAAGTAGCACTGGCTCTCTCTTATGTGATGTATTTTTCTCCATCAATTATAGCAGCACTGTGGCAAAGAAGCTATCTTAGCTCTCCCATGGCTATGGTCAAGGGGGTCACAACTAATTCAATTGTGTAATCAGATGTAAAATAAAGTGATTTGAAATTGGTGTGGTTAGACCGATATTTGTAAAAGGGATCATTACTAACACTGCAACATAATGTTTTTTATTACCCTTCCTTCGATGTTTCTGAGCGGTGTTCTGGTCCTCAGCTACTGGCGGGATTCTGCCTTGATGTATAATAGATATCCCTACAAAAAAATATACTCCATAAAATTCAATAATAATGAGCTAATTAGGGTGGCTACTCTAGGGCACCACCGAAATTGTAGAGATTCTAGCTAGGGTAAATCACCGAAAACTAGTTTCTCTTGAATTTTGGATCATGATATTTTCTTGAAGTTGATCTATAATAAAGCCTCAAGCTGACAAGATGCACAGCTCTGATACCACTGTAAGATCCCAAACCTTAATAATTTAGTCAGATCTATCACATTCTAATGTTCTCAATAACATTACATTCAATAAAAACCATGAACATAGAGGGGATCTGGAAATGTAGCCTTTTATTTATATTATTAACTAAAAACAAAGATACATGCCCACACCAAAAATATCTGAGCCTTTGCAGTGGCATGCTTTGCTACTCATTAAAATAGAAAACCAATGTTGAAGCACAATTGTGGACCTTGTATGGATCCATCAAACAAATTCACCACAGGGATTTCATCCTGGGATCAATGTTAGAACTGGCCAGGCCAAGTTCTCAACCCAAACACAATAATATAGATAAAACCAGAATGATCCTAAATTCCTAGCTTCTATCCCTTTTATAGGCATGATGGACCTTATTTTACTATTTTCCTTGAAAACCAACAACAAATACCATGGACCGATTCTATCCACTTTGGCCGGATCAAGAGAAGGAATATTACAACTCCTTTCTAGTCAACACCTTTCTGAGCCATTTTATGTTTTTCTTGATCAATTTCTCGACTAGATCATAAGTAGCTCGAAGATGAACTCACCACATTCCATATTGAGCATGAATGTGCCAAAGCTGAACTCTGCCATGAGTTTTAAAATTCTACACTGCTTTTGATAAGTAGGACCCATGACGTTGTTCAACCCCTTAAGGGCTTCTACTATCATTTGCAGTATATCTGTCATGAGATTTGTATTGTAGGGCAGTAATGGTGATGTTAGAGTTATGAACCTACTGAGACAAGAAGCAATTGTGAGCCTAAACTCTTCATTAGGATGTTCCTGAAGTCTGGGTTTTATTAATGCAAGCATGGAGGTTTTGAGAGCGTAATAGAGGTTTTTCCATTATGGTTGTCCCACCTTAGACAAACATATGTCTAATTCCTCCAACTTATGAAGGTCTATGACTGATTTTTCTTGTTGCAATTTAGAGCTGAGTGTGAAGAGCTTAGGTCCTCTTCTTTGTCCTTCCTTCACCTCCCATGATTGCTTTTGTTGCAGAATGACATGGACCCTTTTTGAGAATGGTCTCCTTTGATTATCATTTTGATCAATGGAGGCATGGATCCTGGAAAGACCATATATCTTTACTATTTCATTAAATATTTTCTGGATGTTTTCCAAAATTTCTTCAAGACGGTCCATTTTCAAACCTCTTGTAAAACCCACAATTATATCCTTATATCTCTGATGTTACTGTATGACCAAATCTCCCTCCATACGATTCCATCCAATGGGGAGGCAACTTAAATGAATTCCCTCCTTGAATCGTCCTTGTGGGCTCGTCCTCTTGAATTAAGGGCTTTGGATGATTCAGATAAAATGCAGAAGAGATTTATGTATTCACCATGGAACCCCACCATAATATTGCTGCAATAATTTCTGTCAGCTATTAAGTAAGAGATTCAAGCCTTGCATGATAACTGATACAGTTATACTTAATAAAATAATGTCAATTCAATATTCTTAATATATATAAGGAAGACCATAATAAATTGTTATTACAAAGGCCATTAAAATACCCATCTCCATATATATGCATACCCTATTAAAATACCCATATCCATAACCGTATATATGGATACGATGTTTCATGTGATCTCCATTTAAATACAAATGGAATCCAAAAGGATATGCTTTATTGTAATCAAGGCATTTTGACCAACAACGTATTGAAGAGAGTCAGTCCTTGCAGAAAAAATTTAAAGATAATTCTAGGCTTAATGAGAGGGTGGCAATCATAGAGAAGCATATTGGTGAACAGAAAAATGTATGGGCCTTTCCTTGGTGGCCTCCAAATGATGAGCGATTCTCTTCCTTTTTGCGCAAAAAGGAATGCCCTTCCCTCGATCGATCTTGTACACCCAACAAGATCTACTGTGGCTCTTTACCAACAAAAAACTCAATTGCAGATAATATATCCCAAAATTTTCCTGCACTTATTCTGGCATCTCAACAATAGTTACAAGAAACAATATTTCCCTTACTATACTGCATCGGTGTGGATGCCCTTGGAGCTATTAAGAGTTCACTACAATTGTCGAATCAAGCGGCACTCAAGGGGGTCACAACTAATGCAATGGTGTAATCAAATGTAAAATATAGTGATCTGCAATGGGCTTGGATAGACCAATCTGTGTAAAAAGGATCACTATTAACACTGCAACATAATGTTCTTTATTACCCATCCTTTGATGCTTCTGAGTGGCATTCTGGTCCTTAGATGCTGGCGGAATTCCATCTTGATGTATCACGGATATCCCTGTAGCAAAATATACTCCATAACATTCAATAATAACGAGCTAATTAGGGTGGCCACTATAGGACATCACCGAAAACTAGTTTCTCTTGAATTTTGGATCACAATATTTTCTTGAAGTTGATCTATAATAAACCCTCAGGTTCACAAGATGCACAACTCTGATACAACTGTAAGATCCCAAACCTTAATAATTTAGTCAGATATAACACATTCTAATGTTCTCAATAAAATTACATTCAGTAAAAACCATGAACATAGGCGGGATCTAGAAATGCAGCCTTTTATTTATATTATTAACTGAAAACAAAGATACATGCCCACACCATAAATATCTAAGCCTTTGCAGTGACATGCTCGGCTGCTCATTAAAAAAGGAAACCAATACTGAAGCACAATCGTGGACCCTGGATGGATCCACCAGAAAAAATCACCACGGGGTTTTCGTCGCGGGATCGATGTTAGAATTGGGGAGGCCAAGTTCTCAACCCAAACACAATAAGATAGATAAAACCAGAATGATCCTAAATTCCTAGCTTCTATCCCCTTGTATAGGCTTGATGAACCTTATTTTATTATTTTCCTCAAAAACCAACAACAAATACAATGGGCTGATACCATGGGAAAATACCACAGTAGTACCATGCACTGATTCTTTCCACTTTGAATGGATCAAGAGAAGAAATATTACATGTATTATATAGATTAAATTAATTTCCGCAACTCTCTCTAAACCCCTTGTGTTAAGGGAAAATACTTATTCCCATGTGTCTTTAAATTTTTAACAAAATCAACTATATTATCGATGTTGTTGTTTGTTACGATAATATTCCATTTCTGAAAACATTGTGATGCCCTAACTATAGGGATGCACTTCCTCATCTATCCCCACTACGCAATGTGGTGGATTAATGTTTGATTAAACTGCATAATTTTGAGGTGCAAATTTGGGTTCCCATGAAATAAGGTTGCATTTTTAGGCATTATTTGAGAGCGGTAGTCGGTGATCAAACCTGGTCTGCATCATCCTATTTTAGTTGGAATTTGAAAATCAATTTTTTGTGATATTCTAAATTAGTGTCCTAATAAGTCTCCCAAAATAAGATAGTTTTAAGTCTACGCCTATTTCAAATGCATGTGAATGCAAATCTTCGGACCATTCACAATGCTCGGGCGATTTTGATGTCCAATTTTCTTTGAATTTATTCATTTTCTTCTTAAAAAAATATTCATAGCACGAAAGGCATTTACACAATCAGATGCCCAGTTATCACTTTAAATTCCTTTCATGATGATGGTATCTTTTCCAGCCCCTAGGAGTCACCTTTAAAATATAATATTCCTCACGTATATTATATTTTCCTTTCGGGCAAACTCAACGACACCATTTTATTTTACGGAAGATAAGATTTATCTACACTTGGTGGGTGTAAAACATCTAATTTGAAAATAAAATTAAGAAATGGAAGTAAAAACATTAATTAAACAAACTAAATTAACTAATGATATCTCACCAAACTATGAAAATGTTAAAGTAAAGCCTTCAATTAGTCTGTTCAAGGTTTTTTTCATCTATGTTTCCAATGATTTATTCTCAACTTAAAATGTCAAAAAAATAATAATTTCTCAATTAAAGAATCTGATTGGAAAAAACATATAGTCCAGAAAAAAATAAGCAATCTACTTTTTAATAAAAATTAAGGTGCAAGAGGACACATGCTTTATTATTCAAGGATTTTTTCATAGTTGTTGTAAATGCTTTATTCTTAACCAAAAACGTCAAAAAAAATAACAATTTCCCAGTTAAAATATCTAATTGGTGAAAACAACTAATAATGGCAAAGAAAAAGTAATTAATCTTCTTTTTAATAAAGATTGAAGTGCAAGTGAAGGACCATATGCTACATTGAAGGTTACAATTATAATGAGATATGTAGTTAAATTTAAAAACAATACATTGAAAACTGGATATTTTCATGCTGTAAATTAATCAATTTATATTTTTTATTATTTAAAATATATTTTGAAATTTATAAATCAATTTAGAGAATTCTTAAAAAAGGAAAATTTAAGAACTCAAATTTACTATTAAGATTAATTTTGTAGCATGTGAGGGAGAATTTCTTTGCTACATTTCCTTATCTGTATTCAAGGCAACTTACTGTTGTGATTTTGATCCTTGTGGCCTTTATCTCCATTGTCTATTTTTTCTTTGTACCTCTCATGCCAACTTCTCTAGATTTCACTGGATCCCGATAGACATAAAGCATGGCTAATGAATCATCATTAATAAAAAAAGTGTCCTCCATAGGCGATAACAATATTGAACAAGATCAATACCCACAGAGTCATGATGTTTATGGAGCAATTATTTACAGAGATTGCAACATGGAATACTGACATCAAAAAATGGCTATCTCGCTGCCATGATATTGCAGCACTAGTTTACATCAATGAGGTCGGTATCTGACATCCGTTTATATATTTATTTCCATTTCTAAGGTTATCCTTTCTCTTTCATTTGAGAACTCGTTCATTGGTTTTTCATGTTGATGTGTGCAAACTATCAATGGAAATAATTGTAAGGATGGATGCAGTGGTCATGACATTTGTAACAATTAACTTAGAGAGTGCCGATGTTTTTATGGCTATGCAGTTTTATAGTCATTGGAAAGGTATTTCTAAGGAGAAGAAAGTATGGGTAGTTTCTTCTTGGGAAAAATTTCTTAACTTACACAGAAAATGAAAAGAACATGAATTAGTCTTGGCTGGGCTAAATACTTTCGTCACGGAAACAAAAACCTCGTGAATCTGAGGCAAACATAATATAAGTGCATGGAGAAAACAAAAGGCATCAATGACTCCCATGTAATAGACCGAAGGTAAGATACTAAAAGTGTGTAGATTTCCTTTCTCTAATATGAAAGGAAAATTCATAAACAAGTTCATAAGCTATCATGGCAGCACCTCGAGGCCTGCACCATTGTTCTTAGCTTAGTAAGAGTGATCTCCTTATCTATTTCAAGCATTGAATCATCTAGCACTATTTGTTTCATCCATTGGCTGGTTCTGGTTCCAAGCAACCTGTAACTCAAATTCTATGTCTCTTCCCTTTAACTTTGGAGTTTCTTCTTGTTGGGATTCCTTGTGGAATGGTGCTTATTCGAACCCTCATTTGGTATGATTAGTCTTGGTAATGCAGTATGCTTAGTCTTGGTTTAACAAGGATAGCTTGAATACTCCAACTTCGGCTCAAGGCGGGGACTAGCTGCCTTGCATCCATCCTTGTTTCTCAGATAATAGAGAGAAAACACATAACCAAAAGGTGTTGATAACTCCACCAAATATTATTTAGCTTGTATTATGGGACATCGACTCCATAATTTTAGGAAATAGATTCATCCTTCCATCCAACAAGTTGATGTGTTGAGATCTCTAAAGGAAGCCTTCTCTCTAAGAATATTTTTGGCATAATAGATTAAGAAGTTCCATGTTATAGTAAAAATCCCTAGAATTATCATGCATAAATTGAGTATTGAGAAGATTGTATACATCAATTGAATACTTGTAATGAAGAGATGGGATTGGAAAAAAAATCTAGTAGTGAGGTTTTTTCTTTGTTGTAAGCCTAATGGGCCATTAAAAATTGTATAATTTTTTGTTAAGGGGACTCCTATTGGATTCATTTTTAAAATGTAATATAGGCAATTATTTTCCAATTTTATGTGTTAAACTCTCTTATTTTTCCACATATGTTGTATCTTAATTTTTTATGATTTTGTAGACCCGTTATTAATTGCTCATAGGATAATAAAAGACACAATGAGTTTTAAATTTGTATTTTTTATCTTTCCTTATGTATGAAGTAACACATTTTTAGGATTAATATCTTTGGCTTAAGCCACCGTAAAAGCTCTCATAAGATAAGGTTTCTTAAATAATTAAATATTATTTATTATTACATGAAGAATATTCATGTAATTGATGATTATAAGAATATTGGGAGAAATATTTCTTAATTATTTTATTTATAAGAATTTATATTCTTCTATGGAAATAAATTATATTTCCAAGTTGGTGTATTTTATGAGTTTTAGAAATAATGATTAATAGATTTGGAAAAAGTATGGATAAGTGATATTTTTCTCATAAGGAAAAAGAAAATCTACCTTTAAAAATAAAAGCATGAGAGAGTTATGGAGTGTTTTTTTGATTTAGGAAAAATCAGATTTATGGAGGCTTTATGGAATGCTTTTATGACTTAGAAAAGATGGAATGATTTTATGATTTAGAAAAGCTGGAATTATTTTATGATTTATAAAAGCTATTTCATTTTATTAATTCTATTGATTATAAGCCTATGAGAGAAATAGAAGAGGGGAATGGGAGAATACATGGAGAATGTCGTCAAGGAAGAGGAAGAGAGTATTCCAAGCATGCATCAAGAGATAAGTAACCATATTCTTTGAAAATCCTTTTGTTTGCAAATGGGCCATGATTATATAATGATTGAATTTATTTGCAATAAAAAGTTCATGTGATAAAGAATTAAGATTATTTCTTGATTAAATCTCTATACAATTTTTTTCATAGAGGAATAAGTGTATTATTCATTGAATTATGAGAATAATTCATGTGTTGTTAATTGATAAAATATTTTCATGGCTAAATAATTCTGTGAATTGCATGAGTTATTGGAAAATAGGGTATAAGTATGACTTTGTATCTCCAAAACTGAAATAGATAGGAAAAAAGTGAAAGAGGTGTTTGTAAAATAGGATGTTATGACCAAAAGCTTCTTTTATATTTTAAAAATTCATTTCCCATGTCTCGAAAACCATGTCCTAAATCCATGTAAAATAACATGGAATTAATTATTATTTAAATCTAAAAATGAGCTCCAAATATTCATTTGAATATTCCAAACCGTAACACCTGTGTAAAACCTGAGAGAGGTTATTTTTAATGAACCCATTACAAACATAAAACTATTTGGGTTTTCCAAAAATCATTTCCATTTGGTTGGAAACTGTGTCTAAATTTGATGACAAAAACAGAAAATTATTTAATAATTAAATCTAGAACAATGGGAATCAAAGATTCATTCAAATCTTAAAAACCATGACACCTATGAAAAAAATGAGAGAGTTCATTCTTATTATGTCTGTTTCGAACATAAGCCTCTTTTTGTTTTATGAAATTTGTTTCTATATGTTCACAATACACATCCAAATTGGATAACTAAAACAGGAAAAACCGAGTGAAACATAGTGCTTTCATTTCATTTTTCAATGAGATAAGAATAATTTTTTATGTACATATAGACATAATAATTATGTTGATGATTATTTACAAGGAATCAATTTATATAATTACCAAGTATATGCATTAAAATTTTTAAAGAGAAATATTGGACTCTTGAAGAGAGTATGTGCTTAGGTGCACATGAATAAGATCTAGTATATTTGATCTACTAGAAATTATTATGTGATTTTACATGCATGAGGAGATTGAGTCATGTAAAAAGTTATAAATAACTTATGTGAGTGGTAGCTCATATAAAACCTTTGCGTAAAAGGCAATTGGTTGTGTTATTTGAGAATTATTTGCTATTCATGTTATTTCTGGAGGAAATATTACAAATCTCTCTGATATGTGAAATGATAAGAAAATATTATCTATTTCATGCATAATAGCTATTGAGTTATCTATCTTTTGGAAAAATAATAATTAAGGTGTTAAATTCCTTTGAAAATAAATAGATAATTGTATGAAATAAAATAATTATTGTGTTAAAACTCTTAAAAAAAGAATAGAAGAGAAAAATATATCCTTGTATGCATTATTGGATTAGATTCTTTGAGAGGAAAAAGAGTAATCACATGCTTTATTATATAAGATTATTTAGAGAAACATATATGCTTGCATGCATGGGAAAACTATAGTTTTGAGTACTAGATTTCTAGAGAAAAGGAAGATGCAATCACATAATATTTATTGTGTTAGCCCTCTTTTGGGAAGAATAATATGTATTTTGCAAACCTAAAAGGATTAACTATGGTATTAGCTTTATCTTGGGAGAATATTATGCACAGTCATTGGTTATATCTTTTGGAAATGTCCCTTTGCATGCTTGAAATAATAAGTAGTATGCGTTTAACCCCTTGGAAAAGAAATGTGTTTATTTTTCCATGAAATATTTATTTAGTTTCTTTTGGAAAGAAATATATGTTTTACATGCAAGAATAAAAATGATATGTTATTACATGCACAAAATTATAACTAGTATCTTAACTTGGTTCGAAATAAAGCTCACATTGTTATAAGTACAACCAATGTGAATAGCTCTTATGTAGAAATGATGTATTTGGAAAACAACATGCATTCGTATGAATAAGTATGGAATCTATTGTGTTAATCCATTTGGAAAAGAAAACATAAGAGTAGGCAAAAAGGAAATAGCTTGTTGGGATAGTTATCTTGAAAGCTTGTTATTCATTTTCATGAACAATATTATTATATAGTATGTTCTCTTTCCTTTGGAAATAATATGAAAGTGCATGCAAGATTTTGTTAGCGGTTGTTAGAAAGATGATGATTGATAGTGATTTATTTGTTACTAATGCATGTGAAATGATGTTAAAGAACATGATTTCATGTCAAATTGGTTATGTTTTATACATGCATACAAATAGTGTTGAAGTGTCAGAGATAAACATTGATTATTGGATTATTAATATTTTATCTAATCATGATATCAAGTGTGATGACAACAGCAATGGTAGGGAAGAAGGATGACTTGAGAAAATGCTTTTTCAAGTTTAAAATTGTGGAAGATAAAGAGTTGTTAGTCCATGCAGGTTTAGTACTTCCAAATGCATGATGACCCACTGAAGGAAACAGTCTGCCTACAAAGACAGACATTGAGGATTTGTGGGTAAATGGTATCATGATTATTGTAATAACTTATATCTAGTTATGTTTCATTCAAGATTATTTTTATAAGTAATTTTTATGACAATGATCAAGGGATGGACTCCTTTATAACCATTGAGTGAGGGGTGACAACCCTCATGAGCGTTTAATAATATAATTAAACATTTGCGGGTTTTCACCCTACGGGGTTTCCAGGGTATATCAGTGTCTAATGATGTGATTGTTCATTGTGTCACTTTCATGATGTTAATTTATTTCATGATGTGATGTTATATTATCAATTAGGTGATTTACTAATTGAGTTAAAATGATCATGGGATCGATGAATAGTTATAGCAGGAAAATTAAGTTAATATGTTAGAATAAGGAAAATTAATGGTTGTGTAACTCATTATGATTTTTACTAAGTGTTTCTCTAAGTGATAATGATGGGTATTTAAATGGTTAACGCAGAAATATAAAAGTTAATTTATAAGGTTACACATTCGTAAATGTTGAAAAAAAATTCCTAACTCCATGCATTTTCTTATGAGGTTATCGGGGTATGTTACAAATAGTATCAAAGAAAAAGGTTGCAACACTGGTGCCTTTTTGGAATCATTATGAAAAGAAAAAGTAGAGGTATGATGCTAGTGGGCATCATCTCATGTATGATTTTCATTAAACTTGTAGTAGAATACAATTAGCATGAGATGCATGATGCATGATTAATGACCGCATGAAAGAGTAGAAAGTTACAATGTTTCTTTAAAAGTTGTGCTCATGAAATTTGAATATGGATGTGGATAAAAGACAAAAAAACCTCTATTGTACCTATGAACCATCCTGAGAACTCACTGGCTATAGTGTGGATTAATTACCAACCTTTGCATGCATAATATTAGAAAAATGATTATGGTCCATAAGAAAAAACATGGCTAAAGTTACCATGCACTGCCTATAAAGAATGAATACATGTATGGTTGGTGTGATAACTAAATAATTTAGAAGTTGGAGTTGACCCTGAAGAGGACAATGGAATGTTGAATATATATATATATATATATATATATATATATATATATATATATATATATATATAAACGAAATTCTTTAGTTTTCAAAAATAAGCAATGAGTGAAGTGGAACTCACATAGTAAACTTAAAGTCAATGAAAAAAATCATAGTAGCATAATTGTGGGTTCTCTTTCTTCATTTAGAATTGTAAAGGAAAGTTTGCATTCCATGTGTTCGACAAAAAGTGATAATTGAGATCCACAATTTTGTTGTTTTAAATAATTGCATCCATGGAAGTTTTGGATGTGATTCATCTTAACATCAAGGGGTATTCATACCTTGAGATCATGTAACCCCCATGTTGATTCCAAAAAAAAAACAAAAAAAAAGTTATGTTTATACTTGGATCCATAATTAGACACTCTTGTAGGGACTGTTGGTTTTGTTGTTGGCAGAAATTTTACCATTGATGATATGAATATGATTCATGCTATTATATAGATTCTAGTTTTACCATCTCTCTGATAGTTTAAACATATTTATGGAAATTTTTTTCATGACTGCTAACTAGTCCCCCAATGGCAGTAGAATGTATGCTTGCCAACTATTTGGTAGAATGTCTCATTGACCATAGATTGCATGCTTGAAAATTGTTGTTATAAATCCAAGATGGATGTAGATTGCATGCTTGCAAACTATTTGTTGGAATGTAGAATTGATTTTAGATTTCATGCTTGCACACTATTTGATAAAAGTCTGCAACGGTTGTAGATTACATGATCGCAAATTATTTTCCCAAAATTCCTCAATGGTTGTTGATTACATGGCTGCAAGCTAATGGTACTGAAAGAAAAAAATCACATTTTGTGTTCTAGTGTTTAATGGGACTGTTAGTTCTCTACAATATTGATGGTTAATAAGGTGAGAACTTAAATAAATTATAAAGCTATGGTATGCAAGATATGTTAATGTCTTTTTTCTAAGTTACATGATTATTATTATGTGGAAATTTGGAATGTATACCACCTGTATTACATGTGATGAATTATTGTCAATGTACTTTCATAAATCATGGGACCCATGTTGAGGGTCAAGTATAGATGCATGGTGTACATAAATTTTCCTTTGCCTTAATGATAATATGCAAATGGAAAATTATGTAAATTAAAGTGGATTTGTAGACATTGACTATTTTTAGACATTGAATTTTTATTGAATTCAATGGCTATGGAAGCCATGATGGGACTGATGTAATGAGGTAATATTTTATTTTAATATTGAGTTAATGAATAATTTGGTTGGGGTATTCGGGAAATAACTCTACAGTTTTAGAAGACTTCTTGCCAGCTTATGAAAAGCTATTGGTGGTTAAGTTCAACATGGACCTTCCCTAAAAGTCTCCTAATGTGAGAGAAAGATTATGTTAATGACAAAAAATATAAAACAAAAAGGCCTAGGCAAAAAGGTTGGTCGACCTTAAAGAAAGACGCTACTAAAAATTTGCTGGGAAGAAATCACCAAGGAATCAATGAGGTTGTTGATTCTAGTGGCAAGTAGATCTTAGCTCAGTGGGTAACTATTGGAGATAGTTCACGGTTGGGTGGAATATGCTTGGTTCCTCAATAACTCCCAGAAATTAAGTACGGCTAGATGAAATTATGTCTATGTTTTGTTACTGATTTTAAAATTGTCTAAATATGTTGGATGCTAGAATAGACTGTAAATTGCATGACTCAAAGTTTTTGCATATGTTATAGTTTTGCATGGATGATATATTAAATTATCTTAGCAACAATTTTGATGAAATAGGTTGTGCTTTTATGATCAAATGAACATGTCATCAATGACTTATCTATATCCATGCATAGAGGAAATAAACTGAAATATATAGGAAATTGAGATAACTCATGTTAGATAAAATAATGAGTTATTGAACTTTAAATTCCTAACACGCTAGAGGAAAATGGCTGGAGATTAATGCCATGAGTTTTAATTTGAATGAAATTACTGTGGGAGAGAAAGACAGTAATTTGCAAATGAAATGGTTGGAGATAAATACCATGAGTTTGAATTTGATTGAAATTATTGTGGGAGAGACAGACAGTGATTTGCAAAAATGTTAGTGGGATAGAAAGACTGGTGTAACTCCTAAATAAAATACAACATGCACTTGATAGAGTTTTTCTTATCCTTTTGATGATTAAAGGGCTAATTTCACCTTGAGTTTTTGGTGGAATTATTATGATTTAAGTATTCTTTTACATTGCCTAAAAAAAAAAATTGGTAATGAAAATTAAAGGTTAATGTTCCAACAAGAGAAGAACATCGAGGATGATGTTCTCTTTAAGGGGGGAAGTTTGTAATATCCCTGGCTTAAGCCACCATAAAAACTCTCATAAAATAAGGTTTCTTAAATAATTAAATATTATTTATTATTATATTGATATTACATGAAGAATATTCTTGTAATTGATGATTATAAGAATATTGGAAGAATTATTTCTTAATTATTTTATTTATAGGAATTTATATTCTTCTATGGAAATAAATTATATTTCCAAGTTGGTATATTTTATGAGTCTTAGAAATAATGATTAATAGATTTGGAAAAAGTATGGATATGTGACATTTTTCTCATATGGAAAAAGAAAATCTACCTTTAAAAATAAAAGCATGAGAGAGTTATGGAGCGCTTTTCTGATTTAGGAAAAATCAGATTTATGGAGGCTTTATGGAATGCTTTTATGATTTAGAAAAGCTGAAATGCTTTTATGATTTAGAAAAGCTAGAATTATTTTATGATTTATAAAATCTATTCCATTTTATTAATTCTATTGATTATAAGCCTATGAGAGAAATAGAAGAGTGGAATGGGAGAATACATGGAGAATAGAGCCAAGGAAGAGGAAGAGAGTATTCCAAGCATGCATCAAGAGATAAGTAACCATATTCTTTGAAAATCCTTTTGTTTGAATATGAGCCATGATTATATAATGATTGAATTTATTTGCAATAAAAGGTTCATGTGATAAAGAATTAAGATTAATTCTTGAGTAAATATCTATACAATTTTGTTCATAGAGGAATAAGTGTATTATTCATTGAATTATGAGAATAATTCATGTGTTGTGAATTGATAAAATATTTTCATGGCTAAATAATTCTATGAATTGCATAAGTTATTGGAAAATAGGGTATAAGTATGACTTTGTATCTCCAAAACAGAAATAGATAAGAAAAAAGTAAAAGAGGTTTTTATAAAAGAGGATGTTATGAACAAAATCATATTTTATATTTTAAAAATTCATTTCCCATGTGTTGAAAACCATGTCCTAAATGGATGCAAAATAACAGGGAATTAATTATTATTTAAATCTGGAAAAATGAGCTCCAAATATTCATTTGAATATACCAAACCGTAACACCTGTTTAAAAACCGAGAAAGGTTATTTTTAATGAACCCATTAAAAATAGAAACCTCTTTGGGTTTTCCAAAAATCGTTTCCATTTGGTTGGAAACTGTGTCTAAATTTGATGACAAAAACAGAAAATTATTTAATAATTTAATCTGGAACAATGGGAAAAAAAGATTCATTCGAATCTTAAAAACCATGACACCTGTGACAAAAATGAGAGATTTTATTCTTATTATGTTTGTTCCAAACAAAAACCTCTTTTTTTTTATGAAATTAATTTCCATATGTTAAAAATACGCATCCAAATTGGATGACTAAAATAGGAAAAACAATGTGAAACATAGTGCTTCCATTTCATTTTTCAATAAGATAAGAATAATTGTTTATGTACATATAGACATAATAATTATGTTGATGATTATTTTAAATGAATTAATTTATATAATTACCAAGTATATGCATTAAAATTTTTAAAGAGAAATATTGGACTCTTGAAGAGAGTATGTGCTTAGGTGCACATGAATAAAATCTCGTATATTTTATCTACTAGAAATCATTATGTGATTTTACATGCATGAGGAGTCTGAGTCATGTAAAAATTTATAAATAACTTATGTGAGGGTTAGCTCACAGAAAGACTTTGCGTAAAAGGCAATTGGTTGTGTTATTTGAGAAGGATTTTCTATTCATGATATTTCTGGAGGAAATATTATAAATCTCTCTAATATGTGAAATGATAAGAAAATATTATCTATTTCATGCATAATATCTATTGAGTTATCTATATTTTGGAAAAATAATAATTAAGGTGTTAAATTCCTTGGAACATAAATAGATAATTGTATGAAAGAAAATAATTATTGTGTTTAAAATCTTAAAAAAAGAATAGAAGAGAAAAATATATCCTGTATGCATTATTGGATTAGATTCTTAGAGAGGAAAAAGAGTAATCACATGCTTTATTATGTAAGATTATTTAGAGAAACATATATGCTTGCATGCATGGGAAAAATATAGTTTTGAGTATTAGATTTCCAGAGAAAAGGAAAATGCAATCACATAATATTTATTGTGTTAGCCCTCTTTTGGGAAAAATAATATGTATTTTGCAAACATAAAGGGATTAGCTATGGTATTAGCTTTATCTTGGGAGAATATTATGCACAGTTATTACTTATATCTTTTGGATGAGAGGGAAATGTCCCTTTCCATGCATGAAATAATAAGTGGTATGCGTTTAACCCCTTGGAAAAGAAATGTGTTTATTTTTCCATGAAATATTTATTTAGTTTCTTTTGGAAAGAAATACATGTTTTACATGCAAGAATAAAAAGGATATGTTATTACATGCACAAAATTATAACTAGTATACTAACCTGGTTCGAAATAAAGCTCGCATTGTTATAAGTACAGCCAATGTGAATAGCTCTCATGTAGAAACGATGCATTTGGAAAATAAAATGCATTCGTATGCATAAGTATGGAATCTATTGTGTTAATCCCTTTGGAAAAGAAAACATAAGAGTAGGCAAAAAGGAAATAGCTTGTTAGGATAGTTATCTTAAAAGCCTTTTATTCAGTTTCATGCACAATATTATTATATAGTATGTTCTCTTTCCTTTGGAAATAATACGAAAGTGCATGCAAGATTTTGTTAGTGGTTGTTAGAAAGATGATGATTGATAGTGATTTATTTGTTACTAATGCATGTGAAATGATGTTAAAGAAGATGATTTCATGTCAACTTGGTTATGTTTTATACATGCATACAAATAGTGTTGGAGTGTCAGAGATAAACATTGATTATTGGATTATTAATATTTTATCTAATCACGATATCAAAAGTGCCAACGACAGAAATGGTAGGAAAGAACGATGACTTGAGAAAATGCTTTTTCAGGTTTAACATTGTGGAAGATAAAAAAAAATTAGTCCATGCAGGTTTAGTATTTCCAACTGCATGATGACCCACTGAAGGAAACAGTTTGCCTACAAAGACAAATATTGAGGATTCAAGGGTAAATGGTGTCATGATGATTGTAATAGCTTATAGCTAGTTATGTTTCATTCAATATTATTTTTCTATGTAATTTTTATGACAATGGTCAAGGGATGGACTCCCTTATAACCATTGAGTGAAGGGTGACAACCCTCACGAGCCTTTAATAATAAAATTAAACGTTTGTTGGTTTTCACCCTACAGGGTTTCCAGCGTATATCGGTGTCTAATGATGTGATTGTGCATTGTGTCATTTTCATGATGTTAATTTATTTCATGATGTGATGTTATATTATCAATTAGGTGATTTACTAATTGAGTTAAAATGATCATGAGATCGATGAATAGTTATAGCAGGAAAATTAAGTTAATATGTTAGAAAAAGGAAAATTAATGGTTGTGTAACTCATTATCATTTTTAATAAGTGTTTCTCTAAGTGATGATAATGGGTATTTAAATGGTTAACGCAGAAATATAAAAGGAAATTTATAAGGTTACACATTCGTAAATGTTGAATAAAAATTCCTAACTCCATGCATTTTCTTGCAAGGCTATCGGGGTATGTTACAAATGGTATCAGAGCCAAAGGTTGCAACACTGGTGCCTTTTGGGAATCATTATGAAAAGAAAAATTATAGGTATGATGCTAGTGGGCATCATCTCATGTATGGTTTTCATTAAAATTGTAGTAGACTACAATTAGCATGAGATGCATGATGCATGATTAATGACCGCATGAAAGAGTAGAAAGTTATAATGTTTCTTTAAAAATTGTGCTCATGAAATTTGAATATGGATGTGGACAAAAGATAGTAAAAACTCTATTGTACCTATGAACCAACCTGAGCACTCACTGGCTATAGTGTGGATTAATTACCAACCTTTGCATGCATAATATTAGAAAAATGATTATGGTGCATAAGAAAAAACATGCCTAAAGTTACCATGCACTGCCTATAAAAAATGAATACATGTATGGTTGGTGTGATAAATAAACAATTTAGGAGTTGGAGTTGACCGTGAAGAGGAAAATGCAATGTTGAATATATATATATATATATATATATATATATATATATATATATGAACGAAACTCTTTAGTTTTTAAAAATAAGCAATGAGTGAAGTGGAACTCACATAGTAAACTTAAATTCAATGAAAAAAATCATAGTAGCATAATTGTGGGATCTCTTTCTTCATTTAGAGTTGTAGAGGAAAGTTTGCATTCCATGTGTTCGACAAAAAGTGGTAATTGAGATCCACAATTTTGTTTTTTTAAATAATTGCATCCGTGGAAGTTTTGGATGTGATTCATCATAACATCAAAGGGTATCCATACCTTGAGATCATGTAATCCCCATGTTGATTCAAAAAAGAAACAAAAAAAAAAGTTATGTTTATACTTGGATCCATAATTAGACACTCTTGTAGGGATTTTTTGTTGTGTTTTTGGCATAAATTTTACCATTGATAATATGAATTTGATTCATGCTATTATATAAATTCTAGTTTTACTATCTCTCTGATAGTTTAAACATATTTATGGAAATTTATTTCATGACCACTAACTAGTCCCCCAATGCCAATAGAATGTATGCTTGCCAACTATTTGGTAGAATGTCTCATTGATCATAGATTGCATGCTTGAAAATTGTTGTTATAATTCCAAGATGGATGTAGATTGCATGCTTGCAAACTGTTTGTTGGAATGTAGAATTGATTGTAGATTGCATGCTTGCACACTATTTGATAAAATTCTGCAGTGGTTGTAGATTACATGATTGCATATTATTTTCCCAAAATTCCTCAATTTTTGTTGTTTACATGGCTACAAGCTAATGGTACTGAAAGAAAATAAATCACATTTTTTGTTCTAGTGTTCAATGGGATTGTTAGTTCTCTACAATATTGATGGTTGCTAAGGTGAGACCTTAAATAAATTATAATGCTATGGTATGCAAGACATGTTAACGTCTTTTTTTTAAGTTACATGATTATTATTATGTGGAAATTTGGAATGTATACCACCTATATTGAATGTGATGAATTATTGTCAATGTAATTTGACGAATCATGGGATCCATGTTGAGGGTCAAGTATAGATGCATGGTGTACATAAATTTTCCTTTTCCTTAATGATAATATGCAAATGGAAAATTATGTAAATTACAGTGGATTTGTAGACATTGACTATTTTTAGACATTGAATTTTTATTGGATTCAATGGCTATGGAAGCCATGATGGGATTGATGTAATGAGGTAATATTTTATTTTATTATTGAGTTAATGAATACTTTGGTTGGGGTATTCAGGAAATAACTCTAGAGTTTTAGAAGACTTCTTGCCATCTTATGAAAAGCTATTGGTTGTTAAGTTCAACATGGACCTTCCCTAAATGTCTCCTAAAAATTCGTAGGAGAAAATAATAAAGAGGAAAATATTAACATAATAGGAGAGAAAGATTATGTTAATGAATTAGTTGGAGATAAATACTAAGTGGGGTAAAGTAAAACATAGTGGGAGAGAAAGGCACGCTTTAAAGAAAAAAGAAGAGTATCATTTTAAAAAAATATAAAACAAAAAGGCCTAGGCAAAAAGGTTGGCAGACCTTAAAGCAGGACGCTGCTAAAAATTTTCTGGGAAGAAATCACCAAGGAATCAATGAGGTTGTTGATTCTAGTGGCAAGTAGATTTTACCTCGGTGGGTAACTATTGGAGATAGTTCACGGATGGGTGGAATATGCTCAGCTCCTCAATAACTCCCAGAAATTAAGTACGATTAGATGAAATTATGTCTATGTTTTGTTACTGATTTTTAAATTTTCTAAATATGTTGGATGCTAGAATAGACCGTAAATTGCATGACTCAAAGTTTTTGCATATTTTATAGTTTTGCATGGATGATATATTAAATTATCTTAGTAACAATTTTGATGAAATAGGTTGTGTTTTTATGAGAAAAATAACATGTCATAAATGACTTATCTATATCCATGCATAGAGGAAATAAATTGAAATATATAGGTGATTGAAATAAATCATGTTTGATAAAATAATGAGTTATTGAACTTTAAATTCCTAACAAGCTAGAGGAAAATGGATGGAGAGTAATGCCATGAGTTTGAATTTGAATGAAATTACCGTGGGAGAGAAAGACAGTAATTTGCAAATGAAATTGTTGGAGATAAATACCATGAGTGTGAATTTGATTGAAATTATTGTGGGAGAGAAAGACAATAATTTGCAAAAACGTTAATGGGATAGAAAGACTATTGTAACTCCTAAATAAAATAAAAATGCACTTGATATATTTTTTCTTATCCTTTTGATGATTAAAGGGCTAAGTTCACCTTGAGTTTTTGGTGGAATTATTATGATTTAAGTATTATTTTACATTGACTAAAAGAAAAATTGGTAATGAAAATCAAAGGTTAATGTTCCTGCAACAGAAGAACATCCAGGACGATGTTCTTTTTAAGGGGGGGAGTTTGTAATATCCCTGGCTTAAGCCACCGTAAAAACTCTCATAAAATAAGGTTTCTTAAATAACTAAATATTATTTATTATTATATTGATATTACATGAAGAATATTCGTGTAATTGATGATTATAAGAATATTGGAAGAATTATTTCTTAATTATTTTATTTATAAGAATTTGTATTCTTCTATGGAAATAAATTATATTTCCAAGTTGGTGTATTTTATGAGTTTTATAAATAATTATTAATAGATTTGAAAAAAGTATGAATAAGTGATATTTCGCTCATAAGGAAAAATAAAATCTACCTTTAAAAATACAAGCATGAGAGAGTTATGTAGCACTTTTCTGATTGAGGAAAAATTAGATTTATGGAGGCTTTATGGAATGATTTTATGATTTAGAAAAGCTGGAATGTTTTATGATTTAGAAAATCTGGAATTCTTTTATTATTTATAAAAGCTATTCTGTTTTATTAATTTTATTGATTATAAGCCTATGAGAAAAACAGAAGAGAGGAATGGGAGAATACATGGAGAATGGAGCCAAGGAAGAGGAAGAGAGTATTCCAAGCATGCATCGAGAGATAAGTAACTATATTCTTTGAAAATCCTTTTGTTTGCATATGGGCCATGATTATATAATGATTGAATTTATTTGCAATAAAAAGTTCATGTGATAAGGAATTAAGATTAATTATTGAGTAAATCTCTATACAATTTTTTTCATAGAGGAATAAGTATATTATTCATTGAAATATGAGAATAATTCATGTGTTGTGGATTGATAAAAGATTTTCATGGCTAAATGATTCTGTGAATTGCACGAGTTATTGGAAAATAGGGTCTAATTATGACTTTGTATCTCCAAAACGAAATAGATAGGAAAAAAAGTGAAAGAGGTTTTTGTAAACGAGGATGTTATGACCAAAATTCTCTTTTAGATTTTAAAATTCATTTCCCATGTCTCGAAAATCATTTCCTAAATGGATGTAAAATAACAGGGAATTAATTATTATTTAAATATGGAAAAATGAGCTCCAAAGATTCATTTGAATATTCCAAACCATAACACCTCTATAAAAATTGAGAGAGGTTATTTTTAATGAAACCGTTAGAAACAGAAACCTCTTTTGGTTTTCCAAAAATCGTTTCCATTTGGTTGGAAACTGTGTCTAAACTGGATGACAAAAAAATAAAATTATTTAATAATTAAATCTGGAACAATGGGCATCAAAGATTCATTCGAATCTTAAAAACCATGAAACCTGTGAAAAAACTGAGAGAGGTTATTCTTATTATGTCTGTTCGAAACAAAAACCTTTTTTTGTTTTATGAAATTCGTTTCCATATGTTCACAATACGCATCAAAATTGGATGACTAAAACAAGAAAAACATAGTGAAACATAGTGCTTGCATTTCATTTTTCAATGAGATAAGACAATTTTTTTATGTACATATAGACATAATAATTATGTTGATGATTATTTACAAGGAATTAATTTAAATAATTACCAAGTATATGCATTAAAATTTTTAAAGAGAAATATTGGACTCTTTGAAGAGAGTATGTGCTTAGGTGCACATGAATACGATCTAGTATATTTAATCTACTAGAAATTATTATGTGATTTTACATGCATGTGGAGTTTGAGTCATGTAAAAAGTTATAAATAACTTATGTGAGGGGTAGCTCACATAAAACCTTTGCGTAAAAGTCAATTGATTTTGTTATTTGAGAAGTATTTTCTATTCATGTTATTTCTAGAAGAAATATTATAGATCTCTCTAATATGTGAAATGATAAGAAAATATTATCTATTTCATGCATAATAGCTATTGAGTTATCTATCTTTTGGAAAAATAATAATTAAGGTGTTAAATTCCTTGGAAAATAAATAAATAGTTGTATGAAAGAAAATAATTATTATGTTAAAACTCTTAAAAAAAGAATAGAAGAGAAAAATATATCCTTGTATGCATTATTGGATTAGATTCTTGGAGAGGAAAAAGAGTAATCACATGCTTTATTATGTAAGATTATTTAGAGAAACATATATGCTTGCATGCATGGGAAAAATATATTTTTGAGTATTAGATTTCTAGAGAAAAGGAAGATGCAATAACATAATATTTATTGTGTTAGCCCTATTTTGAGAAAAATAATATGTATTTTGCAAACCTAAAGGGATTAGCTATGGTATTAGCTTTATCTTGGGAGAATATTATGCATAGTTATTGGTTATATCTTTTGGATGAGAGGTAAATGTCCCTTTGCATGCATGAAATAATAAGTGGTATGCGTTTAACCCCTTGCAAAAGAAATGTGTATATTTTTCCATGAAATATTTATTTATTTTCTTTTGGAAAGAAATATATGTCTTACATGCAAGAATAAAAAGGCTATGTTATTACATGCACAAAATTATAACTAGCATGTTAACTTGGTTTGAAATAAAGCTCGCATTGTTATAAGTACAGCCAATGTGAATAGCTCTTATGTAGAAACAATGTATTTGGAAAAGAACATGCATTCGTATGCATAAGTATGGAATATATTGTGTTAATATCTTTGGAAAATAAAGCATAAGAGTAGAAAAAAAGGAAATATCTTGTTGGGATAATTATCTTGAAAGCTTGCTATTCATTTTCATGCACAATATTATTATATAGTATGATCTCTTTCCTTTGGAAATAATATAAAAGTGCATGCAAGATTTTGTTAGCGGTTTTTAGAAAGATGATGATTGATAGTGATTTATTTGTCACTAATGCATGTGAAATGATGTTAAAGAAAATGACTTCATGTCAACTTGGTTATGTTTTATACATGCATACAAATAGTGTTGAAGTGTCAGATATAAACATTGATTATTGGATTATTAATATTTTATCTAATCATGATATCATGTGTGCTCACGACAACAATTGTAGGAAAGAAGGATGACTTGAGAAAATGCTTTTTCATGTTTAACATTGTGGAAGATAAAGATTTTTTATTCCATGCAGGTTTAGTAGTTCCAAATGCACGATCACCCACTGAAGGAAACAGTCTTGCTACAAAGACAGAGATTGAGGATTCATGGGTAAATGGTATCATGATGATTGTAATAGCTTATAGCTAGTTATGTTTCATTCAAGATTATTTTTCTATGTAATTTTTATGACAATGGTCAAGGGATGGACTCCCTTATAACCATTGAGTGAGGGGTGACCACCCTCATGAGAATTTGATAATAAAATTAAACATTTGTTGGTTTTCACCCTACGGGGTTTCTAGGGTATATCGGTGTCTAATGATGTGATTGTTCATTGTGTCATTTTCATGATGTTAATTTATTTCATGATGTGATGTTATATTATCAATTAGGTGATTTATTAATTGAGTTAAAATGATGATGGGATAGATGAATAGTTATAGCAGGAAAATTAAGTTAATATGTTAGAACAAGGAAAATTAATGGTTGTGTAACTCATTATGATTTTTACTAAGTGTTTCTCTAAGTGATGATGATGGGTATTTAAATGGTTAACGCAAAAATATAAAAGGTAATTTATAAGGTTACACATTCGTAAGTTTTGAAAAAAATTCCTAACTCCATGCATTTTCTTGCGAGGTTATCGGGGTATGTTACATCAGGATACGTTGAAAGGATTTCTTGAAAAGAAACTTTCTTTTAGCTATAGAGTATATGTTAAAATTGTTGTTAGAGTTACACTTTTACATGTTGTGGCCCTTGATTAATATTCTATACTCATTTTAATGACATCATTCTATTATTGGATTCGTTGAGTAATCTATTGGATTCATTTTTTAAATGTAATGTAGGCAAATTTATCCAATTTTATGTGTTAAACTCTCTTATTTTTCCACATATATTGTATCTTAATTTTTTACGATTTTGTAGACCTGTTATTAGTTGCTCATAGCATAATTAAGGACACAGTGAGTTTTAGATTTTTCATGACATCATTCTATTATTGGATTCATTGAGTAATCTATTGGATTCATTTTTTAAATGTAATGTAGGCAAATTGTCTCCAATTTTATGTGTTAAACTCTCTTATTTTTCGAGATATGTTGTATCTTAATTTTTTATGATTTTTTAGACTTGTTATTAGTTGCTCATAGGTTAATAAAGAACACAATGAGTTTCAAATTTGAATTTTTATCTTTGTTTATGTATGAACTAACACATTTTTAGGATACATTGCAAGGATTTATTGAAAGGATTTCTTGAAAAGAAACTTTCTTTTAGCTACAGAGTATATGTTAAATTTTTTGTTAGAATTACACTTTTACATGTTTTGGTCCTTTATTAATATTCTATACTCATTTTAATGATAGAATTTTATTATTGGATTCATTGAGTAATCCCTAGTAGTACCATCCACTTATATCACGATCCAACAATGAATTTCTTACTCATTATTTCTATATAATATTCTTTAATTCCTTTTATTTCTTTCACCTTATACTTATCATATTTCAAACTTTTATCTTTTGAGACTCCATGCCCAATAGATCACCCATGTGATCTAAGAAATTGATTGTTCTTATTTCAGTCCCTTGTTTTTCTATTCTTGATTTTGTCCATCCTACCATGCTTTACAATTTAAATATTACTATTTGCTCTTAATATTTGAAGTTGTTGTTTAGTGACAATAAGTAGCTAGTTTCAATTTTGTCTCTTAGTGAGACTCCTCTAACGAAACGACCAAATTTAGGTCCAAAATTGGTTCGACGTTCCTTCAAATTGTTCTTACAAGCTGGGAACATCTCAAGGATAAAAATATATTTTAGTGTCATTACCACAGAGGCAAATAATTGAAGATATTTTCACAAGTTTTATGAAGATCAAATCTGGTTCTTAAAGGTGAAAATGATCATACACCTAGGAGGTGTTCGTTTTTCGCCTACCAAATCCACGGGGTAATGAATCCATAATTTTGGAGTCTTCATTGTCAACTCCACTGTTCTCTGAGTGAAAAACATAATTGTAGCTACATTTGCTCCAAGGTATGCATCTTTGGAGTTTACAAATGTTCCTGGTTTTCCTAATTCTCTTCATGATCATGAAAATTATTTGGAGGTGTATGCTACATTTAAAGGAAACAATAGAAGAAAAAAATATAAAACTATTTCATTATCTCAAAATTGTGTTGATAAGGTCGAAGTTGAACATGAGGATGTATGTGTCAAGATGTTTTAGGATTCTCGATATGTACAATGTAGGGATTGGCTTAACAATTTGCCTCCTTGATGTATATATTCTATTACAATATTTTGGGACATTTTTCTAAACATATGAATAGAAAAGATAGACTTTGATATTTTATTTTTTTATTTTTTTTCTAATGATTAATGGATCTAAAGGTGAAAAAGTGAGCTAATGTGTGACCATTTTCTAAAAGAATGTAAAGATCTAAACTTCGAAGAAAATTTTGAGAAGTATGTATGAGTTGAAACTTTTGAAAACAAATTAGTAGAGATATTATAAAAGAAGAAGGACTTATTTGATCAAGAGAAAGAAATCTCCAATCAAAAAAATGTACTCTTCCATGTTTTTAATGATTTTGTGGCTATTTATTTTGAATATCTAAACAATTTAGGATTAAATTGAAATATATAGTGATTATGGACTCAATTTTTAGTTCAAGTCACAAAATCCTATACCACTTTTTATATTCATGGCCATAATATTGGAAGAAGTTTTGTCACAAAGAATAATGTTTACATGGTTCCACTAGAATCATGCTTTCATTTTATGGAGTAGTTTTCCTGTAAGAGTAGGAGTGAGTATACATAAATAAGCTTGGAAATCAAGTATTTAAATTCCATACATATTTTTTTTTTTTTTGTATCTATGGTTTGATAAATTTTAAATACATAATCTTCATTTTCATTATTTCAATGAAGAAGCTGAAATTTATAAGCAAATGATTGCAGAGAAAGTTTATTTGTCAAAAATGATTAGAGTGAAAACATAGATTTACTCAGAAATAATAAAGGCATTCATTCTTCTCTAAAATATAACCCAATCATTTTATACTAAGCCTTTATCTTAATACCCAAAATCATAATTATTTAGAGCCAAAATTAAAATAATAATAATAATAAACATTATATGATTCATAAATATTTATTAATAACTAAAACAAATAAATATCAATAACCATACATTTTAGCATCAAGCTATTAAATTAATTGAGTTTTTAAAACCAGAATGAAAATAAAACCCTTTTTACCCCTTAAAACATTAAACTTTAAATTTGTGCCCGAAAGAATATTTCATAAAGAATAGTATAATATATTTCTTAATCCTTGTGCCCAAACTTTAAACATTTTGAGGTGGTCAATAAATTGCTTATAATGGTTGACCGAGGGGCCTTCATATAATCCTTTGCATGAAATGTGTTCCGAGGTAAAAGCATGGGTTTTACCACTTTGTACCCTATCCACTTAAACTCCATTTGTGAGGTTTATATTACATTTTGGCATTAATCTATTATTTTAATCCTTTAATAATCTGGAAATTAAAATTAGAAAAATAATGCACCATAGAAATTAATATTAATTATGCAGGAAACATAGCGTTTTCTTCTTATTTCTCAGATAATAGTGGAACAAACTGTAGAAGGTGTTGACATCTCGAACAAATCATATTCAAATTCCATTTTGAAATGTCAATTCCACCATTTTATAAGTTAAGGTTTCCCAAGGAAACCTTCCCTTTAAAAATATTTTCGGTAAAATCTATTAAGAAGTTCCATGTTCTTGGTAGAAGATCCAACATTCTTAAGCATCAATTGACTTTAATCAGAAGCATGTTTACAACAATTGAAGACTTGTAAATAAGACTTATAAATAAGAGTGGGAATTGACAAACGTTTTTTGGAAAGGGCCTTGCGCTCTTTTCGTAATCCCAATTTTCTATTTCACGTTGTAACTTTTTGAGTTAGTAAGACTATTGTTTGTTTGAAATTTTAAATGTAACAAAGCGATGTGTTCCTCCATTTTTATGTGTTACGCTTCCTTATTTTACACACATGTTCTAGATTAAAATTATGTGATTTTGTAGACTAGTTTACACACATGTTCGAGATTAAAATTATGTGATTTTGTACACTAGTTTGTTAGTAAAGGACAACATTGAGCTTCAAATCTATATTCTTTCATTTTTGTGTATGTATGAAGTATTTATGTATTTTAGGGCATATCTACAAAGTATATGTTGAAATTGTTCTTGGAATTACACATTTAGATGTCATGATTTTGATTTCTTCTTTTATGTGTAGTTTCATGAAATCATTTTATTGTTGGATTCATTGAGTAATACTTAGTAGAAACATCATCTCCTATTATAATCCAATAATGACCTCCTTACTCATTATTTGTGTCTAATATTCATTATTACCTTTTATTTCCTCCACCTTCCACTTATCATATTTAATGATTTATTGTTTGCGACTCCATTCCCAATGGAATATCCCTATGATATCAGAAATTTACTCTAATTATTCCATTCCATTGCATTTATATTTTTAACTCTACCATATCATCCTTTACAATTTTAAATCTTGTCATGGTGCTTAAATTTTTAAAGTTGTTGTTCATTGACATTAAGAATTTAGTTTCATCTTAAAATCTAAGGGAACCCTCTTTCCCAAGGTCCATATTCAAGTCAAATATTGCCTTTAGGTTCCTTAGTATTGTTCCTACCTAGCTCGAAACATTTGAAGGATCTAGTTGAAGGTTTAGGACAAATAATTATAAATGAAAGAAAAACCTTAGGAAAAATATTGACTCAATTCTAAAGGTTGAGAAGGTACTATAGCACTAGATTAATATTTAATGTAGTTCTATAACATTGTCTTACTCATTAGTATTGTTCTACATTGGCTTGGGAGGCCAAAAAATGAGCTTAAAGGTCAAATTTTGGCCCTTGTAACATGAAACCCAAAGGGTGGTAGTGAGGGGAAACAAAAGGAAACTTAGTGGGAAAATAACTTGAATCTATTAGGGCATGTTGATATGAAAAATTGTACGGCCAACAACAAGGGGGCCTCCCCGGTGAGAGGTCCCAATTAGACCTCACACTATTTGGGATAGGAGCCCCATTTGGTATGTGGGCTCGGATGTCGCCATAACTATTTTAGCTCTTGGCTTTCAGATGAGAAGGTGGCGAGGTGGGGACAAGTGTGCAATGACCAAACAACGAAACAAAATCAGCCCAATATTGAAAAACTACAGGCAGAAATACAAGCAAGTCTAAGATGCAATAAAAAGGGGTATGCCTTGAGAGCGATCGATGAGCTAAAACCCAGTGAGAGGTACATGAAAGAGAACATGTTAGTTCAGTTAACTTCAAATTACTTCACAATAGATCACTGACATGGCAAGAAACAAGTAAACACAGATTCGAAAGAAAAATGTACATGCAACCACTTTGAATCAATCCATAACATATTACATGTATGAAAGCACACATACAAATATAGTGAAGTATCAAAGAGATAATACTACCACCATGAGGTAGCATGTGAATTGATGCTAAAAAAAAGAGAACATATTATTCATGCTGCCACAACTTCAAGTACATATGTGGCAACTCATCAAAAACCAATAGTGGAACATGGGTTATTCATACCAGTGTCTGATACAAAACCATAGCCTCACTACAACTCGCTCTACTACCTACCAAGAGCCGAGGGCCTTTACCTCTCAAGTACAAATTCACTATCTAGTCCTAGCCTAAACTCAAGTGCTAAAAGTCCTAACAAAATTTCCTAAACTTGTACATATAGGCTGAAATGAAACTTGAGTTTCCCTTGACTCTTGGTCTCCCCCACTGTTGGGCTGACTTGCGACTAAGGCCACTTGTGGTCCGACATCATTTGCGAGCTACGACCTGGGGAGCCCTGCAACCTGGGGAGGTCGCGATCTAGGTTTTTTCCTTTTTACACTTCTCTTTGAGTGAGCTCATACCTTGCAAAACAAGATGACTTTTCCTGTGTAGCAGTCCTATGCAAATGACCAGGTTATAGATGTTCCTTTGAGGCTATAGTGAGGTTATTGGATTTTTGTAAAGATCCACCTGCACGCCAGAGAAAATCCTAGCTTCTACCTGCAACAAATAACATAGGTCACATGTCTTTATAATCAAAAAATGATGTTGGAAACACATTCAATTAACAATCGATTTAGGCCCCTATTTGATCAAGTTGTGTAAATATTTTGAGAGAGAGAATAGCTTTCACAAAATCCCCCTTTATGCTTCTTTAATCCAAGCATAAATCCCTGTTGGGCCTACTATAGAATGGGACATTAATGTGGCTTCCTTATTAGCGAATGCACCCTTTTAATAAATATGTTGGAGCTATCACTAACACATTTACCATTTTAATTGACAAATGTTGTCGTGCTTCATCCTTAGAAGCATTTTCCCTCTTGGAACCTTCGACTACACCTTAGTCACTCACCAAAGAGGAGAGATAAAAGGATTCCACCTTCATCTCTTTATTTTAAGGAAGCCCTCATATCTCGCCAAAGGGTTTTGAAACCCCTGTCCCTAGCCAATGTCTACCAATTTCTTCAGAGCCTAGCATTTAGCACCACAATGACATCGCTGATTAAACACGCATTAAGGCAACACCCTCCCTTTTTTTTTTTGACATATGGTGAATCTGTAATTCTTGAGAGTAATCTAAAGGGAGACCCAGGATCAATCCTTATGGTCGCCAATATAACACCAGGATATATCCAACAACGTGCAAGCAGATATACCAAATCTTATGATTCAGCAAGAGCCTACTCCTTGAGCCAAAATCATAGCAAGCCACATACTTAATGAAATTTCAACATCGGTCTCTTGAGTTTCACCCAAGCAAACTTTCCATTAAACCACACATCACTGAATGACAACACCCCCTTTCTATTGCCACTCATTATTCCAAGAAGAAAAGGGTGAGTCGCGCCTTAATACAACTGGTGCTCCGTGAGTAAAAGGCCTGACCTACTTCCGTACGAGTGACAGAGCATTTGAAAAACGCCTCCTCAGCATCATTCGAGAGGTTTCTTGGTAGAGTAGCACTTCTGGGGAAGAGGTGGCATAGTCTGAGCGAAGGAGGAGTCACGCTGGTTGCAGTGAGCTTGCCTGGGCCTGGTCCTGCAACCTGGCGACTTAGGAGAGGTCGTTGACAAGAATTGAAACAATGAAAACAAACTGGAGCAGAGAGTTTTCATTGTTTCAATTCTTGTCATGGTATCGGAGCCTAGTTGCATAAGCCTCCGTGGAGAGCAGCAACAAAGCCAGGAAAGAGCAGAAGAGAAGAGCAGTCAATTGGCGCGACTGTGAGTTGATTGGCGCTAGAATACACGCCATACCCGCGCCATTTTCATGCCTCACACCGTCTTTGAAAGAGGCGCGACTGTTTGACTCGGGACCGCGCGAGTCTACAAGCAAAAGAAATAACGCAGATGCGTAAACGTTAAAGTAAAATGCATATGGTTTGAAATTTGTTACTCATGCAAATCGATTTTAAAAATGTACGAAGCAACGTACAAAGCGTTCAACTTCAAATTATTAAAGGTGCTTTCAAAATCGATTCATGTTTTCAAGGGACAGCTTATTTTTAAGTATCGATTTAAAAAAAGGGTGAAAGGCATTCAACGTGTTGAGGTATTCATTTTAAAAAGTAAAAGCCCATTTTCATAAAGAAGTGCTTTTTTTATTAAAGGTTTTTTTATAAAAAAAAAAACTTGAAAATTTTCAAAGATTTTTAAAGAGTATATGGTGAAGTTTTTTTAAAGAAGTCTTTTGAAAAAAAGAAAAAGAGATTTTTTTTGAGATTTGGAATTTTTTTAAAGAAAAACTTAAAGTTGTGAGAAAATGAAATTGTGAAAGCCTTGTAGAAGTAAGAGATATTTTGAAAAAGAAGTTTTCGAAAGCAAGGTTGCATAAGAATCATCGAAGAGCAGCAAAACTTAAAGTTGTGATGTGAGTTGAAAGTGAAAGTTTACAAGAAATTTTTTGAGGAAGATAATTTTTTTTAGAAGGAGAAGTGAAGTTGCATAAGACTCATTCAAGAGCAGCAAATTTTTTTTGAAGAAGCAAGGTATTGATGAATATGTAAACTCGTTTGTTTGTGGAAGTTTGACAACGAGGACATGGGAAAAGCCAAGAGGCTAAAGCAAAAGCAGATTATGTTCGAGATCTTTCTAGATCTGGAAATCAAAAGGCAAAAAGATGCCTATGCATTAAGATGCATAAAAGAATCTGTCGATGACAGCATTCTTCCCTTAATCTCAGATGCCAAGACAGCCAAGGAGGCATGGGATACCCTTGAGAGATGTTTTGGTACAAGGGGAAGCATTGAAGCAAAGGGAAGCATTGAAGCAAAGGGGAGCTTTGAAGATAAAGATGAAGGTGGATCTGTAGCAGCAGATCTACAGCCAGATGAAGAGTCAGAAGAAGCAGAAAAGCAGCATGAAGATGCTCGTGAATCCCACTGTGCACAGCCACAAGTGGATGAAGAGATTCCAGCAACAAAGATTGCTGAAGAATTTTTAATGATACCAGCAACAGAGCTTGCTGATGAAATGGTAAATCCAATGATTGATATGGCTGATGTAAACTTTGATAATGAAATTTTTGCTAATGATGATTGGTTCCAGATGATGCAACAAAAGTATGATATCGACATGATGTTATTTGGTGAGATTACCCCACTTCAGTTAGTGGAAGACAACCTGTTTGCAGCAGCGCAGGTCAATGAAGAAGAGGCAGAAAAAAAGACAGAGACAGAGACAGAGGAAGATGCGGCAAAGGAAGCGCAACAGCAAAAAGCTCTCATTGCAGAGCAGAAGGAAGAAACAAAGAAAGAAGAAGATACAGAAGCAAAGAAAGATGTCTGCAAAGGGAATGCAGAAACAGAGATAGACGCAGAAGCAGAAAAGGAAAAACCACTGAAGAAAGCTCTCATTACAGAGCAAAAAGACCAGAACCAATGTCGTTCTGAAAATATTTTTTATTCTAACATTGATTTTCAGTGTGCAGGTACACAGATTGATTATGAAGAAGAGTTAAAGTTTATTGAAACATGGCTTGCAACACCATGTCTAGTTGAGGTCTACGCAGAAGATGTAGATATGAATGTTGAAGATGACATGCATGAAGAACATGTAAATGAAATTTTCAAAGATTTTTAAAGAGTATATGGGGAAGTTTTTTTTAAAGAAGTCTTTTGAAAAAAAGAAAAAGAGATTTTTTAAAAAAACTTCACCATATTCTGTAGCCTCCAAATTGTTTCAGACTTTTCGCTTTGTTGTATTTTTCAAATCTCGGATTCTTGGTTTGCTGGTGCAGGTCTTTTACTGTTCCAGGTTGTCTAAGCATGTCCTGGACTTCTTCAAAAAACGACTTAAATGTGGGCTGCTGCCACATATTGTCTTCTGTTATGCGCTGATCATCATCAATCTGTTGCAACATAGGATTAGAATAAAATATTATCTCTTCAAAACTCCAACGCATGAAAATTTCATTCACATGTTCTTCATGCATGTCATCTTCAACATTCATATCTACATCTTCTATGTAGACCTCAACTAGACATGGTGTTGCATCTTCTGTGTAGACCTCAACTAGACATGGTGTTGCAAGCCATGTTTCAATAAACTTTAACTCTTCTTCATAATCAATCTGTGTACCTGCACACTGAAAATCAATGTTAAAATAAAAAACATTTTCAGAACGACAGTCGCGGAGCCAGAACAGCTGGGAATTCGGGTTGGTTGTGAGCTTCCCTGGGCGTGGTAGTGCTACATGGCGACTTGGGAGAGGTCGCAGAGTCACGATGACGATCACGTCGCACTCCCTGGATGCAAGTCTTGCAAAAATAACTGTGACCATGCAGCCAAACAGAGATTACGACTTTTGAAAGTCACATGGTCGCGCCCTCTGCCCACTTCCTGAAGGCCTTCGAAATGTGACCTTGGGACTCATAGGGAGATGATGTGGTCGCGCTCCATGCAAGTCCGACTATGAAGCTAGGCGCCTTCACTTGTGCCCTGCGACTTTTCGGATCACACGTCCTATGGCTGTAATCAATCCATTGGCACCGGATGGCTCCTTGAAAGCAGGGCTGAATGTTACAAATCAAGTTTCATGCTCAACAATTTTAACCCTGTAGAAAACTCCATTATCGCTACATGAACCTGGTCGCGTGTCTTCGAATGCTGGATAAATGCCATTGTGAGCCTGGAGGAGAGGACGTCAACACGACCTGCTATTGCTTGGACTCCGCCTTCAGCGTTGCTCCGCTTCAGTTTATGTGCCCCTTACACAGATGAACAACATGGAGAGCTTCTGCACAAAAGTCCGTGCATTGCCTCGTCTACGGAGCTTTGTATCGCTGCCAATTGTTTCCACTGCGTATGATTTGCAGTCGACCTGGTGTTACACTTCTCTTGATTCTAGCGCAGCAACGTAACCACCTCAGCGACTTTCAAGGTGTTATTTCTGATCTCTTGAGACATCCTCCAGCGTTTTCCCGCATTGATATAGTGAATAATTATTTACCTTATGTCCTCGAAATAAATCATACGATCGTGTGATCATATATTATGTGCATATTTTAGGTGTCAATGTATTTCTATCAGAATTACCACGACATCTCTATGGTTTCACCCTCAACTCGCAACTCGATTTTCGACTGTCTTCAACATAACTAGCACAACCACATTAGTAAAAACTAATGTGGTTGATATACGCCGATAGGCGTATATAAAATAGATTTACAACCACATTTACCAATGTGGTTGATATACGCCGATAGGCCTATATCCACTACCCATCACATTAATTTATATATCAATAAATAAATATTATATATAATAATTTTATTATATTAATTTGAAAAATATATATTTTATATTAATAAGAATAATAATATATACATACTATAAATTATGATTAACTATATACATACTATAAATTAACTTGAAATATATATAATATATATTAATAAAAAAAAAATAGTAATAATATATAATAATTTAATATATCATACATGAAATATATATAATATATATTAATAAAAAAAAATAGTAATAATATTATAATATTACTAATAATCATTATTAATAAATATTTCAATATATATTTATAATTATTATTAGTAGTATTATAATATTATTAATATTACTATATAAATATTAAAATATTATAATACTATCAATATATATTATTAATAATATTAAAATATTAGAAATAAGCATTATTAATAAATATTTGAATATTTATTTATAATGAATATTAGTAATATTATAATATTATTAATTTATACAAAAATAAATTAATAATATTATAATATTTTGATTCATTATTAATACTTATTATAATATTATAATAAGTATTAATAATATATATTAAAAATATTTATTAATATATTATTAATATTAACTATATACATACTATAAATTATCTTCAAATATATATAATATATAATAATAATATTTATTAATATAAAAATAATAAAAATAATATTTAATATTTTAATATTTATTTATAATTTAATATCATAGATGGTTATATTATGAGTAAACCAGAAAAACTAATAATATATTAATAATATTTATTAAATATTAATAATATTATTATAATATTACTAATAATCATTATTAAACTGAAGAGAGTAATAAACCATATGAAACAAAATTTAAAAACAAAAATCCCAAGAGATTAATAAACCCTAACAATCAATATTTGAGAGTGAAGATATTAATAAACCCAACGGATAATTAATAATACAAACCCAATGTCATCATAAACCAAAGGTTTAAATATTATAAACCATAGGAATTAGTGAACCCAAGCGAAAACCATTACCCAAAAAGTTACAAACCAAATGAATTGGTGAACCCAAGGGAATTGATTTAAACATTCAGACAATTGTTGTCACAATGCGACGTTGGACCAACTGTGACCAAGGTTCGCCATGGGTGACTTTCCTATTGAGACAATCTTTGTCAGAATGTGACATTTGATCAAGGATGACATTGATCGAGTATTCATATTATAAGCCAAAAGAAGTAATAAACCTAAGGGTTTAATATTAGAAACCAAAGGAATTCGTGAACGCAAGAGACAACCATCACCCAACAAATTATAAACCAAAAGAAATTGGTGAACCCAAGGGAATTGATTTAAACATTCAGAGAATTCTTGTCACAATGCGACGTTGGACCAACTATGAGCAGGGTTGGCCATGGGTGACTTTCATATTGAAACAATATTTGTCAGAATGTCACATTTGATCATGGATGACATTGATCAATTATTCATATTATAAACGAAAAGAACTAATAAACATTGAGACAATTGTTGTCACAATGAGACATTGGGGCAAGTATGACCATGGTTGGCGAAGGGTGATTTTCATATTGATACAATGTTTGTCGGAATTTGACATTTCATCATGGATGACATTGATCGAGTACTCATATTATAAACCAAAAAAACTAATAAACCCAAGGGTTTAATATTATAAACCAAAGCAATTGGTGAACCCAAGGGACAACCATTACCTAACAAATTATAAACCAAAAGGAATTGGTGAACCCAAGGGAATTGATTTAAACATTGAGACAATGGTTGTCACAATGCGATGCTGGACCAACTATGACCATGGTTGGCCATGGGGGATTTTCATAATGAGACAATGTTTCTCATAACGTGTCATTTCATCATGGATGACATTGATCGATTATTCATATGATAAACCAAAAAAACTAATAAACCAAACGGTTTAATATTATAAACCAAACCAAGTGCTGAACCCAAGGGAAAATCATTACCCAAAAAATTATAAACCAAAGGAATTGGTGAACCCAATGGAATTGATTTAAACATTGAGACAATTGTTGTCGCAACGCGACTTTGGGCCAAGTATGACCATGGTTGGCCAAGGGTGATTTTCATATTGATAAAATGTCTGTCAGAATGTGACATTTCATCATGGATGACATTGATCGACTATTCATATTATAAACCAAAAAAACTAATAAACCCAAGGGTTTAATATTATAAACCAAAGGAATTGGTGAACCCAAGGGACAACCATTACCTAACAAATTATAAACCAAAAGAAATTGGTGAACCCAAGGGAATTGATTTAAACATTGAGACAATGGTTGTCACAATGCGACGCTGGACCAACTATGACCATGGTTGGCCATGGGGGATTTTCATAACGAGACAATGTTTCTCATAACGTGTCATTTGATCATGGATGACGTTGATCGATTATTCATATTATAAACCAAAAATACTAATAAACCCAAGGGTTTAATATTATAAACCAAACTAAGTGGTGAACCCAAGGGAAAATCATTACCCAAAAAATTATAAACCACAGGAATTGGTGAACCCAATGGAATTGATTTAAACATTGAGACAATTGTTGTCGCAGCGCGACGTTGGGCCAAGTATGACCATGGTTAGCCAAGGGTGATTTTCATATTGATACAATGTTTGCCAGAATGTGACATTTCATCATGGATGACATTGATCGACTATTCATATTATAAACCAAAAAAACTAATAAACCCAAGGGTTTAATATTATAAACCAAAGGAATTGATGAACCCAAGGGACAACCATTACCCAACAAATTATAAACCAAAAGGAAATGGTGAACCCAAGGGAATTGATTTAAACATTGAGACAATGGTTGTCCCAATGCGACGTTGGACCAACTATGACCATGGCTGGCCATGGGTGATTTTCATATTGAGACAATGTTTCTCATAATATGTTATTCGATCATGCATGACATTGATCGATTATTCATATTATAAACCAAAAAAACTAATAAACCCAAGGGTTTAATATTATAAACCAAAGCAAGTGGTGAACCCAAGGGGAAATCATTACCCAAAAAATTATAAACCAAAGGAATTGGTGAACCCAATGGAATTGATTTAAACATTGAGACAATTGTTGTCGCAATGCGACATTGGGCCAAGTATGACCATGGTTGGCCAAGGGTGATTTTCATATTGATACAATGTTTGTCAGAATGTGACATTTCATCATGGATGACATTGATCGACTACTCATATTATAAACCAAAAAAAATAATAAACCCAAGGGTTTAATATTATAAACCAAAGGAATTGGTGAACCCAAGGGAGAACCATTACCTAACAAATTATAAACCAAAAGGAATTGGTGAACCCAAGGGAATTGATTTAAACATTGAGACAATGGTTGTCACAATGCGACGTTGGACCAACTATGACCATGGTTGGCCATGGGGGATTTTCATAATAAGACAATGTTTCTCATAACGTGTCATTTCATCATGGATGACATTGATCGATTATTCATATTATAAACCAAAAAAACTAATAAACCCAAGGGTTTAATATTATAAACAAAACCAAGTGGTGAACCCAAGGGAAAATCATTACCCAAAAAATTATAGACCAAAGGAATTGGTGAACCCAATGGAATTGATTTAAACATTGAGACAATTGTTGTCGCAACGCGACGTTGGGCCAAGTATGACCATGGTTGGCCAAGGGTGATTTTCATATTGATAAAATGTCTGTCAGAATGTGACATTTCATCATGGATGACATTGATCAATTATTCATATTATAAACCAAAAAAACTAATAAACCCAAGGGTTTAATATTACAAACCAAAGGAATTGGTGAACCCAAGGGACAACCATTACCCAAAAAATTATAAACCAAAAGGAATTGGTGAACCCAAGGGAATTGATTTAAACATTGAGACAATGGTTGTCACAATGCGACGCTGAACCAACTATGACCATGGTTGGCCAAGGGTGATTTTCATAAGGAGACAATGTTTCTGATAACGTGTCATTTGATCATGGATGACATTGATCGATTATTCATTTTATAAACCAAAAAAACTAATAAACCCAAAGGTTTAATATTATAAACCAAACCAAGTGGTGAACCCAAGGGAAAATCATTACCCAATAAATTATAAACCAAAGGAATTGGTGAACCCAATCGAATTGATTTAAACATCGAGACAATTGTTGTCGCAATGCGACTTTGGACCAACTATCACCATGGTTGGCCATGGGTGATTTTCATATTGATACAATGTTTGTCAAAAATGCGACATTTGATCATGGATGACATTGATCGATTATTCATATTATAAACCAAAAAAACTAATAAACCCAAGGGTTTAATATTATAAACCAAAGGAATTGGTGAACCCAAGGGACAACCATTACCCAACAAATTATAAACCAAAAGGAATTGGTGAACCCAAGGGAATTGATTTAAACATTGAGACATTGGTTGCCCCAATGCGACGTTGGAACCACACGGAAAACGATGTATGGAATCTCTCATATATTACTATATTTCATCTCATGAATGTATTAATTTAATTAATACATAACACTATATAACACCCCGTTTCTATTGTTTTTTAAAAACTGAAACAAATATAAATATCTTGTCATTGAACCAAACCACAATACATTTAGCAAACCACATTGATAAATATTTTTAATTTCATGTAATAGGGATATGGACTTCAATCTTGAATTTAATGAATGGCTAATAAAAATGGCTAATGATTGGTTTACTATAAATAAAACTGGCTAATGATTGGTTTACTATAAATAAAAGAACAATAGCGACTAAAAAATGGAGGTATATTGAACAACACGAAAAATCATGTCTGGAATTTATCATATATTACTATATTGCATCTCATGAATGTATTCATTTAATTAATACATCAAAAGAATTCCCATACTAAATGAGCAAAGAGACGCTATTAAAAAGAATTATAAAACATTATATAAATATGTCAAAACACTATTAGCCACATGTGACAGTGATATGGAATTCCATATTGATTTTTAATGGCTGTCCCGTGTAACTAATTTTCTACCTGTGAATGGTTCATTGTAAGAAAAATAACAAAAAACGACATTATAAAAACAAGAAAATTAAAGAACAGGAAAAACGATGTAAACAACAATCCAAAATACTACTATGAATTTGATGAATGTAGACATGTCATTAATATATCAAAAGCATTATTATTATATAAATAGTTCCATATCATAGTGATATGGACTTCAATCTCTCCTCTTCTTTCTTCCTAATTGTAACATACGCACTATTATTCATCTTGGCATACCGCTGATAAGAGAAAGGTGGTGCAATGCGCAAACCATCTATTGATTTCACTCTTGATATGGCTGTGAAGGTCAGCCCTTGTTGTTCTCTATTCCCAATATCAATTGAAGCTCGCTCTAAAGTCAAACCTTGTGACTTGTGAATTGTAAGAGCCCATGCCATCTTTAAAGGAATTTGTTTTCGATTTCCTCTTATCACTGGTGTGATAGGCACAATGTTCGGATTGCTTGCATCAAACGGAACACCAACATACTTATCAAAAATAACAGTTGTGAACATTGGAAGCTCAGGTGGCTTAGAGTTGGGCATATAAAATATTTCCTTCACATACCCAAGTGCACCATTCACCAAGCTAGCTTCAACCCACAAATTACATGTCAACATAACACGCTGGCCACGGCACAACAAAAATTCATGGTCCAGTTGATCATCATCAGCACCACTGATTTCTGAACGTCTTGAAGTCACAGCAATACATCGTGCAATTGGAGAATTTAATGATTTCAACATATGTCTGTTATGGAAGGAGACCAAATTATTTGTTGGAAACATGTGAACTGCTGCATTAAATAAATCCCTTTCTCTAGGATGCAACCTGATATCAACCCGCGACATAAGAAACTCCCAATCATCAAGAACAGGTTCTGCGTTTCTTATGTTATTGAGGACTCGACGAAAACAAGATTGTTTCTCATCACTCCCCTGTTGGCGAAATATTGTGTCAAGAGTGACAACAGTATTGATTTTTTTCCATAAGACTTTCCCTGCTGTATTACCTGCATACAAAGGCTTATCTCTCACAGGAGGTAGCTGGCCAAGGTCACCCACAAGGATCATCGATCTACCACCAAAAGGACAATTCTTTTTATCTGGAAATGCTTCTCGTAATCGAGAATCTATTTGCATCACCAACCTTGATCCTAAAAAGCTCATTTCATCAATCAATATATATCGAATGTGCCTCATTTCCTCTTGGAATAGTGCCAATGATTGACCCTGTAGTGGTTTCATATCTCTAATTGGGATTTTCAAAGCAGAGTGTATTTTTTTTGCATGTATATTGAAAGCAGCTATTCCTGTTGGGGCAAGAAGAAGCAAAGGACTTTTCCCATTACTTGACAGATTAGAAAGAGCCTCAAAAATACACTGGATAAGGAAAGACTTGCCAGTGCCTGCAGTGCCTTGAATAATCATAAGAAGAGCTTCACGAATCTCATATTCAGCAGAATGCCTTAAAACGATTTCAAAAGCAAGTCGTTGTTTTTCTGCCAATGAATCCAGAGAGACAAATGTTCTATTTGAAAGGTCACCAACATCACCCCTTGATATTGCATTCCTTATAAAATTAATAGCTTCTTCGGCCACATCATCAAAAATAGTTGTACCTTGCCAGTCAAAGGATATATCAAAATCCCTTCGACCAAGGGTGTGAAGATCAGAAACATTGACACTATTTGGTGGAACCAAGCGAGAGAAAAGTTGCCACTCTTGAAAATCATCTTCAAGATTCATTTCCTGGTTAGCAAAATCACCATCTTCTCCATCTTCAATATTTTCATCAATTGATGGGTTTCGATCAACATGCCAAGCTTGATATCGGAAATTCCTCCAGTTTTCAACAATAATTTCATTTGAAAGCCCAATCTCTGTAGAAATGTCACGAAACGGTTTGTACAAGAGCAATTCTGACCAGCAAAACGTTTCAAATTCCTCTGAATCCTCACCAGGAATAGAGTAAAACCGTGGCCGCACCCGAACAATTGCATGAGCATCTCTTGGCCTCCATGGATCTTTTTTACGGCTGCTCTCATAGGTCCAAGATCTCGCTGTTTCTATCAGAGATAGATGGTCGAGGAAAGAAGGTCTCTTCTGATAATTTTGAACAAATGTATTCTCAGATGAACAGTGTAGGCCATCCCTTGAAATTTTTCTGAAGACCTTTCTCCCAACATTTAAGGAAACAAATTGTCGACTGCACACAACAAGAGGCAACTTAAGCAACATATGACATGTTTCTTGTGCCCCAATGTCGCGTTCAACGACTGTTTCTGCAAGAAACCTCCTGTAAGCACATAAAGCATGATCCTCGGAGGCAAAAGAATCTGAAATTCTAGTTAACATATCATGATAGCTTTCAGACCTTCTCTCTGCTTTTGATGCATACTTAGCAATATATTTCAGGACAGCATGTCGAGAAAGCACTGGTTGGCAATCAACATTTGCACGCCACATTGTTAGAAGGTCAATGTTATGTACATTGAGCCTATCATCATTTCTTGCTGGTTCATATTTTTTTCTTCCTTGATCATCTATGAACAATCTTGATTCCCCAGAAAGATCCCATGGGGCATTGTACCGACAAGTGAGAATAGTGCCCTTTTTGCGCAAACAAGAATCTACACTACACTTTGTGTGCCTTTGGACACGGTTCAACAATTCTTCATAATCATTATGAGGATTGCAAGAGAAAATCTAATCAGTATTCAGTAGGCAAGGGTCATCATTGAGACTTCTTGGAACCATTATATTGCGATGATGTATTTCACGTGGATTCCATGTAGTTACATAATTGTCAAAGAATCTCTTTGCATGTTGCAAATCACAATCATTTGACCAATCAAGTCTTTCCATGTCAGGAGCTCCTTCCAACCATATGAAACCATGGATATGTGTTGAACCTCTATGTTGCCACTCATATCTGGAAAAAATGAACACAGAGTTAATATGAAAAATATGAATGGAAAATCAATAAGAAATTGACAATGAATAGAAAATAAAATCAAGAAAACAGACCTGTACCAGAAGTCTTTAGCTTTAAGATATTTTTGGATAACTTCCTCTCGAAATATATTGAATCTATGGTGCATAAATGTGGCAACAATATGAGGGTACTGGATAACATTTTCCACCTTCATACGATGCTCATTTAAGGAACGAGAATGTGACGGTGCAGGCATGAGGCTATGCAGCTCTGGCCACTTTGTGTCGGCTGCACTCAAAGTAAAGAACAAAGATGGACATCCCAACTGAGTAATCATGTCAGTCAATTCAGCTCGACATTTAGTCCAGTATGCCCTTGTACCTCTTAGACAAGACCCAAACCGCATAAGATGCTCAGCCAACTTATTATTTGGTAAATCAGAAAGTTGCCGACGCAACTCATCAATTGTTGTCGGTGAGTTATCATGTAAATTTTTCTTCACAAAAACTGAAGCAGTTGCTTGGCTACGATGCCTCATTATCATGTTCAACAGGAAATATCGGAAGCGAGGATGGCTTCCAAACCTCTGATCATAGTATCTAAGAAGATGCAATGCATACTCATGAAGTTCAACAGTACAGATGCGTGGTTGCAACCAATCAGCAGCACCAGTGGGGAACAATGTGGGGAATGCCATATCCAATAACCCCTCAGTATTATATTCATTCACCGGAGACGTTCCAATACTGGGCCAATCGATTTCATCAACATCTGAAGAATCAACATTATCAAGAAATGCTCTAATTTCTTCCACTTCTCTCCGTTCATTAGGTAGGCGAGCAATAAAAGATGAAGGATGAGAGGGCAAATGGTTAAGAGGAAACCCTTCATTATTAGCTGCACTGAACTCAGGTTCTGCAATGTCACAATCAACAAATTTAAGCCTGGAGGAGACATCTGTTAATCTTTCAGGCAGAGCATTCACTGAATCATAGTCAATCACAACATCTCGATAATATGGATCACGTTCAATTTTGAAACGCAATGCATCCATAACACGGGATCTTTTTACATAACATTCATAATTTTTAGACTGAGCACCATGTCTCCTCACAATCAGAAAGTCAAGATCTTCAACATGGCGCGGAAGTCTTTGCGCAATTGTTGAAATATCTTGGGGAAAGCTAATTGTGTGCCCGCTATACTTATATTGCCCGCCTCGAGCATGTGTCACTTGCAAAATAGGATTTACACGTGCTATTAACATTTCTTCAACTTGAGTAAGAACTCTTAAAATATGAGGTTGCTCGCCAGGATCCATGTTATTATAGCCACAAAAACGATGCGAACCTCTTTCATTCTTACATCGCCTGCAAACAGGTCCTTCAGCTTCTCTCAAAACGTGGATTCCAGGATATGATTCATTGCAAATGTGGCACATTTGGACAACTGACAAGCTATCTAGCTTTTCTCGAAATCTTTTATGCACTGCAATCATATTTTCATCAAAATAAATATGATTTGTATTGGTTGGAGCATGTCGAGAATGATGTGGAATAGTATAATTTCTTCTAAGATTTATTTGATTTTCAGCACCACGAGACTCCCTCCCCAAATTTGAAACATGTGGAACAAATCTACAACATGGCGTTTCCAAATGTGTGGTCTGCATTTCTGGAACCTAAGAGTTTCCAAAGGTTTATTCAGCATAATTTTTAAAAAAATTGAATGTCCAAATAATTAGAATTTAAAAAATGGAAAAAAGAAATTAATTCATTCAATATTTACATTTGTTTCGCGATGTCGATGAAGTGTATCAGATGGTTGCTCTTCACTTCTAACATCAGTAGATTGAACATTTGACGATTTAGTTTCGATGCCTCCATTCAAATTAGTTGTTTCCTGTTAAAACGAATCAAAATATTTTATAAAAATAAATGTCAAAAAAAGATAGATTTGCAATGTCACACTTAACAATAAATGAAAAAAAGGGGGAAAATACCAAATGCATTCAACATTTACATTTTGCTGGCCATCTGGATGAACGCTATGCGATGGTTCCTCTTCAATTATAACATCAGTAGACGGAACATCTACAAAGTTAATTTGTATGCCTCTACTGAAATGAGTTGTGTCCCGTTTGAAGAAAAACAAAATATGCACCAAAAATTCAAATAAAGAAAAATAAAATCAAACACATTGAACATTAACATTAGTTTGTGGATTTGATTCTCGAGGACAATGTAGTGGAAGGATATGATGTGCTTCATATTCAAATCTCATATTAAGAGATGCAAGACGCGGGGAGAAAATTTCTAGACCTCTATTAAAATGAGGTGTACCCTACTCCAAGAGAATAAAATACCTTTTCACTAAAGGAATGTAAATACAGCAATGTAATAAAACAACCACTATTGCATGAACTGTAAAGATATCATTGGATTACCTCCATTGTTCCACGCGAACTGCTATCAGGGATGACTACTTCTGTTCGTCGGACAACATTATTTTCAGAAGGGAGATTGGAAGAGACGACGTTTTGATGAGCTGGATCCATATTATCAAATAAATGGCCAATCAAACTATCATCCAAGTCACCACATACAATGTCATCATTCCCTCCACCATGGATATTTTGCAACCTTTGGCCTTTCTCAGAAGATGCAATTGCAGAGACAGAAGGGTTAGGGTGAAGATTTGCATCCACGTTATGAAGATGATGTTCCTCCCTATTGCGAGATGTTTCCTCAAGATTATGAAAATTTTTAGGAGAGCGTTGAAAAACAGAATTATGTTGACGAGGAGCATATTCTGGCAACGAACTACCAAGCGGAAATGTTCTTTCCATGATATCATCCATAGTACGATACCTAGGAGGAACCATAAAATCGTTTTGAAGAGTTGTCTCAGTCGTTCTTCTACGATATTTAGCTCTTCTATGCTCATTTATTGCGTCCTTATTTTGTTGATACCGCAAACGACGACTTTCATTAGACTTGTCACGCGATGCAGGTGAGTTATTCCTTTTTCTTGTACGTTTGCTTGTACCTTCAGACGACATGTCTACAACAAATAATAAAATATTTGTTATAGAAGAGTAAACATGGAACAGATATAATATATGCAATATAAATTAACAAAAAAGGATGAAAAAGGAACACATTTTTTTCCACCCACAAAACAAATTAAAATCGTTCACGTTATTTTTACAACCAAATGGCTAAAAAGAAAAATGGATTTTTTGAAATGGCCAAAACAAAAAAGGATTAAATATCTTGTATCATATTATTACTGTAATGGGCAAAATTCACAAGATTAAAATTCTAAATATTTATATGAATTTGAAATATATCTAAATAGTTGGAACTATATACCATAAAAATAACCTAAAGATATAACATTGTTTGAGAATCAATGACAAAAAACTGATGGAAACACCATGTATAGAATAAGTCACAGTAATTACAATTATAGAAACAGAGAGAAATGGATAACATCCAAACACATTCAAATGCAATTAACAGGACACAAAAGAAATAAATATTTTTCGAGCAAATTGCAATGGAACTTAATGTCCAACATCTGTTACATACACATATAGAAGACACCCCTCAGAACGGAGCCATATAAATATCCATAGTCTTAGCATACATACCCAAAAGTATGCAAAGTAAATAAAAACCACAAAAGAAATATTTTCCACGACGGCAGAGAGAATACAAAATGGAAAATAGCCTAAGACTCCATGTCTACATCTAATGGTGGAATCTCATCTATAGAATCCATACGCGGAGCAATTGCAAAGACATTTCCAGACTCGATCAAATCGTTGCAATCCCGCAACGTTGGAGACCAAAATCCATTCATTTCTTCATTAGTTGAATTATCAATATCTACTGGGAAGCAAAGGCCAGCCACCATGTCATATAACACAAAAGGAACTTCACTGCATTTGCACATAAGAACCACACCTTGGATTGTTCGAAGAGGAAGATAACCAGGACATTTCATATTTATATCTATAGACATTTCTTCCAACAACTTCCATCTAAAGCCCCAATCATCCTCAAAGTAATCAGTTCTTCGTTCACTACAAGGGCGACCAAATTGGAAATTATCTATTTCTTCAATTGACCACACAGAAGTGGAGCCATCATTGATAAGACATATCAACTCATTCTTGCATACTGCCAATGACATACACCGAATGTCAGTGATTGGAACAAATGAAAATCCCCAGTCATTTTTTATCACATCAAACCAGTATATTGTATACCCATATCGAGGATAATCTTCATACTCTGTGTCGAGGTAAAGCCAAAACAATTTACTTCTATAAAACACTCCATTTTGAGGGGGTGAGGTGCCACCAAATGGAAGATCAGCGCTTCGCCAAACCCTATAAAGACTACTGTAAACATAAAATTTAGACTGAATTCTATCATAGATATGTTTTAGAACAACCCAGTCATATTTTTTGCTGCTGACATTTTCCAATAACGAAAAGAAGCCACAATCTCCAATTCGTATTCGCCCAATGTTTTTTAAGTCCTTTGTAAATGGATTCATCACAAAATAGTTTCGTGAATGGGAGAATTCTGTTGGCAAGGATAAAACCACCATTGGTCCAATAGTAGACTCCACCTTGTATGTTGAATCTATGAATCGCAAATGAAAACGAGATATCCGCCCATTGTGATTAAGGTATTCAGCAGCAAAATAATTGTCTTCATCATTGACGAAAGGAACCATAAATCCAAATTCATCTATACAGATATGCTTGCAACGCAATAAGAAACAAGGATTTTGCAAAACAGTCTTCCATTGCTGACAAACAGTGCTAAACTTTATGACAACCGATAAAGGGAGCCAAAGGAAGACAATCTCAAGAATTTCAAATGGAATACAACTCCAAATAGCTGGATCCATCATAAAACAAGGAAATCACCTAACATAAAAGAAAATAGACATGATATCAACAAAACAACTTTCAATTAATAGTGAATAGAATAAGCAACATAGAAAAGCAATTTTCCGTCTACAAATATAGTAACATGCACATATACACAATTTATAAAACGATATGATCGACAAGAACAACAAGATCCTCCTCCAAGATGGGAGGTGTAATAATACTAATATTACAATTACAAAGATTTTTGTTTACTTATGAAATGTATTTTATGTTTTTTTTTAGTTATTAAATGTATTTTATGTTTTTTTTAATAGTTGCATAAAAATTATTCAGATATTAAAGGCTCGGATACATTTGTTATAATAAAACAAGGGCACCACATTGCTAATTTTTAAATTGAAAAATGCTCCGCAGATTCATTGTTATAATATATATATATATATATATATCAAAAATCTCCTTAAAAAGGCTTACAAAATGTCAAAAATAAGATGTATTGACAGAATTGCATCATGTGTAGCATAGTGGTTAGATGGTTTCCCACTAGGGGGAAATACTAGTCGTATAGACAAGGCGTTGCTCGACAACGACAGCACCACTTGACGTCCATAGTAGGTACACGGTCAAGATAGTATGCTCGGAGTTCTCTATGTGCATCCCGTTCATGAATATGGATGAGGAGATTCATCCAATTTCTTATCCGTTGCAGTAGTTGTATCGTGGGGCGCAACCGGTAAAGAGGCAGAGTAGGTGGACGCAGGAATCACTCCTGTACATTAAAAAGTGCAGCTTCTTGTTCACTGATTTCTTTGCAAAATTGTCGGAGCTGTGAGATATATCTATGATCCATTACGTTCCTGCAAGGAAATTGAAAGCATGTTGAAATCCTATTCACTAATTTGTCTTCAAAGGGCATCTGGTTATAAATTTTATGCTTCAATCTCTATCCGCAGTGAAAGCGGTAGCTATTCGATTGGTGCCCGTACACCATCGAAACAGAACACAAACTCATCAGTTCAATTTTCTATTAATAAATTATTGGTTAAAGAAAGAAGTTTTCATATTGCCATCTACAAATATAGTAACATGCACATATACACAATGTATAAAACGATATGACCCACAAGAACAACAAGTTTTTCTCGATTGTTTAAATTACGAATTATTTTTTTAATAATCTAAGTTGGTAATTAATAATTAAAGGTATTTTACAAAAAGCCAAAGAAATATTTATTTTTATCTAAATATATTTGCAATCAATTTTTTTAAAGTAATAATTACATTTGTTTTTAATAATAATTTATCATTCATATCTTAGATTTTTTAAATTATCAATTTTTTTATAATAGTTTTAATTAATAGTTAATAATAAAATTTATTTTAAAAGATGGTAAAAAATAAGGAATTTTAAAAGGAAATTCAATAATCTAAATACAAATAAAACGTGAAAAAGAAGATATATATTAAAAATTTAATTCCAAATTTATCTAAGCTAAAAAGTTAGGTACGATCAATATTCTATTGAAGCGTTCTATGTTGAGTATATAATTCTGTTAATTTTGAATTTTTTAAATTATATTTATGTTTTATATACTTTGGAAAAGTTGGCTTTTTAGAAAATATTGGCATTAAAAATTTTCATTACAACTAAATGAAAATGTGTAACCGAAAAAAAGACTTACTTCAGACAACAAAGAGCAAGAAATTTGCAGGGAATATATTGCCTTAAAATCACTCACAAAAACTATGAATGCATATTTCTTTGATGTATAATTTGTTAACAAATATTAGTGCAAATTAGAAATAATTTCTAAATCTTTTGGCCTATTCCAAAAGCTATTGTTAAGTATCATATTAATTTTTTTTTAAATATAACAAAAAAAATTGCTAAATAAACAAAATTTTAATACAGTAATTGAGAGTAAGTTTAATTGAAACTATTATATTTTTTTGAATTTTTTAAAATTATATATATATATATATATATATATATATATATTAACTTCACTATATCTGCATCCTGCAACCTGCCTCCAGACTTAATAATTTAATTTCAAGAGAAATTTAAAATATAAAATTCTATTCAGACACATTCATTCTTATTCCTCACGTTCATTTAATTTACATACCAACCTGCTCACTTTCGGCTTTCCATTGGAAAATGAGCAACTGGATGAGTTTTAGTTTTATGAAAAGAATATAAAATTATTACTTTATGCACTTGAGTTTGAATTAAAAGAATTACAGGCATTCACCCTAACAATTGTATTTAACACAATTGTGTCAATATAATTTGGATTTATTTCACCCACTCGTCATCTCTGTAGTAATTCTCTTAAGTTGAAATTATTCCTTGAATTATTCCTTGAAGTGAATTTACAGGCCGGGGAATGGAATTTAATTTTGCACAACATTTACCTTATATGAATTGTCTAGACTCTAAATAACGATGAACACAATTGAAAAATATGAAATGGTTAATACCAGATGAGCAACCATTCCCTACACGATAATCATGAGATATTTAGAAGGTATATATGAAATGGTTAATACCAGATGACCAGCCATTCCCTACATGTTAATCATGAGATCATTATAAGGTAAATAATGCTTGCAAAGGAGCAAGGAATATCTTGTTTTGAAATCGCCAATCTTCACAGAATAGAATCCCGAGAGAGAACAAAGCAAGAAATTTAATGCAACAAATAAAGAAACGAACCGATCCTCCAATAATGAAAATAAAATCTCCATGACTAGTTGTAGTAGGAACTAGTATGAATCCAGGGTTTTAGACCATGACTAAATTTAATAACTAAAGTAGTTTTGTTTTCGATATAGTTTATAGAACAATATAGGAAAAAATTACGAATGATATGCAAAAAAATAAGGAATTTTAAAAGGAAATTCAATAATCTAAATACAAATAAGACGTGAAAAAGAAGATATATATTAAAAATTTAATTCCAAATTTATCTAAGCTAAAAAGTTAGGTACGATCAATATTCTATTGAAGCGTTCTATGTTGAGTATATAATTCTGTTAATTTTGAATTTTTTAAATTATATTTATCTTTTATATACTTTGGAAAAGTTGGCTTTTTAGAAAATACTGGCATTAAAAATTTTCATTACAACTAAATGAAAATGTGTAACCGAAAAAAAGACTTACTTCAGACAACAAAGAGCAAGAAATTTGCAGGGAATATATTGCCTTAAAATCACTCACAAAAACTATGAATGCATATTTCTTTGATGTATAATTTGTTAACAAATATTAGTGCAAATTAGAAATAATTTCTAAATCTTTTGGCCTATTCCAAAAGCTATTGTTAAGTATCATATTAATTTTTTTTTAAATATAACAAAAAAAATTGCTAAATAATCAAAATTTTAATACAGTAATTGAGAGTAAGTTAAATTGAAACTATTATATTTTTTTGAATTTTTTTAAATTATATATATATATATATATATATATATATATATATATATATATTAACTTCACTATATCTGCATCCTGCAACCTGCCTCCAGACTTAATAATTTAATTTCAAGAGAAATTTAAAATATAAAATTCTATTCAGACACATTCATTCTTATTCCTGACGTTCATTTAATTTACATACCAACCTGCTCACTTTCGGCTTTCCATTGGAAAATGAGCAACTGGATGAGTTTTAGTTTTATGAAAAGAATATAAAATTATTACTTTATGCACTGAGTTTGAATAATATTACAAAGTCATTCATGTGCACATTTATTAACTAGATTTCTTTATTATAACATAATCTAGACACATATATATTAACTATATTTATTGAGGAGTGATTAATCTTGCAGGGAAGTTTCTCCATATTTAAGTTTTTTCCGTATTAAGCTATAAAGAAGAGCTTGGAGATGACTTAAGTAACCCAATGAAATAAAAAGATGTCGATTGCCGAGAAATGAAATATGCCTCACTGAATACACATTCAAATGCTCCCGCATGCTTCCCAGCAATAAAGTATACATCTTTCCAAGTTATGACTTATAGTCCCTTCTACTAATTTATATGTAATATATATGTATGTTAATCCTTTTAAGGTTTCTTTTGAACTTATGCGTTGCTCCGATATTCACAGATTAAAAAACCAATAATCCTATAATATCAATATATATATATATTATGCGTCGCTCAGATATTCAAAGGTTACATCACTAATAATGCAACAATATCAATATATATCATTGAGGCAGCATTGAATGATTAATCAAACAATATATAGCATTGATGGAGCATTGAATGATCAATCGCACAAAAGAAAACAATGGAAAATTTGAAATTTTTTAATAAACCTAACGTTTTGGAACCAGAAGATATAAACAATATTTTAAAATCTGTATTTACCTACTTATTTAACCTGTCTATATTGACCCAAAAAAACACAGAGAAGATAACTGAGATATCTAATATCCTGCTACCCACAAACAGGAACGCAGGCGAATATTGGTATTTGGCAGGCCACGGCCCAACGATGGGAAGTATCACCGGGTGCCTACGTGGAAGATTTGTAAGGTCACGCAATTATTTATTGGTGAAAGCGGTAGAAGATAAATTGTTGGTGCTGAGATTTTTTGTTCCGGATAAAAATCTGATTGCTAAGATTGTTTATTAAAGTACACATCGGTGTATTGCACGTCAATTTGAATAGCAATACTCTGTTCAACCAGTAATTCCACTTGCCGGGACTGGTTGCATATATTTATCATTTTGAGAAGAGCTTTATTGGGATGGAGCACTTACAACTACTACTGATTTGATGTACGTCGACGTTTTGCATTCAACTGACTTATACCTCATTTCTAAAGTCGTATCTTATGATAAAATAATCTCTTTTAACCTAATGTCCAAATATTTTATTACCCCATTACTGCTGGAAGGAACTTCCATACACTGACACAACAGGCCACGCTTGATCCCCGTATGGAATAATTTGCGTAGATATTTTGCCCCAGGTTTCAAATACAAACACGCAGTCCCTATTGATCTATATGAAGTAATGTCCAAGGATTTTTGTCCCATATCTCGTGAACCCATTCCGATCTTTCAAAGAAGGGTAATACACTCGGCAATCCACCCTAACAATTGTATTTAACACAGGTATTAAATTCCAATTGTAGTTATTAAATTCCAAGAATTCTTTGCATGCAGGCTAAAGCAACCAACGAAATACAATACTGGGATCAAAGTGCAGTCATTACCTGCAATTTTGAGTGAAGCGGAAGATCGGCGTCTGTAGCCAACGGTCAGACCGCGAAAAATAATAGCTTATACTCTCCAAGCCTCAACAACAGACTTTGCCGAAAAGCCTCTCGCCCTTCACAAATTCTACTGTCACTCCCTGTAAAATTGCCCTTTGCAGATTCAATTCCAACATCCAGTGGATTGCACACACGCAGGATAAAAAGGAACCAGCGATTAGGGAAATCACCTAAATATGCTTTCCTTCATCCGCGTTCTTCAACAACCCGCTCACCTGCTCGCTCTTGACCACGTTCATTTACCAATTAACATTAATTTTGCATGAGAAACGTCTGCCCTGTCTGCTCCACCTTTGAGGATGAGCTGCCACGATCGGAGGATGGCGGGCGCAGGTGGGGGGCGCACGTTGCAATGTGGTCACCACCATGTTGGGCCAGAATTGCAAACATTTGAAACCACCAGGGGCAACGCTTCTGCCACGTTGCAGAGAACTCTTCCTCTCCTCCACCGTTACCCCATGTGGCAGAAAACTCTTCCTCTCCTCCACCGTTACCCCATATGAAACCACAGGGCGCCCACAAGGTTGACACCTTGCATAACCGTTCCACACACTTGGACAAGGTTAATCTTTCAGTTTCATTGGAAATGTTAATTTGGATAGGTGGCAACTAATAAATGGCACAGTAAATTTTAAATCCAGATTTGTAAAAAATTAATTTAAGTACGACTTAAACACCTGATTTAGATATGCAAGGAAGTTAGTGGGGTAGATTTCAACCATCGATTTAGTGGCCACGACCAGAATATACTGGCATCTTCCAATCCTGACCATCAGATCAAAAAAATTAATTAGCCTAATCACAAAACATGCTCCTTCCGACAGGGGGTTACGCCTATCGGCGTAATTATTTTATCGTCCTTTTGAAACGATGAGTGACCAGTGCGTAATGGTATACGTGTTAGGTAAGACCGTTGTGATATGGTGGCACTTAAGTCAGGCTCTTAAATGGATATGGGATTTCTTTATGTAAAGACAACAAAAAAACAAAGATTAATTTCAACGTTAATTTTTTGGTTTGATAATCACGTGACTTTAAAATTCGTGTTTAAAATTTGGGCTAATATTTTTTATTAAGTAATTTTGGTTAGTATTTTTTATTAAGCTATTGTGTTTTTAATATTGTTTTTTTTTTGGGTCTTATTGGTATTTTAAGTTATTAATATTAATAGTTTTTTTTGCTTTATTGATGTTTTATATTTATAACATTAATATTTTATTGTATTTGTTGATCTATTGGATTTATAATATTGATTTCTTAATTTTTTGAATTTTTTCGCTTCCTAATATTATTCTCTTCATTTTATTAAATCCAAATATTGGAGTTTAAATATTAATCCTAGAGTTTAATACTAATGCATGGTCCAATGTCACAATATCAAAAACAATCACTCAATATGAAAATCAACCATGGGAAACCATTGTTAATTAGCGTTAGCCATAGTTGATCAATGTCATCCATGGTCAAATGCCACTTTTTGACAAATATTGTCTCAATGTGAAAATAACCTAAGGACAACCATGGTCATAGTTGGTCCGACGTCGCATTGTGACAACAATTGTCTGAATGTTTAAATCAAGCATGGTAAACTATGTTTATTCCCCTCGATTTATAATATTAATGATCATGTGACTTTATCAATCATTTTTATTTAAAAAAATGATTCCTAAGATTTACTAATCTCTTTATTAATCATGTGAGTTTCTGATTCATTTGTATTTAAAATATTTATTCCTAGCCTTTATTAATCTTTTTTGTTTTTTATATGAATCCCTTGGCCTTGTTGTTCTCTTATGTTTTTAATATTTTTCCCTTAGGTTCCCCAATTCCTTCAGTTTATAGTATTAAATCCTTGGGTTTATTACTTCTTTTGATTTATAATATTAATAATCCATTGTGTTTATTAATTAGTTGATTTTAAAATATTGATTCTTATGGTTTATTAATTTCTTAGGTTTTTGAGTTTTAGAATATTTATTCTTAAGGTTTGTTACTCTCTTGTGTTTTTAATATTGATCTCTTGACCTTATTGATCCCTTAATTTTTTAATAATTTTTCTTTGGATTTACCAATTCCTTTGATTTATAATAGTAAACCCTTGGGTTTATTATTTCTTTGGATCTATATTATTAATAACTCATTGGGTTTATTAATCTCTTGAGTTTAAAATATTAAATACTATGGTTTATTAAATTCTTAAGTTTTGGGTTTAAACTATTAAATATTAGGGTATATTACTCTCTTGAGTTTAAAATATTAATTCTTAGAGTTTATTAATTTCTTGGTTTATAATACTAATATTTATTCCTTAGGTTTATAACATTTTTTTGTTGTGTTTACTAATTTCTTGGGTTTATAATATTATATTCTTGTGTTTATTTGTTCCTTAACCTTTATAATTTTCATAATTCCTTTGATTTATAATATTACTTATTTTGGTTTACAACATTATTAATCCGTTGAGTTTATTAATGTCTTGATTTTAAAATATTTATTCTTAGGGTTTATCAATTTTTTAAGTTTTGAGTTTCAAATATTAATTATTAGATTTTATTAACCTCGTGTTTTAAATATTGATCCGTTGGCTTTATTCATCCCTTACGTGTTTAATATTTATTCTTGGGCTCCCCAATTCCTTTGGTTTATAATATTAAACCCTTGGGTTTACTAGTTCTTTTGTTTTAATATTAATAACCCCTTGGGTTTATTAATATATTTAGTTTATAAAATTATTTCATAGGCTTTTTTAATTCTTAGGTTTTTGAGTTTAAAATATTAATTATTAGGTTTTATTAAAATCTATTGTTTTTAATGTTGCCCTTAGCTTGATTGATCTCTTAGGTTTTTAATGTTTATCCCTTGGGTTCACCGATTCCTTTGGTTTATAATATTAAACCATTGGGTTTATTAGTTCTTTTGGTTTGTATTATTAATAATCTCTTCGGTTTATTAATATCTTGAGTTTAAAATATTAATTATTAGGGTTTATTAATCTATATTGTTTTTCATATTGGTCTCTTATCATTATTAATCCCTTAGGTTTATAATATGTATCCCTTGGGTTTGTTGATTCCTTTGCTTTATAATATTAAACCCTTGGGTTTAGTAGTTCTATTGGTTTATAATGTTATTAATCCCGTTGGTTTATTAATATCTTAAGTTTAAAATATTGATTCTTATTGTTTCTTAATTTATTAGGGTTTTTAGTTTAAAATATAAATTTTTAGGGTTTACTAATCTTTTGTGTTTTTAATATTGATCCCTTATGTTTTTAATATTTATCCCTTGGGTTAACCAACTCTTTTGGTTTATAATATTTAAACCTTGGGTTTATTATTATTTTTGGTTTGTATTATTAGTAATCTCTTGGGTTTATTAATATCTTGAGTTTAAAATATTTATTGTTAGGGATTATTCATTTTTTAGATTTGTTGTTTTTAAATATTACGTCATATTCTTTATTAATCTCTTGAGTTTAATATGTTATTTATTAGATTTTATTACTTTCTTAGGTTTTTGGGTTTTAAGTATTATTTCTGAGGTTTTTTAATCTCTTTAGATTAAAAGATTTATTCTTAGGGTTTTTTTATTTCTTGGTTTATAATATCAATATTTATCCTTTGCTTCACCAATTACATGGATTTATAATATTAAACCTTTGGGTTTATTAGTTCTTTTGGTGTAAAATATTAATAATCCCTTCAAATATTGGTAAGAGATATAAACTTATTATAATATTAATAAAATATTATTATTATTTTATTTTTGAATTATATTATAGTTTGAGTTAAAACTATTAATGTATTGAAATAACTTAATAATATATTTGTATTATATATTTTACTATTATATTATATTATATTATATTCTTTTATATATATATACATACATTTTAAGTTAATATCTAGTATGTATATAGTTAATATTATTAATATATTATAAGTAAATATATAAAATATATTGGTAATTATAACCATAAATATATAATATTTATTTCGATGAAATACATGTAGTGGGTCGTGGATATAGGCCTATCAGCGTATATCAACCACATTCGTAAATGTGATTGTGCTAGTTTATCATCCCTTGAGACATCCTCCAGCATTTTCCTGCGTTGATATAGTGAATAATTATTTACCTTATGTCCTCGAAATAAATCATACAATCATGTGATCATTTATTATGTGCACATTTTAGGTGTCGGTGTATTTCTATTAGAATTACCATGACATCTCTATGGTTTCACCATTAACTCAGAGCTAGATTTTCAACTCCCTTCAACATAATTATTTTATCGTCCTTTTGAAATGCTTAATGATAAGTGCATAATGGTATACGTGTTAGGTAATATAGTTGTGATATGGTGGCACTTAGGTCAGGATCCTAAATGGATATGGGATAATCACATGGGCTTCAGTAATACTTGAGTTCACATGAGGGTTTTGATGAAGTTCGTGGCCCTTGCAGAAACTCACTAACCTCGAAAGCTACTGAAGATGCAATTATCACATAGTTATCATAACCTCTCACATCCATTTCCCCTTAAGCATTTAAGCAACATTTTGGAATGCATTTTTTCTTCATTTTATGATTATCACACATATGGTAGGTTTAATGTTGATCGCTTCTGATTTGTGCCATCATGTGCCCGTATAATTCATAAAGAATGTGCTTTGTCTTTTCTAATTGGCATATGCGTTGAATTTGCACAATTTTAGAGGGGTATATGAGGGTAATGTGACACAACTTTAAAGCTTTGCACAATTTTAGAGGGGTATATGAGGGTCATGTGACACAACTATAAAGCTTCATCTTTATTTATTTTTGAGTGTTACCTTGTTGGATGTGGACTCGAATCATCTTCTTTTGATCTCCTACAAAGAAGAAGAAAACTAAATTAGTTCCCAAATGGGATACTCTTTAAGTTTTCATTGAGATTAATAAATGAACAAAAATTAATTCACACAAGCGACACATGAATTAATCCTCAAGGAGAATTCTAAATGTTCATCCTCTGCAAATTGGTTATCCCAGTGTGGTACGAATGGAGTCTATAAATACAAGTGATGATCCTTGCACTGGTTGTGTCAGATGATGGTGATGGTTACATTAGCCTACATAGTGATGCACATATATTTAAAGGTGTTGTCTCCTAAACCTTCATCATTTATGCCAAATCTTCAAATTCATCCAAAAATGGATGAATAGTATATATTTTTTTTGTGCTCAGCCAACTCTGATCGAAAGGCATGAAATAAGGGATACAAACCAAAGTTCTCCTCCACCATTTTGGTTTCTTTATCATTAGAGGGTATCCTTGGTATGCAGACACATCATCAATTGATCTTGAACTCTTGGACTCACTGTTCTTCCATTACATCTCCCATTATATCTCACAGTAGTAGGTAAATGAATTCTAAAACTTCAATAATCTCCTGTGAAGAAGGGTGTAAACGCATATTTGCATGCACATTCACTCCCTTTGGTAATACAAGGCCGAACTTGTAATATGGAACATTCACTCCCTTTGTACATATTCCTCTTTGAAGGGTATGTGCATGCTAGATGTGTACAATAATCAAATCAAAATTGGAATTCCCTTGCTTTTTGTGCATCATATTGATGAATACTAAGTCTAGGATGTCCACTGCAGTTCACTTTGTGCCATTATCAAGAAACTTCCCAAAAATAAATCTAAAACCCTCTATAGGTAGCTCCTTAGGAGTGAGGCCATACAAATGGAAAATATGTGCCCTAACCATGATTGGAAGTTCCCGAGTTATCACACTTTTTGTTCCTTTCTTAAAGCTCGAGAAAATATTACCCTTGTCATCCGCCTTGACAAGGCCTTGGATATAAGCCTTCCTTCTCATCCCCACATGGAAAGGAGATGAATGTATCATGTTCTACGATCAAGCCCTTGTATTTTTAGTTTCAATTTATTTTCTCCCATGTGGTGGTGATATTGTTGGGTATATTTTCCATGGGCTCGACACTCAAGTATATGTAGGAGCTTGGTAGTTGTACAAGATACCTCCTCACATGATGTGACTAAAGTAAAAGTGTCTTGTCATGACTGTCAGAAGGTTTTCTAAAGGTTTAAAAATAGGTCAAAGATGATCGAGGAAATTTTCATGCTAATCCATGGTTTCCAATGTATTTAATCAAGATGGATTTTCAGGAGCTTCAATGCATTTGAGGGGATGACACGGGGGCTTCACTCAATAAATCTCTAACATATCATGTATGATCATAACATATAAAAAAATGCCCTTAATTTCTGTACATATTGGAAAATACCTCTTAAAATCACATTATTCGACCCCCTACCAATATAAACCCAATATACCTTCCTAATTTAAAAAGTCCCTACTTTCACCATATATTGTAGGTATCCATTTTTTCATTAACATTTTTTATACCCCTTTATATTTTTTCATTAACTTTAAGCTTAATTTTTTATACTTGGCAATAAAAAAACCCTTTACCCCCTATATATCCCCCAATATATTATGTCATTTTTTCCTCATTATATATTCCCCAATATGAACCCATGTGTTATGGTATTTCTCCCACAATGAAGCCCTTGTGGGGGACAAGGATTGAGGTGAGGCAGGGTTATCGTCATGAGTTATTACCACCAACCTGAATGCACATGTCGAGATGGGGAAAGCAATCAAGAACCCAAGGGACCTTGATACTAGATGACTCTTACCATGATGCCATGCAATTCCAGTGGGAACGTGGCCCTAGGCCATGCATATTAGGTTAAAACATGAATAGTATCACTCTCTTGTGAAATTAGGGTTTCATAATGCAAGCCACATTGACACTTTATGCATCCGAGCTTGGTGTCACCATTGATTGTTGATAACTACTATGGGCAATGATCCTTCAAATCCATGGAGAGACTCTCAATGCTCTTTGAAGAAGAAAACCCCCAAACCCTAGTGCATTCATGAGACAACAAGACATGTGGTTAGAGTGTGCATTATATGAATGGGCACAATAACAGTGTTTGGTAGGAATAGGTCATGGTGAGATTAACCGACTGAAGGATGGGTCAAAACCTTAATGGGTTGAGCGAGCAGAGGGGGAGCCAAAATTTTTAATATACCCAAAATGTTTGGTGGTGTTGTAGCAACTACAATAGGGAATAATAAGATATTTTACATGAGTTTTAAGTCACTCAATTTGTTGTCCCTTTTACCTTGAAATTCACCTCTAATTTAGATCATTTTTACATAAAGAAAGCATGGGAAAATGCATCCTAATTGTGTGAAAAATTTAGGAGAATCACTATGACTTAGTATGGAGTATTAAGGGGATGATATAGAGATAAATTATTCATCCATTATGCATTGTATAGTTGTATCAATAATTAACGTTGTGCCACATTGTCTTAGAGATGCCAAAAATTTGAGATTTTATGCAAATGTTTGACCTTCTAGCTCTATGGAGAAGCCCAAGATACTTATTTATTGTTATGTAAATGTGAAAAGTAGTTCTATGGTGTAGAAAAAATATTTAATGGAGAAATATATGGTAGTAATATGATTCCAAGTGCTGCATTTTAAATAATCTGAAGGATCAAATTGAAGAAAAAAACACAAAATTTTGGTCAAAAGTGACCTTATAACACTGAAAAGATGGACCATACAACACTATGGAGCTAGGTTGAAGGTAAATATGTCCATAAACCATATAATTATGGATTATTATAGTTCCATAACACTAGATCTATGATCAAGGATACACTATAGGGACTTACAGATATTAAAATATGAGGAAAAATACCAAACTTTGACTAAATATGGACTTGTAGCATTGGGATGACGGGTAAAAGAGAGATATAAAGATGATGATAATGTCAAGGAGATGATATTGGATATAATTAAGCATTATTTTTATGATGCACAAATTTAAAAAGGAAAAACATTGAAGAAAGGTGACAAAAATATGACAAAAGGAAAAAATGGTGCCAGTTTTGAGAGTATAGTACTACATTAATGATTGGTAGAGTTATATAGAAATAATTAAAGGATTGATACTATGATTCAATATTTTTTAATTCAAGGACTTTCCTAGGGGATGTCTAGAAAAAATAAGGTTGGACAGTGGGTTTTCAATGAATTTCCTATTAAATCATTTTAAGACTCATAAGTTCTCTAATTTCTAATTTAATTGTATGGGAGATCATAAAACTAAATGTTCAAATTGGTTTTTATTTATTTTAAATGATTTCCAAATGAAAGAGAAAGTTACATATTCAAATATCATATTTTGAGACTTTTCCAACGATATATGTGTTGGGTGTGGAGCCTAATTATCTTACTGATTGTTCAAATAATTTTTTTTCTAGCCATGGTTGGATCATAGTCCATGATCAGGGGGTGTGGGGGGTATTTCCACCATACTAGTTCCAAACGGGACGTCCAGAGGGGGTATCCAACAAAAAATTAGATGAAAAAATTCCTTATAAAATATTGTAATTTCCTAGTCAATATGGGTTGTTCATTAGGGAGAATAACTAATGGTAGAAAGTATGTTAATTTATGGGTTTATTCCCTATAATAAAACCCTCTATTTATATGAGGGAATTCTATTGCAGTTGTGTCTTATTATGTGCATGAAGAAAAAAGTAGATACCATGTGAGAGAGAAGAGGAAATAACAATGCATTTGATGTAGGTTGTATCTCTTCATTTTGTTGGATAATATCAAAGGAACGACCGACTATTTCTCCATGGACATAGCCTAGATTTTTTGAACCACGTATATATGTGTCTCTCTTTTTTCATGCTTTTTTATTTTATTTTTTCATAGTATTTTATTTGTTTGGTTGCTTTATTAATTAACTTCTAACAATTGGTATCATAATTGAAGGTCAATTTTGCTAATAAATTCGCAGGAAAGAAGGGTTCTTGGTTCGAGCGGGAGAAATGGTCGAATATTGAAGGGTTAGGGTTCAAAAATTCAAGGGACAAAACTAGCAACTATGGAAGATGCAAATGGAGTATTATGTGTGTCACAAATATGTTTACCTACCATTGAGAGAGAAAAAAAAGAAGCCAACAAGTATGATTAACAAAGAATGGGGGATTCTTGATAGAATTGCAATATGAAGAATATGATAGTGAATGTATGCATCGATGGCCTTCAACATTTCAAATAAAAATACAACATAGGGTCTAATATGAAAATTTCCAAACTATATGAAAAACCCTCAATGTCAAACACGGTTCTTCTTATGAACCATTTATTTAATATGAAGATTTTAGAAGGTGGATATGATGTTGTTCATTTAAATGAATTTAACATGGTTACAAGTCAATTAAATTATGTAGGGGTAAATTTTGATGATGAAGATAGGGTTCTAATTTTTCAGTCCCCATTTCCACAGAGTTGAAATGGATTTTTCATGGCCATAAATAATTTTGTCTCTACATATAGTACTTTAAAGTTTGATGATGTTGTTGGTTCTATCCTTCGCAAGTAAATGCAACATAAAATATCGGGTGAGGAAACATTTAATTATTTGACTGTAGAGACTAGAGAAAGAAATATAGAGAAAGGAAAGATCATGTGACATCACAGTAAGTCAAGGAAAGGAAGATCCAAATCTAGATTGGGATATGTGCTATAAATGTTCGAAGAAAGGACATCTAAAGAAAGATTGTAAATCTTGAAAGGGAAAATAAGGATATGGACAAGAAGATAATAATCATGAAGAAAATGTGACATGTCATTTCTTGCAAGATTATTTTATTCTTTCATTATAAAATATTATTAATTCATCAGTGTTAGTTTCAAGATCTTCATTCATGTCACACCTGAGAGGAAACATTTTCGTTATTATGTTGAAGGAGATTCTGGATGGATTCATTTCGGTGATGATAAACCCTATAAAACCATTTAAATGGGTAAGGTTTTTATAAAGAATGATAATGGAAACAAATTTCTATTAAAGGAGGCAAGGAATGTTCCATATCTAAATAAAAATATAATTTCAATGGGGAATATGGGTGGTGTAGACTATGTAACTACATTTACAAACAAATCCTAGAAGGTCACTAAAACAACCTTGGTAATAGAAAAAGGAGAAAAATTTGGTACACTGTATTTATGCAATGGTATTTATACTTTTTCTAATGCTTTAAACTCCACAAGAGAAGATATCACAATTTTACATTATAGGATTTAAAACATGAATGAGAAGGGGATGAAAATTATTCACTCAAGAAATTTATTTCCAAGTTTGAAGCATGTTGATTTGGATTTCTATGAGAATTGTGTTGATTAAAAACAAAAGAGAGTCATATTTCTTAGAATTCAGAAAGAAAATAAGAGTGAAAATTAGAGCTTGTGCATACAAATGCATTGGGACATGCTAAGGTATCATATCTTGGTGGCTCTTGCTATTATGTTATTTTCACAGATGACACAACTAGGAAAACTTGGGCATGATATTGTATTCAAAATAAATATTATTGTAACACCGTCATCCCACATCTACCAAAGTAACTGACCAACCAGGTAAACATGTGACAGAAAGTTACTATGATTAGATTCAACCTCTTAGGAGACCTTAAGGAAGTGGAATCAAGACAAACACGTCATAAATACCTTCCACGTCAGCAACAAGACCTCTAAAAGCCAACCCAACCACTAAGACATTGAGACCCTGGGTCCCACTAAGGTTTAAGGCCTTCAAACCCTGAGACACTCCCATAGTATAGTGCATCTTGTAGGCTCTAGATGCTCCCATAGTATAGGCATGGGTGCGCATGGCAGGCTCTAGACGCTCCCATAGAGTATGCAAGCATGCCTACAAGGACTCAATCTCCTAGACCTGTGCCAACGTCGCGAAGTTTTGAGCCACTTTTTCAGGGCCATATCCCATGTCACTACCTAGAATTCAATGACAATCTCAGACATGAAATATAACAAAAAAATGACTATGTAAAAGAAAATACTACAATAAGAACTTGACTAGAGCCCTACTAGCTATGACAGGAATTTCGTCAAACATGTCACAAATAGGTAATCTACACATTTAAATAATATATCTAAACATATGGGTCTCATAAATATTTAAGAATCACTAAGCATTGTTCCCTTGCATGATTAGTTGAAATATCATCGATTAGGCCATAGATACGTTGTTTAATGATTTATAAATAAAAAATGAGGAGATCCATACATCATCACTATCATAAGACATACTCATAACCGACATAATAACAACATAAATATTGTTGATACATCATTCATAGGATCCATATATAAACGAGTACATTTACACATCAATTTCGAAGGAAATGAACTTCTCATTAATGAATGTGAAAACAAACTAGAGATTGGACTACCACGTTCCGCTCGACCATATATTGGTTGAGAAAAGTATCTTTTCATACAATAACCCTCGTGACATATTCCAATCATGAATGTGGGACTTATAACCACCCAAAAATAACCAAAGAAACATAGATTCTACCGGAGTTATCCACTTACACCGTGAGGAATTTTTCAGCCTCCTAGTCTCTTAGGCTTTATCGTAATCCAAAATTTGATCCATGAATAACTAGGTCGTACATCAATACCTAATCTCTAATATTTATCGTACATCCCGTCCCAAGACTACTAGGCCTGAAAAAGAGAACTCCAAATCTTTCCTTTACCGTATATCCCGCCATTTACTAGAAAGGATTCCTAGGCCCACCGAGGCATATAGTCTTGGCTTTAACGCAACCCAGAGTCTGGTTCAGGGGTCACTAGGCCAGTGGCTTTACCGCAATCCATAGTATAGTTCAGCGATCACTAGGCCACGGGTCTGTGATTTTGAATATCCACCTCACTCAACTTGGAATCCATCTGACAATCCAACTCAAACAAAGCATGAAAACCCATATCATCAGGGCTATCCAGAAATGGAAAGGCTAGGCTCAAAAAAATGTCACTCTTGGAAAAACTAATTCCATGAAATAAAAGAACCATATGCAATACCATGAATTACAAATATAGTAAGGAAATCACACATGCAAATAAATACCTAGAAATAATATTTATGTATTTTCTGGGTCCTACCCTTCCTTTCTTTCTCCTCCCTTCTCATTTCTTTCTTTTCCTTTCTTGATCCAATTCACGTGTGCTCCAAGAAACTATAAGTGTCCAAGAGTGAGAGAGAGAGAGAGAGAGAGAGAGAATAATGAGAGAGCTCCAAAATTGAACAAAAAAAAGGTACCAATTCGTCCTTAGAATCCATTTTAATAATGAGGCCTCCATTTTCTTCAGTTTCCACTACTTTTCCTTCATTTTCCTCCTTAAATGCAACTTGTGACCTTTCACCTCCCTTTTCTCCTAATTTCCATTATTTTCATAAATAAATGTGCCAAAAATGTTGTTTTTCCTTTCTAAATCCTTTCCCATTTCCTTAGCCCTAATAAGCCAAATGAACACCCAACTGTATTTTTCTCCCAACATTCAACTTGGGAATAAGAGTCCCATCAACCGTGGATATTATTTTTAACTTTTATTACATGGAATTTTCACTAGGGATGTTACAGAACCCTCCCCCTTCGGGGATACTGTCCTTGGTGCTTAATCACACATATGCCTCAGCAAAACCACTAGAAAGAAAACATACTACTCATGGAGATTTATAACATAGCTTGATGCAGTATTCACAATGATCATCCTGCTGAAAAGAAAACTAACATGACAACATAACAACATGATGGCTATAATGGCATGAAACCAATAATGATTATTGGATATTTATAACATAGCTCATGGTGGTATTTAAATCCATACACATACTTAACTATACCCAAACATCACATCAAAACATATATTAAATGTCACAAAAACATATGCCAAACATATACCAATGTCATACCAAAACTTCTTTTCCTCAACCAAAAAACAAGGAAGGATACATAGCTTGCATCTGATCCGACATCTCCCATGTATCTTTATCAGGACAAAATTTCTTCCATTTCATTTTAACTTACTCTATTGCTTGATTTTGGAGAATGAGAAATTTTCTCTACAATATACACCGAGGCCCTGGCTGGAATTCTCCAATTGAATTGACCTGTAATACAGACCAGTCAATCACATGATCAAAATATTTAACATACTTCTTGAGCAATGATATATGAAAAACATCATCAACTTTCACTATGGAAGGTAGTGCAAGTCGATATTCCACTAATCTGATTCTCTCAATAATCCTTAAGGGTGCAGAAAACCAAGGTTTCATCTTGGCACATGATCTAATTAGCAAGGAGAGATTCTTGGGCTTGATGTGCAAGGACACCTATTACCCAACCTGGAACTCCTTAAAAAACCTATTTCGATTTGCAAAACTCTTCTTCCTATCCCGCGCTACTTCCAAATTCTTCTTAATTACCTGCATTTCATGTTCCATTTATGCCAACATGTTTGGTCCAATAAATACCATGTTAACAAGATCACTCAAACTGATGGGGGTATTGAAAATTAGTCCATACAATGATTCAAATGGGCTCATCCTCAATGATTCCTGGTACCCATTGTTGTAGGCAAACTCTACTAGTTGAAGATACTCTTCCCACTTCTGCTGTTGGTGCATCACATACATCCTTGACATATCCTCCAATATCCTACTGACCCTCTTATTCTATCCATGTGTCTGCAAGTAATAATATGTCATGAACGAAAAATTGTTGCCCAAACCTACAAAAAACCTCCTTCCAAAACTTGGAAGTGAAATTCTCATCCCTATATGACAAATTCTTCTTTGGAACACCATGAAATCTGAACACGTCTCTGATGAGCACCTACGCCACATCGCTAGCAAAATATGTAGCCTTCACTGGAATGAAATGTGCAACCTTTTTCAACCTGTCCACAACAAAAATGATGGAATCATGTTCTCTAGTTGTCTTGGGAAAACCTGTGATTAAATCCATTGAAGTGACCTCCCGTTTCCACTCTGGAACTGAAATCTATCGTATTAGTCCACTACGATGCCTACATTCTTCCTTAACCATTTGACAATCCAAACACCTAGCTATAAACTTTGTCACATCCTTCTTTAGATTTGGATAATAATATAAATTTTTCAATGCATTCAATGTCTTCAACTAACCGCGATGACCTGAATATGGTTTCGCATGAAACTCCCTCAATATTACCTTCTTGATCTCACTGTTTTCGAGCACATATATCCTGTCTCTAAATCTTACCAATCCATTTCGTATGAGATGTTAATCCACTACTTGTACACCTACACCTGTACCTGTACCATAACCTATACACGTACATGTACTCTACTGCAACTTGTGCACACTATCCATATAGTTGTCATCATGTCGACCTTCCTATAGGACCCTATCCTTTAAATCTGTCTCGTATGAGCTCATAGTTGCTATGTGATTTACCTCTACCTTCCTGCTAAGATCATGTGCAACTCTCTTCTCCTTTCCCTTGATGTACCTTGTATCAAAGTTGAACTCACTGATCGTGGTCAACTATCTAGATTTCTTGCCATTCATATTGGGCTGGTCAAACAAGTATCTCAACCCAATGTGATCACTCGTCGATACAAACCTCCTACCTAGAAGATAGTGCCTCCACATATTCAAGGCATATATGATCACTGCTAGCTGAAGATCATGTTTCAGGTAGTTTTTTTTGTGCTTATTTAATTTTCGTGACTCATACCATACCACATGTGCATCCTACATAAGGAGACCACCAAGTCTTCTCTTGTAATAATTTTTACATAGAACAAAATCCTTGTCCAAATCTACAATATTTAACATTGGAACATGTGTCAACAACTACTTAAGCTACTCAAAACTAGCCTCACGCTCCTCTTTCCAATTAAACTTCTTATATTTCTTCTATAATGATGTAATAGGATAAGAAATGTGTGAGAAGTTCCTGACGAATTGCCTATAATAGCCTTCCAACCCCATAAAGGATGTCATCTCATCTACATTTGTAGGAGTTATGCACTCTATGATGGCCCTTATCTTTTCTGGATCTACTACAATTCCCTCCTTGGAGACAACATGTCCCAAGTAATGTACCTCAATCTAGAAGAAATTACATTTGCTGAGGTTAGCACACAATTGATGTTCTATCAAAAATATCAACCATTAGGGGAATTTTGAGGTCTAAAATGTACCTCCTAAGGAAATAATAATATAATGGCTAAACCAATAAGATAATATTTATGAATTTGCAATTTATTTTTTGCACCAAAATCCATGTAACCATGGTTAAATTCAATTCAAAAGTTGTACCAAAATAAAACTATTAAAGAAATTGTATTGATGTGACTATGAATAACAATAATATTTTCATAAATTATTAATTATAGAATATACTATTAATTAAATTTATATTTTAATTAAAAAAAATATATTTTTTCTTTCAAAAAATATGAAATGATAATATTAATATTTTATTCAAAAAGTGTGAAATGTCATTTAATATAATTACTTTAGTTTATGACTTTAAAAGTACTTAGATCACTACCATGGTTAACCATGAGTTTTTATTGACCATTGAGAATGTGACAAGTAAGTACCTTTAACTCAGTCAATGCCACCTCAACTATTAGGGATGATGTCATCACCTAAAATGTGATTGGTTCTCATCAAGTGAATTTTGATTGTACATTTTCCTTAGGAGGCCCATTTTAGACCTCAAAATTCCCCTAATGATTGTTTCCAAATGCTCAACACATTCTTCCAGATTTTTAGAGTACACCAATATGTCATCAATGAAAACGATAAAAAACTTGTCCAAATAAGTGTGCAACACACTGTTCATCAAACACATGAATGTGGTTGGAGTGTTAGTAAAACCTAATGGAACTACAACAAACTCGTAATGTGCATATCTGGTTGTGAATGTTTTCTTGTATATTTCCTATTATTTGATGTGTACTTGATGTTATCCTAATCTCAAATTGAAATTAGAGAACACTATTTGTGCCTTCAACTGATAAAAAAAAGTCATCAATCCTTGACCACAGATACCTGTTATTGACGGTCACTTCATTCCACTAACTATAGTCAATGCACAACTTGAGAGTACCATCCTTCTTCTTCACAAACAATATTGGTGCATCCCATGGAAATAGACTTAGCCTAATCTATCCTTTTTCAAGAATACCTTTAAGCTAAAACTTTAATTCTACCAACTTATATGTGATCATCCTGTAAGGTTCTTTTGATGTTGGAGCTACCCTTGGTACCAACTCAATAGAAATGTATACCTCCCCGTGATGTGGAAATTATGAAATCTCTATAGGAAAGACATCCTGAAAAGGATGTAGAATTTGATACCTACTCAAAATATTTGCATCCTTAAATTCCTTACCTTTTTCACTAGAGACATGAACCACAAATAACACACACCATTTCCAGCAACTATGCTTGTCCTCCATGGTTGTGACCCTCCTAGCTGATGTGGATTTATTCTTTCTCTGTAAGACTCTTCGTTCCCCATTTTTATCCAAGCACTCAATGGCTTTGTCATTAAAATATACCTTGGTCCTATGAAGGTATATCAAATACATACCCAATAGCATACTATATGATCCCAATGTAAATATGTTCAAGTGCGTTGTTGTAGGCATAAAAATTAATTCAAATGCACATTCCCATACCCAATGGTGAATTATTCTCTTTGTACCTATAACCAACTGCACTAACCAAGATTCTACATGCATTTATTTATTCAAGCCACACCTATCCACAAAGTTAGGACTAACATAGCTAAAGCTAGATCCAATTTCAATCAAAATAGAAATAAATTCATCACAAATATTACCTTCCATCTCAATCATAGATACCTGGTGCTTTGCCTGCTTGTTGTCCATGGATGCATAAATACACTATATATCTGAGTTCTACCACCCTGATTTTGCAAACAATGTGTCCTAATTTTTTCCTCACCACATGTCCAACACTCCAACCAAATAGTGCCATTAGATCAATGCTATTGTTGTGATCCATGTCACTATATATATGCATTAAACTTATTTTGTGGTGCCACATTTTATTTCTCCTCTGCATTCTGAGGCCTTTCTCCTTTTGGATACCATTTACCTTTACCTTTTCTCTTCCCCTTCCATCCTTGCTGATACTCATTCTTACGCTTTGATTGTTCATAACAATTCTTCAATTTTCAAATGAATTCATTTAGTTACCTAGGCTCATCATACTCAATATGATCTCTAAATTATAATGGAAAACCAATGAAAAATTGTTGGAATTTATGTTTCTCATCTTTACAGTATGGTACGTACCTGAATAGGTCTAGGAACTTAGTCATGTACTTTTCATATTTCATTCAACCATCCTTTAGCTCATATAATTCTTTAGCCTTACTATTTTACTACCTTTATGACAATTATTTCTTCCTAAAATGCCTCTTAAACTAATGCCAGATCAATTCCTCTGTCTTGATGTCTCTGACCCAATTCAAATCTTCCCACCAAATGTCCACTTTACCTTTCAGGCTAAATATAGTAATTATGGCCTTCATATTATCTGTGTACTCATGAAATTAAAAAAAAAAAATCATCCCAAGTATCCAAGCCTCTACATCTTCTGTTCTCTTCAAGTCCACATAAAAATTAGGTGGATTTTCTTTATTAAATTCATCCCCCATGTATCCACTATCACTTGTCTTGTAAGGATGATAATGATGATGAACATGATGTCTAAACAAAAAAAACTAGAATAGTACCTGTAATCATCGTTCAGTCAATTTAATGTCTTAAATTGCTAACATAAATTATCGACCAGGATTAGTAAACTAATGAAGTGTGGTGCACTGTATGTGCTTAGTTAACCTTTCTCTTACTTAGTTGTTTTGTATTTTATATTGTTTTGGGGGGTTTTGTTCTTTTATGTCTAAAAAGTATTAATCTAAAAACTATGAAAAGAATCAAATGAATCTAATGAATTTTAAGAAGGAGGAAAAGGAAATGTTCCTAAGTTAATCTAATTTACAGAAAAAATAAACCAAGAACTATTGACTAGTTAGAACCTAATTTGGAAAACAAAGCATATATTTTATCTTATCATTTGTCCTATTCCATGGATTTAAGTCTTAAAGCTAAGAATGAAATTGCAGTGCTTGAAAGTAAAGACAGAAAATGAAATCAACTAATTATACTTCTAGTTACTCCAACATTCAATTATGAGGTATAACCTTATTGAGATGATGTTAAGTAAATGTCTACACTTAAACTTCTATTGTCCTAGAACAATAAGCAAAGAATGCAATGAAAACTTATAATTTATACTCAATTACTTCTAGTATTCAATTATGAAGTGTGATATTCTTGAGATAGTGTTAAGTAACCAATTACACTTTGATGAACTAGAAAACTTAGTAAAGCTTGTAAATGATATCTCAGTAATTGCACTCATTAAACATTCAACCATTCCATCTTGAAACATGACTAAATAAATTTCTTTTAGAATGATCTTTAGGAATATCAGTGATTTCAATTAAGTGAGGATCTGAAAGAAAAATATGAAAGCATGTAAGACTAACTAAAATCAACTAATGTATATTTGACTTGTATGCAACATTAAATGTTAATCTTCTTGAGATGCTATGTGAGAAGTCAATTATGCCTTAGTCTATAATTTCCTAAAAGTAAAATGACAATGTGCAAAGTAGATTCAACCACTGTATGAATTAGACATTTAACCATTTATTTTAGGATCATCATATTGAAATGGCTTTTGGAAAAATATGTTGACACAGTTAATTGACAATTCTATTCTAAAAAAATGAATGGAAAAACAGTAAGGAAAACTAGATAACTGTGAGTCCTTATTGCTTCAAGGAAATCCAATTTTGGGAAAATAGATAAGACACTACTTTCTTGAAATGCTATTAGGAAACGTAAGATTACACAGTGAAGTAAATAAACATCTAAAAATAAAATAACATTCCCAATGGAAAGCTAAACTATTTGCATGAATCTAAGTAAAAAAAACTAATTAATCTTACAAATTTATAAAGGGATGCACATGGTTGATGTGGGCCCTTCCATTGTCCAATAGCATTCCAACTTGAAAATCTTCACATTCTAAAACTCAATAACTGAAAAGGAATTTCTTTATTGATAAACTCACAACTTACATAATGGAAATCTACATTTTTAATCTCATTACATCAATAGCTCTTCACTTTACATCCCATTCCATCTCAACCTTCTTACAAAACATTCTATAATTCTTTCCCTTCTCCTATTTTTCACATACCTTTATAGGAGAAAGCTTCCCCTATTTATAAAAAAATATAAGAAGTTATCTTATTAATAAGAGTCCATGAATCTTTCCCTATATCTCTAGAGTTACAATCAAAATAAGAAATCATAACACACATGTCTTCTTAGAGTTTCAATACAAATAGGAAATGAGACACATATCTTCTTAGACTTCCAATGCAAATAGGAAATGAGATAGATATCCTCATGATCCCATGACCTCCACTCAAATTCGAATTTGGTTCTGGGAGGCCACATAAAGGTCTTTTAGAAGCTTCCTTTTGACCTACACATGGCAACAATCTCATCCCACTTGTTAGGTATAAGAATATGAAAAATATCTTCTAATATTTAACCACAAATTCACTTAAAAATGCTAAGAATTAATAAAGTTTGGAAAAACATAAATGTAACCCAAAATTGGTAATGATAAGGTAAATGTAATGAAATGGAGGTGGAGTGAAGGTGGTAATATGGAAATATATGTGAAAATGTAATGGAAGTGAATGACAATTTCAAGGCCCAACAATCATCACCCCTCCTATCTCGTGTCCAACAACCTGCCATCTCTCACTGTGTCAGCTCTACCTAACCTGTGTCTACTATGACAACTACTCCCATTTTCTACATTAGTTATTTCCTCCTTCCCATAGCTAATATGAAGTGTCTCTTTCCACTGCAATTCAAACAAGCCCTCAAGAATTATTACATTAACCTCTGCTTGTTTCTCTTGTGCCTGTATGATTCTGTCATTGTATGACTTACAACTCCTTAATTATTACTTCAGTATTCTCAATGTGTCTTCAAAATAAGAATATTTCCCATCACACTCCTCATTTGATTGATAGGAAGAGTCTTTGTATTCTACCATCTTGCTATACATTTTTATCTTTTTCCTAGAAGGCATAATATGTTAGCTAAATCAAGTCATAATAAAGCAACGTACCTTAGTAAAATTTGGGGATGATAGATCATCTGCAAGATCATCCAAATCACCATGATAGATATATAACATAATCATAACAACATATAGACATATAACAACCAAGTGTACCAACACATAACCTCATTCTAGCTAGAGTCAAGTCATCACTACATGACCATATCACTACACATATTATGACCTCATGCATAATGACATCAATCATATCAATGTACATGGAAAATATACGATCATAAACATAGAATATACACAAGTGTAGACACATACATTACACAAGCATAAACATATATCATACACGAGAGAAAACAAGGACAATACGCACACATAAACACTTGTAATCAAGCATAAAAAAATGATACTTGTAACAACATGCAACAACATCTAACCAATCATACAAGGATGATACATGTAGCAACATATAACAACATGTAACCAAGCATACTCTCATGATGACACACTTCCCAACAACCACATCATCTTTCACATGGGGACAACACTACAACCATGACCAATACCATGAATATGAAACCAACACGTAGACCACAAGGATAATTAACATTCTTGTAACGGACATGAATGCATGACCAACGCAGAAAACCCATCCAGTCCAAGGGGTTAACCATGCACTGCTACCACTCTGTAGCAACCTCATCCCACATCTACCCAAGGAACCGTCCAACCAGGGTAAACATGTGAAGAAGAGTTATGATGATCAGATTAAATCTCCTAGGTGACCTTAATGAAGTGGAATCAGTGGAAGCACATAAAAAAAAACCTTCCACATGATAAATAAGACCTCCAGAAGCCAACATAACCACTTAGACATGTATACCCTGGGTCCGACTAAGCTTTTGGGCCTCCCAACCCCTGTACACTTCGACAATATAGGGATCGATGCATCCAGGAGGATTTGGATGCTCTCACAGAGTATGCAAGCATGTATCTAGGGACTCAATTTCCTAGACCTATGCTAGTGTCCTCAGGTTTTGAACCACCTTTTCGGCCCGAAAGCCTAGGTCATTTTCTAGAATTCAATGACAAGATAAGACATGAAATATAATAGCGAAACAATGGTGAAAAAGAACATATTGGAATAAGGACTTGACTGGACCACCACTAGCCATGACATGTATTTCATCAAACATGTCACAAATATGTAATCTATAGGTTTAAATAACATATTTTCGCATACTTAACTCAGAATTGATAATAAGAATTGTTCCCTTACATTAGTAGATGTAGTATCATCTATTAGGTCATAGATACATTGTTTATTGATTTACAAATAAAAACACGACGAGATCCATACTTCATCACTACCAGAACACATACTCATAACCTGCATAATAAAACAGAAATATCAGGGATACATCTTCTGAAGCGAACAAATTTCCTTATCAAATTAAATACTCCAGAAGACTTGGAATATCATAATATCCATTGAGGATACAAATATTATATTAAATAGTATGAAGAATGAGTTGATGATTGAATGTTACAAATGATGCCCGCTTATATACCTAGGCAAGTGCCTCTTCACCTAAATTCATGTTCCATTACACATTCCTTTTCAAACTAATTACTCATTAACTAATTAATCATTATTTACATTATTTTATTCATTACATTGCCTTCCTCCTCAAAAGGTTTTGTCCTCAAAGCTTGTTGATAAAAGGCCTTGATTCTTGTCTTGAAATCTCCATTGATACTAGACGATATGATCCTTGGAGTGATATATAAAATTGTTGCACGGATGAGGGATCAAAATATCCTTAATTAATATTATGTCAACTCTTTTGATTACTAGAACCTTGTGATAAACTGTTATCTCTAGACTTAGTTGTGTGCACTTCAATATTCTTTGGAACATATGTTTGTTGTTTATGTCCTGAATACGTAGCTTGATCGAGTTTTCTCCTCTCATAATTCAGATGTCAATAGGGAATTATATTTATTTTATTTTCCCTTGTCCTGTTTATGTCATCTCATTGATTCATTTGAAGTACCTGATTTCCTTTATCTATGGGCGTTGAATAGAAAACATATCGATCTTCACTCAAATGTTTTGTTGCTGGAGCTGCAAATTCTGAGTACATATTAACTTCAACTATTTTATTTTATTTTTGAGTTGTGGTATTTATTGGATCGATGTGCGTTTTTTTCCTCAAATTGACTTTCTACATTTGAAGGTTTCAACGATTCCTTTTTGACAAGTTGTTGCACCTTGTTTTCTAATGACCTCTTGTCGTTCTTTAGCTTCTTAATTTGTGTTAGTAATTTTTTGTTGTGGTCCTTGAGGCGAGAAAATTCTTCATTCTTGTTAATGGTGATTTTTTTGAATTTCCTTTTGCATATTTTGTATCACCTTTTTACCTTCTTGAAAAATTACTTTTGAAATTTCTTGTATGTCTTCAGGCATTACTGAATTTGGCTTCAAGTTAACGTCATGTAGCATTATTTTCTTATTTTCGTAGGAGAATCTCAAAAAGTTCTTTTTCATATTTAGGATAAATGAACGTAGAGTTTCCATCCATGGTCAACCCAGCTTAATTTCACTATCATTAAAAGGCAAGGATTGAAAAAATAATTTTGATATGAATGTATAATCCCCAATGTTTAACTGTAAATTGGTTATGTCATATATTTTGTTGCCAAAACAGTCTTTTTTTCGATTATATTTGACTCTGGGATCACTAATTGGTTTGTGATTTTAGGCATTATATAATTTGTATCTTCAACGGGAGAGAATAAATAATTACATCTTTTCCTCCGAGAGTTTCATCAAATTTAAATAGCACTTTAGCGTTGGTGGGTATGGTTTATAAAAATCTTCCTTTCTTCAATTATAAATTAAATTCCATTTTGGTTGAGATAAGATAAAATTAGGATTTTTTAAGATAACCCCTTCTTAATCTCTATAATAATATATTATTATTTCCTTATTATAATATTTGAGAATAAAAGAATATATATTTTTTACTTCTTGTTTTAATTTTTTTAGTTTCACCCTTTAATTAAATTTTGAAAAATACCTTTTATATTTTTATATTTTATTATTATTATTATTTTAAAATTTAAATAGAAGTGTTTATTAATCACCTTTTCAATCCTTGGTAATTAAGTATTCTAAAACCTCAAATTACTCATATAAATTCCTTTTTATGAGTTAATTTTCCCACTTTTCCTCAATATATATAAAAGGTTTTATAATTCTCTTTAATTCCTTGTATACATGTTGACCTTCCTCCTTCTTTAAAGTTTGACCTTCCTTTTTCAACTGGTCCTTTATAATTCAAAATTGAAACTTAGAAACCCTTTCTATTACTTGATTTTATTTTAATTAACTAAATTTTATTTAGACTTACGCTTAATTTCTTCGTACAAAATTTTCTAAGTCTAAAGTTTCTTTTTTCAATGTATTGATATCGTATGCATGTGTCTCATGGGTCAAATGGACTCGATGTTTCAAATTTTGATGATTATGTATTTTTTGTGTCCTACAACGTATAGAAGGTGTTTGGGCTTCAAAATGTCATACAAATGTCACTCATTACCATACATTTTTCACCTATGCTTCCATTATATCGCTCATCATTCACTACCATGTCACTTCATTTTCCTTATTGTTCATCATTAATGGGTCTCATTTATATTTTCCAAATATTATTTATTTTCAAGAATTTTTGAGAGAAATTCTTGATTAAATATAACAAAATAATATATTTTACTTCATATATGGAAAGTGGATTGCTTTTGTGACATGTGTAGGTTCCAACGAAGCTTCTAAGACACCTTTATGTGGCCTTGAATGATCAAATTCGAATTTGATAAGATAATCCTTATGGAGAAGATCATGATCTCATGGAGAAGATCAAGGACAAAAGGGGGTTATGTGTCTAGATGGTTGAGAGATGTATGGAACTAAGGAGAGATTATTGGATCATCATTATGAGTTTGTTATCTCATCCCATTGTATAAATACGAGTACCATATCCTCCATTTGTAATTTAGAATCTTAGAATTCAATTTGTAATCTTAGAATTCCATTTATAATCTTAGAGTTGGTTTGTACATCATGATGGATATTTTGAAATAAAGAATCATACTTTGATTTTGTTGCTTCTAAATTTGAGTCTCCTTTGAAGAGGCGTGCTTGTGGAGTTATGGAGGGCCCTCATGGCCTCACTTGCATGCTTATTTTAGGTATACTTTAATTTATGTTTTTTTATTTATTTCATTTCAGCTTTTAAGGTTTGTTACATGTTCTAATATTGGAAAGATTTTATTTGAAAGTGTCCTTGTAAGAGAACCATAAGATCTCAGACAATTATTAGATTTAAGGTTTGTTTCATTTCAACTTTTAAGTTTTTTTTAGATGTTCTAATATTGGAGGAGATCCTAAAATTCATGTGTTCTTGTAAGAGAACCTTAGGATCTTGACGAATGTTAGATTTAGGTTTGTTTAATTGTTGGAAGAGATCTTGACGAATGTGTTATTGTAAGGGAACTTTAAGATCTCGGACAAATTAAGAATCTTAGTTGTTGGAAGAGATCTTGATAAATGTGTTCTTGTAAGAGAACCAAAAGATCTCGAACAAATTAGGAATCTTTCTAGAACTATATATTTTAGATAATTACTTCTAATTTTACCTTCCCAGGTTGACATTAAATTAAACTCTGATGCACATCATCAATTGGAACCAAACATTTTGGCGCCCTTGCCGAGGAAGTGCAACTAGAAGGATTTAGTAATTATTTTAGGCATTTATTTTTATGGATTACGCTGTGGAACTTGGTGACAACAGGTTCATAAAGGAAGTTCAAAGTTTGGAGCATTTTTTTATTTTCGTGCATAGCTAATTTAAATTCAATTTTTATTTTAAACCCCCCATTTCTCACTAATCCATCTACGGATGAGGAATTTGACAATGTTGAATAGGTACTTCTTGGAAAGCAAGGACAATAATATTGAGCCAACTCTAAGACAAGTTAATCACATACTTGTAAAACATAACGTAAAAATTTTAAATCTTGATGTGAGCATGTTCGAATTTTTAATTCGTAGATGGCTTCACTAGAAGCATTATTTTACCTATGAAATAAAAGATACTTCAAGAAAGTTAGATAGAATAAATTAGGAAAATAAAACGAGATCTCGTAGAATTTCCTCGTAGAATTTTCTTTTAGTCTTGCTTTTTTTTATAAATAAAAATTAATAAATCATCATGAATAAATTCAGTTGCACAATAAGAGCTTCTTCATCTTCGCATTTCTATGTCGTGTTTCTGTATCACGGGTAAGCCAGGAGCTTTATTATCGGAAATCTTTGTCTTCCAAGAGTCTAAATGCCCCCATGACATTCCAAAAAGAGTGTAGACAATGCGAGGTTTTGTTGCAAATCTTTATTGTGTTTTATCCATCCACCATAACCTGCATAAATAAAAACAAATCCAGAGATTAGTATGCTCTCTTCACGCGCTTCGTGCGATGAGGAAGATCAAAAAATCTATTAATTTATTCAAATAAAAATACTCTCGCTGGAAAATTGATCTGTGATATGACAATAAAGAATTTTGTGAATAAGCGAAAAAAATCATCTTAATTTTTTTTTAGATAAAATTTAGTTTTTTTTAAATTTTATTTTAAAAAACAATAAAATAAAAAATAAAAAATTCCCACACACACACACACACACACACACAGATATATATATATATTAATTATTATTAAAAAATTTTTTTTTTGAAAACTAGCCATTTTTTTAAAGATAGATTCAATTTCATTTTCTTAATAAAAAATTTCACAATAAAGAAAAATTTAATTAAAAAAAATATGAAATACAAACCATAAAAAAATAACAACATTTTGCTGCTATATATTATTATTTAAAAGAAAAAAATTGAACTAACCATTTTTTAAGAGATAGGTTCAATTTCATTTATTTATTTTTTTAAATTAAAAAGAATAAAAATAAAAATAAAAATCCAACCGACACACTAACAAAAACATAAAACAAGAAAAACTGCTATACACTATAAACCATCACGATTTGCTGCTTTTTCAATTCCTTCACCAAAACAAAATGGGTTAAACTCGTTTGCAACCAACCATGATGTATTATTCCTTTGCCCCCCAGTTTTCTTCTCTAATTACGATTATTGTGCGGAGTCGAGAGGGGATTCGATCTGAAACATGGCGTTCAAGTTTCTGAACAAGAAAGGATGGCACACGGGGAGCCTCCGCAACATAGAAAATGTGTGAAAAGCCGAACAGAATCACGAAAGCGAGCAAAAGAAATTGGCAGAGTTAAGGACTAACGCGAACATAATGAGTTATGTCAATTGCAGGAACAGGCTAGTCTCATCCCTAAACAGAAACGTTTGGAGTTTCTATATTATTTTGGACTGGCCGTGGGTAGAAGTACTTCTGACAATTTCTTGTTGGGTAAGCCGGTGGAACTGCAGAAAATTGAGACGGGGAATGAATTGAGCAAGCTTGCGGCAGTGCCAGGAGCATTTTTTGTGAACGAAAAGCCTCAATCTGCAAATGATGTATGGAGGAAGTTGTATATTGATCCCTTGTTGATGATCCGCCAGAGGGAGCAAGAAGCTTTCGTCCAAATCAAGAACAATCCTGTCAAAATGGAACAGGGTCAGTTCAATAATGCGGTCGTGGTGAGAAGAGCTTCTTGTACAAGGCCTCCAAATCAAATATAAATTCGTTCCTATCCTGCCTAAACCCTCCATACGCCAAATCCAGCTATTTCACATATTTTTCATTTTATTGTGCGTTCTGTTTTGAATTTGTTTTGGTTTGTTTTGTATTTTTAGCTTTATTTTGTTTTGTATTTATATATTGTATTTATTTTTTAATTTTTTTTATTTGGTTATATATTTTTAGTTATAATTTGTTAATGTTTGTTGTTATAATTAATATATTAATATATTAATTGTATTAATATATTAATATGTTATTATAATTGTATTTTGTTGTTATTTATATCTTTAAATTTGTTGTATATATTTAATATTTGTTAGGTTAATATAATTGTAATTTGTTATATTTTTAATTATACTTTGTTGTATATGTTTGTTAATTATGTTATTTAATTATTAATTAATGTTTGTTATGAAAATTGTATTAATATATTAGTATATTAATTGTATTAATTATATTAATTATATTAATATGTTATTGTAATTGCATTAATTAATATAGTTATAATTTCTTGTTATTTGCTATATTTAATTATAATTTGTCAAGTATATAATTGTTATTATTTGTTTTATTTTTGAATTTGATTTTATATTTGTTATTTATATGATTGTATTGTTTTATATTAGATATTATTATTATCTTATGTTTGTTATCATTTTTAAAAAATAATATAAAAAAATATAAAAAAAAAAAAAAAAAAAAATTGTTATGTATTTTGTAATTGTTTTGAAGGATTTAAAGGGTAAATATTGGCATGTGAAGGATATTGGCATAAAACAAAACTTTGATGGTATGTAAATTGAGAAAATCATGAGAATTATAGGAACTGGTTGAAACTGCAAAAGTTGGTACAGATGCAAAATTAAAAAAAAAACACTTTCAACAAAATTCACGCAGATTTGAGAATAAATAATGGAACACTTGGAAACAAATTTCGAGGATCGATTTACTAAACATTTGAAGGATTCTATAGATGATGATTAGCTTGTTTTGATAGCTTCAAGTTGGCATTAAACTCATAACATCTCTTTGTTGAATGCTTTTATGTGACATACTAATATGCAGAACACAACAGATCTTTATAATGCCAGTCTTTTTGTCGAGCACATTTCATGAGTTATCTGACACAAATGGGGAGTATTACTTTTCATGGTTATTTTTTTGGATTGATACTAATATCATGAGTTGAGTTAATTTCAACACTTTGATTTTTCTTAAATCTGTTTTATTTGGTATGATTTTTTTTATTTTTTTTTATTTATTTATTTATTTATTTTTATTTTTTATTTTTCTTTTTGCATAATAATCATGAAGGAAATGTGCATTTCTTCTTGGACACACTTATGTTTTCTTTCTTCCAAGTTTATTTTATAGGTTACAGGATAATAAAGTGATCATTAACGAGATTACATTGCGACGATAATTGGTCTTCCAAAGATTAAATTCATGAAAAATTCTAAAGACAAATCCATGTCCATAACCACTACTTTGCACCTCCCTTTTTCAAAAAGACTTTGAATTCCACCAATTGTAAATCCATAAAGCATGCCATTTCCATATCCATTTTTCACAGCAAGAGTTCTTATTCATTCACCATGCATTTCCTTTCATCCATTCCTAACCCACAAAATAAAACCAAGAAGCTCACTTACAAGCTTATTTTCATTCTAATTTTCCTTGTCATTTCATTTCCCTTTCATTTCCACCAATAAAACCCTGTTTCTATGTATATCATTGAATCAAAGTCCTAGAGTCTAATTATCTTTGTAAAAACACCTAGAGGCTTGCATTCCTTAATGGCAAGTACTCTTGCCAATGAACAATGAGAGTACATTAATATCCCTTGTTCGTTGGATCTTGTAGGTGAATCGACCACAAAAAAATTATTCGTACCTACAAATATGTGTTAGGCATCTTGACTCCCATTGGAATCATTGGTGGGAGTTCTCATGTTGGCTAGTGGCATTCATTAATGGCCACTAAGTCAACAACTTCTTTCTATGTTCAACACAAGCACATTTAATCACATAGTAAGATTTGTGCCATCGAGCGTTGAAGACTTGAAGACCATATTTTGTAGCAGATGAAGCAGAATTCCTTTCATTGTTTTTCAGTTTGTCATGACTTGAGGACAAGTCAGTAAATAAGGCTGGGGGGGGAGGAATGTAACTTCTATATTTTTTATACCTTCCAATCCTTATACATTTTTAGCCACATTCAGTAAACTCATCAGATTAATTAGACTCTCCAGTAGAAGATCCAGCAGTAGATACGACAATACAGATCCATCATTCATCCACAACTTGCAGAAGAAGCTTCAGATCAAAATTGCAGCAGCAAAACATGCATGATTCATCCACTTCTTTAGGTAAGTAAGGTATGATGTTTTCTAACCTTTAATCTTGAAATTCTTTTTAGATGCTAAAATGATGATATTTGGAAAATATTCCACTATTTCACTATTCCCTTTCTCATTAAAAATTGCCAAAAACCATCAGTTGCGGGGAATTTCACACTTCATTTCTTTCTCTCATTCATATTAGATATTAACCCACATAGTCTTCCCATAATAAAAAATACTACAAAATGATTAGAATATTAAATGAATTCTTAAAAACGATTGATCTCAACAAAGTAAATAATGATTGTAACACAAGAACCAATCATTCAAATATGTAAATTATTTGCAAAAATAAAACTTATCAAAAGATGTGCAAAGTTAAAAGGAAGTCCATGATTGAAAGATGGTTGTTACACAAGAAACAAACACCTTGTAAAAGGAAGCTCAATTAAGAATAAAATCAAATAAGTCATTGTAGTAGCTTGCGTGAGGACATGCAAAAGCATCAGTTGGGGGGTATGTTTGGGCTTCAAAATGTCATACAAACATCACTCAATACCATACATTTTTCACCTATGCTTCCATTATATCACTCATTATTCACTACCATGTCACTTCATTTTCTCTATTGTTCATCATTAATGGGTCTCATTTATAGTTTCCAAATATTATTTATTTTCAAGCATTTTTGAGAGAAATTCTTGATTAAATATTAGAAAATAATATATTTTACTTCATATATGGAAATTGGATTGTTTTTTTGACATGTGTAGGTTCCAAGGAAGCTTCCAAGACACCTTTATGTGGCCTTGAATGATCAAATTCGAATTTGATAAGATAAGCCTTATGGAAAAGATCATGATCTCATGGAGATGATCAAGGACAAAAGGGGTTATGTGTCTAGATGGTTGAGAGATGTATGGAACTAAAGAGAGATTAATGGATCATCATTAAGAGTTTGTTATCTCATCCCATTGTATAAATAGGAGTACAATATCCTCCATTTGTAATTTAGAATCATAGAATTCCATTCCTTAGCTTAGAATTTCATTTATAATATTAGAGTTGGTTTGTACATCATGATGGAGATTTTGAAATAAAGAATAATAATTTGAATTTTTTACTTCTACATTTGAGTCTCCTTTGAAGAGTTGTTCTTGTGGAGTTATGCAGGCCCCCCCTGGCCTCACTTGCATGCTTATTTTAGGTATAATTTAATTTATGTTTTTTTAATTTCATTTCAGCTTTTAAGTTTTGTTAGATGTTCTAATATTGGAAAGTGTCTTATTTGAAAGTGTTCTTGTAAGAGAACCATAAGATCTCAAAAAAATATTAGGTTTAAGGTTTGTTTCATTTCAGCTTTTAAGTTTTTGTTAGATGTTCTAATATTGGACGAGATCCTAAAATTCATGTGTTATTGTAAGAGAACCTTAGGATCTTGAGGAACATTAGATTTATGATTGTTTAATTTTTGGAAGAGATCTTGACGAATGTGTTCTTGTAAGGGAACTTTAAGATCTAGGAAAAATTAGGAATCCTAGTTTTTGGAAGAGATCTTGATGAATGCGTTCTTGTAAGAGAACCAAAAGATCTCAGACAAATTATGAATCTTTCTAGATCTATATATTTTAGATAAGTACTTCTAAGTTTACCTTCCCAAGTTGACATTAAATTGAACTCTGATTGACATCATCAATTGGAACCAAACAGAAGGTTCGATGCAAACAGGGCAACACCAGGCTATAGCAACAGGTCTACGTAGAATTTCCACAAGGTGAGACAACTGACAAAAAAAATAAAGTTGTGTAGAAATGGAAAGTCTGACGGAAATAATTTCGACGGGTGTTTCAACAGCAAGCAATGGCCGCATGTGTGGTATGTCTTCGTCTGTGGCATGAAATTCTAGGGAGGGATGTGGTTGCAGATGTGCGACAAGTGCAACGTGAGAGTCCAATGAGGGACAAGGATGGTTGCGCTATGTACAGGCTCAATGAGGGACACCACGGAATGGATGGAGGCTATAAGAAGCCCAAGAATGGTGGTTACATTTGGAAAGAAGGTGTAATTTATTGTTTATTATTATTATTTTTTTGGTCGGCTGTAAGTACTTGGCAGTTTGGGCAGTGGATTCTAGCTTCTAGCTGCCTATTGACTCTAATCAGTTGATTTTTTTTATTATTTCAATTATATATATATATATATATATATATATATATATATATATATATATATATATATATTTAATATTTTTATTTAATAAATTTTTGTTTCTCACAATTATATATATGACTCTTTTTTTTTTTCTAAATAAATTTATGGCCAAATTCTTGATTGCAAATATGGAAAAACTCCAAATTTTTGTAGCGAGACACTTAAATGACAACAAAGTTGACAAATTTCAATGGTCAAAGATCTAAATTGGAGAGCATGGCTCTGTGTAGCGGTTAAGCAGCCAAAGGCTCGAACTTATCTGGTACCAAATGAAGCAAACAAAGTTGATTCTCAAGTTAAATACTCGAGATGACTTGGAATATCAGAATATCCATTAAGGATATGCATATTATTTTAAATATTATGAAGAATGAGTTGATTATTGAATGTTACAAATGAGGCCCACTTATATACCTAAGGAGGTGCCTCATCACAGAAAGTCACGTCCCATTATACATGCTTCTTAAACCTAATTACTAATTAACTAATTAATCATTATTTACATTATTTTATTCATTACATCATCGATAGGATCCACATATAAAAAAATACATTTGCACATAAATTTCCAAGGAAATTAACTTCTCATTAATGAATTTTAAAGCCAATTAGAGATGGGACTACCACGTTCCACCTTACCATAGATTGGTTGATCTAGATATCTCTTCAACCAATCACCCTTGTGCCATATTCCAAGCATGAATGTGAGACTCATAACCAACCAAAAAGAAACAAACATGCATGTATGTTAACAGATTTCTCCACATACAATGTGAGGAATTTTACTACCTCTTAGTCTCTCAAGGTTTACTGTAATCCACGATCTGATCTAGGGATCACTAGGCCCTACACCCAGTCCCACTCTCCAAGATTTATCGTGCATCCCATCCTGAGAATAATAGGCCCAAAAAAGATCAATCCACCTTTTGGCTTTACCATATATCCCTCCATTCACCGACATGGACTCCTACACCCATCGAGGCACACAATCTTGGCTTTAATGCAACCTACAGTTTGGTTTAGGTGTCACTAGGCTAGTGGATTTATCATGATCCATAGTTTGGTTTAGGGATCACTAGGCCATGTGTTTTTCATTTGGAGATCCACCTCACTCAGCCTCAAAACCATCTGGAAATCCAACTCAAACAAAGAATGAGAACCCATCTCATTAAGGTTATCTAGAAATACAAATGATAGGATGAAAAAATTACCAGACCTAGAGAAACCCATGCCATGACAGAAAAGATACACATGCAATACCATGCATTCCAAATCTAGCAAGGAAATCACACATGGAAATCATTACCTACAAATAATCCAATAGTAATTTCTTGATTCTACCATTCCTTTCTTGCTCCTTCCTTATTCTTGCCTTCTTTTCCTTTCTTCATCTAATGCCAAATTTCTCCAAGAAACTCTAAGTTTCCAAAAGCAAGAGAGAGAGAGAGATAATAACGATAGTGCTCCAAAAATGAACTGACGAAATGTACCAACTCATCCTCATAAGACTTTTTATTGATGAGGCCTTTATTTTCTCCATTTTCTATTAATTTTCCTTCATATTTCTCCTCACATGAAACATATGACCTTTCACCTCCCTTTCTCCTAATTTTCATTATTTTCATAAATAAATGTGCCAAAAATGCCATTTTTCCTTTCCAAAACTTTTTTCATTTCCTTTTCCAATTTCCTTGGCCATATTAAACCAAATGAAGACCCACTATGATATGTTTCCTGACATTCATCTTGGAATAAGTGTCCCATTAACCATGGTTATTATTTTTAAATTTTATTACATGGAATTTTCATTAGGGTTGTTAAACTTATGACTTTGATACTTTTAAGAAATAGAAATATTTGGTTGAGAAGGATATAGGAAAGAATTTGAAGTGTCTCATATTCGATAATAAAGGTGAATACTACAACGAGTCAGATAATTATTGTTCATAACATGGAATGTGTAGAGACGAGGCAATTTCAGGAACATCGCAAGAAAATGGTGTGTTAGAAAGGATGAAAATGAAAATCATGGAGTGCACAAGGTGCATGAGAATACTTGCAGGACTTCCCTTACAATTTTGGGTAGATGTTGTAGATATTGTTGTTTATCTAATAAATATAGGGCCTTCAAGTTCCTTTGATGGTGGTATTATAGAGGAGGCATGGACATGTAAGAAGCTAAACTAATCATTTGTAAAGACCTTTAGTTGTGAAGATTTTTTCCATATTAATAAGGAAAATAAAAAAAATCTTGAGGAAAAATCAAAGAAGTGTAGCTTCATTAGATATGGGGTTAATGGTTTATTTCATCGCTTATATGTGTAGGAGAACCATCAAATCATCAGGAGTAGAGATGTGGTATTCAATGGAATTCTTCTCTATAAAGATAAATTTTAGGGAAAGAAACAAGAAAAAGAAAATAAACAGTACATAGTGATTTATGTGATCACGGGAACAGAAAAATCAAAGATGCAAGAAAATGATAATGATCCACAAAAAAAATAGCAGCAAGAACAATACTAGCAATAGAAGCATCAGGAACATCAAACTCCTAGTACTATTAGAAGCTCTACCAGGTTAAGTATACCCCATGAATGGTATTATCCTTCATTATATTATGTATTGTTGACTGGTTCTAGTGAACAAGAAGGATATGAAGAACCAATGCATGTATAATGTAGGAAAAAGTGGGAGCAAGAAATGAAAGAAGCGATGGACTCCTTGGTACATAACTAGACTTGGGACTTAGTCAGGTTGCATGCAAGTAAAATAACATTCAAGAGTAAATGGGTTTACAAGTTGAATGAAGAATATGGAGTAAAACATAGGCATAAGGATGGAATTATGCTGAAGGGATTTTCACAAAAGAAAGGTATATAATTTGATAAAATATTTTCTCCTCTTGTTAAAATGACTTCAATCAGGACTATTTTAAGTCTAAGGGTAGATAAATATTTGAATATTGAACAATTATATGTAAAAAAAACCTTTATCCATGGAAATTTGAAGGAAGAGATTTATATATAGTAACCACAAGGGTATGAGGTCAAAGGGAAGGATAAATTAAACTGCAAGTTGAAGAAGATATTGTATAGTTTAAAATGAGCTCCAAGGAAATGGTATCTAAAATTTGGCATGTTTATGTTTGAACAAGGTTATACTAGATGTCACTTTGACCACTGTGTTTATCTTAGGAAAAAAATTATGGAATATATATTATATTACTATGATATGTAGATGACATGATTGTTGCAGGGTCTAACATGCATGAAATAAATGTTCTCAAAAGAAAATTGGTTAATTCATTTGTAATGAAGGATTTGGGTGCTACAAAACAAATCATTAGTATGAGAATAACTAGAGACATGAAAAATCAGAAATTAGCATTGTCTCAAAGTGATTATGTAGAAAACGTGTTGGAAATATTTAGTATGTAGAATGAAAGCCCAGTTAGTACACCTTTGGCTAGCCATTCAAACTAAGGAAGAAAATGTGTACGAAGACCTAGAAACAGATGGATTACATGTCTAAAGTTACATTCACATTAATAGTTGGAAGCTTAATATATGTAATGGTGTTCACAAATCCGGATACTACACATTAAATGGGAGTTGTGAGAAAATATATAAAATTTCTAGGAAAAGAGAATTAGATGTCACTTAAGTGGATTCTTGGGTATTTGAGAGGTGCCACTAATTAAGAATTATTTTTTTGAGGTTCAAACATTGTTTTAAATGGATATGTTCACGCAGATATGATATGAGATAGAGATAAAACGAGGAGAAACATGTGCTATTTATTAACTATAGGTGGAACAAGTGTTAGTTTGGTTTAAAAACTTCAAAATATTTTTTCACTTTCAACAATGAAAGATGAGTATCTTATTGCTACAATGATTAGTAAATAAATGATTTGGTTAGAAATTTTTATGGATGAATTGGGAAATAAGAAAGATATTGGTACATTATATAGTAATAGTCAGAGTTCCATTCATATTTCAAAGAACTCAACATTTCATTCCAAGACAAAACATATACAACTCAAGTACCATTTCTTACAGTCAGTTCTGGAAAATTGACAATTGAAGCTAGAAAAGATACAAATACACAGTAGCTAGAATCCTGGAGATATGTTGACAAAGGCATTCACTGTGGAGAAACTAAGTTTATGCTTATTTAAAATTTGCCTTCATGTATGATGGTCAAGATGAAAAATAACTAGGTCCAAGTAGAGTAATTTCCCTCCCAGTGAAGCAACAATGGAGTTGATATAATCAATCTCTAAGTTGGAGATTGTTGGGCATGGATCTTGATTATATTCCCGATTTTTTAGAGGTTTTTTTGTTCAAACATGGTTGGATCATATTCACTTATGGGGGGTTTTGGGATGGATGGAGGGGGTCTAGGGGGGGTTGGCAGTGAAAAATTAGATGAAACATTGCCTTGTATAATATTTTAATTTCGTAGTTAATCTGGGCTATCCATTAGGAAAAATATTTGATGGTAGAAGTGATGTCAATTTAGGGGTTTTATCCCTATAAGAAAATTTTCATTTAATATGAGGGAATTTTATTGCGTCTTTTTATTATTATGTGTGCAAGGAAAAGAGGAGACTGTGTGAGAGAAAATATAAAATTACAACAAATTCTATGTAGGTTATATCTCTTAATTTTTTTGGATAATATAAATTGATGGACTGGATGTTTCTCCATGGACATAGCCTAAATTAGGTGAACCTTATATATCTATCTCTCTCTTGTTTTAAACTTTTCATTTTTTTTTCCACAATATTTTATTCATTCCATTGATCTATTACTCAGTTTATAACAATATGGCACGCTTTCAGGAAATATTGTTGTTGTACTTTTTATGCCCCTTTTAGATAGCCTATATTTGAATGCATTTTTACTCATATTAGCTAACTCAAATGGGAGCATAATATATCTTCTTCGAAAGCTTATTTCAAAACCTTTCAAATGGTATATGGTACTCCCTATAACTCCTCATAGCTAAGGAGGAAATATTTTTTTAATATTAATTATCCATTCTGCTAATTACAAAAGTCATCTTAGTTAGTGGACAAGTCACTCCTCAAAATTGTGTATAAATTATTTTTGAATATTCGTTATTCATTATGCTACTGGTACAAGTCATCCTAGCCAATGGACACGTTGGCCTAGTTTAGGCCCTAGATGCACTATAAATAGGCATGATAAATAGTATTTCAAGTCACTTCCTTAATAAAATATTTCTTGTTCTAAGGAAACAAAGGAGAAATTTTGAGTTTCATACCTCATGAAGAAAAGGGAAAAGAAGTAAAGACAAGTTCTAGCTGAATTGGAAGAATTTTTGTGGGATATATTTTCTGCTCTACATGGGTTATAAAAGGGTGTTTGGCACACTTTTTGGGAAATATTTTGGTTTTTGTTTGGAGGAGACCAAACTATGTTGTGGAGGAGGCTAAAATATAGTCCAATATAGAGGTAAAGTTTTAACCATAATGGAGACCAAATTTCATCCTTGTTGGAGAGAAAATTTTTACCAATATTAGAACTCAAGTTTCAACCCAGATGGAGGTTTAGTTTCATCCTTATTGGAGGCCAAGTTTCAGCCCTATTGGAAGTTGAGTTTTAGCCTTTTTTGAAGGCTAATTCATAGAACTATTGGTGGTTGAGTTGTATTCATGATTACAGGTTGAGTTATACACCTTTTTAAGGCCAACTTGTATTCATCATTATATGCTAAGTAATAGAAATATTGGAAGTCAAGTCATGGTGGGAGGCCAAGTTATATACCAAGTTGTGTACAATTTTCCAGAAGGGAAAAATTTCTTTAAATATATTCCAACCCTATTTGTCTATTGAACAACTATAAGATGTTGCTTACTGAGGATTGGTGTCCTCACCTTCTTTATAGGTTGTGGCCTACAACTTTTGTAATTTCGTGTTTACAGAGGATTGACTTCCTCAAAAGTGATTGTAATATATTGAAGATTAATTGAAAAACATTCAAGTAGGGAAATTTTAAGGATGGAAATCTATCTTAAAGTTTCGAAACCTTGGCAAATATTACTAGTCCCTAACATGCAAATTATAAAATATTTAGTGATATTTTTATAAAAATATTCAATTTTATAATGTTTTTATATAGTCTCTATAAAATTTTGGAGAATTTTAAGGTTAAATAACTTTAGAATATAAAATTTTGGCGAATCATTTTTAGGAAAAATGGAAATTGGCGAATCTTTTTTTTGGAAAAGACAGAAAAATAGCCCACCTGCGAATATTAGCCCCTAAAATTTTCCCTACATTCAAGTGTTTATTCTTCTATCCTTTTTTTTCGCTTTAATATATGTGATATTTCTCAGTGTTTATGATTGACTATGTGATGAGATTTTTGACCAATAAACTGAAAATTTATTAATGTAAAAAAATATTGACACACCCCCCAAGTATTTTCAACCACTGATATTAGAGAAAGATTCCTGAATAACAATCTAGCAACTGAAAGAATATCTTATAGGGGCCATGGCTAGCTAGGAAGAATCCGTAAAAAATCATTTATTTGATGGAACAATTTTTTCCTTTTGTAAGATAATAATGAGAACCAATTTGATGTCTCTTAGTGTTGAATTTTGGGAGTTTGTTAGAAGAGGACATAGGGTCCCATAGTCTCCTCCAAATAATCAAAATAGTACAAAGAATTGTGTTTCCAATGAAAAAATTATGAAATAAATTATAAGTGGTGTTTCAAATTTAGAATATGTTAAATTTATGTAGTGTGAATCAACTAAAAATATGTGAGACGAGATTATAAGTTATATGAAGAAAATGACAAAGTAAGCAAGGAAACAATTTAGACTTTGTGGAGATGATTTCAAATCATGAAAATGTATGATAAATCTTAGAATGTTTTTCTGCTTATTTTATTTTATTAGATGGAATTTTAATTCTCTCAAAGGAAATGGATAAAGATATGGAAAAATAAGAATTGTTGAAACAAATTTTAGGTATCTTCCTCTACGTTTTGATGCCAAAGTCTCTACCATAGAAGAATTAAAGGATTTCAAGAATCCAATAATGGATGATCTTAACAAAATTCTTAATAAAATTGAAATGATGATGGGAAACTTGTCACATAAGGAATTTACATTTAAATAATCTAAGAAGTCAATAAATTTTAAGTTTTTGCAGTACTCAAATGATGAATACAACACAAAAATGGCTTAGCTAGTTGGAAAACTAAATAAAATATCCAAATTCAATGGTGAATTACCTCCCATTTGTTTTAATTGTTGTAACATAGGAAATTGTTTTGTTAGGAATCCTTTTAGGGAATATATCGATGACGAGGAAGAACCTCAAAAAAGGGTCTTCAAAGGAAAACCTTCAAAAAATAAGATTCTATCTTCCAAAGAGAACAATGACTTTTCTAGAGAACAAGATATGATTTTGGTGAATGTAGAAGATAAATACTTTTTTTAGCCACGAATGAATAATCCAACATAGAAAAATTGGAGAAGAAAATAGAAAAGTTATAATAAGGTGGTGTTGAATGCATAATGGATATTGAAGTAGAGATTATCAATGCATTAGAAAATATTGATTACCTTAGGAAGAAGAAAAAAAATACTATCCAACGCAGCCATCCTCATCAAGACTGAAAAAGAGGAAGAAAAAAGAGTGGAAGAAATGTTTTATATATTCAACTAAAAGAAAATGAAAAAAAGTATGAAAACCTTTAAATAGAAATGATGTCATTAAGGAAATATCTAAATAAGCTCATTGAAAAGAAGAAAAACTCTCAAACCCTAAATTATATTCTTTGTAGTCAAATATCATCATATGACAAGATTGATATTGATCATATGGGTGAAGCTTCATACAAATAAGATGCACACCCCAAGTGACTAGGCAAGGAAGTTGAATGAAATCCTAAAATATCTAATCTTAGTAAGAGCAAGGACATAAGTCAAGAGGAGTCTAGAAACACTACTACACCCAAAAGCTATGTCGATGCTTTGAAGAAATCTATTCAAAATTCAGGTAGTGATACAATGAGGGATAAGGAACAACAATCTTATCCAAAGAAAATAAAATCGAGAATATGTGTTCCATTAAGGAAATCATGCACAATTGGACATGAAAATATTTTTCTTGGTCATTATTTCTTATGCAAATTTTTTGATCATCAAGAAAGAGAGTTTAGAGATTATAATGATTATGATAAAATTTTTCACAAAACCTCTAAGAATAATTTTATATACAACAAAACTAGATATATTGATGGCTTCAATAGCATAAATCATATTTCATTTTATCCATTATCCATGTATAGTACATAGTCTTATAGGTACAACAATTTTGGACATATGGAACTAGATTGTCCTAGAAAATAAATGCAAGGGTCTTGCAAGAGAAAATATGAAGAACTACCAACAATGTTTTTTTGAATATTTATGTATTCTTGAAAAAATTCAAGTCATTGGTACATTGATAGTTGGTTCTCTAGACACATAACCATAATTCAAAATAAAGATATGATTCTAAAAGAAGAAAATGGAAGAAATGTGTGTTTTAGAGAGAATGAATATGTGTTAGGTCCCTATATTACTAGTGTAGTCCCTTATTATTGTTAGTGTAGCCCTATTATTGTTATTATTGTACCCCTGTAGTTCCCATATTGTTATTATTCTGCCCAATAAAATACCACTATTTTTATTGTTGTGCCCTTACATTATTATTGTTAGGTCGGCTAGGATTATATTGTGACCCCATGGACTCCTATATAAATAAATGAGGTTTTATCCATTGAATCATCCAAGAATTGTTCATTTATGTAATGTAAAGGATGTTTCCTACTCGAAGTGGCTGATTTCTAAGGTGTTGATCTCTCTTTTCTTCTATTTTGGGAGCTAGTTTCATAACATTTGGTATCAGAGCTTTGAATTCTAGGTTTTTGCTACTTCAAACAGGTCATCGTGGAATTTTGACTATAAATTGTTTTCTAATAAGATTCAAAAGATTAAAAAAACCCATTTGTGAAGTAATCTTGAGGAACGTCTTGTAAACATTTAAGATATTTGTTCACAATATTTTTGTAGATATGATCTATGGAATTTAGGGTTTTTGTAGGCTTCCAAATTTCATCTCAAAGTGGTGACCTTGGTAAAATCTTCATAACTCTCTCTCTGAGAATCATATTGGAATTTTTTAAAAAGTGGCTGAACGTACACAAAATCTAGATTTTTTTAATTAATTTCATAGCTGAATGAGGAAATGATGACACGTGGAACGTCGTACATGTTTTATCTATTGAACTAGTCCATAATTAGGTCATTGTGGGATACTGGAGATAAATTTTCATTAAAGAATCCAAATTAAGTCTAACCTACAGAATTGTAAAGAATACTGAGAGGGATACTACAAGACCAATGTTTAGATCTTTGAGATATGAAATTACAGAGTTACAACGTTTCAAGATCAAGCTCCTCAAAAGAAAGAAAATGTGTGTACTCTTTTTTAAAAATTGCATAAGTCTTGCTTGAAAAATTAGTTTAAAATGATTCCAAGGGCATATTGAAGCATAGATATCAGTATTTCATTATAAAATTTTCCCTAAAAATAATTCAAGACCCTTTAAGCCCTAAGAAGGAAATACTATGACTCGTGAAGAGGAAGATGTGTAACATGATATATCAAAATTACAAGACCAGGAGCAAAACATTCCGCTCTCGCAAAAAGTAACCAAATGTAATATTCCCAAATTTTCACATGATATTTGGAATATTAGAGTTCTCAATAAACTTAATTGATTAAGTAAATAAACAGGTGGATGGGCCCATAATCTTAAAATATGAATAAAATCCACTTTTGATGTGTGTATGTGGATATTCTAGATCTATTTCTAAATCATGGAGTAGTGGAGCAACTCCATTAATGATAAAGTAGTGGAGATCATGTATCATTTATGAGATAGATCATGAAGGATGAGATAGTCAAATAAGATCATGGATCTGAAATATAAAATCATGAAGATGTTTGAAGAGGTCAACTAAGATCATAGTGCATTCAAAATAATATCATAAAGCACTTATGATAAGTTAGTGGGGGAAGTGATGCATTTAATGTACACATGATGGAGAGGGTGATCACCCCATGTCAACATGATGGAGAACATGGAGAAAAAACATAGTCAACTATGGAGACTTATGTCCACATGTACAACGTAGCTATGGAGTGGGCCTAGGCTATGGAAGGATCATGATCTAAATAATGAAGGAGGAGGCACAATAGAAGGAGATTTTAATACTTGGATTATTCTTTGATTTGTTTACATCTGGATTTTTCAGGTGACATCTCCATGCACTCTTATGCTATTTAGCTAAGTTTGCAGTGCTATTTAGCAGAGGGTGTTCCCAAGCAGGAATCCCACCCTTACCCACAGGGGATTTGTGTGCGTAGTTTGGGAAGGTTTTTTATTGAGTTTTATTCCTTATTAGGCACTAGTGCCATATTGAGGATGTTTTTTCTAAAATTTAGCTACAAAACTGGTGGAGGATTCATCCTACCACTTTTTTATTTAGATTCAGTCTTCGAGGAGAAACATATCTATATCCAAAATTTAGGGCATTGGGTTTTACCTCCATGCAGTAGCAGTCCCTTCAAGGATTGCACAGTCCAGTCCTATAGATCTATTAGAGGAAGCAATTTTCTAGTATTTCAGCTGGAAATCTTGTGAGGATCATCTCCTCACATTGGATATATTTTTTCCATCACTCATGAGCTGATTTGACATATCTAGCAACAAGTTATTGAGCCTCCCTTTCTTATAGTGTAGTTTCCTGAAGTTGTTGTTCATTCAACAACTATTTTTAGTGGATGAGATTGGACAAGCTAGATCTTGAGATTTTAGCAGAAGGATCTAGTGAAGGGATCAACCCTTCTTGCATAGAGATGATTATACATCATTACAACCATGACATCATCAGTTCATGCAACATATCTGTATAAACAACTGTATATAGGTGAAGCCCTAAGAGGGTGATTTTCTTAGTTTGACAGATCTGATAAATCCTTTTTGGGTTATCTTGGGTATCCATCATAGAGCCCAGATCTACATTTTTAGCATCATTAGAGCTCCAATACTACCTAGATCTGAATTTCTATCTTTCTAGAAGTTGCAGTCCCAATAGTTGCAGTAGGGAAAAAGTAGTTTACCTTCCAGAAATTCAGCAGTTATGCAATCCCTCTTGTGGGATCATTGCAAGGTCATTCTAGGACATCCCTTTGGCTTGAGTGCCTCATATTTTAACCATTGTTGTACTTTCCTTTTCACCTTCGATATAATAAAATGGCTCAGCTTCTCTATATTCTGATGTTGTCTTTAGACTTATTGTTTACTTTGTTGTAGTTCTCATATTTTTTTTGAGTACAACTGCATTCTCCCTTTTGGGATATTATAGTGGTATCAGAGCATGATCTTTGGCTCCACTTGTGGACACTTCATATTTTTCATGAAAGGAAGAAGCAGATAGATGGGATCTATCATGAAGGAGGATTGTATTTTTTCCACTCTTCTCTTTAGATCCTTGCAAGATCTCTCCAAAGAGGTAAAAAAAATGAAGAGAGAAAGGAAAAAGGAGGATCCAAGAAGAATATTTGATGAGGAAGGTCCAATCACTTCCTATCAGCAACAAAGAAAACTGGAGAATCATAGATCTCCTCATAGATCTACGATGACAACTTTATTTTAAGAAGGTGAATGGTATATAAATGCAGAAAAAAGAGAACCTGAGACTCATGAGACTCTTAGTTTATATCTTGAAGAGTACAAAGCATATTCTAGATCATTCAAGGAGAATATAACTCTCCAACAATTCTTCAAAATCAAAGAAGAAATAGGATCCTATAGCATCAAGAGAAGAAAGAGGAAAAATAGATTCTATTTGCCTACATATTATGGATCTTCCTCAAGCATTGTTAAGGCTTGGATGAAAGAGTTAGATACATTTTTCAGGCTACATATTGTGGCTGAAAAAGAGGTTGTCTAGATTATAGCACTTCATCTTGTAGGTGAATCCAATGATTCATGGTTTGGTCACATGGAGCATGCAAATGTGACTAAATATTCATTTTTCTTTCACAATTTGAGAAAGAAGTTTGATGTGAGAGAACCATAGATGTGTCCCAAATAGATATTTCCTAAGGAAACAAGGGAGGATGTCAATCTTGTCACTCTGGGCATAAAGTCACTACATTCACCACCAGCTGCAAAAGTACTTATATCTTGAGGAGAGACACTTGAATCCTTGAAAGATAGTCTTAAGCTCTTAACACATAGGGTCCCATGCATGATTTCGTAGATGCATGAGAAATAGGAGGTAGATTCTAGCATTGGTACACTTGGAGAAGAGAAACCATCACTCTCACTAGTAGTTGGAGACACCATTGTCTCGGTTGGAGGAACTCTTGTGGTCTTGCAACAGGTTCCCACATATCAGTTGATCCAGTGTATGCATCCACTTCCATCTCATATTGTTTCATTTCCTTTTATCGAAGCTTATGAGGACATGCCATCATGGCCAATGCATAACCAATGGTTAGAACAACATGTTGATTTGAAGCAGCAACATATCATAGTGCAGAGGACCCCTTATCTAATCACGGAGTAGATGAAGAGATATCCCACTTTTTCATTGATGAACTAAATTCAACCCTTTGAGTTTAAGTGTAGAGTTTCAGAAGATGGGATGAACATGATCCCATGTACAATGGCTGGCTATGAGTTCAACAATTTACCTTTCCATGAGACAACATATGTATCACCATGTAGATCTACAACATTGTCAGTTAGTAGAAGTGATGATGAGAGGGCCCCATTATTCTTGGAGCATTCTAAAGGTGGATTTACTAATGAAGCAATGGAGGTTAAGATGATAGATGGTAGACATATTGAGATGAGGAAAATTTTCTCCTTTCTAGATGACACTTTCTCAATTAGCAGGATGGTATTCTACAAAGGGAGGATACCATGTTTATGCAGGACATCATTCATCATCCACATTGGGATGAATGGGTGGGGATGATAAGCAAGGGGTTGCATGACCACTTGCAGATATATGGCATAGCCCAGAAAGAACCTTGATTATGTTGGTTTCTCTTGGGTGAGTTTGGTTATTACCCAAAGGCTCATATTTCTTTGATCCATGCCTTAAATAACACTCATGTAATGAAGAATTAGGCATGGCTACACTAGCTATTCTTGGGTGAGTATGGTTACCACCCAATAGATCATATTTATTTGAATCATCCTTGTGTATCAATGACAGAATGAAGCATAAGAAGGCATGTTGATTTTGGTTGAGAGATTTTGGCCATCACATGACATCTCCCATGTTTATTTGTTTTGTATTGTTTTTAATATGGCATTTTTTTGTATTGGGTTGATATGACATTCCATATGCCATGCACTATGTTGTTATTACTCCATGATTCACATGATGATGTGAATATGCAGAAAGAGATCTTGTTTCTTTCGCTTTTGTTGGGGGACTTTGGTCCTACACACTCCCTTTCTTTGCATGATATTGTTGGGGGATGGCAGCAAGAGACATTCCTCCAATGGCTCTTACTTGGAGAGTATGGACACCGTACTTGGTATTTTGATGGTGTGGTATGGCACGAGGGAGCATTTTTGCATTGGTTACTATTGGGAGAATATGGTTTGATACCTTTTTCTACCCATATGTCTCTATCTCTTCTTTTGAATAGTGTTGGGATGATGCTTGGATCCAACAAGGCCAACATGGCTACGGATGGAGGCATGAAAAGCTTATTTTTACTTCATGTAGCATGAGATGGAGGATTAATTTGTGAGTTAGAGTTTTACTTTTTTGGGAGGAGCCATCTATTTTTATATATCTCATATATTATGGAGGATGTTGGACAACTTATGGTTGTCACTTGGAGCTTCACGATTGATGAGGGACATCTAGTTACACAGTTAGAGATCACTCTAGACATTCTGGAGAGGCAAATTTGGTGTTCGGCATACGTAACTCATTGAAACAAATGGGGAGACCTTCCTTGAGTGGATGCCATTTGGAGGGGGACAGATTGCTCTAGCATATACTTTTGCAGTTGCTTGAGGACAAGCAACATTTTTCCCGGGAGGACTGTAATATTCCAAAATTTTCACATGATATTTGGAATATTAGAGTTCTTAATAAACTTAATTAATTAAGTAAATAAAAGGTTGGAGGGACCCCTAATCCTCAAATATGAATAAAATTGACTTTTGATGTCTGTATGTGGATATTCTAGATCTAGATCTAAATCATGGTGTATTGGAGTAGCTCCATTAATGATAAAGTAGTGGAGATCATGTCTCATTTATGAGATAGATCATGGAGGATGAAACAGTCAAATAAGATCATGGATCTTAAATATACAATCATGAGGATATTTGAAGAGGTCAACTGAGATCATAGTTCATTCAAAATAAGATCGTAAAGAACTTATGATAAGTTAGTGGAGGAAGTGATGCATTTAATGCACATATGATGGAGAGTGTGATCACCCCATGTGAACATGGAGAAAAAACACAGTCAACAATGGAGACTTATGTCCACATGTACAGTGCATTTATGGAGTGGGCCTAGGCTATGGAAGGCTTATGACCTATATTAGGAAGGAGAAGGCATAATAGAAGGACAGTTGGATACTTGTACTATTCTTTGATCTGTTTAGATTTGGATTTATTAGGTGACATCTCCATGCACTTTTATGTTGTTTAGCTAAGTTTTCAGTGTTTTTTAGCACAGGTTGTTCCCGAGCAGGAATCCCACCCTTACCCACAGGGGACTTGTGTGCCTACTCTGAGAAGGTTTTCTATTGATATTTATTCCTTATCATGCATTGGTGCCATCTTTAAAAGGTTGTTTCTAGCATTCAACTAGGAAACTGATGGAGGATTCATCCTACAGCTTTGTTCTTCAGATTCGATCTTCCAGGAGCAGTAGATCTATATCCGGCATTCAAGCCATTGGGTTTTACCTCCATGCAGTAACAATTCCTTCAAGGATTGCATAGTCCAGTCTTGTAGATCTATTGGAGGAAGGAAGTTTCCAATATTTCAGCTGGAAATCCTATGAGGGATCATCTCCTCACATTGGATCTATTGCTTCCATCACTTAGGAGATGATTTGACATATCTAGCAGTAGGCTATTGAGCCTCCCTCTCTTACGGCACAGGTTTCTGAAGTTTTTGTTCATCTAACAACTATTTTTAGTGGAGGAGATTGGAGGAGATAGATCTTGAGCTTTTAGCCCAAGGTTCTAGTGAAGGGATCAACCCTTCTTGCATAGAGATGATTATACATCATTGAAGCCATCACATCATCTTTTCATGCATCAGATCTACATACCCAACAGTATATAGGTGAAGCCCTAAGAGGATGATTTTCTTATATTGACATATCTGAGAAATCCTTTCTAAGTTATCTTGGGTATCCATCATAGAGCTCGGATCTACATTTTCAACATCATCAGAACCCCCATATTGTCTATATCTGACTTTCTATCTTTCTTCCAGTTGCAATCCTAACAGTTGTAGCAGGGACAACGCAGTTTACCTTCCAGCAGTTCAACAGTTACACAGTCCATCTTGTGGGATCATTGTAGGGTCATTCTAGGCCATCCCTTTGGCTTGAGTGTCTCATATTTTGAGGACTGTTGTACTTGATTTTTCACCTCCCATATAATAAAATGGCCCAGCTTCTCTTTATATTCTGATGTTGTCTTTAGATTTATTTTTTACTTTGCTATAATTCTCATATTTTGTTCGAGTATTGTTGCATTCTCCCTTTTGGGATATTACACAAAGAACGAAATGGAAGCTAAAATGGATGGTTTGAAGAAAGTCATGTAAGCTAACGTGAATGGCATGGAAGCTAAAATGGAAGGTTTGAAGAAAGACATGGAAGCTAAAATGAATGGCATGGAAGAAAATATGAATGGTGTGGAAGCTAAGATGGATGGTTTAAATAATGACATGGATGGTATGGAAGCTAAGATCGATGATATAGATGAAAAAATAAAAGTAGACATGGAAGGTTTGAATGAAGGTTTGAGAAAGTTACTACAAGAAATGATTCCATGGTGAAAAGGTTGTAGAGGAAACTCATGATGATAAAAAAATAAACGTTAATCATGATTTCATAAACTCCAACATTGGATTAAAGACCCACATATTCCAAAGATTGATATGAGGAAGTTTGATGGTAAGGATATCATAACATGGATACTACATATGGAGCAATATTTTGATCTCCATAACGTGGAAAACACACAAAAAGTTCGTATTTCAACTTTATATTTAGAAAAAAATACATTTGTATGATATCGATGGATTTTCTCTTGTAAAAAAATTGTAACTTGGTCAATTTTTACAGAGGAAATTATAGCACATTATTATGATACAAAGAGCAACACCTGCTTTAGCCAATTGATAAATCTAAAAAAAATGGTTCAATGGTAGAGCACATTGAGGACTTCCAAAAATTGAATATAAGGGTAACTAATATTCCAAAGGAACATAGGATTGATGTCTTCATAGGGACTTTAAAAGATAGAATCCAACACAAGGTTCGCCTTTGGGAACCTAATTCATTCGAGAAGGCATTCAAGTTGGAAAGAAAAATTGAAATAAAAATTATGGAGACAAGGAGGCATACTAATCACAACTATAAAGATGGAAGTGTTGCTACTCCTAGACTTCTACAACCTACAAGGTTGACACCAAAAAATTGGAAGAAAAAAGAGAAAAAGGGATTTGTTACAGTTGTGATAGAAAATACACTAAACACCATACGTGTTTTGAGAAGAAACTATTTTACATAGATTGTGAAGAGGAAGAAGAAAATGAACAAGAAACTTCAAAAGAAGAGGATATACACCTGGAACCAATCATAGATATAGAAGAAATAATTTTGACCATATCCTGTAATGCATTGGTAGGAATTACCACTCCTCAAACTCTCAAAATAGAAGCATATATCAAGAAGAAAAATGTAATAGTGTTGATTGATTTGGGTAGTACCCATAATTTCATTCATTGTAATGTAGCCAAGGGATTGATTTTTTTCCTATACCCACCACCGCAGTGTCAAGTGATGCCTGCAAATGGAGGAACTATAAATTGCTCTGGAAATTAAGATAGTATAAAGCTTACCATGGGGGAATATGTATTGAATATTGCAATTCTCTCCATTCCAATGGGTGGTGTTGATGTTGTACTAAGAGTACATAGTTTCCAATTTTTGTGGATAGTAGCTTTTAATTTTCAAGAACGTTTCTTGAAATATTTTTTGAAGGAAATAAAGTTGAATTATGGGGTATTGTAGGAAAGATGGGAAAGATAATAAGCTCTAATGTCATGAAAAAGCTTCCGAAGAAAGAAAAACGAGACGTAATTGCACAGTTATGCTCACTTTAAGTTCCAATATCAAAATTGTATATTTCCCGAGATCTCCAAAAAGTCTTGGACAATCATTCCATGGCATTAGAAACTCCCAAAGGAATCCCACTTATTCGTGATCATGATTATGCTATTCATCTAATTCCATAAATTATTCCTCCAAACATCAAGCCTTATAGATATCCTTATGTCCAAAATAGTGAAATTGAATGTATGATTGCAAAAATTCTAGAGCTTGGTATAATTCAACTGCTAGAGCTAGGTCCCCTAGGGCACACTTTTTGATGTGTTTTTGTATAGGTTTTTCATATGAAAACTACGCGAATGAGTCAAAGGTCTTTGGGGCAGATCAAGGTCCCTATTTTAAGGTAAATGGGTTTAAGGGTAAACTCTGGGCCCCAAACCATGGTTTGACACCATAGTTTTTGTGTGCTAGACTTAATATAAATAGATAGATTGAGTCTAAGGAAGTAGTTACGTTCAAGTAAGACTAATGTTATGATCTGACTGTTTATGAGTCTGTAATATTTCGTAAGGGTTTTTTTGGGTTGGTTATATGCATGGATACTTAGTCCTAGATGTGTGCAGACTCCACTGTCTGTGTGCGTGGAAGGGTTATGTGTAAGGGTGAAGCATGATGTATTGAAAGAATCTGAATTAACACAAGGATTGTTGTGTTGAAAACTCTATGTATCGATCTAAGTTTTCTGAGATCGCATTACTTCTGTGTTTCCTATTTATATGCTCAAAAATATATTTTTTATGGTTTTTAATGCATATTGATGATTGCTGAATATTTATTAAGTAATTACAGAGTGTTTGGATCTCGATGTGGTTCCGTTATACTATATCTGAACTAAAGCGATCTGTGATTTTGCAAATAATCTATTAATTATTTCGCACACATAGTTATGATTAATATAAGTCTACAATTGATCTTCTTAGGCCCACTGCATTATTTCCTCCTCAAGGTGCAGAAACCTTGTTCCAGCACCCCTCCATTCTTCTTCGATGAGACTTTGATCTATGCAAGAAAGTTATTACCGAAAGGGCCAATAGTTGGAGGGTTTGTTCGTTGGGCGATAAAATTTTAACATGGCTTAGGACCCCTCAAGTCAACAAATGGTTCTATTTTTGTAACTGAGATCATTATTTTAAGGGGATTTGATGTTGTGGCACCCTTTTCAGAACAAAATGCAATATTGGTTCAATATAAAGATCATTGAATTCACACTTCAGGAAAATCATAGTACTAAGATATTTGATGAAAAGTGGGTACAAAAATATATCTATACAAAATTTCATGAGATATTATTTTTCTCCTTTTCATCTAAGTTGCAAGATTGGTTGTCGTGATTGTCTAAATTCAACAGTTGTTTGAAGGATGATGTTGTCACTAAGTGGACTCCTCAATTGATCCAGCAATTAGAAAATCTAGATAATGATATCACCCATGCAGTAGATCACTGGATCGATTGCTTGTTGGGAGGATTTGTGACTGAATTTTCCATTTACCAAATTGTGTCATATTATGAAGCAGAGGGAAGATTTTTCAAAGGTCCTAGAGGTAAGTTCCCACGCTCTTTAAAATTGTTACTGAAAATACAATTATGTGAATAGAAATCTCTACGTTAAGATGTTGCTTGAATGTCAAGAAGAGGCTTGACTATGCGTAGTGGAAGCTTTTACTACGAAGATCCATAAAAGTTTATTTATAGCCCGTTGAAGCCTATATCTAAGAGAGGGTGAACCAAAAATTAGAAGCTCTAGTGACTCTGAAGAAGAAGGTTCCTCAAACCAGAAATCCTTGATAATTTTCCCAGATCCATCAACTCCACTTCTACACTCATATCACAAAGCACCCACTCCATTGCACAGTTTGTATCCCCCACCACCTCCACTGCCCCAAGAAGTAGATATGGTCACATCAATTAAGTTACCTAATTTCATAGGCAATGGAAATTAAGATATTGAGCACTTTTGGTTTGTGACTAAAGTTGTATGGCAAGCTCAGCAAGTTACCAATAATGATATTAAGAAAGCGCAGCTAGCCACTACCTTCCAAGATCACGCTTTGTATTGGTACATTAGGTATGTTCAAGAAAACCCTAATGCCACCTTGAATCAAATAAATACTCCTTAAAAGAGTAATTCAAGAAGCCTAAGTCATACATGCAGTTGGTCAGAGAAATGAAAGAGATTCACTAAGAGTTAATTTGGTCAGAGTGGGAAGAATATTAGATGCTAAAGAACACTATCAGATATGGTGGATTTGTCATCAATGATACTCAAGATAAGGAGTGGTTTATTGCTATGTTTCTACCACATCTGCGCCAACCCGTAGGTCAGCAAAAGATTGCTATGGAAGCTGGGGTTGTGGAAGTTGTAATGAAAATAGAAGTTACCTGAACACCTGTTTCACTTGGAACTCAATATATTCAGAATCAGTTGGAAGTTGTGCATTTAGATATTCAAATTATATGCGAAAACAATGATAAAGAAGTATGTGCAGAAGTATGGTGCATAAAATGTAAATTTGATGGGAATCATAAGGATAGATGTCTTGTCTTCAATAGTTATATAAATGTTGGTGGAACTAGTCCACTGAAGCCATTAGTATGGTGTACAATCTGTCAAGTTGCAGGATTTCATGAAACATATCTATGTCCAAGAGTTGGGAAGTATCAACCTGAGTTGAAGCAATTTTTCTGTAGCTTTTGTTCATCGTTGGGACATGATGAATAACATTATCAAACTTATGATATGATGTTTGATAAAGTTGAAATCTATAGGATGCAGGTCGAATCTACCTCACCAGCATCCCCCTCTAGGGGTCGAGGATTTCAAGGCAGAGAAAGAGGACGAGGAGGTGGATCATCTAGTCAAGGAAGAGGATGGGTTATTTTCTATAACTCTAGAGATGTTGGTCACTATGCATGCAATTTTTCAAATTCTATGTGACAATCGTGCAGGTATTGTAGAAAATTTTATCATGTGATATAATATTTTCCTGTCTTGATTTCTAAAATGAAGGAGAAAAATATGCAAAATCCAACACAGAATCTTCAAGTGGTTAGAGAAGAAGCTCATGAAGAAGATCCTAGAATGAATGTGGTCACTAGTAGTGGTGTATCCATTAATGAAGATAAAGGAAATCAACTATCTACTCACGTACGGATTTTTAAGGCCCATTAATGACAAGATGTATTTTATTTACAATGCACAAAAGAAACCTTTTTTGAAGCATAGAAAGAATTTGCAGAAGGAGGCACTTCAGCATCATGTAGACCAATGATGGAGGTTGAAGGAGATGAAGAGATAAAACCATTCTTACAGGCTTGCATTAAGTTGCTACACAACCAAAAGGCAGTAGAGAATATTTAGTCTCTAATAGATAAATGCACAAAGAAGGAACAAATGATGGTAGAACAGAAATATGTCAACAAAATTTATAAGAAAAATAAGAGAACGACTCGAGCGATGTGTCTAACCACGAAAATAGGTGCTTATGAAATGGATCAAATTAATTTAGATCTGGGGTTTGATGCAAATGTTCTACTTAAGAAAACCTGGCAGCATATGGGAGAACCCAAGTTGGAATGGTCTACCATTCAATTTAGCATGGACAATCAATAGAAAATCATTCTATTAGGAAGGCTATCGCAGGTTATAGTTAGTATTGAGGGTGTTAAGATGACGGAATACTTTTAATTTATACAAATTTTAGATGATACTGATCCTTATCCTGAGCTATTAGGATTGTACTAGGCCATTGACATGGATGGTATCATAGATCTGAAGAAACAAATAATGGAGTTCGAAAACAATGAAAGTAGAGTCAGCATGCCTCTTGAACCTGCCAAATGAAAGAGATATACTGAGACTACGCGTGTTGATGATGATGTTGATCAAATATATAAGTTGACTATATGAGAATAAGATTGGATCAATCCTACGGTAGATGGAAATTTTAACTAGGATAAATACAGTTTATGTTTCTTAGACTCTGACGAAGAATTAGAAAACTGGTAGAATCAACTGCATGAAGTATCTTTGATGTGTTGTAATCGCGTGACTAGAGCTTTTTGATGCATAACATATGAGGTACGTGAATTACCATATTATGATGGTTTAACTGATATAAACATGTTTTTATGAAAATTTGAAAGAATTTTTCCAAAAGGACAGAGGCTCCATGCTTTGGATGTCAGATTTTGTGCTACTCCAACAAGATGGTGGGAGAATCATAAGAAAACATTAGCAACTAGGATGAATTTTTGTGCATGATGAGGTTGCATTTTGAATATCCAGCCATCATAATGGAAGAAGTCTACTATTGAAAGGATGATGTGCACAGACACATGGCTAGATGGAGTCAGGTATGGGGTGTAAAACCAAGACCTAAATAGGTCCATATGATCATTCACACATTAGTAAAGGTACCTATTAATTGGGATTTGGAGACATAGCTGCACCGAGGTACTAGTGAATGGTCTACGTTGAAGGAGAGTTTCATTCTAACATTTCGTTTTGAAAGTGGGCTTGAGAAGGTTGGAAAAGTGTTGCATAATATTTAGGACATCATATTTGGTACAAAAAAGCATACAACTGAGTGCGCTCCACAAGCGTGGGATGCATAGTTGAAATATATTGTAAATTGCAAGAATGTGATGGTCGAATAAAGTGAAGAGAATCCAGGAAATATCCCAATCCTAAAATCAGAGCGACAACATGTGGTATTTAGGACCTAGCTCACTTCATTATATGTGACAAAACCTCTCAAGATCTGACAGGTGAATATTGGATTTGAAGAGTAGCCAAAGATAGTAAATATTTGAGATTAATGCAATGACGATACAGTAGAATTTTTTTTTGATTTGATGACAGAATATCAGGATTTGTTCCCTACCAAATTCGCAGAGTTGAAAGGAATAATTGGGGAACTTGGAGTTATGAAGATTACTCTGAAACCTTATGCAGGTCCGGTAAGGTAGTTCCCATACAAGATGCATCCAAGATACAAGAATAAGGTGAAGGAAGAGTTGGATAATATGGTTTCTGCAGGAATCATAGAGCTTATCAAATAATATAATTGGATAAGCTCCATGTTAGTACAAGACAAGAAAACTAAGGGAGAAATCAAGATCTGTGTAGATTTGCGAAAATTTAATGATGCTTGTGTGCATGATCCATTTCCAACTCCATTATCTAATGAAATTTTGGATAATGTTGGAGGTAAAAAATATTATTTATTTAAACATGGATTTTTTGGATATCATCAGATCAGGATTGCGCTAGAAGATCGCAGTAAAAATACCTTTGCAACTGACTGGGGATCTTTCCAATATACAGTCATGCCCATTGGATTGAAGAATGCATCTGATATCTTCTTGCACTTAGTAGTAGCTACCCTCAAAAAAATTATCCATAAGTTCTTGGAAGTATATTTTGATTATTGGACTATGTTTTGGCTATTGAAGAAGCAAGTTTTCCAATCACCGCTTAATGCTAGATACATGTAGGAAATACCAGATCTCATTAAACTTGAAGAAGTGCATATTTTATGTTCCATTTGGGATATTTTTGGGATGCATTATCTGTCAGTAAGGTTTCATGGTAGATCCTACAAATATTGCAGCAATTGTTAATCTCACGATACCTGAGAATATCAAAAAATTGTGCTCAATATTAGGGCACACTGGTTATTATAAAAAATTCATTCAGGGTTATGCGCTGATAAATGTGCCCATGGAGAAGCTTCTCAAGAAGGATGCAACATTTTTTTGAGATGAGTAATGTCATAAGAGCTTTTAATTATTGAAGGAGAAGATGATCATCACGCCCATCCGAGTCTTCCCGACTTGGTCGAAGGTATTTCATGTAAATGTCAATTCCTCCTGCATTGCAGTCGAAGCTATTTTAGCACGGCCAGGAGATGGAGAGATTGATCACCCTATTTCCTATTCAAGCCAAAAACTCTCAAGTGCAAAACAGACTTACTCAACCACAAAATGATAAGGACTAGCAATGTTGTATGCACTATAGAAATTGTGCCACTATCTGTTAAGATGTAATTTCAAGATGTTTACTCATCATTTTACTTTGAAGTACCTAGTCAATAAGCCTCTGTTGGGGGGGAATATTTGTAGGTGGTTGTTATTATTCCAGGAACATGAATTTGAGATTATTGTAAAACATGGAAGAACGAATGTTGGGCCAAACCATCTATCACACATTGAGACTGGTGAAGAACCTATCAATTTGGAGGATAGTTTGCGAGATGTGCAGTTATTTGTGATAAAAGTGGTTGATGAGAATTTCCCTAATATTATTTTGTTTCTGACTACTGTACATGCACCTAGAGAATATATCATTCAGCAGAATAAATATCTCATGGAATGCATAACAAACTTCGCCATTATTGTTCAGAAATTGTACAAATTAGGTGCGGATGAAGTTCTGTGAAGATATGTTCTGGAATATGAATGGAGGGAAATCCTAGATGAAGCTCATGGAGGGGTTGTCGAAGGTCATTATGCAGGTAAGGAAACCACGCAAAAGAGTTTGTGAGATGGGTTATGGTGGCCTACCCTGCACAATGATGCCTATGTGCATTGTCGTGCATGTGTTGTATGCCAAAGGACTAGAAAGCAATTGCGCAGAAATGACATGTCCTTTCATCCACAAACGGAGCTACAATAATTTGACAAATGGGCTATTGATTGTGTGGGACCTATCAATCCTCTAGGAAAGAGAGTGGTGTGCATTACATTATCACTGTGATGGATTATGTAACGAGATGGGCTGAAGGTAACCCTGTGAAAGATTATACTGCATATACAATCGTGTAGTTCATCTTTGAGAACATTGTCACTTTCTTTAGATGTGCTAAAGTTATAATCAATGATTAGGGTATCAATTTTTTGAATGAAACAATAGAAGCATTAATAGAAGAGTTCAAGATTCACATGAGAAGAGCTCTCCCTATCATCCCTAGGCGAATGGCATGGTCAAATCATTTAATAAGATATTGGAGACTACGCTGAGCAAGGTATGCAATGCTAACCGAAATGATTGGGTTGAGTGCATGGCAGTGATTCTATGAGCATATAGGACCACATGAAATTTTTTTACTAGCTGGACATGTTTCAGGATGGTATATGCACAAGAAGCTATGCTGCCAATGGAATTCATTGTCCCTAGTCTGTGCATTGCAGCATTCAGAAACATGGCCAAAGGAGATGTTGTGGAAGAGAAATTGTCGCAATTGGTTGTTGTAGATGAAGATTTATTTACTGCTAGCTATCACCAGCAAGTTAAAAAGGTGTGGGATAAATCATGGCATGATAATCATATCAGGAAAAAAGTGTTTAAGGAAGATGACATAGTCTTGTTGTATGAAAACAAGTTTGTGCGACATTCCGCAAAGTTGAAAATTCATTTTCTAGGGCCGTATGTTGTTAAGGAAATAACTAATAGAGGATTAGTGTACCTATCCACATTAAGTGGAGAATAAATTCCTAGGTATGTCAATGGGAGCTGTCTAAAGCCATATAGTGATGACCATGCACCTACCAAATGACTATATGGTTGGGTTATCATACCGACATAGATGGGATGGGAGATGCACATAAAGGTATGACACGTGCGCAGTAGTTGTGCGAGGAGGTTGAATTGGACGCAAAGGTGTCAAAAACAAGCTGTTGGAAGAGTAAATCTAGAAAATATAGCTTTATTTTCGTTTATGGGAGCATCTAGGTTGCATTTAATGAAGATATTTTACCATATTTGGGACCGTTTTTTCATTTATGGAGAAACATAATGCAGAAGGAACCTTTAAAGATTCACCACAATTATAAATATGACCTAGGGGGTCGCAATAGTTCCCTTTGATTTCTGAGTGAATTATTAGTTGTAAGCTCTCTTATTTCCATTGCATACTCTGTGCCTATGTCTAGCTTGGATCCGGGATTTGAGGAAACATTGAGCAACATACAATTGGGATACATAATTCCTTGCAATATGACATCCACACAACCTAGAGATGGCCCTTGTTGGGTATGTGTTATATTCTTTCCACGACTAGCCCGACGCGCTGTACGTTGCGCCGAGCGCAGCAAGGGGGTCACAGGGGGGGTGGTAGCCCCCCCTGTCAGGGTCCGGGGCAGCGCCCAGGCGAAAAATTTTTTGGTATGCGGTCCCACTCATATGCGGACCCACCCATGTTTTGTGCATGAGTTTGCACATGGTTTTGGGGTACGATGGTTTTCAACCCTTGGTATTTTGTAGATCCGGTCAAGGGAACTACGATTATGTTCTAATCCAGGGTTAGTGGATTGGGGTTTATGTATGCTTCAGCATGTATATATATGTATTGTAACACTAAAAGGAATATAATGAAAAATCAAGCTGGTCGTCCCAATTTGGGATCCAGGGGAAAATCTCTGTGTTTATCTGTTTTATGTTTTATGCTCTCACTATTGTTTAATTTCTATTATAAGATTCGTGTGTAGATAATTTATATTCAAGGTTAAAACCTACATTTGGTTTCAGAGCTGTTTCGGCTTCAAGGGGATGCCTTTGTTGTTGAGGGTTTTTTTTTTTGCTCGGGCCTGTGGTAGACCCTGTTCAGTGGGAGATCTGCGGGATCGATTCTTGCGGTAAAAGAAGATGGCAAGCGGTGGAAAGATAGAGATAGAGAAATTTAATGGTCAGAGTTTTGAGTTGTGGAAGCTCAAGATGGAGGATCTGCTGGTGGATAAAGATCAGTGGATGTGATGAATCAGGATATAAAAAATAACGACAATGTGGGATGAAAGCTGGAAAACTAGAATTGGAAGGCTAGAGAGCACCAATACGGTTGCTGTGTGTCTCGATTCGATATTATTGAAAGTGTCACGAGGGAAGCTAAATGAATGCTTGTGGGACAAGCTAGGGACTTTGTACCAATCTAAGTCTCTGAAAAATAGGTATTCCTGGGAAAATATTCCACCACCTTTGAGGATGAAGGATGGAGACTCGGTGACAGAGCATCTGAACACCTTCAATACTGTGGTAAGTCAGCTGTCATCTGTTGATATTAAAATCTCAGATGAAGATAAGTGCATCAGCTTGTTGTGTTCTCTACCAGATTCATGGGACAGTCTGGTTATTGCAATAGGTAGCAATACAACTACCTTGAATTTTGATGACATTGTCTCAGCCTTGCTGTCAGAGGAAATGAGACGGAGATATATGGAGGGTCAGAATGGAGATGCCTTATCTGTACGAGGAAGGTCCCAGAGCAAAAACAATAATAAAGTTTCGAGTGGGAGATCTAAATCTACAGGGTGATCTAAATCTCTTGGAAAGTTTGTAAAGGTGTGTTGGAAATGCGGAAAGGAAGGGCACTACAAAAAGGAATGCAGATCTAAAGCTCCTAAGAAAGGAAAGGGATCTGATGAAGCTCCTTCTGCAGAGGTAAAAACCACCTTGGATGAAGGTGGGGATGTGTATTTGGCTTCTTCTTCAAATACACATGTAGATCATGAGTCATGGTTGATTGACTCAGGTGCATCCTTTCCCTTCACTCCCCATAGGGAGTGGTTCTGCGAGTATGAGAAATATGATGGTGGTGATGTCTTCCTAGGGGATGATAGGAAGGCTAGAATCGTCGGACGTGGAAAGGTCAAGCTAAAGCTGCAAGGTGGAAGGATTAGAACACTTCCTGGTGTTCTACATATTCCTCCATTGGCTAGAAATCTCATTTCTGTAAGCAAGATGGATGATGCGGGTGTAAAAACAGTGTTCGAGAAAGATGCCTGCAAGATGGTTGGGGAGACATGGTATTAATGCGGGGAGTTCGGTGGAACTCTATCTAGCTACAGGTAGGTGTTATTGATGGGTGTAATGATTCTGTGGTTCCTGAAAGTGGAGCGGAAAGCCTAGCTGTCTCTGGAGAAAAGACCATGTTATGGCATCAAAGGCTTGGACATATTGGAGAGAAGGGCCTTCAGATACTGCACAGAAATGGTATGGTAGAAGGTATGTATAATTTTTCTCTGGATTTCGATTTCTGTGAACATTGTGTATATGGGAAGCAGAATCGGGTGAGTTTTCCTTCTGGTGCTAAGAGGGCAAACAAGATATTAGAAATTGTGCACGGTGATGTGTTTGGGCCTGTGTCAGTTCCATCACTGGGAAAGTCTGTGTACTATGTTTCATTCATAGATGACTTCTCAAGGAATACATGGATATATTTCTTGAGGAAGAAATCCGAAGTCTTTGACAAATTTAAAGAATTTAAGGCTCTGGTGGAAAACCAGACAGAGAAGAAGATAAAGGCGTTGAGGACAGATAATGGTGGGGAGTTCTGCAAGAAGGAATTTGAAGAGTTCTGTAAGAAGTGTGGTATAGCACGGCAAAAGACTACTCCATACACACCTCAGCAAAATGGAGTTGCAGAAAGAATGAACAGAACACTGATGGAAAAGGCAAGAAGCATGCTCGGTGGTACCGGTTTAGGACAAGAATTCTGGGCAGAGGCAGTGGAGACTGCATGCTATCTGGTTAACAGATCACCTTCATCAGTGTTGGAGGATAAGACCCCACATGAGGTATGGACTGGTAAGAAACCTTCTCTTTCACATCTAAGGGTATTTGGATTTGATGCATATGTACATGTTCCAAAGGAGAAAAGGACCAAGTTGGATAATAAATCTGAAAGGTGCATCTTTATTGGGTATAAGGATGGTTTAAAGGGTTACAAGATTTGGAACCCAAAAACAAGGAAGGTTGTGTATAGCCAAGATGTGGTGTTTAGAGAGGTGAAAGATGTTGTTAAACATGAAGTCCTACCAAATGAACCTGAGAAGATAGAGTTTGAGCTAAAGGAGGATGAATCGGACTCTACAACAGAAGAAGACTCAGAAGATGAAGAGCCACAAACTCCATCTTTGAGAAGATCAGTTCGGGAAAGAAGGCAACCAGAAAGGTATAGTCCATCTGCTTTATGTTCAGGTTTTGCCTTAACTATAACTGATGATGAACCCAGAAATGTAAGGGAGGCAGTAGATTCAGAGGATGGAAAACTCTGGAAGGAGGCCATGGTTGATGAAATAGCATCCTTGCACAAAAATGATGCATGGGATCTGGTGCAGTTGCCGGCTGGAAGGAAGCCCATTGGGAGCAAATGGGTGTTTAAGAAGAAGATGAATGTAGAAGGCAAGGTGGAGAAATACAAAGCTCGATTGGTAGCGAAAGGTTATTCCCAGGTGCCGGGAATTGATTTTGGTGATATTTTTTTCTCCTGTTGCCAAGGTTACTTCTATTAGATTACTTTTATCTGTTGCTGCTGCATTTGATTTTGAGATAGAACAGATGGATGTGAAGACAAATTTTCTTCACGGGGATCTAGAAGAGGAGATCTACATGAAGCAACCTGAAGGCTTTATGGTGAAGGGTAAGAAAGAACTAGTATGCAGGTTGAAGAAGTCTCTGTATGGGTTAAAACAGTCACCAAGGATGTGGTATCAGAAATTTGATACCTATATATGGGGACTTGGCTTCACCAGAAGCAAGGAAGATCACTGTGTTTATTTTAAATTAATTGGTGACCGTGTTATTTATTTGGTCTTGTATATGGATGATATGTTGCTGATTGGAAACGACAAAGAAATTATCCAAGATTTGAAGACCCAACTATTCTCCAAATTCAACATGAAGGATCTTGGTGCTGCAAACTATATTTTGGGCATGGAAATTAAGAGAGATCGGGAAAAGAGCTTTTGGTTAAACCAGAGGAAGTATGTCGAGACTATATTGCAGAGGTTCAATATGCAGGATAGTAAACCGGTGAGTGTTCCTATTCCTGTAGGTGCAAAGCTGTCTGCTGAACAGTGTCCCAAGACACAAGATGAAGAGGAGGATATGTCTCGTGTTCCATGTGCAAGTGCAGTGGGTAGCCTGATGTATGCAATGGTCTATACTAGACCAGACATTGCACATGCAGTGGGAGTATTGAGCAGGTTTATGTCAAACCCACGGAAGGAGCATTGGACAGCAGTGAAGCGGGTTTTCAGATATTTACGTGGCACTAGTGATTATGGCTTGTGCTACCAGGGAAGACCGGGATTGGAAAGAATGTTGGACATTCGTGGTTTTGTTGATGCAGACTGGGCTGGAGATCTGGACCAAAGAAGATCTACAAGTGGGTATGTGTTTAGCCTATTTGGAGGTGCGGTCAGTTGGATGAGTAAAAGACAGTCTGTAGTGGCTCTTTCAACTACAGAGGCAGAATACATAGCAGCCACTCATGCAAGCAAGGAAGCAGTTTGGTTGCAGAGATTGTGTTCAAGTATGGGGTTGGTACAGCAAGCTATAAGGATAGACTGTGATAGCCAAAGTGAATTTTTCTTGGCTAAGAACCTTGCTTATCATTCAAAGACAAAGCACATTGATGTTCAATATCAATTTTTTAGAGATATGGTTGAGGCTAAAAGGGTGTTACTGGTAAAGGTGGACACTTTGAAGAATGTTGCGGATGCATTGACGAAGTCTGTGAGCACTCAGAAGTTCTCTTGGTGTAGAGAAACAATGGGTGTTGAAGAATTGGCCAAATGACTAAGCTCTCCTGTGGCCCCCCGTGGAAAGAAAACAACAAGTGGGAGAATGTTGGGTGTGTGTTATATTCTTTCAACGACTAGCCCCACACACTGTATGTTGCTCCGGGCGCAGCAAGGGGATCACAGGGGGGGCAGTAGCCCCCCCTGTTGGGGTCCGGGGCAGCGCCCCGGCAAAATTGTTTTTGGTATGTGGTCCCACTCATATGCAAACCCACCCATGTTTTGTGCATGATTTTTCACATGGTTTTGGGGTACGATGGTTTTCGACCCCTGGTATTTTGTAGATCCGGTCAAGGGAACTACGGTTATGTTCTAATCCAGGGTTAATGGATTGGGGTTTATGTATGCTTCGGCATGTATATATATGTGTTGTAACACTAAAAGGAATATAATGAAAAATCAAGTTGGTCATCCCAATTTGGGATCCAGGGGAAAATCTTTGTGTTTATCTATTTTATGTTTTATGCTCTCGCTATTGTTTATTTTATGTTATAAGATTCGTGTGTAGATAATTTCTGTTCAAGGTTAAAACCTACAGCCCTGCTGTGCCCGAAGTGCCTATTGTTGAGACACATGCGTCCTTGAAGTCTAATAAGGGGTAGTCATCGGGTACAAGGAAATATCTGAGGTAGAATACCTTGAAGCCGCACTCCATTGTGGCGGAGCGTCAGAAAAGGCCAATGGGAGAATTCCTAGAGTCAAATTCCAAGGAAGACGCGTATGTGGTCGAATTGGCACCATTCTCATCGATTCCAACCTATGTCGTGTCACATAAACTAATAGTTAGACCACCAAAATATCTTAATAAAGTGCACGCGCGCATCTAAATGTTTTTAATCCCAGAAAATGTCTAGATGGAAGGGGAAATTTTTGCCAAGGTGCCGCAAGTTAGAATGGAGGATTGGGACATTGAGGATGTAGAGAAATATCTTGAGCTCACTCCAGAGCTATACCTTGACCAAATTTAGTATTAAAGGGGCATATTGCGCCTAGATCCGAAGAGATGGGTGTTGGGTCTACACAAGGTAGGATTTCTGAGCTTCCTGCAAATCCCTCGTTTTGGGCACATCCCTATAAACGACATATGTGTCCTACAATTTCTTACACTATTTCATGATGAATTGCTATTTTTGGTTGAGCATATTCCCATAGATGTTGCATTGATCCATAGGATCATGGGTTTACCCACTAAAGGCACAAATCCAAATGCATATTTTGGTAGTAAATAACAAGAAAAAACCCTCGCTAAGCAGATTAAGAAGAATTATCAAGTCTCGCAGAAGAGTCGAGGCTCCTTCGTTAGTGAGATAAATGACACAGTTGTTCCATTTGACACACTCATCTTGGATTGCAATATGATGCACAAATGTAGACCCAAGGAGGTGCCTGCACACACGATCTCTCTCGCAGGATAATGCGAGAAAGGTGTCATTTATAACTCATCTCATTACCTATGAAGAGAGTTCCTATAAAATGTGTGTGAAGCATATGAGGAAGGCAAGTAGTTTCATTATGATTGGTTGTTGCTATTAATTGCATTAATTGGGTGGAAGACCCCTGAGGAAACCTAATTTCTGGAAATTGAGCTACAAATGTGTGAGGTCGCACTGTATGGGATCTTATGAAATTCCTCTGACTCTGTGCGCACTAAGGAGAAAAAAATATTTTTGTGTCCTATTTGACATGTCCCTTTACCAAGCAGTACAGTAAAAGTCGATATCTTCACCCACATTATATGATCAATACAAGATGATAGCTGACTTGAAGGCTACATTCCGCAACATAAATATCTCAGTGAGAGGCATCATGGAAGGAGTTTGGTACGAGTTACCATACTTAGAGATGGAAGATGATTTGATCAGAGTAACTACAAAGTGGCCACTAGAGTGGTTGACACCAAAAACAACAATGAAGTTGTGCATTGGCACTCGGCTGGAGAAAACAACAGAGAAGGTGACAGAGAAACTTGCACAGAAATAACCCACGCCAACCACAAATGGCAAGATGATCAACCTAGGAAAAGAGATTAACACTGAGAATAATGTCGCTGCGTCCAAAGATACATTAGAGGAAGTAGAATTGTAGATTTTTAAAGGTACAAAGTGCGGATCTCAGACCGTTGGAGGATCTAGAAATAAAATGAAGGTCTCTAAAGAGGATGAGGAGGTCTGGACACTCACGGAGGGCGATTTGAATGAGATTGAAAACACCATCATATCTACGATCGAGGATCATAGGACTGACATGGAGGTATAGTATAAGAATACACTAGAAATTTTTTAGGTGGGAATTTGAGAACTTAAAAATACAAGCGAGCCTGACACAAGTGAGCATTGGTCAAGCGATCTAGACCAGCACACACATCATTAGCATGCAGCCATTAGATATTTCACTACAAGCCATCGAGGATGTATGTCTTATGAAAATTGTCATGCCTTCCATCCATGTAGACACCATCTGACATGCTCAGTTCCACGGTTCAGGTGACATTAACATTAATTTATCTATGTTACATGCAGGGAAGATACACTTGATGCAGATGATGATCACTAATGAACTTCGATTTAGAGAGGTCGTTGCTCACACATCTACCAAAGAATCAAAGAAATAGGCTGAAGATGTAAAATAGAAGCAATAAGTAGTAGAGGCATCATATCGTGCAGCCAAAGCCCAGTGCATTGTGCTAGAGGAAAAATATCACCAAGTCTGCATTAATGTTCCAGCTATCCTGACCACAACTGGGCCCATGGAAAAATTGTAAGGACTAGCTTCCTTTTTTAGAGCGTTGTGCATTGAAATACAAACACTCGTATAGAGTTTGAACAACAAATCATAGACCTGCAAATGAATTTTTATCCTGAGACTCCCAATGAAGTCCACACCAAAAGAGTAGCCGAAGTCAAACAAGCTACAGATAGTATTTATGTTGGAGTCACCAAGTGTGAAAATCTATTAGATGAGGTGATGGGTGTATGGACATCCATGCAGAATGATTCACTAGTAAATTAGTTGTGCAACGAGCTGCAATAGAAAGAGCAACAATTTGCCGAGATCTAGAAAGTGGATCTGACTCTCGTTATTCCAAAAAACTTAGCTCATCTGCAGGAGGGCCAGATGATATAGATAGAGATCGAAGACCTGCACTGTAAAGAGTAGTTGCTAGAGTTGTGTCTACAGCGATGGGATGAGGAGGCTCTTCAAAATTTTCAGAAACTAGATACTATCTTGAAGGCCATTCAACATGCACAGTAGAGTATAAATATGGCAAGTGAAGGGCCCACCATGGAGAAGTTAGTTTTGCAACTGCATGGGGATGAAACGCAAAGTTTGGAAATGGTGCTCCCTCTAAAATATTCTACTAGTGCACTCCAAGCCAAGCCTAAGGATCAGATTCCTCAATGAATCATGATGAGTCACATGTTTGTATTGGTGGCGTATTGGATCAAGGTCCCCTGGGTCACACTTTTTATGTAATTTTGTATATTTTTTTTATATGCGTGCTACACAAATGGGTCAAGGGGATTTAGGGTCGGTCAGGGTCCCTATTTTAATGTAAATGGGTTTAAGGGTAAATTGTGGGCCTAAAACCATGGTTTGAGATAATAGTATCTGCACACTAGACTTAATATAAATATATAGATTGAGTTTAAAGAAGTAGTTAAGTTCAAGTAATACTTATGATCTGGTTATTTATGTGTATGTAATATTTTGTAAGGGTTTGTCTAGGTTGGGTAGAAGGGCTCATGCTAGTTATGTGCTTAGAGATCTAGTCCTGGTTGTGTGCAAACTCCACTAGTTGTGTGCACGGAAGGGTTATTTGTAAGAGTGAAGTACGATGTACTAAAAAATCCTGAATTAATACAATGACTGCTTTGGTGAAAAATCTATGTATTGATCTGAGTTATCTGAGATCACATTACTTCTATGTTGCTTATTTATATGTGCGTAGAGATATATGATTTCTTATGCATATTTATTATTCATGAATATTTCTTAAGCAATTACACAGTGTTTAGATATCAATCAGGTTATGTTATACTATATTTGTGCTAAAATGATCTGCAATTTTGCATATAATCTGTCAAGTATTAAGCACACCTAGTTATGATTGATATAAGTCTCCAATCGATCTGCTTAGGGCCATTTCCATTATTTCTTCCTTAGGGTGTGGAAACCTATTTCCAGCACCCCCTCCCCCATAATGCTTAGGGGTTGACTTTGATCTACGCAAGCAGGTCATTTCCAAAAGGGCCAGTAGTTGGAGGGTTTGTTGGTTGCACAAGAAACTATGAACCTAGGTCATGACCCCTCAAGCCAACATCAACTTAGTCAAAGTAATTTCTCTGCTTCAATAGTATTGGTGCACAAGAAGGACAGATCATGGCTGATGTGTCCGGATTATAGGGAGCTTAATAAGCTCACTTTTAAAGATAAATTTCCCATTCCTATGATTTATTAATTATTGGATGAATTACATGGAGCAATTTATTTCACCAAGTTGGATCTCCATTCAAGATATCATCAGATTATAATGAAGATTGAAGACATTTCAAGAACGAAATTTAGAACTGATGATGGTCATTATGAATTTTTGGTCATGCACCTTCTATATTTCAAGGGTTGATGAATTCCATTTTCAAACTCGTCCTTGGAAAAATTGTGCTAGTATTTTTTGATGATATACTAATACACAATGGGTCTTGGAAGGATTATGTTCAACATGTTGATAGGGTGCTAAAACTATTGGAGGAGAAACAATTATATGTAAAAACCTCCAAATTTTTCTTTGGAGTACAAGAAGTGGAATATCTAGGTCATATTGTATCTTAGGAGGGTGTCAAAGTACACCCTAAGAAAATTAAAGCCATTAAGGAATGGAAAGTCCCCACAACCATAGAGAAGTTGCAAGGATTTCTCAGGTTAACATGGTATTATCACAAGTTTTTTAATAATTATGTGATAATAGCAGCACCTCTAACAACATTATTGAAGAAAGATGAATTTTCATGGACTCCTGAAGCAACTAAGGCCTTTGAACATCTTAAAGAGGTAATGTTCCAAGCACCAGTCTTAGGTACGCCAGACTTCACAAAAACCTTTATTGTGGAATGTGATGCCTCGAGAAATAGAATTGATGTTGTTTGAATGCAAGAAGGAATACCCATGTTTTTTTTAAGTTTTCAAGTCAAAGGAAAGTATTTAAAAATATATATTTATGAGAAGGCGATGGTGGCATACTACATGCACTAAGGAAATGGTGACATTACCTAATGGGAAGAAAATTCAAGGTAAAAACTAATCATGATAGTCTTAAATAATTTTTTCAGAAGAGTAGCAAAAATGGGTCACAAAGATGTTGGGTTATGACTTTGAAATTATCTACAAAAAAACGAAGCTAAATGTTGTTGCAAATTAACTCTTAGGAAAGGATGAGGATGTGGAAGCATTGCTTTGTGCCCTTTCTATTATCAAACCATATTAGATAACTGAAGCAAGGGAGGAATGGAAGAATGATGAAGAAGTGTGGACACTCATTCAAAGTTTGTAGCAAGATCTGAGTATATCTTATACATTTAGTCAGAAAAATGATTCCTTATGGTACAAATATCACTTATATATTTGTAATAATTCCCAACTAAAACAAAATATTATTTTGGAATTGCACACCTCTCCCTTAGGAGGACACTCGGTATTTCTTAAAATATACCATAGGGTGAAGAAATATTTTTTTTGGGATGGCCTTAAATCTTATATTCAAAATTTTGTGGTTGAACATTGGCTTGACAACAAAATAAAGTTGAGACAATTAAGACCTTATCTCTGCTACAAAATTTATCCATTCCAAGTCAACGTTGGGAGGACATTTCAATGGATTTTATCACAGGTTTACCTAATTCTTAAGGAAAGAGTGTCGTCATGGTGGTAGTTGATATACTTTCCAAGTATGCACACTTTTGTGCATTATCTCATGCATTTAAAGAAAGTACATTTGTTGTTGCATTTATGGAATCAATTCAAAAGCTACATGGAAGCCCAAAGATTATTTAGGCGACAAAGATCCCCTTTTCATTGGAATTTGGAAAGAATTAATTTCTTGTCTGGGTACTAAAATAGCTCATAGCTCATCTTATCATCCTCAATCCGATGGAAAAACTGAGATAGTGAACAATTTTTTGGAAGGATATCTTTGCTTCTTTGTATTTGATAAGAAAACCTAATGGGTCAAGTGGTTACCTCTAAATGAATGGTGGTATAACACTTCCTTCCACGTTGTAGCAAAAATGACCCCATTTATGGCACTTTATGGATATCATCCACTGTCCATCATATTGCCTTTAAGAGAAAATTCTAAGGTTCAAGCGGTGGAGGATAACATCGAGCATCAACAACAACTTCTCCAACTATTAAAGGATAACCTAATTTTTCCACAGAATCGAATCAAACAACACGCAAATCAACATCACATTGAGTGAAGTTTTTATGTATGGGACTGGGTATTTCTAAGGCTACAACCATATAAAACAAATGTCCCTCAAGAAAGATAATAAGGATAATAAATTATCACCAAGATACTATGGTCCTTACAAGTTGTTGCAAAAAGATTGGTACTATGGAATACGAATTTGATCTTCCCGCATCTTCCCGAGTGCACCTAGGTTTCCATGTTTCATGCTTAAAGAGGTTTATAGGTGAAAAGCTTCCAGTTCCAACAATATTGTCAGAATTTTACGAGGAAGGAAAAATAAAATTGGAACCTGAAGCAGTCATGGAAACAAGAACTCCGTAGATAGGAAATCGATCAACTTCAGAGTATCTCATCAAGTGGAAGAACTTACCCACTAAAGATTCCACATGGGAGGATGATAATTTTATACAGAAGAATCCAAAAGTACTAAATCATTGAGGAAAACACTTTTGTGAAGGAGAGGGGCATGCTAGGTCCCTATATTACTAGTGTAGTCCATTATTATTGTTAGTGTAGCTCCCTTATTATTATTATTGTACCCCTATAGTCCCCATATTGTTATTATTCTGCCCCATAAAATACCACTATTTTTATTGTTGTGCCCTTACATTATTATTGTTATGTTAGCTAGGATTATATTATGACCCCATGGACTTCTATATATATAAAGGAGGTTTTTTCGATTGTATCATCCAAGAATTGTTCATTTATGTAATGAAAGGAGGTTTCCCCCTTGAAGTGTTTGATTTCTAAGGCGTTGATCTCTATTTTCTTCTATTTTGGGAGTTGGTTTCATAAGAATATGAAAGAATTGTTGGAAGACATACCATAAACCTTGATAATAGTAGAAATAAATCACAAAAAAATTTGAACGTTAAAGGACTCAAATGTAATCTGTTAAGTGTCATAAAGGTGTGTAATAAAGGTTATGTTCTCACTTTTCATGCTAAGGATTATGAAATCAGAAAGATTGATTGAGGAATATTTGTAGGAAGAGTGATAAGGAATCCAGGTGATGTATAAATTCTTGATTAATTTCAAGGAGAAATAAGATACATTAGATAGAAAAATGAGCTTTAGTGTTGGAACAGGGTCTCCTGCAAGCTGCGAAACTGGTCCATTTTGTATATTTTTTATTATATTTAGTCTAACGCAGCTGGTTTGGGGTGGGTCAAAGCCCCTAATGCATTGTAAATGTGTCAAGAGTAGACCAAGAGTCTGCAAACCACAGTTTGTGGACCATTGGATGCGTAGGCTAAAATAGTATAAGTAGTTGAACCCTTTTTAAGGGGGACTAAGAATGAAAAGAGATTGATGCTAAGTGCGAATTGATAGATCTAGTTAGGGTTGTTGGGGAAGGACTCCTACTGCTGTGTTCACAAAGATTCTCTATCCTGCTGTATGCAGACCCTGCTGCTGTGTGTGTAGGTTGGGTTCTGGGGTATTATATGTAGATCTAAAATAATAATGAATGCGGAAGTATTGTTGAATATTTGAATCCATTGGAATTACTGTGATATGAATTTGTGATGTTTGGTTAATTAATATATGCTACTGTGTTATTTATTTAAGCTGTGAACATACTTGTGTTACTTGTTTATGCTATGATCTGCATCTGTTTTGTTTCACTTCATGAAAGAATATCAAGAATAACTGCGTTATCGTTATGTGAGTTCATTATCTATTTATTACTGTGAATAGCATTGCTATTGCGCACATGGATGTGAAGGATATTAGTAGATCTAGGTTCTATACCATACGATCTGGTAGCTATAGAGTTGAACAAAGCACAACTTGACTTACCTACCCTCTCCCAGGGTGTGGAAACCTAGTTCTAGCACCCTCCCATACTGCTTCGAGTGAGACTTTGGCCTGCGCAAGTATTTCACTGCTGAAAGGCCCAGTATTATAGGGGTTTGTTGGAAAACCTTTAACCTTCGAACCTGGTTCAGGACCCCTCGAGCCAAAAAATGGTTCCGTTCTCGGGACCGGGAGAATTTTGAGAGAGGGATCGGATAATGCCAACGCCATACTAGAAGCCTGAATGAACGGAAATTGATGAATGGTTTGAACATCAAGTTCAAGAATTTTCCGTAAAAGAAAACCACAGTGAGAGGTTGGCCACCGAAGAGTGGAAGAATAAGTAAATTTTTTCAGAGATCTACGAGATATTATTTTTAACTATTGCGATCAAGCTCCAGGAGTGGCTCGCAAGGTTGGCAGAATTTCAGAAGTGTTGGAAGGACGAGCAGGTCATAGAGTGGACCCCCGAATGAATCCAGTAGTTAGAAAAGGTTGATAACACCATCATTCGCATGGTGGACCATTGGGTAGACAGTGCAATAGGAGAATTTTTGATAGAATTTTCCATCGATCAGTTTGTCTCCTACTCTAAAACAAAGCGAAGATTCTTCAATGGGTTTCGAGGTAAGTTTCTAAATATCTTACCATTTCTTATGAAGATATTATTGTGCGAAAAGAGTATTATGTGTAGCCATACTGAGTGAATGACCTATAATATGGACATGAGCACAACGCAAAGTGGAAAATACTACAAAACCAACCTAGAAGGAGATAGATTTCTCTACAGTCTGGTAAGAGAAGTAGTTGCGCAGAGTCCTCCAGCCACACCACTTTCAAACTAGCATAGGGGTAAGAATTGAGCTACACCTCTGCCACCACCAGAATATGACATGGTTGCGCACATGAAGTTGCTGACCTTTAAGGGTGTGGGAGATTAAGACATGGATCAGTTCTGGTTTGTCGCAGGATCGATATGGACTGCGCAGAACATAGCTAGTGATGCGGTGAAAAGGGCATAGTTGTCCCTTGCCTTCGAAGGAATATTTTTGGACTAGTACATGGGATACATCGGTCAAAACATAAATGAAACCATTGAATACATTAAGAACACCCTGAAACAACAGTTCAAGAAACCTAAGTCCTACTCTCAAATCATGGTTGATCTAAAGGATTTCAAGCAAGGGCCTTTTGAATATGTGTGGGAGGCCGATCAATGACCAAAGAAGGTGATCAAAGAAGGGGGATTCTAATATGATGATAGATAGCACACAAGATGGTTCATCGCTATGTTGCTACCTCACCTGCATGTACCTATGGGGTACCAAACTTTTGAATCGCAGGAGAAGGACTTGGAGGGTGCCATGAAGTTAGAAGTTGAGCCTCGAGACGAGACTCAGCTGGACATCCAACAGATCCAGGGATAGCTGGAAGTGATGCAAATAGAGATTGAGAATTTGTGGAAGGAACGAGGGGCAGAGGCTAGCCCCAAGAGATGGTGCATACAATGTTGGGTGAATGGTCATACCAAGAATAACTTCCCTCTGTTAGAAGACTATATGTAGGACGGGGGACCTAGCCCATTGCACCCTAGGGAAGCTACGGGACCCATTGGTCCATTGCTATGGTGTGATGATTGTCATGTTGTGGGGTTGCACGATACCAACAACTGTACCCCCCTTGTTGTGTATGTTCCAGAGGTAAAGAAGCAATGGTGCAGGTTCTACAGATCAGTGGGACATGATGAAAAAAACTATCGGGCATATGATTTGATGATTGATCAAGGAAACTTATATATATTACAATCAGATCCTGCATCGCCAAGAACCCTTGCAGGCATAGGTGGCTCCCCATCAAGGGGCAAGGGAGGAGGGCGAGGTGGAAGTGCAGGTTGAGGACGAGGTCAGCTAATATATCATAACTTTGGAGATGCATGACACTTTACAGGGGACTGTATGAACCCTACAAGGTAGTCCTGCTAATATTACAGATAGTTGGACCATGTGCTTGAAGATTGTCAAATCTTGATAGAAAAAATGTAGGAAAAGCAGCTGACACCTACGCTGAATGTGCATAGAGTTAAGGCCAAGCTGTGAAACAAAGATCCAAGTGTGAATGTTGTGACATGCAATGGGATGGCCACTAGGGGACCCAAGGAGGAGGCTACGATAGAACCTCTGATTCGACAAGCAGTTATCAAGAAAGAAGGTTTGGAACTAAAAAAGGGAAAAGAAACATTTTTTTGCAGCTCGTAAGGACTTTGCTGAGGTGAAGGCAGCTACTAATCAGGCACTTGCGAACCTCAAGGAATATCAGGAGGTCGAGCCCTTTTGCAGGCATGTATGAAGCTACTGCGCAACCAAAAGGCTGTGGAGAATCTTCAGGAATTAATAGATAGTTGCACAGTATGACCCAATCTACCCACAGAGGTTAAGGATGTGCACAAGCTATACAGGTATAAGAAACGCACCGGAAGAGAAATGTGGTTGACTGCATAGATTGGTGACAACGAAATGGATTAGGTTATTTTGGACCTAGGGTCAGATGCGAATGTGTTACCTAAACAGACTTGGAAATGAATGGGAGATCCTAAGTTGGAATGGTCCACCATTCAGCTGCGCATGGCCAATCAACAGAAAATCATCCCACTAGGAAGATTGTCTAAAATTACAGTGGATATCACAGGAGTAAAAGCACGAGATGACTTTGAGGTAATTGAGATTGTAGAATATGTGGACCCTATCCTACGCTCTTAGTGTTGGACCGGGCCATAGATATGGGTGGTATTATCAACCTCAAAAAGAGAAGCATGGTGTTTGAGAATAATGGTACAAGGGTGATAATACCATTAGATCCCGTGGAAGGCGAACGATACACAGAGCTAGTGCATGATGAAGAGGATGTGGATCACATTTACAATTGGACTACACGGGACGAGGATTGGATCAACCCCACGGCAGGTGGGGTACTCTACTGGGAAAAGGACAGTGAATGCTTCTTCGACTTTGATGGGGAGATGGAGAATTGGCAAAGCCGATTGCACAATGTCTCTACGCTGTGATGTCTTCGAGTCACAAGGGACTTCCGCTGCATTTCCTCAGAGGTAAGAGACCTACCCTACTTTGATGGTTCTGGTAGCTCTAAGGAATTTTTGTGAGCATTCCAAGCAAAGGTTCCCAAAGGATGAAGAATATGGGCCCTTAAGCTAGCCATGCATGGAACACCTGCGCGATGGTGGGACACACATGAGGAGGCATTCTAGGATTGGTAGGACTGTCGGGATATGATGATCCTACGATTTGAGGCCCCAATCAGTGTACGGTTCAAGATATTCATTAGATCAGAAGATCCACGTGAATATATGTTCGCATGGGAAGAACAGTGGTGTGATAGGATGAATAAAGAGTGGGTTCACCTATTTATTCATGCCCTGGGGCCACTTCCCTCTGCATGGTACTTAGATGCGGAGCTACATCGGCGCACCCACCACTGGGGGATTTTGAAGGAAGAGTTCTTGGGAACATTTGGGTTAGTAGGCGGGACAAAGGTGCTTGATGCAATCCTGCGGGACATTGACATTGGGGTATGGGGTGAGTCACACTTTTTTATTGCACCGGAAGTACCCACATGGGAAACTCAGATACCAAGCATGGTCAACTACTATAGCCTAGCCACAACAATGGGTAAGGATGATCCACGAGCTACTTCTGACTTAGAATTGAAAGGGGTGTGCACGGCTACTGGGCCGCTCAGGCTGCGAATGGGTAGCAATGGGATGCACCCTACATTGGCTAAGAATGGGGATGCGGATACAGAAGGCAGAATTATCATATATTCAGTGAATCTCACAACAAGGAAATAGCTACGTTCACTCCCTGGCCATGCAGGGTATTATAGAATTTTTTTTTAGGAATATGTGCTACTTACAGCACCTCTAAGAGACTTGCTTACGCATGGGGTCCAGTTAGGCTGGGATGACACTTGTCGGGAAAACATGTCTTTGGTTTTGAGGTACCTAAGGAACAAGCCTGTGTTGGGGGAGGATGCACAGGAGGCACAATTTTTTATTCCAAGCAGAACAGGTACGATGAGTGCACATAAGGAGTGAAAAGTGATAGTTGGAACAGTAAATCTAGTAAAAAGGAAAAGTTACCGTTGAGTGGAGCGAGCTGCTGGAAATTAATGGGGTGATTCCTTGGGATTTTTTACCATTTAATTGATGGTAAGTTCCAAGTGAAATTTAACCTACCTTTGGATGACCATAGGCACTATAAAGTAGGAAGAATAGCTCAGACAAAGGTTCTGTATCACGTCCATAACTCGTATGTATTTTCTCTATGTTGCATGGTTCTCTGGGCCTGTAGCATCCTATTCATGGCGAAGCAACCCACTCCTGCTGTCGATAGGCCCCCAGAATCAAAAGCCCATTTTCCCACTAGAATGACACCTACTAGTCCCGCAGAAGCTTTGGTACCTACAGAGCCTAAACTTGAGGAAGTTATGATTGGGTCGGGGGACGAATAAATTGATAGGATAATTGCGCTCTGGCTCCCTGCATGGAGGAGTGGCTTCATACCTGGTGAAAAGAGAATCGAAGGGACATGTGAAATAGGTGTGACCCCACCATTGACCCCAAGGAAACCATGAGAGGGGCTCGGACACTAACGCGGAAAAGGATTCACAGCTGCCACAGATCACCAACAAGGACGCCAAGGCCAGTCTGCAGCTATAACTGAGCATGAAAGGGATGAATAAAAAAGCTACCACCTCCCTCCAGGATACAAATCAGCCAGGTGAGCCTACAAAAGGGCCTCGAAAAAAGTAGTGTGCCCAATATCAGGAATATGATGCGACGGTCACGCTAACTGACTGTGACCTCGGGAAAATCATGGATGTACTTACACTAACTAGAGAGGATAGATGGGCATCCATAGAGGAACAACAGAAGGTTGTGATCGACACCATTTAGACCATGCTCCACACCCTCTAGTGGAAGGCAAATATGTTGTAGACTAGTGTAATTTAGAGACGAGCTCCATTGGCAACCAACAGTACAGTGTTAGCTCTGAAAGAAAGTCATCTCTGCTCTTTGCCTAGTGTTTCCCTTGTAGGAACCCAACTCCAAGTAGATATAGGGATAAAATTGGATCTGGCTAAGTTGCCCAACAAGGCATTACCGGGTCTCCACACCGCCCTGATCCAGGAGATCCACCATCATGCCTTGGAGGTACATCATCAGCTCGGTGTGGCCAAGCGGGCTATCACACGGAAAAACGCAAAAATGTCCCTCAATATGTCGCAGTAGTTGGAGCTTGAAACAGTGATCCACCAGCTCTGCACGAAGGTTCTGGATGAGATTTCGAGCACAGCTACTCCTCAGGCGAAGGTAGAAGGTATGGTTGTGGCAGTAAAAGCGTCTAGGATAGAAATGCAGGTCATCAAGGAAGAACTAGAGAAGAAAATCTTCAACTTACAGGCCACATTGCAGCTTGCCATGTTGCCGGAGGTGCAAGCCCAGCACGTTGCGTTGGTGACCGAAGCTACGAACACTATCACAGGGCAGATTTCTCAGGGCGCCCAGTTGCTGGAGTCATCCATGCAACACTGGACCACGGTCTAGTTCAATCTGGTCCTCTGAAAGATCAATTAGGACTTACTATAGCGGGAAGAAGCTTTCACACAGATTGAGGCTACATTTCCTACCTTGGTGTCTACACAATGTTTAGCACATTTGAGGACCGGCAACACCTCGAGGATGAGATTGAGAAACTCCGATGCAAGAAGCACGTCATCAAAGAACGATTGAATCCATGGGCTGCCATAGCCCTCCAACTGTCACAGGATGCAGATGGCATGGTCATGTGACTAAACCAGACATTGGAAAGCGTCACCATAACAACCAAAGCACCAACATCCCAAAAAATTGTGGATCTTGCATAGAGCACCGCTTCTCAGACTTAAGAGGTGTTTCCTCCACTAATCGTCGCCATCACTGCACTATGCACGTAGGTGGAGAGCCTACCATTGTAGTGACTCGGGATCAGTCAGAAGATTTTGTTAGGGGAATTTTGGAACCGAGTCTCATGCAAGCTGTGAAACTGGTACATTTTGTGTATTTTTTATTATATTTAGTCTAATGCAGGGGTTTCGGGGTGGGTCAAAGCCCCTAATGCATTGTAAATGGATCAAGGGTAGACCAAGAGTCCACAAACCACGGTTTGCGGGCCATTAGATGTGTAGGCTAAAATAGTATAAGCAGTTAATCGTTTTTGAAAGGGGACTAAGAATGAAAAGAGATTGATGCTAAGTGCAGACTGATAGATCTGGTTAGGGTTGTTGGGGAAGGACTCCTGCTGCTGTGTGTGTGAAGATTCTCTGTCCTGCTATGTTTAGACCCTGCTACTGTGTCCACTTGTTGGGTTCTGGGGTATTGTAAGTAGATCTGAAGGATTAATGGATATAGAAGTATCGTTCAATATTTGAATCCATTGGAATTACTGTGATATGAATCTGTGATGTTGGTTAATTAATATATGTTGTTGTGTTATTTATTTAAGTTGCGAAGATACTTTTGTTACTTGTTTATGTTGTGACCTGGATCTGTTATGTTTCACTTCATGTAAGAATATTAGGAATAACTGCATTATCATTATGTGAGTTCATGATATGTTGATTACTGTGAATATCATTGTTGTTGCGCATGTGGATGCGAAGGATATTAGTAGATATGGGTTTTGTACCATACAATTTGGTAGCTATAGAGTTGAATGCAGCTCATCTTGACTTACCTACCTTCTCCCAGGGTGTCAAAACTTGGTTCCAGCACCCTCCCATATTGCTTCGGGTGAGACTTTGGCCTAAGCAAGCAGGTCACTGCCGAAAGGGCTAGTAGTATAGGGGTTTTTGGCAAACCTTGAACTTACGAACCTGGGTCAAGACCCCTCAAGCCAAGAAATGGTTATGTTTTCACGACCGGGAGAATTTTGAGAGAGGGATCAGGTAATGCGAAGGGAATACTCGAAGCTTGAAAGAAAGGAAATTGATGAATGGTTTTAGCAGCAAGTTCAGGAATTTGCCATAAAATAAAACTGTAGTGAGAGGTTGACCACCGAAGAGTGGAAGAATAAGTACATTTTCATAGAGATATATGATATCTCCTTTGAAATGATTGCAATTGAGCTCTATGAGTGGCTAGCAAGGTTGGTATAATTTCAGAAGTGTTGGAAGGATGAGTGGGTCATGGAGTGGAACCCCGAACGAATCTGGTAGTTAGAAAAGGTTGATAACACCATCACTCGCACGGTGGAAGATTGGGTAGAAAGTGTGTTAGGAGGATTTGTGATAGAATTTCCCATCGATCAGTTTGTTTCCTACTCTAAATTAGAGCGAATATTCTTCTAGGGGTTCCGAGGTAAGTTTCTTAAGACCTTACCATTGCTGATCAAGATATTATTGTGCAAAAAGAGTATTCTGTGTAGCCATATCGAGTGAATGACCTCTGATCTGGACGGGAGCACAACGCGAAGTGAAAAATACTACAAAACCATCCTAGAAGGAGATATATTTGTCTATAGTTTGGTAAGAGAAGTAGTTGCGCAGAATCCTCTAGCCCCACTGCTTTCAACTAGCCTAGGGGTAAGAATTCACCTACACCTCTGCCACCATTGGAAGACGACATCGATGCGCACATGAAGTTGTCTACCTTTAAGGGTGTGGGAGAAGAAGACACGGATCAATTCTGGTTTCTCGTGGGATCGTTATGGACTACGCAGAAAATAGCTAATGATGTGGTGAAAAGGGCATAGTTGTCCCTTTCCTTCGAAGGAAGAGGTGTAGACTGATACATGGGATACATCAGTAAAAACACAAATTCCACCATTGAATATATTAAGGAAGCCCTGAAAAAATAGTTCAAGAAACCTAAGTCCTAATCTCAAATCATGATTGAACTAAAGGATTTCAAGCAAGGGCCCTCTGAATCTGTGTGGGAGGCCGATCAGGGACTGAGGAAGGTGATCAAAGAAGGGTGTAATGTTCCAAAATTTTAGCCTCAAAACTAAATGGAACATTAGAGTTGGAAATAGCTCTAGTCAGTCAATAAATGGGTAGAAAAGCCCATAAGTCTCCTAAGGAGGATAAAAACATTCCAACTGTGAAAGGAGACACTCTTTCTAGCTTAATAAAACACCTCCATGTGTGAACAGGGATAAAATCAAGCTGATTTGACTAAGTCAACAACGCAGTTTTAGAGGAGGAGGAATCCAAGGAGGAATAACACAATTTTTGAGGGAGATGCATTTTTGGATAAAGATGACCAAATTGAGTGGGGCCAAGGGCAAGAAAATGCATACCTTATATAAGGAAGAGGATAGCAGCATTATTATTCACGTGTTAGATTATTTTTCATGTCTGCTCAGACTTTTTCTTCCTCTTACTGTTTAGCACAGTAGCAGTGTTATTTAGCACAGGGTGTTCCCGAGCAGAAATCCCACCTCTTTCCTTTAGGAGTCTCTTGGGAGAGTTTGTATTCATCATTCCACATCAGGTTTTCAAGCCAAGCTTCAGCCTACTTCATTAGTGCAGTTTTTGCCGAAGATTCTGTAGTGTTGCTGGGTGCAGCAGTGGAAGGGATTGGAATCCTAGCTTCTGAGCTAGTTTCTCATTGGAGGAAGTTTTCCTTCATTGAGGGATCTGTTTGGAGAGCTCCAGATCTGATTTCAGATTTGTGGTATCAGACCACACATTTCCCATACATTCCCAGCGTTGTTTGGTGGCTCTGTTGTAGTGTTTCCTTGTGATTGAGAGGCTCATCATTTCATGGGAGGAAGTCCTTGAGTGATCTACATCATATTATACATCTTTCCAGCCTTGTACACTCACGTGCTTCAATGTTGCAGTGGTTATTCATTAAATTACTGAATATCACATTTCGTATGCAGTGTTTGACAAGAAACCCTTACCGGGTTATCTTGTATTTTGTATAAAGGAGACTAGATCTCATTTTCTGAGCATATTGTCTAAAATAATTATAGATCTATTTTTCTCTATCATTTTTATTTGTAAACCCTCTCTTATACTATGTAGTCCTTCTTATGCAGTAACTCTGGTATTTTGCAGTTTGGGGTTTTAACACATTTTGGCAATCCTAGGTGTGGGAGATTTGTTTAACCCACCTAGTTTGATTTGCTTTAGATCAATTCTTGGATTTAGGTTATATATTGATTAATTTATGGGATCCAAGGGTCCATTTCAGTATTTTATTGCAAATGTTGCTAGAAATGCGTTTTTAGTGCATGATTAATGAGTTGTTCTAGTTTTTGGAATATTACAAAGGGGGATTCCAATATGATGACAAAAAGCACACAGAATGGTTCATCACTATGTTCTTACCTCACCTGTGCGTACCTATGGGGTACCAAACTTTTGATCACAGGAAAATAAGTAAAACACAAGAAGTGAGACGAATACCCAAAGTCTTGAAACCAATAAGTGACATTTGTGTATATTTCCAATATGGGTAATAGAAAAGAGTGAGCTTCGAATAAAATGAGTGTTATACATAAATACCACTGGAGCTTGTTCACACATATCTATGTGGACCAACAAGAAAACCAACCTTGCAAGGTGAAAGGTAATTTATGCTGTTTTTTTATGATTAAAATATAATGGTTTAGAATTCATTTCTTAAAAAGAAATCAAAATAACTAGATACTTTCAAATAATTCAAAGCCTTCCTTAAAAATGAAAGTGATGTAAAAACAAAATGTTTAATATTAGTGAAAGGAGGTGAATTTACCTCAAATGATTTTAATGATTTTTGTGAGGAATATGGAATCAAGAGATAAATTTTAGTTACAAGAATACCAACACAAAATGGAGTAGTGGATACAAATAATAGTTCAGTGTAAGAAATAATAATAACAATATTTTTAGAGGCCAAATTACCTTATATATTTGGGCGAGAAGTAGTTCTTGTAGCAATTTACATCATGAAAAGAGAAAAAGTTTGAGTTAACAATGACAAGACAACATAATAGCTATGGAAAGGCAAGACAACCTTAGTTAAATATTTTAGAATTTTAGGAATAAAATTTTACATGAAGATAAATGATTCTAAACTGGGAAAATTTGATTCAAGGGTTGACAAGAGAATCTCCCTTGGATACTGTTATGTTATTCAACAACCCCCATTATTTTAGAATCGTTTCCTTCAAAAAATAATGGGGACACTTTTAAAAACTTTACACTGGGACAAATAAGACCATTAAGTGATTGATTAAAATATAAATAGGAGTTAGAAAAGATAAAATTCATCATTTTTATTGACTAAAAATCACTTAGGCAAAAAATACAAAATAAATGCAGTTGTAGATCAAAATCGCAAATTGAAAATACATCGTATGACATCTTAAGCCCATACAAATGAATTTTCGATATGATATCAATAAAATTCCTCAATAAAGGAATAAGGCTTCTAACCAAATAATGTTTCATGAAAGACAAACCATGGCACATGCCTTGGCCATGTCACTAATCACAATCGCAAATCAAATTTCCATCTCTCCATCATTCTATCTGCCTTCCCTTTCATTTCCTTGATCTGATACATTGAATCACATCGCACTTTTCCCCGCGACCATTTCCTTCTACCATCTAGTTTCACTAAAATTGTGATTGCGATATTGCAATGTTTATACTGTGAAAAGGAATTAATGATAATCAGAAAAACATAGGTGCTTGATGCTTTAAAACATTTACACAAATGAATCTGTGATGCGAAGATATCTTATTAAAACATCTAAATATCTATTCAAGCACATTAATCCATGATTTCCATTAATTCAATGCCTTAATGATTTAACAGCTCAAACCTCCAAATATGATTTGATTTCAAAATAATTATTGTTTTAGATTACTATGCATGCCAATTTTTTTTTTCCCATCATTTCAATTATTTTTACACTGCTCTCGTATTGTGAAAAATTTTCCCTTTTACTTGACGTTCTTCTTATTTCGCAGGCAAGTCGAAATAAAAAAAATTCCTTACAAATGTGTAATTCTGCAAAGAGGTCCAAGAAACACATGGATCCCCTTAAACCTGTGCCTCCTACTAATGAAGTAACATAAATTATGCCCCTATTCAGATATAGTATATGCACAAAAAAAGGTGGTTCTGCTTCTTTGGAAGAAATCTATAGGCTATTTGAAGATGAAAAACTCTACAGAGTTGAAAGAAACTCTACTGCAGATGCCTCTGATACCTTAGAAGCTACTATTTCCGATGTCGCCAACTCTTTTCTGCACAAATTTCTACATGGCCCAAGATTCTACCATATACATATATGGTGAAATAGATTGTTGACAACCTCAACATTGGAGATAGAACCTTCCTAAAAAGCAGAGGCAGAATGGTAGGGTCATTCACAGAAGAATATTTGAAGAAAATGTACCATAGTCTAGACCCCCAAAGGGTGTGTGATAAATATTTCATATAGAATTTCACAAAGGAAAATAAGTTGTAGTCGACTCCCATAAAGAAATGGAGGAGTAACTCTAACAAGCATAAGCACAATGATAAGGGTGTGTATTCCACTACTTCACTTGATGGCCCCTACTGTTATATTTTTTCTATGATGTATAGAATTTTTGGCCAACCCAGTACCAGTAAATTCATCATTGGATGGGTTCCACTTATGGATATCATCACAGACTCCTGTATTATGGACTAGGGAACCATTTTGGTAAACAATATTGCTACCCATATTCTTGAGTACAATAAAAATCATTCTGCTTCATCTGAGGTCCTTCCCCCATTGTATATGAGTAGCTACATTATGGATGCAATGTGTTTTACATCATATTTTGAAACCATGGGTTGTAAATGGACAATCCAAGGCCCCACTCCCATTCATATTTATCATAATATTCTATGGGAATATAAATATGAAACTGATTTATACAAGATTTGACACAGATTTATTCTCCCACTGTTTCATGCTGTGTTTGATGAAAAGGCACCTAGATTGTCTAGAGAATCCAAAGTTAACTTAAAATCCACTAGGAAATGGTTTGGGGGAGGGTTATTTACTTATGTTAGATTTTTTAGAAGCTTATCACTACCACATGTCCTCCCGTTATATGTTCTAGAGAAACTTATCACAAGAGAAAATTATTATCTTACAGTGGGCCATGGATTGACCAAATTTTTGAAAGAAGAAAATACATCTTCATGGCCTTCCTTTCCTATTTACTGTGGTGTCTGTGCATTAGACAATTTAAAACATGTTGGTTTAGAAATTAATCAAATCCAATGTTTGAAAATATTTGCAATTCCCAACAAGAAATATGACCTAAACCATGTTGCATTCAATTTCACAACTCAAGTGAAAATCATGCCATTTTCCCATGAAAATTATGATTTCGATGATTTATTTGAGTCAGCTGATACTTATTCAACAGTGGAGAAATTGGAAGCATCACACCTTAATCCTCAGCAACTAGCAAAGTTCAAGAAATACATGAATAGAAGGTTTAAAGTTATTCCTCTAAATATTTTAGATGTATCCCAACCTATCTCATAAAAAGAAGCAGCAGAAGAAATAAAATGGAAAGGAACAACCCCCTAAGGATAATGAAGTCCTTACTGCAACAAAAGGAGATAATTCTACTATAAATCAAACTAAAGATCCATTGTTTTACAGTGACTTAGATGAGGTCTGGAAATACGTTGATCAAAAAATTAAGTGAGATCAAGGAGTGGTGATCATTGATCATCAAGAAAAAAATTAAATGCCCCGTGGTAAACATCATAACTCATTTAATGTTGGGTCAAATGACAAATATTATAGTACAGAAGAAGTTGAATTTATCCCAACCTACCCAACATCACAAATTGTGTTGAAAATCGAGGAAATACCTCCTTTGGATATATTTTACAAACCAGGGCATAAGGTTTCCATAAGAAGATAGAGGAATAGGAGAAGAACATAACAATCATAGGCTCATGTTCCTAGGGATGTCTCTATTGAAATAGTTTAAAAGGACTCACAAGTTGATGAATCTTAGGATCTAACATGGTTAACTCAGTTTGAAGGTGCTTATGCATATGTCACCATTGACAAATCCATTGAAGTTCATCAATTAATCAAAGAGAATGATGAAAGGATCCTTGAATTAGAAAAATAATTGCTTGCAGAAAATTAAAGAAATAATCAACAGTTACAAGCACAAGTATCACAACTCCAAGAGAGCTTGAATCAACTAAAGCTGCAACACCAATCTGATGTTAGTTCTAAATATGCTTAAGTACACCAATAGCAATTCACTTTTTAACAATTGAAAAATAATCCTAAAGTTGATGAATTTAAAAAGGAAGCTTTAGAACTAAATACTTTTTTGGCTTAGCAACAAGTCGTTTTCTACCAAAAACTATCCAGCATAATTTAGTTGTGTGAAAAAAATGGTTCACTGATCAATCGAGTAGTTGAGTAGAGGATCAAATTTGACGAAACAGATGATAAATTCTCCCAATATGTCACTTGAAAAGATAATAATAAAGGACGAAAGACCAATCTTCCTAGGATTACAAATTTTAAAAAATAAATCTCATTCACTGATTGGGACATATAGTTAAAGAAAGTTGAAAGGGAAATTTGCAAGGATAGGGATGTTTCCAACAACATTGTTGAAACAATTAGCCAAAACTTCATTGCTTCCAATTTGATTGATAAATTTGCACCTGGTTCTCTACCTGTTGTAAAATATTTGATCGCACAATGGCAGGAAATGTCTAAAATGAAGGAAGAAAGCATCAAAAATTTGGATAAGCTTGATTGGGACAAGTATTGGAAGCATTTAGTCAAGCCACATAGCCAATTGCTAATGTTGTGTTGCGTAAATGATGTAAAAATTTGAATAACTGATATATTATTCATCGATATTCTCCTGATCACACACTATTTTAACTTCATGCACAATACATAATCTCTTCTACCATTGATCATCACATGCGGAAATAAAATCAATTCCATGCATACATTAAAACCACAAACAATCACACATATGAACACAGTATTTAATGGGAAAGCTTAAAGTTGAAAACCCCAACTATCTGTATATTATATGTCATGGAGATCATGTAAAAATCATAGTACAAAAGCTCCTCACAAGCTCTCATGCACACCCTCAATTGCTACACACTATCAGGCTAGATCTAGCAAAACACATGCTCCAATCTTTTGCCACTTGATAGCCAGCCTCTATTTTGTTTTTAATGCTATGGGATGGATTCATTAAATAGATAAACCACCTGGCTTGTACTATGAGATCCTCATGGGCTTCTCCACCTATCCGTGTGTTCGAAATAACAACTATATAGTCACAAATGATAGTTAACATGCTCTTTCACCTATTTCTTCACTGGTCTCCACTAAAACTGTCCATGCACTGAAGTTAACTGATGCATTCTTTAGTTGATTTATGAGTTTATAATTAGTGAATTAATTAATAATTAATTCACACCACTCTCACTAATTGTATCAATTAGTTAAACTGAACACAAATAGCTCAACTATGTTTATATTAGTTAAACTGAATACAACTCCACTAACTTCCTCAATCAACTCCACCAAACTCTGTCACATGAGTTCTAACTGAAGTATCCATGCAAAAGCTCCACATAACCCTTAGGAATAGCGTAATTCCTTCTGTCAGCTCCTGTGACACATCTGTGCACTTAACTAAAGTGCTCCAAGAGAATAAGATAATGTTTAGAGTCTAAATATTATTAAGAGCTAATAATATTCGACATATCTATTTTTAGACTGGTAATCTAAAAATATATTTCGCCCAGTATGTCTAAAAATAGAAGTCCATCTATTTTTTTCCGACTTGACCAACCATCCAAAAATAGCATCCTGCAACTCATAGAACATGATCCATATGTCTAAAAATAGACATAGTCTAAAAATAGACTTTGCGCCAAAAATAGCCTACGGGCCCAATTAGTGAAGGCAACTCCTTTCCACTAAGCTCATCATCTTGTTGCAATATCAAAACTCACTCTCAACAAGATATGGATTATCTGCAACCCCTATCTTGCCCCTATGGTATTCGAATTTGCTCCTGGTGAGCACCTTCGTCAAGATATTAGCATCCTAATCCTCCGTAGGAATGTATGAAAGTAACATGACCTTCTGCTGCACACAATCTCTGATATGATGATACCGGATGTCAATGTGTTTAGATATATCATGAAATACTAGATTAACTGAGAGTTTGATGCAACTCTGATTATCACAATAAATCACAGTAGGCTTTAAGTGTGAACCGAACAACCCGACCAGGATCTTCCTCATCCATATAGCCTCACATGTAGCCAAAATTGCTGCCATATACTTGGCCTCTGCTGAACTAAGTGCCACGGATCTATGCTTGCTGCTGTACCAAGAAATTGTTGTTGACCCGATACTAAAAATCCCTCCAGATGTGCTCTTTCTGTTCGTTGGGCTCCCTGCCCAATCTGTATCCGTGAAGCCACACAGCCTCACCTCATCCAACTGTCTATACCATAATCCATATCCCGATGTGCCTCTGAGATATGTGCCTCTGAGATATCTCAATACATGCTTCCCCTCCTTCCAAAAGAGCTTGGTTGGCTTAACCATAGCTTGTGAAAGCTGGTTAATAGCATAGCATATGTCGGGTCGTGTATTGACCAGATACATAAGCGACCCCACCAACTGTCGATAAATAGTGGCATCCACTACCTCCGCTGAAGTAGAATCCTCCTTCCTCCAACCACCAGGAATAGGAGTATCAACAGGCTTGCAGCCATGCATGTTGAAATTCTCTAGTATCTCCCGGGCATACTTACCCTAAGAAACAAACAGTCCACCACTGCGCTGCCAAATTTCCAATCTCAGGAAATAATGAAGGAGGCCCAAGTCCTTCATCTCAAACTCCTTTGCAAGATCAAGCTTGCATGAGTGTATCAACAGTTCATCACCTGTCAAGATCAAATCATCTACATAAAGTACAATGATCAGCAACTTACCCTCCACCACAATCTGGTATAGGTTAGGATCCCCCTCACTCTTGGAGAATCCAAGTCCAGTGAAATAAATATCTATCCGTGTGTACCAAGCACGAGGTGCTTGTTTCAACCCATATAGCGCTCTCTTGAGCCTGCACACATGTGACTCACTGCTGAAGATCTCAAAACCTTCGGGCTGCTCTATGTACACCTCCTCCTCAATGACTCTGTTGAGGAACGTAGTCTTCAGATCCATCTGATGAATGTGCCACCCCATCTGCGCTGAGAGAGCAAGAATCATCCGTATGGAAGAATACCTTGCGACAGGTGCAAAGGTCTCCTCATAATCGATCCCCTCAATCTGTGAGAAGCCTCGGGAAAAAAATCTTGCCTTGTACTTCTCCACACTCCCGTCAGCTACTTGCTTCAATTTGTAGATCCATCTCGAACCCACCACTGATTTCCCTTCCAGTCTCAGGACAATCTCCCGTGCACTATTTCTAACAATCGAATCATACTCTTCCACCATGGCATCTACCCATGCGGTATCCTCCACGGCTTCCTCGAAAGAGGATGGCTCTATCACGATACACTTTCTCACAAGAGCCATGTAACCAGTGTACCAATCAGGTGACTATCTTTGTCTGCGCTGTGATGTAGGTGCTGCTACAACATTCTCTACATCTTGAGCTAGTCGCTCAGCTTCTGTAGTGCGCTTCCGCCCTCTGATGGTTGGCGGTGCCTGAGTGGTCTTTTCGACTCCATGAACCTCATCTTGTGGCTGATCCACATCCTAAGACTCATCCTTAGGAACTAATAGCTCCTCATCTGCATGCATGTGTGGCTCCCTCTCAAGCGAACACTTCATGGCTTTCTCGTCCTGAAATTTGATATCTCGTCGCACAACAGTCTTGTGGCTGTCTGGAAAATACACACAATAGTTGTCGGGTGTATCAGTGTACCCCAAAAATATCCCAACCTCCACAGTCAGCTCCAGCTTCTTTTTGGCATCCTTCGTCACATGAATGTAAACAGGTGAACCAAAAATCCTCAAATGGGAAATATCAAGCTTCTTACTAGAAAACGCCTCCTCGGGTGTACTCATGCCAAGTATCCTATGAGGACAACGGTTCTACACATATACTACAGTATTTCATGCCTCAGCCCACAAGTGAATGGGTAGGCCCTAATCATGCAACATCGCCTGTGCAGCACCCATGATCATTCTGTTCTTCCGCTCAACAACCCCATTTTGCTATGGGTTATGAGGTGTTATGAGCTCTCTTCAAATTCCTTCTGCGCTGCAAAAGTCCTTGAATTCGCCAGAGATGAATTCACCACCATTTTCACTCCTAAGAGCCTTCACCTGCTTCCCCGATTCTTTCTCAACCAGTGCCTTGAACTCACAGAACTTTGAGTATGTCTCGCTCTTCTTCTGCATGAAGAAGATCCAACACTTACGAGAAAAATCATCAACAAATATCACATAATACTTGTGCTTTACTGTCGAAGCTGCTGAGAAAGGTCCACACATGTCTGTGTGAATTCTCTCAAGGATCATCATGGCATGACTATCCTTCTCATGAAAGGTGGCTTTCACAAATTTTCCCAAGGTACATCCCTTGCACTGATCTGACTATGCAAGAGTACCCTTAGGAAGCAGAGTAGAAATTTGCTGCAATATCTTAAAAGCTCCATGGTGAAGGTGGCCCAATCTCTGGTGCCACAACTCGCCATCATCTCGTCTCACCACTCCTTTTGACTTGCCTGCCATTGCTGCATAGCCATCTACCTGTAATTGATAAAGGTTCTTAACTCAAACTCCTATCCTCCAGGTGTCACCAGTTGCCTTACTGCGCAGGAAAGCCTTTCCCTCGCTAAAGATAACATCATATCCCTTGTCTTCTAACATCACCACAAAGATAAGATTATTCTTCAATCCTGGAACATGCATCACTTCCTTCAATCTGAAGGGTTTACTAGACTCCCTCTCAAAGGAAATGGTACTGATACCGGTCGCACTATATCTACCATCATCACCCATCTCGATGTGCACTCCAAGATCTTTGTCATCCAGATCAGTAAACAAATCTCGATCTCCTGTCATGTGAAAAGATGCACCACTGTCCAGAAACCACACTGATCCCATCATACTTGAGACCAAGCATGTGATCAGTGAGAAAGCTAGCTCAAACAGCGAGGCTAAGGCCTCTCCATCTGCAGTCCCAGCAACCTGCTTATTTTTCTTCTTCTATGGACAATTAGTGGCGTAATGTCTATGTTGGTGACAGTGAAAGCACTTCACCTTGGACATGTCCTTCTTCTTGCCTTTCACACCAGAATGAGAAGCTTTCTTGCTCCTCCCGTTCTTTTCTTTGGCAGCCAAAGTGAAATTCTCTTCATCAGAGTTCTTTGATGAAGATATGTCCCTGGTACTCCGCCTTATCTCCTCTTGCATAAGATCCGACCAAAGTCGCTCCCATCCTGGCAATTTCTCCCGACCATTGACAGAGTCCTGATAGGAGTGCCAACTCTTTGGAAGCCCAAGGAGAGCCAAGCTCACCAATTCCTCATCATCAACAGTCACCCCCACACTTCCTAGCTCATCCCTGCATTGGAAAAACTTCGTGAGGTACTTGGGCATACTGTCACCTTTCTCCGTCTTTATGTTCCTGAGTTTATCCTTGAGCGCCAACTTCCTCTGGTCGCTCTTGCTTTGGAATAAATCTGTCAAAGATTTCCACATCAAGAATGGTGAATCTTTCCCATGAAGGCTGGATACTATGTGATCCTTCACACCTTCCAACAGAATCCTTCAACACTTTGCTATCTTCTTTTGCCATGCGTCAAGTAGGGCATCATCACTAGAAGTAGGTTTTGGAATTTCTGCATCTATGAACTCCTTCAACCCATTTTCATCCAGCACCACCTCCATCCTATCCTTCCATGCAATATAATTCGAGCTGCTCTCAAGGGCATACTACAATCACAATCCGTTGAAAGTCATCTCAACTTCGACACCAAGAAAACACTGCTACAAATTCGAATTCCACCAGCACAAAACTCAACTACTTCAATGTTTTGAAATTGCTCCAATGATCAATACTGCTTTGATACCATGTAGAAATTTGAATAAATGATATATTATTCACCGAGATTCTCCTGATCACACACTATTTTAGCTTCATGCACAATACAGAATCTCTTCTACCATTGATCATCACATGCGGAAATAAAATCAATTACATGCATACATTAAAACCACAAACAATCACACATATGAACACATTATTTAATGGGAAAGCTTAAAGCTAAAAACCCCAACTATCTGTATATTATATGTCATGGAGATCATGTAACAATCATAGTACAAAAGCTCCTCACAAGCTCTCATGCACACCGTCAATTGCTACACACTATCAAGCTAGATCTAGCAAAACACATGCTCCAATATTTTTCCACTTGATAGCCAACCTCTATTTCATTTTTAATGCTATGGGATGGCTTCATTAAATAGATAAACCACCTGGCTTGTACTGTGCAATCCTCATGGGCTTCTCCACCTATCTGTGTGTTGCAAATAGCAACTGTATAGTCACAACTGATAGTTAACCTGCTCTTTCACCTATTTCCGCACTGGTCTCCACTGAAACTGTCCATGCACTGAAGTTAACTGATGCATTCTTTAGTTGATTAATGAGTTTATAATTAGTGAATTAATTAATAATTAATTCACACCACTCTCACTAATTGTATCAATTAGTTAAACTGAATAAAAATAGCTCAACTATGTTTAGATTAGTTAAACTGAATACAACTCCACTAACTTCCTCAATCAACTCCACCAAACTCTGTCACATGAGTTCTAACTGAAGTATCCATGAAAAAGCTCCACATAACCCTTAGGAATAGCGTAATTCCTTCTGTCAGCTTCTGTGCACTTAACCGAAGTGCTCCAAGAGAATAAGATAATGTTTATAGTCTAAATATTATTAAGAGCTAATAATATTCAACATATCTATTTTTAGACTGGAAACCTAAAAATAGATTCTGCCCAATATGTCTAAAAATAGAAGTCCATCTATTTTTTTCTGACTTGACCAACCATCCACAAATAGCATCCTGCAACTCATATAACATGATCCATATGTCTAAAAATAGAAATAGTCTAAAAATAGACTTTGCGCCAAAAATAGCCTGCGGGCCCACTTAGTGAAGGCGACTCCTTTCCACTAAGCTCATCATCGTGTTGCAATCTCAACAAATGACACTTCCTCCTACATGATGCCTCCACTAGCAGATGTGGTCTACACAGGATAGTTTCATGTCAAGCCAAGCCCACCTCCTGAGGTTCAACCTATTATTTACATCCTTCAGCTCAAGGAATGAATGACAAAAGAGGAAACAGTGCAATTGTGAAGCGATTCATCCCACCAAAATCTATTTATATTTTTATTTCACTTAATTTAGGGAGAGTTGTTTAAAACTCCTCATCTCGTTATGCATTTTCTATTTTTGTACTTTTTATTTTACTATGTAAAACCTTTCATGTCTCTAAAGAAAGGGTCCTTAAATTTTGAAATGAAGACTTTAGAGAAGTTACAGGTTTGTACTCTTATATTTCTTCTTAATAGAAAAGGCTAGAGCAGAGACTATCTTTCAAATGAGGAATAGTTAAATTTCATTATCGAGCTTTGTGATATATATCTTTTTAACCCAATATAGTATTTATTCACTTTTGAGCATGCTTGATTGCAATTTTTCATACATATACAATACATGCAATAATAGATGTGATATATACTTAATAAATTGATTTGATTAACTATTTAATCAAATAAATTAATTTAAATTTGTTTAAATTTGTGTAAGTGTTTGATCAATATTCATTTTCATTCACTTAAATATTATATTTTTAAATGACATATAACCGAAAGATAAATCATCTAGGGATATATATATATATATATATATATATATATATATATATATTATTTAAACTTGTTGTCAATCTCATTCAACAAGTCACAGTTAGTTATAATACCATCCATCCACTCAATTATATATCATTGGGAAATCGTCCCATAAATCCAGTCGGAGCCACTATATCAAATAGATAAGGGACAATTTTCAACTACCTGACTGGGTGGTTTTCCTTGATGGTGTTGCAATGAATTTCGAGGCATCAACATTTTTGGAACTAGAAGGGGGGAAAATAGACTATGAATTCCACCAAAGCTTAATTATAAAATCAAATACCATCAAAAGAGTTGACCCACCTCCAAATATCCTACAAATTCAAGCCCGCACTCGAAATCTCCTATCTTTAGATCAAATGTTGTTCAATCTCCTCCCAATTCTCGTAGTTCAATTCCCAAGTAACTCTCCCTGACTATAATCTAGAATCTCCTGAAGTATAGAATTTGATAAATAATTAGAAGAAATTTATATTTCACAAGAAAATCTTGTGCTTTTTGAAGCCTTTGATGGAAGTTTTACTTCAAATTTTCAAGGTACTGGTGTATTGACTCCTTCTGAGAGTGAAAAACACAGAATATCTCCATTGGTGTTTCCTCTTAATTCCCATCACAGGAAGACTCCAACATCTGAAAATCAAAAATATACTAGTGAGATTCTTTAATCTTCCTCTCCTCAAAATCCATCATTTATTCCTCATTCAATTACATCCTCTCAACCAATTTCCTCATCTACTCATATCTCTTCATCTCAGTCAAAAATAACTTTTTCGGGGAGTACAATTTCTGCGGTTATTTCTTCTTCAACTACATCCACCTCTGGCACTACCACTTCTTCCCCAAATCCTTCTTCAGGACAAACTAGTCCCCCAATTCACACATTGGAAACTCTTCATAATTTACTCAATAATCCAGAGAGATAGTTGCCTAAGTGTAATCCTAACGATGGTATCCATGTTGAAGAACATCTCCATAATTTCATTTCTCTGAAGAATATTGTGTAGTAAGATTTTTTCCCTATACTTTTCAAGGATCAGCTAGATCATGGTACTTTTCATTACCATCGGGAACTATTACTAGTTGGGACATATTTGAAGAAATTTTTTTGACTAAATATGGTGATTGTCGTACTATTTTTACTTTCATAAATGATATTTCAAATCTAAAAACGAATTCAGGTTAAAGTATCAAAGCTTTCAATTCCATATTTCACAAATTATTGAATGAAATCCCAACTACATCTAAACCTGGTGTAGATGTACATATTGAATAGTATATATCCTCTCTTCCTTATAATATAGAAATTTTTTAGATAGATCCAATAAGGGTACTTTGGTAGAAATCATGAAATAATCTTTGTCTATAGAAAAATGAATTCTTGCTTTAGAAAATAACATTGCCCAACAATATAGAAAATCTAAAAAAGTCATGTCTAAGGATGAGCCCAAAATTAAATCAGATAAGGATCCTTATTATATTGAGGGATTACAAAATGTTCTCAAAACCATGTCAAATTACATGCTAGAAATAAAAAAACAAGTAGTTGAATCTTCTTCTAAGAAACCATTTAGATCCATCAAGAAAACTCAAACCTCAAATCATCAACCACCGTATGTAATTTCTAATGCTAAATCAGATCATGATGAAGACGAGGATGAAAAAATATTGTTTGTAGATAAATCAATGGATGAAGAGATGGTTGAAGTTCATGGATTATGGGATTTCATTCTTCCTATATCTCATAATAAAGATGAACATGAGGCATTGCTACTTAGCACTAGAAGTAAAAATCTTACTGATCTGCCACAGTCTTCTCAAAACCAAAAATATTCAACCCCTATTTCTAAAGAAAAAATTGTTAATAAAAATACTCCTTCTCCTCAAACAAGCTGAAATTCTTCTAACTCTCCATCTACATCAAAGACCTTAGTCGTTTGAGATACCATTGAATATAATATAGTGGAAGATATGAAGAAATTCAAAGGAAATATCTCTATGTATGAGGTGAGTAAATTAAAACAACAACATAAAATCCTACTGAATGAATTGAAGGCATTTCCTACCTCTCCTTTATCTACGCTTATTACTTCTAAAGCCAAAAAAATGAGTAGGAAAACCTACCATAGATTAATCTCAAAAGATCGATGCCACTAATGCTATCTTAAGTGGAGACAGTTCTAATTCTCAACTCCTCATTTCCTTATGAATTTTGAAGTTATTAATAAAAATATGCACAACTTCCTGATAGACTCTAGGGCTTCTTCAAATGTTATACCATATTATGTTTGTTTGAAGTTAAACATTGCACCCCAAAAGTCTGATGTACACATTTTCAATTATATAGAACTGAAGTCAAGGTTTTAGGAGAAATTAATTATGTCCTTTACCTCACATTTCTTAGCATTCAATATCTTATTCATCCCAACTCTCCAAAATGCAAGTGTTGATCTCCTAGCCAATGTAGCATCCAAGCTTATTCCATATGAGGATTGTAGTCGAGATAGATTTTCTATAGAATTAATTTTTCACCCATATATTCATAATAATGTCACCAACTAGAGATTATTTAATGATGATGAATATGTTCTAATGTTTCTGACATCTGAAGGATCATATGGTGATAAACTCATCAATGAAGATGAACATGAAAGATAGTTAAAACAAAAACCTGATGAAAATTTCATACCTAAACCTTTGGTAGAACTTGAATATATTTATGACCTAAAAGAAAATTTTAGTAAGGTTACTAATTCTAAACCACAAAGTTCAACCTTGAGATTTGAACTAGTAAATCTTGGCACTGATCTCAGACCCTAGAATATCAATATAGGAATTGGTCTATCATCTCATGAAATATTAGCCTTCATCCATTTACTCAAGATATATAATAATGTTTTATCATGGAAATATACCAATATATCAAGACATATGATACCTACATTATCCAACATACTATCCCAATGACATCCACTGAGAAACTTGTACCGCAAAAGTTAAGGAAAATTCACCCCAATCCTTAAAGTCAAATAAAATCTGAACTAAATAAACTCCTTAAAGACAATATCATCTTTCATGTTATGTAGTCAAATTGGGTTTCAAAATTAGCCCTATTATGAGGAAAAATGGTGGCATCCACATTTTTATAGATTTTAGGAATCTCAATAAAGCTTGCCTAAAAGACAATTTCCCATTAGCACCTATGGAACAAATCCTACAATCATTTGCTAGATCTGAATTAATGTCTTTCCTTGCTGGGTTTTTAAGTTATAATTATATATTGGTTCATCCTTAAGATAGGTTGAAGACTACATTTAGGACCAAATGGGGCACTTATGCTTATCACTAAATTCCTTTTGGTTTAATTAATGCAAGGGAAAATTTTCAAAGAGAAATGGATATTTCTTTTAGAGGACTAATAAAGAAAATTGTGGTTGTGTGCTTAGATTATATAACCATTTACTCCAAGAAAAAAATCAACCACTATCATGATCTCAAGCAAATCCTTGAACATTGCTTAAAGTATGGAATTTCATTGAATCCAAAAAAGTCTTATTTCCCTTTTAGTGAAGGAAAACCTTTAGGATTTATTGTATCAAACGGAAGAATTTTTATTGATCCAGAGAGAATAAAGGAAAATTTTGAAATCTCTCTAACCCATAACAAGAAATACATGTAGTACTTTTTAGGAGAGATAAATTTTGTTGAGATACGTGTTCCTTATTTTTCCCAAATTGTTTTATGATTGCAAGTCACAATCAAGAAAATTTCTCTTTAAGTGGGGACACAATGAAAGAGAAGATTTTGATTTAATCAAGAAAGACATCATAAATTTTCCTTCTCTAACTACCTCAAATTTTATAATCATTTTATTTTATACACCTTTTCTTATGAAACATCCTATGATGTTGTACTAACAAAATTTAATGATCAAAAAATTGAAGCATTGATCTCTTTCTTTAGTTCAAATCTTCAAGGTATTGAAATAAATTATTCGAAAGTGGAGAAACAAGCCTGTTATTTTTATAAATATCTAAATAATTTCAAGCCTTTTCTACTAAAGACACATACCAAGGTAACAGTTCTATTCCCAGGAGTAGGTAAATTTCTTTTGAAAAAGGAACTAGGAGAAAAAGGGGAAATTAGGTTACATCTCAGCAGGAATATGATATTGACATGATACCAACCAAAATTATTAGAGGAAAGGTTCTCTGTAGACTGTTGTCTAGAGCATTGAACATATCAGATGATGAGGATTCAGGTAATACTATACACATTTCTAAGGTATGCTTGAGTGACTCTAAATCACAATACACTGATCTTATCTTTTATTTGAAGAATGAATATGCTCCCAAAAAACTCAATCATAAAAGAAAAAGAGCTTTAAGATTAAAATCTAATCAATATGAGATCATTGACAATGTATTTTTTAGGAAAAACCATGAATTTGTGTTATTAATATGCCTTGAAAAGTCTCAAGCATAAAAGGTTTTGCAGGAACTCCATGACTGACCTATAGGTGGATATTTCGAAGGATATACAACTGCACAAAAAATCCTTCATGCATGATATTATTGCCAACATTGTTCATATATGCTCATGCATATGTGAGAATATGAAAAACATGTCAAACTACTGCTAGAAGACAAAGAAAACCAGCATTACCTTTGCGACCAGTCAATATTAAACAACCATTTGAGCAATGGGGACTAGATATCATAGGTGATATTTTTCTTAACTCTTCCAAACTTCATAAATAAAATCTCACCACAATAGACTACTTTTCTAAGTGGGTGGAAGTTGTTTCATTAACTGTAGCTAATTTTGAAGCCATTACTGAAATAATCAATCAATTTATCATGACCAGGTTTGGCTTCCCTAACACACATATGTTTGACAATGCATCTTACTTTTCGAGTAAAAATATGACTGAATTTTCTCTCAAGAGAGGTTTTAATGCTAATTACTATCCTAAAAGGAATGTTTTATCAGAGTCAACCAACAAAAATATCATAAGAATCATAAAAATAACTATTGATGATAGTAAAGATAATTGGCATAAATCCTTAATATTTTCTCTATGGGCGGATTGAATAACTCATAAGGCCTCTATAGGCACTTCTCCATTCAATATAGTTTATGGGAAAGAAGCTCTAATTCCATAAAATTTAGCCCTTCCCTCACTATCCCTAGTTCAATTTATTGATGAAGTACCTTCGTCTTCCTTACATCTAAGAATGTCCCAAATCCTTAAATTAGAAGAAGAAAGGGAAAAGGCCAAATTAACACATGCTCAAGATGAGCAGATTGTTAAAACTTCTTTGGATGCAAATTATCTTACCCTACAATATTCCAAGTTGTAGACCTCATTCTTAAGTGGGAGAAGGCACATGGGAAAAAGGTAAGCATGCCGAATTCCAAATAATGTGTCTTGGACCATTTCAAATTGCAAAACAAACTGGCCCATAAACCTTCATATTGCAAGATCTTCAAGGGAAGAAATATTATCTTCCTGTCAAAAAGCTAATTTTGAAAAAAAAACTATTCTTAGAATAACATTTCTTCTAATGTATCATACTTATATTTACACTTTCTTAGGTTAATGAAAGAATAATGTTGGATTACATACTTTTGGTTTTTTCTCAAAACCTCTGAATCATTTTATGACTTTTCATTTTAAATAATAAAAATTCTTAAGGAAATTATTTCAAACTAGAAAAATGGATAATTACCATACATCTCTGAAATTTTTTTCCATTAAAATTGTAATTTCTTGTAAACCTCAAACTTCATAAAGTCTTTTTACCCTATTACCAGCCAATAAACGTTCACTTTTACAATGTGAAGTCCATTTGCTACTAATCATATTTAAATCTAAATTGTCCTCCAAAACTCTTGAGCAGTCAATCATTCTCCCCATCCATTAATTATGTTTTTTTAGAGTGTAATTCAAAAATATAAAACTTAAAAAGATAAGAGGTCTCATCACAAGCTTGTTTACCATGATCATAGGAAAATAATAGACTGACATTACCACTAATACATATCGAACTAGGGCAATGGCGTATGATTATTAAGTAACCATAAGACAAGCAGTCTCATCAGGAGCCAGCTTTTTCAGTCAAATTAAAACCAATGAATGGCATTGTCGCTATCTAGTCACCAAACCAAAGAAATTAATTATTAATATTAAGAAAAAAAAAACATAATATACGATTGTGAATTTATCCCCAAATATTTTAATGATAGATGGATGGAATATTGGATCATTGATGGTTAAAAGTTAACCCTGTCAAGGTCATAAATGCCTTCTCGTAGCAGTGGATCTACCTATGAAAAAAATTAGTATATCAAAATGCTAAGTTGCATAAAGACACCTACTTTATCTTTTAAACTATTTAATGAAGGGTATAGAAAAATGAATATTTTTATGTATGAAATTTTTTTAAAGAGCCACAATAAGATGAATTTTTTATAATTTAGATTAAATTTATTTACCCAAATATTTCAACGATAATTTTCATTTCCTTAATTATTATACTTATTTGAAATATCAGGAATTTCATTTTTCATAGATAACTATTTCTTCCAATAAATCAACAATTGTTGTGCTATTCAAAAACCTCGATTATTTTAGAATAATTTCCTTCCAAAAATAATGGGGACTTTTTTAAATTTTGTAGGCTAGGAAAAATAAGACCCTTAAGTGATTGATTAAAATAGAAATAGGAGTTATAAAATCTAAAAGGCATCATTTTTATTGATTAAAAGCACTTAGGTGGAAAATCCAAAAGAAATGTAGATGTAGATTGCAATCACAGATCACGAATACAACATATACCATCTTAAGCCCCTCCAAATAAATTTACAATGCGATACCAATAAAAGGTGTTAATAAAGGAATAAGGCTTCCAACCAAATAATGTTTCATCAAAGACACTCTGTGGGACCCACCATTGCCAAGTCACTAATCGCAATCACAAATCACATTTCCATCCTGCCATCATTCGATCTTCCCTTACTTTCATTTCCCTGATGTGATACATCGCATCGCATTGCTCTTTTTCCTACGACCATTTCATTCTTCCATCTAGTTTTACTGAGATTGTGATTGCGATATCACATCACAAGATTTTCGTTTCGCCTTTCCCCTTGCTAATTTTTGAAGCTTTCAAAAAATTAAAATATTAAATCATAAGCATGTTTATAGTGTGAAAAGGAATTAATCACAATTAGAAACACATATGCGCTTGGTGCTTTAAAATATTAACTCACAAATGAATATGCGATGCGAAGATATATTATTAAAAAGTATAAATGTCTATTTGGGCACGTGAAACCATGCTTTCCATTAATTACATGCCTTAAAACTTTAACAAATCGAGCCTCCAAATGTGATTTGACCACAAAAGAAGCAATGTTTTATATTACTCCACACACCAATTTTTATTTTTCATCTTTTGAATTATTGTTACACTTCTCTCTTATTATGAAAAAAAAGTCTTTTTACTCGTTTTTATTCTTATTTTGTGGGAAATTCCAAACAAACTGAGTTCCTTCAAAATGTATAAGGGCACAAAAAAGTCCCAAAACCCATCGCTCCCCCTAATCCTACACCTCTTCCTAATGAAGTAATAGAAATGCCGCCCCTACTCACAGATACTAAATGTGCAACAGAAAGTGGTTTTGCTTCTTAGGAAGAAATGTATAGGTTGTTTGAAGACGAAAAGCCTTGGAAGGTTGAAATAAAAGCTACTGTAGACACCTTTGATACCTTAGAAGCTAATATTTGTGATGTCACCAACTCTTTTCTGCCCAAAATTTCTAGACACCCCAAAATTCTACCATATACAGATATGTTGAAATGGATTATTGACAACCTCAACATTGGAAATAGAAACTTCCTAACAGGTATAGGCACAATGAGAGGGTCATTTAGAGTAGAATATCTGAATAAAATGTACCAAATTCCATACCCCCAAAAGGTGTATGATATGTTAGGAAAATTATATATTACAGAGAAATGAAACACATAAAATATGCGGAAACACAAACCAAGAAAACATATAAAACAAGAGAGACACAGATATACATGGTTCACCCAATTTGGGTTACATTCTGTTAGGATATTTTGACACATAGGAAATTGGCTCCTTTTGTGTCACCTTTGTAAATCCTTCAATCCTATCCCAAGTTTTCCTTAAGGGGGGATGTTACGATATTCTGAAAAATAGGAAATCGTTAACTATAACTTGGTCTAGAGTAGAGTTAGGTAAAGTGTGTTTCTTTACTATGCACATTTGTAACTTATAATCTGACAGTCATGATTTATAGTGATCCAACGGTTCACTCTCTCTTCGGTATTAAAAACACTTGATCTATGGCTTAGCACCCGATTGTTCCATTGTCTCTATTTAAAGAGCATGGAGGGTTATTTATCTAGTAACTATTTATGAGAGAAAGATATGTAAACTTTCTTTTTTATATTAATAAATTGCATGAAGTGGCTGCATTGGCTCAAGCCATTGACTGTTTCCCTCTTCGAGGGTTTTAACCACATGATATAATGGTGTACTGATTTTTGATCTGTTTGTGAGAAATCAACTTTGTCTTTTGATCTACGGAACTTACCTTGTAAATTCCTATATGGTATCTGAGCTATTTTGAGGGCCGCATCAATTTTTCATCCAAATCTGAAGCCAGTTTGATTGCATGCGACTACCATTTCTAGATCTACTATTTATGAACTTTTTCAAGCCTAGAGAACTTCTATGTTGTGTTTGGATCATATTTTATAGTGAGGAATCCCTTTCTTTTCATGTAAAAATCTTTTCGGTAGCCCAAGTTATGTCAATTTAGATTTGGAGGTATAAAGTATTTTTTTGCTGTTACATTTGTTAATCATTCTGCTTATTTCGATTCCCTTTGTTTATTTTTTTTTATAGTTTTTATTTATGTTCCACATCTATACCCTCTTCCCTATGTATGCTCTTTTCTTTTCATTCTATACGATCTCAGCGAATGAGAAACAGGAAGAAGGGATTTTTTTTCTACATATGTTCTTTCCCAACGTCTTTGTGCCATCTTGGGAAATCAGAAATAGTGGAAAAAAGGATAGTTTCCAGTAAGGCAAACTGAGATTCTAATGTTCTATCGTAAGGCTTGAATTTCATTTTTTTTGTGCTCAGATTTTGTGTTTCTTTTGTAGGAAAAACCACGCACATCAAATACTAAAAAGAAAAACCCTCCCTCCTTTCAAACAATTACAGAATCTTTTTACAAGCTCACTTGGTGTAAAGTTAGTTTATGAGAATAGAGGTCTTGGGTTCAAGTATCTTTCTCAAGCTTATTTTTCTAAAAATGTTTTTGTTAATTTGTCGAATTTTTTTTTAAAGTAAAACTTCATCATCAAATTTCAACCGTTCCCGTAACTATTCAGCATCTACAACACAATTTTTTCAAAAAGGCATAAATTATTCATTTAGAAGCTGTTTTTTTTAATCAGGATAATGTTTGAAGATATTTCCATTGGAGTAGTTAGTTTTAGCTGTTTTCAGCTTCCTTTTTTTTTTAATTGGAAAGTTCATGCTCGTTTATTCTTAACAGCACCAATTATTTCCAATGGCTACCTCACATGGTAGACTTACTTAGAAGTAGAGGGATTTACAGAATAGCCACAAGACAAGAAAATAAACCTATTGATGGAGGTAAAGCCACTAAATGGGAAAATAAATAATATCAAGCATGAGGGTTGATAGGAATTTCCATTGCTCAAGATCTTTGATTTCATATCCTTGAAATTGACACCCGTGATGTAGCCCTGAGAAATTTCAATACTCGTTTTGGCATTCAAAATGAAATTAGTGCCCACTAGCCTAAAAATGAGTTGCTTAGTTTGGATCCCAATAATTTCTCCTCTATTGAATATTTTTTGTCCAAATTCAAGACCCTTAGACTTCTTTTAGAGGGTTGCAAGGTCAAAAAGGAAGATGGTAGCCTCATATATTCCATTCTTGCTAAGCTCGGCCCTACATACTCTGCATTTGTTTCGACCTTCCATTCCACTAGAGAAGCGATCATTTTTCAAGGAACAAACTACAATAACCCCTCTTTTGATGCATTGTGCGATTCATTAATAAGAAAATAGGAAAAACTCTTACACCTTGGTCTTGTCACTTCTAAAAACGCTTCTAAGAAAGCCTTAGCAGCCCAACAACAACCATATCAAAAGAATCCCAAGAAGCAGTATCCTAAGAAGTATGGTCCTAAATGAAACAAGGGTCCTCAGCAATTTAAACCGCAAACTGAAAAATCAACTCACCAAACCGATAAGGCAACTAAAAACAAGGAAAGAAAATAGATAAACATTGCAACTTTTATAATCGTTATGGCCATGTAGAGTCCAAATGTTTTAAGAATATGGAAGCCTTGGATGAAGCAATGAAGAAGCACCACATCAATTTGGAGACCTCTTCAACTTCATCTTCAGGAATGGCACTTTCTACTTTTGGTTGTAAAACATATGGTTATGCATTAAATGTATAGTCTTCTTCCCATTCTCATGATTGGATCAATGATTTTGGAGCTTCTTACCACATGGCCAAAAATAAAGCCATGTTTTCTTATTTAAATGATTTTAACACCAAACATATTTATGTTGGTGATGATAGATCTCTTAGTGTTGTAGTATCTTGAACCATTCATCTAGATAATGGTCAGTTTAATGATGTACTATGTGCTCCTACCTCGTCATGCAACCTTCTATCTATTTATCAAATATCATTCAGGTGAAGGGAAAATAGTAGAATTATCACCTCATGATGTTGTAATCAAGGACCTCAAATATCCTAGACATATTTTACCTATTGGCATTGTTGATGATTCCAAAAGGTTGTATAAGTTTGATAACTTTGGGTCATCATGTCTTCCCTTTGTTTTTGTTGCTCATAATGATGAAGTGAGCAAACTTTAGCATGAGCGATTTGGTAATTTAAATTATCACTCTCTTCAAACTCTATGTAAAGAAAATATGGTGAGAGAAATTCCTATGGTATCTTTCCAAGATGGTGTTTGCTCAGGATGTGTACTTGGAAAACATCATTAGGATAATTTTGAAAAATGTGCCTCTTAGTATGCTTCAGCCCCTTTGTAGCTTGTGCACAACGATTTATGTCGTCCAATTCCTATTGTTTCTTTCTCTTGTTGCAAGTACTTCTTAACTTTCATTGATGATTTTTCCAAATGCACTTGGGGATACTTTTTAAAACTCAAGAGTGATGTTTTTAACATGTTCTTGGCCTTTAAGGCCTTTGTTGAGAAACAATATGGACATCCAATTCTTAAGCTAATATCAAACAATGGAGGAGAATATGTGAACAAAAAATTTACCAATTTTTTCACTGAGCATGGCATTCAATTGCAACATACAGTTCCATGTACTCCACAAAAAAATGGTGTAGCTGAAAGAAAGAATTGCACCTTAAAATAAATGGCTAATTGTATGCTTCAATCTAAAGGACTTAGTCTCAACTTTAGGGTAGAAGCAATTAACTATGAAAATTACATATTAAATTGCACTCCTACTAAGGTTTTAAGGAATGTAACTCCAGAAGGAGCGTGGAGCTCAATCAAACTGGATTCAAGTCACTTTCGTGTTTTTGGAAGTGATGGTTGGGCCCATATTCTAGATGCAAAAGATAAAGCCTTAGAACCTAAGAGTGAAAAATGCATTTTTGTCAGATATTATGAAGATGTCAAAGGATATATACTTATTCAACCAAAATGAAAAAATATTATCATTAGAATAGATGTAAAATTTCATGAAAATATATCGGCCTATGAGCCTAGCTCGGCGGGTGTGCCACCTTTTGCCTACAAGATTGATTCAACATATGTGCCACCTCTCTCTATCTCTTCTATTTTTGATAGCATTCCTTCTAGTTCAGATGATGAAAACTAGGATGAAAATCCTTCTCCACCTCTCCAAGATATTCCTTAATATCCATAGCTTCCAAGATGGGTCTGCTCTACTTGAGATGCAGCAGGTTCTCTTGCAGGTGACCCTGCAGATCAACGATGTAGATGTTCTCAGTTCGAAACAACCTCTTCCTTATTGGCTCAAGTTCCATAAAAACCTAATATAGACACCTTTGAATAAGCTGCTGGTCATCGAGACTGGGATGAAGCTATTAATGAAAAATATAGTTCCTTATTAGCAAACGATACTTGGGATCTCGTTCCTCTTCCAAAAGGAAGAAAAATTGTCGGATGCAGATGGGTTTACAAAACAAAGTTTGGACAGTATGGAAAAGTTGATAGACAAAAATCTCATCTTGCTGCTAAAGGATTTTCCCAAGTTGAATGCATTGAATATACTAAAACCTTCTCCCCTGTTGCTGAAATGAATTCTATCCACCTTGTTCTTTCCCTTGCTGCCTCCTTTAAATGGCAATTCCATCAGATGTATGTTAAATCCACCTTCTTGCATTGTTATTTGCATGAATAAATCTACATGGAACAACCCCCCTAGCTTTATCCAAAACTAATCTAGCCTTGTTTTTCACCTTAGGAAGTCTCTCTATGGTCTCAACCAAGCTCCTCGGGCTTGGTATGCCAAAATGGATAGATTTATATTAGATAATGGATTTTCTAGGTGTCATTCTGAAAACACTATCTACACCAAGAAAGTGGGTAAGTCCTTCACCATATTTGTTCTTTATGTTGATGATCTTATCCTTACTAGTAGTGATCCCAACTGTATAAACCATGTAAAGTCTAGCCTCAAAAATAAGTTTTAAATGACATACTTAGGACACTTGCATTTATTCCTTAGTCTTCATGTCTTGCAATCAAAAGAAGGTATTACCCTATCTCATTCCAAGTATGCATGTGATCTTCTATGCCACTTTCACATGGAAGACTGTAAGCCAGCCCCTTCTCCCTTTCAGTATAGATTCAAGCTTTCAGTCACTTGTACTACCCCTGAAGTTGATGCTACCTTATACCATTAACTTGTTGGTAAACTTATATATCTAACCCATATCCATCCTAACCTTTCCTTTGTCGTTGGTATTTTTTCTTGGTTTATACACCAACTCATGAAAATCACTGGAAAACAACTAAAATAATACTTTGATATATTCGAGGTAAATTTCAGTTCGATATTCATTACAGTACAAGAGCATCTCCATCTTTGATTGGTTTCAGTGATTCTAATTGGGTTGGTGACCCTGATGATCAAAAGTATACTACAAGATATGTATTCACTCTTGGTTTAGGGCCTATTACATGGTCTTGTAAGAAACAAAGTTCCATCTCTCTTTCTCCAACAGAAGAAAAGTATCGTGGTGAAGTTGAAGCCAACAGGGAAGCCATGTGGCTTCGTCAGATCCTCTCTGAATTTTTTCTTCATTAGCAACATCCAACTACACTTTGGTGTGATAATCAGAGTGCCATTAAGCTATGTAAAGATCTAGTTCAGGATCAACGTATGAAACACATTGAACTCCACATACTGTTCATTAGAAATCTCATTCATGATCGTGTTCTTGAAGTGCAGTATTGTCCAACCAATGATCAAGTTGTCGATATCTTTACAAAGGCTCTCACAAAAGTGAAGTTTATCGAAATTTGATCCATGCTTGGAGTTAAGGAAATTTACCATTAAGGGGGGATAGGCTCTAATGCATCCTTCCTTCTCCTATTTTGTTACCTTTGTAAATCCTTCAATCCTATCCCAAGTTTTTCTTAAAGGGGGATGTTAGGATATTTCGACACATAGGAAATAAGCTCCTTTTGTGTCACCTTTGTAAATCCTTCAATCCTATCCCAAGTTGTTCTTAAGGGTGGATGTTAGGATATTCCGACAAATAGGAAATAGTTAATAAGTATATAACTTGGTCTAGTGTAGAGTTAGGTAAAGTGTGTTTCTTTACTATGTACATTTGTAACTTATAATCCGACAGTCATGATTTGTAGTGATCTGATGATTTACTCTCTCCTCTATATTAATGACACTTGATATGTGGGCCTGTGGCTTAACACCCGATTGGTCCACGGTCTCTATTTTAAGAGCATGGAGGGTCATTTATCCAGTAACTATTTATGAGAGAAACATATGTAAAATTTCTTTTTTACATTAATAAATTTCCTGAAGTGGCCGCGTTGGCTCAGGTCGTGGACTATTTCCCTGTTCGAGGGTTTTAACCACTTGATATACTAGTGTACAGATTTTTGATCTGTTTGTGAGTGCTGACCTTTGGTTTTTTATATAAGGAATTTACCCTGTAAATTCATACATGTCCACCCCGAACAACCAATCCTTACTTTATATTAGCTAGCAAAATGAAGAGACATTCTACAACAGATCCGTTGTAATATCCTCAATTATCTCTCATAGTCTCCTTATCTATTTCTCGCTATGATAATAGACATACAATACCTAGCCGCATTACAATACCCTCATTCAAAACGAAGGGTTTCCTTCTAGGGAAAAAAAAACTAAGTTAAAAATAACTTCTACCGTCATATCATCTTCCTAGTGAATGACCCAGATTGACTAGAAATTACAATACTTTTACAAGGTAGATGCTCCCTCTGGACCGCCCAAGTAGCATTTAATTACAAGCGGCGATTCTTCCCCATTAAGAACAGGGGTCCAAAGCTATGATATAAGAAAATAAGATAATCAAGATCCAAACCCAACATGATAAATATTTCCTAGCACAATTCACACAGGAAAATAAGTTGTTGTCAGCTCCCATAAAGCAATGGAGGAGTAACCCTAACAATCATAAGCCTGATGATAAGGATATGTATTCCACTGCTTCACTTGCTGGTCCCTACTATTATATTTTTCACCATGATGTCTAGAATTTTTGGCCAACCCAATACTAATAAATTCTTCATTAATGTCTTACATTTATAGATTTCATCACAAAATCATATATCATGGACTGGGGAACCATTTTTTCAAATAATATTGCTACCCAGATTCTTGAGTACAGGAAAAATCATTTCGTTTCTGCTAAGATCCTCCCCCAATTGTATCTGAGTGCCTACATTATGGATGCAGTGTCTTTTACGTCAAATTTTCCAACCATGGGTTGTAAATGGACTATGTAAGACCCCAATCCCATTAATATTTATCATAATATTATATGGGAATATAATTATGAAACCGATTTCTACAATATTTTCCATGGAGTTATACTCCCACTGTTTCAAGTTGTGTTTGATGAAAGGGCCCCTAGATTGTCTAAAGAAGCCCAAGCTGACTTCACATCGACTTGGAAATGGTTTGGGGAAGAGTTATTTACTTATGTTAGAGTTTTTGGAAGCTTATAACGACCACATGTCCTCCCATTATATGTTACGGACAAAATTCTCACAAGAGGAATTTCTTATCAGATAGTGGGTCATGGATTGACCAAAGTTTCGAAAGAAGAAAAGAAATCTTAATGGAATTCCTTTCCTATTTAGTGTGGTGTTTATGCATTAGATAATTTCAAACATGCCAAGCTAGAAATCAATCAAATCCAATGTTTGAATTTATTTATAATTCCCAACAGGAAATATGACTCGGTCCAAGTTGCATTCAATTTCACAACTCAAGTGCAAATCAGAATATATTCCAATGAAAATTATGATTTTGATTATTTATTTGAGTCAGTTGATACTTATTCAATAGTGGATAAATTGGCAGCATCATGCCTTAATCCTCCGCAACTAGAAAAGTTCAAGAAATACATGGATAGAAGGTTGGAAGATATTCGTCTAGATATTTTGTAGGTATCCCAACCTATGTCACAAAAAGAAGAAGTAGAAGAAAGAATACAGAAAGGAACATCCCCCTAAGGATACTTAATTCCTTAGTTGAACAAAATGAGATAATTATATTGCAACTGAAACTAAAGATACACTATTTTCCAGTGACCTAGATGTTGTCTAGAAACACTTTGATCAGTAACTTAAGGGAGACAAAGTAGTGGTGAACATTTATCACCAAGAAAAACTTTAAAAAACTCATGGTAAAAGTCAGACCCCGTTTACTACTAGGTCAACTGACAAATCTGTTAGTACAAAAGAAGTAAAATTTGTCCAGGCCTACCCAACATTAGAAATTATGTTGAAAATCAAGGAAATACCTCCTTTGGATATATTTTCCAGCACAAGCCATAAGGTTTTCATGAACAAATAGAGTAATAGGAGATGAAAAAAACAATCACAGACTCTTGTTCCTGGGGATGTTTCTATGGAAATAGTTTGGAAGGACCCACAAGCAAATCCATCTTAGGATCGAACATTGTTAACTTAGTTTGTAGGAGTATATGCATCTTCCACCACTAAAAAAGCCACTGAAGTTCAACAATTAGTCATAGAGAAGGATGAAAGATTCCTTCAATTAGAATAAGAATTGTTATCAGAAAAGAAAAGCATTAATCAACAATTACAAGACAAGTGTCACAACTCCAACAGAGCTTGAATCAACTAGATCTGTAGCACCAATTTGATGTTGGTGCTAAAGATGATCAGATACACCAAATGAAATTTAAAATGGAATATTTACAAGTAAATACTTTGTTTGCCCAACAACAAATCATTTTCTGTCAAAAACTTTCTAGCATAATTGAGGTATGTGAAAACGATGATTCATTAATGAATCGAGTAGCTGACCAGAGGATCAAATTTGATGAAATTGATGATAAAGTCTCCAAATATCTCACCTCGAAAGATATTTTCGAAGTCCAAAAGGCTAATCTTTTGAGGATTGACTAATTAGGACACACAGTTAAATTGAGCTGAAAGCGAAATTTGCAAGGCTAGGGATGTTGCCAACAACATCGTCAAAAAAATTAGGCAAAAGCTCATTGCTGCTGATTTGATTGAAAAATTCCCACTTGGTTCTCTACATATTGTAAAATATTTGATAAGATAGTGGTAGGAAATGTCTAAGATGGAGGAATAAAAAATCAAAAAATTGGATAAGCTTGATTAGGACAAGTATTGGAAGCACTTATTCAAACCACATAGGCAATGGTTAATGTTGCGCTAGGTAACCGACACTTCCTCTTACATGATGCATCCACTATCTGATGTGATCTACACAAGACAATTTCATGTTAGGCCGCACCAACCTCCTGAGGTTCATCCTATGAATGACATACTTCAGCCCAAGTAATGAATGGAAAAAGAGATAGAAATGCAATCTTGAAGTAAGTCATCCCACTAAATTCTATTTCTGTTTTTTTCCACTTAATTTAACGAGAGTTGTTTAAACCTCCTCAACTCTTTATGTATTTTACATTTTACTATATAAAACCTTTCATGTCTTTAAAGAAAGGGTCCAGAAATTTTGAAAAGAATACTTTACAGAAGTTGTACTTATGTACTCTTAAAGTGTTTTTTAATGGAAAAGTCTCGACCAGAGAATGATTTTCAAAATAACAAGGTTAGCATATATATGTTACTTTTATCATTATGCTAATGTTGTATTGCAAATGATAAATAGTTAAATTTACATATTATGTTTTTTTATATGTATCGTTTTAATGAAATCCAACATTAATTCACTTCTGAACATGTTCAATTTCCATTTTTCATATATATATACAACACATGAAATAAAAGATGCAATATATACTTAATAAATTGATTTGATTAACTATTTAATCAGTTCAATTATCTTAAATTATCTTACATTTCTCTAACTGTTTGATAAATATTCATTTGCATTCACTTAAATATTATCTTTTTAAATCTCTATAATTCATCCTCGGATAGAGATAGGTGTATATATATACCTTAAACTTGTTGTCACTCTCATTCACCAAGTCACAATCAATTATAATATCCCCCATCCAATCGATTATATTTCATTGGGAAATTGGTCCCATAAATCAAATAGGAGCCACTATCTCAAATTGATAAGGGAAAATTTTCAAGTCCCTGACCCGGTGGTTTCCTCGATGTTGTTGCAGCAAATTTCGAGGCATCAAAAAATACTCAATGAGAAGTAAAGATTACAAATGCTACAATAAATGACTATGAAAACTTGTGGAAAATATTGATGTAAGAATAGATTAACCATGGAGAAATAAAGAAGCTAAAAGAAATGGAATTATAAAGATCCCATCTACATGGAATAATAAGAGATTAATACGATAGAATATTGAGAACAATAAGAATATTATTCATTTGAAACAAGTTTTAAATTTGTACCACAACATCATCGAGAGAACCAACTCATTGGAGATGTTGATATAGATATAAAAACTTGAATAATAATAAAAAATGCACCATGAAAAGGAAAAAACTCCTTTCTATCCAAAATATAGCATAACGATTTTTCACAATCCAGTAAAGCCCATCTGTAGGTGAATTTTATGTAGGATGAATAAAATCAAATTGAAAAAAAGTGGAGCCTAGGAACTTATTCCATGGCCAAAAAATAAAAATGTGATTCTGAATTAAATGTGTATTAAAAAAAATATGAATAAAGAAGGGTAAGTTATCATAAATAGGGAAATACTTGTTTCTAAGGGATATGCAAAAATTTAAGGAATTGACTTTGAAGAAACCGTCACTGTAGTCACTATACTAAAAGAAATAATAATTTTTTTTTCATTTTCATGTTAAAAAGGCTTCAAAATTTATCACATGAATGTTAAATTAGCATTTTATAATGAATATTTAAAGGAAGAAGTAGACATCAAAAAATAAGAATATTTTTATTTTTTTATGAAAATAAAGACTATTGTGCAAATTGAAAAAAGCTCTTTATGTGTTAAAAAAGCTCCAAGAACATGGGATGGCGATTTATACCACTATCTTAAAAAACAAGGTTTCACAACAAGGGTTTCTGGAAACAATAACATTAAGCTAGAAAATGATACCTTATTGATTACACTTATATATGTTTATGATCTCATTCTTGGAAGTAATAATGATGATATGAGATGGATTTGATGAGAAAATGTCAAGGAAATTTGAAATGTCAATTATTGGAGAATTATCCTTTTTCCTTTGGACTAAAGGTTTCTCAAACCAATGAAGGAATACTCATTTCCCAAAAAAGATACCTCAAGGAGATGCTCAAGTGGTTTTGAATGCAATAATGTGCACTAGTTAGTACCCCTATGATTATTGAATATAATTTAAGTAAGGATGATGAATCTCTTTAGGTCAATTCAAATATTTATAGGTCGATTATTGGGAGTCTACTAGAATTGACACATTCAAAAGAAGACAATATGCAAGCAGTAGGAATGGTCACAAGATTTCAATCAATGCCTAAGGAATCACATGTACAAGAGATGAAAATTATATATTTTATAATTAAATGACACAATAAAATTTGAGATTTCATATCCTAAGAGTACATACTTTAGATTAACAACATACGTAAATGTTGATTATGCAGGTAATGTTGATGATAGAGAAAACATGGGTGGGGGTGTATTTTTCCTATGATGTTCCCTTGTTGATTGGTCTAGAAGAAATAAATCATCAATTTCTCATTCCACAACCGAAGCTAAATACATATTGGAAAAAAAATGTTATACACAAGTTCTTTGGTTGAAACAAACCTTGCAAGGCATCAATGTGGAATGTGATCACCCCATTGTTATTTCTTGTGGAAACACTAGTGTAGTTAATATCTCAAAAATTATTTTCAGGCAATAAAAAATAAATCATATTCCAATCAACCGTTATTTCCTTAGATAACAAGTTACATAGAAAAATTCTAAGATAAATTATATTGGAACCAAATAATATATTGCTCACATCTTCATTGAACCTCTCCCCCAAGAAATCTTTCAATATCTAAAGTAGAAGTTAGGAGTGATATTCCATTTATATAAATAAATTAAACACAAACTCAAGGGGAGAAACATTTACCATTGATTCCAAAGGGGTGGAGAATGTAGATAGGAGGATATGCTGAAAAGAAGTATGGAGAGAATGTAGATATGGGGAGTAACTATTCAAATACGAAGATATAAAAATATTGAAACTAATAACAAATATCATTATTTAAAAAAAAATTTATTGATGTAAAATGATTTCAAAATGAAAGATAAAGTTACAAAGTTAAATAGAATATTTCAAGACATTTCCAATTATATATGGCATACCTTTTATGAATATTGTTTTTGGATTTTGTACGCCCGATTTAGATACTACATTTGAATGCATTTTTACTCTAATTATTGAGCTCAAATGGGAACACAATATATATGGTTGGAAATATTATTTTGTTAGCATTCCAATGGTATATGGAATTCCCTCTAACCCATATTTTTTTAGGAGAAATGAATATTTGAATATTCACTATACATTATGCTAATTGCGCAAGTCATCCCAGCCAATGGACAATTCGACACAGCCATTGGGAAACTCAAAGAGGTATAGAACCCAAATGCACTATAAATATGCATGAAATGAAGCATATTTAGCTAGTCACTCAAAAAAATTGGCTATTTTATAAGGTAGCAGAGGAGTAGGTATAAAATTCAGACCTCATGAACAAAAGGGAAAATAACTAAAGCCAAGTTCTAGATTAGTTGGAAGAATTATTGTGGGATATATTCAATACATTATTTTTGCTATAAAAGGATTTTTTCCACACCTTTTGGGAAGGTTTTTGGTTATACTTTGAAGGAGGCTAAATTATAGTGTGGATGATGTTAAATTCTAATATGGTCTAGAGGTTGAGTTTCAACCGTGTTGAAGACCAAGTCTCAACACTATTAGCGATCATGTTTCTAGCGTTTCTAGAGGCCGTGATCAACCTTATTAGAGGATATATTTTGGCATTGTTCGAGGCTAAATTTAAACCTTATTGGAAGACGAGTTCTAACACTACTAAAATTTAAGATATCAATATATTAAAGGCTAAGTTTTAGTCTTGGTTATAGTTTCAGTTATAGATTTGTTGGAGGTCGAGTAATAGACCTTTTAGAGGATGAGTCTTGGTTGGAGGCCAAGTTATAAACTAATTTGTGTAAAATATTCTAGGATGGTGGAATTTATTTGAGAAAATTCCAAACCTAGACGTCTTTGGAATGTCTATAAGTTCATATTAGATGATGGTTGGTGTCCTTACAAGTTATTGTAATAAACTGAATGTTATTTGAAATACATTCAAGTGCTTCTAATTAAATATCTAGATTTTTACTTTAATCTCTTTTATCCTGCTTTGTGATGATGGTTAATTATGTGATGAGATTTCAGACTAAGAAAGTGAATTTTTTTTAAAGTAATGAAATATTGATTCACCCTTTTCACAGTATTTCCAACTCTAAAGTGCTAGATAGACTTGGTAGGGTGTCCTCTAAATTTCCTAAAAATGTGGGGCTCCTAAAATTCCCTCCAAGAAAAGGTAAAATTGTTGGTAGGACCATTAGATCATGTATTCCCAAGAATATTCTTAAATAACATGTGATTGATGTGCTAAATAGGAATAGTTCTTTCCATGATCATATCATTCTGGAGAACTATAAAGTGATGAGTTACATGAATTTTCCTAATTTTGGTTGTAGCCTATGGTAGGATCATAAGGGTGTAACTTTATCAAGATTTTACCTCTTTACGTAAAATTTAGTGTACTTAATGGTGATTCTTTAGAATTTAGTGTACTTAATGGTGATTAATGAAAAAAATCATGGACTTTCACCATTAGAGGAAATTCATTTTTTACACCAATGCTTCAATCCTCTTAAGGATCTCGAAAGTTCTACAATACTAAGGAGAAAGCTTCACACATGACTCAATCCTCAAGTAGATATTATTTGGCTTGATGTGCAATCACACATTCTCCCCAACCTGAAATTCCTTAAATTACCTATGCTCATCTCCACGAATTTTTTGTCTATCATGTGTTTCCTTTAGATTCTTCTTGATAACTTGCATTTTGTATTCCATCTCTGCCAACATGTCTGGTCAAATTAATGCCATGTTCACTACACCACTCCAACTTATAGGATTATTACAACTCCTCCCATATAGTGCCTTAAACGAACTCATCCTCAATGAATCATGATACCCATTTTTGTAATAAAACTCATCTAGAGGTAGATACTCTTCCCACTTTTGCTACTGAAGCATAACATACATTCTTAACATGTCCTCTGAAATATTGTTGACCCTCTCTCTTTTTCCATTTTTTTATTGATGATAAGTTGTGTTGAAGGCCAAATTTGTACCCAAACATGCAAATAACGCTTTCCAAAACCTAGAACTGTACTTATTATCTCTGTTCAACAAAATCTCCTTCCATACACCATGAAACCACACTACATCTCTAATGAATACATGTTCTGCATCATTACTTGATTATGTATACTTATATGGAATAAACTGCACCACCTTTGTCAAACTCTACACCATCACCATGATGGAATCATGTAGTCTATATTTCCTCAAAAACACTATGATGAAATCCATAGAAATGAGCTCCCATTTCCACTATGGTATCATGATCGACTATAGTAAACCATATGGATGCTTACACTTTTATTTACTAAGTTGAAAATCCAAACATCTAGCCACAACCTATTCCACTTATTTTTTCAAATTTGAACAATAGTAGAGCTTCTTCACTATTGTCAATATTTTCTAATATCCCAGGTAACCTAAATATGGCTTAACATTAAATTTCATCGAGATAATATTATTGAGCTTGTGGTTTTCCACACATATATCTTATTGCTAAATATGACCAAACCATCCGCTGTGAGATGATAGCTCGCATCATTATCACCTACACCCTTATGTAACCTATGTCTAATATCCTTGTACTTATCTTCCTGTTGTTCTTCCTATAATATTGAATCCTATAAATATATTCCATAAGAACTCATAGATGCAATATTATTCGCCTACACTCTTCTGCTATGGGCATTTGAAATTCTATTCTCTTTACCCTTAATATACCTAATCTCCAAGTAAAACTCACCAATCATCTCCAACCATCTATCTTTTCTAGAATTCAAATTTGGTTGATCAACTAAGTACCTAAATCCACTTTGTGCACTCATCAATACAAGCCTCCTTTCAAAAAGATAATGTATCCACGTATTCAACGCATGGGTGATCGTTTCCATCTCAAGATCATGTATCAAATAATTCTGCTCGTGCTCACTCATTTTCCTTTATTCGTAACATACCACCTATCCATTTGGTATAAATAATCCACCAATCCCTCGCTTGAAAGCATCTATACACACCAAAAACTCTTTATCTAGATATGAAACCTTGAGAACTAGAGAAATTTTCAATAACTACTTCAACTGCTCAAAACTTGTTGCACATTCATATGTCCATTCAAATTTCTTGATTTTCCTTTGAAATGTTGTCATAGGATATGAAATCTGTAGGAAGTTCCTAATGAACCTCTTGTAGTAATATTCCAACCCCATAAATGACCTTACATCACCCATATTCATTGGAGGTTCCCACTCTGTGATAGCCTTTATCTCATCCCAGTCCATTGTTATGCCTTCCTTGGAGACAACATGCCCCAAGTAATATACCTTTGTCTCAAAGAAGCTTCATTTTATAATATTGGCATACAACTAATTCTCTTTTAGAAAATTTAGTACTTTTTGGCTTGAGGGGTCCTGACCTGGGTTGAGTGTGTTATGCCCAACCAACAAAACCCTCCAACTACTTTCCCTTTCACCAATGATTTGCTTCCGCAGATCAAATTCTCACCCTAAGTAGTATGGGGGGTGAAGGAACCAAGTTTACACACCCTAAGGGAGCATATGTTTTGTGTAATATCCTTAATTATAATATTTAATGCTTATCTGTCTACGCTGGACTTCCACAAATAAAACCCTTAACAAATAGGCATAAAATTCGGTAAGTTCTAAATTATCAAAGCAGAAAGCACATTTGCATGATCAAACATATATTTTTCCAGTAAAAACCCTTAATAGAGAATTAATATTGGCACGAATGCAAATATTTCCACCTATAATTAACTTAAATAAATACACTTTCAACAGAAATAGATTAAGAGATAAGAAACATAATTAATCATAACACATAGAAATCGCATCATAATTCACCAAAACTTCTTCTTTATTATTGTATCTTCAACTTAGTACAAACCCTTCCCGTTTACACACATAATAGTAGAGTTTGTGCACACAGCTCAGGACTAGGTCTCCACGCACACATCCAACAAGAGCCTTTCTACCTAGGCCGATCACAGACTTTCCCAGAAATCATATCAAAACATTAATTAACATCAACATCTATCAATATATTGATTTCAATTTTACTCAACTCTACTCTTACATATTTATAAGTCTTAGACGTGAACATACCATGGTCTCAAACCATGGTTTAAGATTCATGGTTTCCCTTTTTACCCATTACAATGATAAATTATCTTTGACCCACCCTAAAGGCCCTTGAATTCTGCATTCAGTGTGTTTCAAGACAATTTAGCCCAAAATTATACCAAAAAAATTCCTTAGGGGACCCCATCCCAATAGGCCCCCAACAAAATCTAGTGACTCGTCCTGAGTAACGTTGGTTTGTGTTCCTGCATGTTTTCCTTTAGCACCTGAATGGAATTCCTTAGTGGCTAAATGACTTCTATGCTCTGTGTAGTGGCATGTTGTCCTTCCTCGACTAGATTTTATGTAGTTTCCCACTCAACTTCTAGGATGATGCTTCTTTGGGTCTATTGTAGGCTTTTGAGGGAACCATCTATGCTTTAGGATAGCTGCAAGGCTTCCTTAGCCAAAGGATGAATCCGGTTGTCGAGCAACTTCTCACGTCAGCGTAGTGTGTCGATATATTCTTGAATAGATCAGCTTTCCTGTAAGAAGGAAAACTATTGGGGAGGCACCATGGTTAGCACAATGAACCATATCTCATTAAATTTCTATTCTTTTACCCACAGGTCTATCTTCAGTTGCTATGCGACAAGGTCATCTTGGACGGACGTCAAAATTCCCATGGCCTCCTTTAACAATTGGCTGCAAGCATCGACAACAACGTTGATGCTAGTATTTGAATCCTGAAAAACCATGCCGCATTGTGCATGAAACTACAGAGGTGTCTTAGGCTACAAATTCATCTGAAATTCAATGAAATTCTACTCAAGTTTTTCTTAGACTGGCAATTTCTGATCGAGAGGCCTTCAGCATAGCGACCAAGTTTTCCAACTTGACAGTGGTCATTGCAGTGGTGGGTACTATGATTTTGTAGAGTCCCTGACACAACTGACAAATAAATGTTTCCAACTGGGCGCATTGGCTCTCAACGACATGACATGCATCCTATGCAAGTTGTTTTCCTTTAAGTGTTGAGGTTGCATTGTGCTGCACTGGCACGGTGTCTTTGAAGGCCTTATATTCGAAATACTGCAACTATTTTGTGGTGATGATATTTATAGCATGCATCTTTCCACTAGGGAACAAAATTAAATCAATCTTGACCTCAGAGCTTTTCGGAATGACCGTGCATATCCTGAAACTGGTAATTTGAAGTGTGTCACTTGAAACTTGATGGGTATCTAATTATTACCTCGTTTTCTTGTCCCATGCTCACTTGTCCCACACTCGCTTAACCAACTCTTTCTTGTATGAATTTTTCTTGAATTTTGAGATGTTGGAGCCCCTACTTCACATCATCAAGGATGAATTTATGTTGAGCTTCGACCTTGGTCCATACATCTTCAATGACCATATATACTATATCTATGCTCTTTTCTAAATCCTCCTATGTAAGTGTCAATGGATCCATCCCAGTTTTCCTAAAACATTTTTATTTTATGCGTGACCCTAGGGTGGTCAGAGGCCTTCTTTTGGTTCCTTTCCACATGTCTCTTGGTGCATTAGAAGTGTCTCCATCCTTCTCTCCCTTCTCCTCATCACTGCACAAGTCCAATTTTTTTCTTGTAGACATCGGCTCTTGGTCCTTCTACATAGCCTTCAGGTGCTTTGTGGGCATGTGTGGCTTTGTTGTGGTATTCAGTGGTACAAAAGATGACGCACCTCTATCTTTTCTTTCTTCAAGCCATAGTGAGGGTCACTTGGTTGTGGTGCACATAAGGTCATCCTCTGTGACCATGTATTGTATCTCATACCATACCCCTTCCATTTCCCTCTTTGCATAGATGTTCACATTATAAAAGTTACCCTTGAAGTCTATGATGTGCTTGTACTGTTTGTACAATGTAGGTGACAATCTTGGCTTGGACTACACCTCTTGAAAGATTTTAACATCAAACAACACCCTCAATATTTTGTTTTTTGTGATTCAGGATGACAGCTTTGAGTTCCATAGGGATGCATACTTGGCAGCTTCACATAAATTGGGTTCAATATCTGGAAATTGAGACTCTCACGACGACCTCCAATAGATCCGTGTGACCAATAGAAAAAAATGAGCATAATAGAAGTTATTTCCCTCCTCTTGTGCCTCCTAAATTTTTTCTAGAAATTCAATCCAGAGATACTTTTCCCAATTATATTGTACCCCTTTTATGCACTGTGCAACTAGCTTAATTACATACGTTGACACGTCCATAGTGAAAAAATTCCTGGTCATTTTATAGGAAAGGATCAGGGCGGCATATTTAATTTTCGAGGAATTGATTTCTTCTACAACAAAGTTGCGGGTGTTCCTATTCACCCCATAATATTTCTTTGCCTCATTGGCAACCTTTTTCTCCATCACTTTCCTCCAAAGGCCATCGTTGGATCCTCCCCTTGGTATGGAAACATGGTTATCTGATGAATCAACATATCATCGATCAAAATCATCCCTCATATCCCATAAATTATCATACAACACAGGGAGCAACTAGAATAGACATATGTCATTTATGGTGCTACGCCAAAAATGCGGGATGTTGAGAAGGTTCAACAAGCCTGACTGCTACAAACACAACTCCCATGTCTTCTGTTTGACTTTGATGACTCCCCCTTCATAGGGAAACTACTCCAAATACTCTGAGGGCACAAGTTTAGGGTATGTCACATGAGTAGCCAAGTCCCAGTCTTCCAATTTGAGCAAAGGAACCTTTGTCAACATGTTTTCTTCCAATGACCATTTTCTACGAGAAAAAATATATTGATATCATATTTGACCTTATCCAGGTCCTTCGTAACTTTCATAGATGTCCTGCGTGATGCCATATACTTTGGCCGCTGCAATATGGTTTTGATCACTTGAAAAAAATCCTCTTGAGTGAGTACTTTGAGCTCTTCAGGCATTGGCCTCTTATGTCGCTGAATTAGGGTCGACTTAGGTTTCAAAGCCTTCTTACATAGAGACCTCCTAGTCTCCGAGGTGTGTCCTTTTTTTGTTTTCTGTAGTTAAGGTTTGAGCACAAGTGTTTCTTTAGTAGGCATCATAGAGGGGGTAGGATCTATTGCAGTCATACTTGGAGGGATTAAATTCCCTAACCCTTGTTGGTGCTACATATCGGGGAAGGATTCTGAGTGCTTAGACAAACACTTAAGAAAACACAATGAGAGAAATAGATACAGATCTCTTGGAATGAAAAGGAAACTAAGGCGACCCTTATTTCCATATTTATAGTAATGGTGCAACCTAAAAGACCTGATATCCATTGATGCAACCTCATAAATTCTAAAAGGACTCAAAATATGGCATAATATCCTCCATAAATGCAGGTTATTTTCTCCTCCAAACAGTAATAAACTTGTCTTATCCAGATTAACTATTCCAACGACTAGTGTTTGGTCCATATGTGACATTTTCAACCTCTCGGCATAGCCCCTGTGTGGTTTTCATAGATACCTTCACTTCCTCAATATTTATCACATAAAAATACTTTTCCAACATTTAACAATCTTCTTTATGGTCCCGTGCCCTCTCAGAATTGTTTGGGGCACTAAGACACTTCTTCAGCCATATATTTATTTGGCGTGCGCATGGGTATGATCATCCATGTAAGCCGTCAACTGAATTCCATGCACATATCCAAGAAGGACTTCACCCCTTACGGTAACGAGGAATACTAAAAATCCTTCTATAATCCTTGTTACACCATTTTTTGGTCATCTAACCTATTATCATTAGATGGACCCAAGTACACCATGTAAGACCAGTTTTACCCTAAGTAAAACTGCTTTCACTATGTTAAAACAAGAAACCCCAAAAGGAAATATTAAACAAACCTATATTTGTTTGATTTTCCTCATGGAATAATTAATTAAACCATAATTTAATTATTATTCCCAGTCATGTTTAACCCAAAATCAAAGAAATTAATTATTATTTTCTAGGAATATTTATTTAAACCATATTTAGATGATATTCCTTGTTAAATATGACCAAATCACCCACAAATAATTAAATAAATCACTATTTATTTAATTATCTTTCAACCACTTCCTTAAATAATTAAATAAATCATTATTTATTTGATTATCTCCTAACTGCTTCCTTAAAAAGATAAATAAATCATTTATTTATTTATTTTTAACTAATTAAGGGATTTGACCCAAGTCAAATACCTTTTCCCTCCAACAAATATAATAAAATATTCCATAAAAAGTGGATCTAGATCTGGTTAACCCATGCACCAAGATCAAGAATGACCCAATATTTTGTTATAAATAGGAGGGTTTTTCCTACCATTCTTCACCTTTTGTTGCCTATTAGATCACTCTGGATCTATACACTTGGTCACCATTTTCTGCCATTTGCTGTGAGAGCTCCCTTTGAGTTCCATTCTTTGTGTGGGTTTCTCTACACCAACAAGAGAGAGAAATCTTAGATCTGAAGTGCTGAGGACTTCCAAGAACCCATCCCACTGAGGAGAATTGGATACACCTTCTTGTTTTCCTCCCAGGTGCCCCACTAATATAAAAATTCTTTCAAAAATTGTTCTTGTCTTGTCTATTGGTATATGGAGCAAACCCTTACTTTTTCTGCTTAATGTCTTTCCATGCATAGATCTAGTTTTTTGCAGCTCTTTTCTGTCTAACTAACCGTAGATCTAAAGATATTGGCAGCCACTTTTTTTTTAGGGCTATTAGTTATGCGTAGATAAAGTGGTCCTTTTTCGTACACTTCGACAAAGGATTCATACTAACAAATGGCGACTCCACACGGGTTTTAAATTACGACCGCTGTCGCTTTTCTTATTCCTGCATATCCAGCTACTTCAGACCCTAGGGGTTCTTTTCAGTTGTTTATTTTTCCTATTTTTATGTTGTTTTTCCCACATAAAACCCTAAAACATTAAAATTTCTAACTTCCGTGTGTTTTTGGCCCTATTGCGCAGGTAAGCGACACCAGTCGCAACTGAGACGACAACTTTTCTGAAAACCTACCACCGAGACAACCGGAATGGGGGGTCACACTTTTTGGCCCATAAACTACGACTTGGACCTCCAGGTTGCACTTTTCTGCCCCTTTTCTGCGACCTGCACTGAAAACAGGTCAGAAACTGTGACCTGCCAGTTTTTCAGTGATTTTTCTGCAATTTTTCTGGGTTCTGCTGCAGCTTTTGTCAGGGTTTTCCAGCCTCTGTCTCAGCCCGCCTTGACCAAGTTCTGATCTTTTTTTACTCATCTAAGTGGGAACCTAGCCCCCTAGGGCTTTAGTAGCCTCCACTTTTTGTGGAAGAGTTTTAGCTACTTCAGCCGTCTGTTTTTCAAAGCTTCAGCCTCCTTTTTTCCAGATCTGTTACCTCCCTTTTAGATCCTTTGAAATCAGCTCTTCTACCTCTCAAATCACCTCTTGAAGATTTGTTTGGATCTACTTTTAGGTCCTCCACCTTGCCCCCTCCGTTTTTTGTTGATTTCCTTCCTTTTTCTAGCCACCTTGCCTCTGTCTTTTGGCTATGACCTGCACCTCTTTTTAACAGCTTTATCCTCTAGATCCCTGTCCCTTTTGACCTTAGATCTATTGGCCTCTTTTCCGTGTGTTTTGCATAGATTTTTCCCTTTCTTTTCAGTTTAGTTTTGAGAGACCCGCCTTCTTGGGTTAGATAGATGCACAAGTAGCTATTATTTTTCTGTTATTTCAGCATTATATACTCTTCTCTATAGGTTTATTTTCATCTACACAGCAAAATTTTTTCTTGCTATCAAAATGGAAAGGGTTTAAAAATTAAAATTAATGCATGCCACACACTGACCCTAAGCGAAGAAGTGCCCGGTTAACACCGCCTGGCAAAGACTCTAAAATCAATTGTCACTGCACCTTTTCTGCCCTTGACCTTAACTGATTCTGTCCCTTTCGGTCTCCTTCTTCCTGTCATCATTGTGCCCCCAAGGCGCCTTTCCCAGAGACTTCTTGGCCTTCACCCTCAGTTTCCGGTCGATCGACCTGCTCCGACCCGCCGTCGTCGAGCCAGTCCTTCTCCGAGTCTGCACTCCGACTCCTCTCCTGATTCATCGGGTTCCCCTTCTCCTCTTGGTTCTCCCCCCACCACCATGTCTGGTCCAGGGCCTAATGCTAGCGGTTCTCCCGGCCCTAATGCCGTCCCGACTACTAGCGGAACCGCCAAAGGAACGACTCTGGCCACCCCATTATTGCCTTACATTGCAGGCCTCAGCCTCCCCGATTTCAATCAGTTGATCAACGACCCTATCCACCATGATGTTGGTTGGCCTACCATGCCAACCAAGCTCCCTTCTGACATCCCTAAATTCGAAGGCCAAGCCAGTGAAGATCCAACCAATCATGTCCGATCTTTCCACATGTGGTGTTCCTCCAATTCCATTACCGATGACTCCATCTGTCTTCGTTTGTTCCAACGCACGCTTACCGGCGAAGCTTCCAAATGGTATGTTGAACAAACCACCTCTTCCCATACCACCTTTGCGACCCTTGCTCAGGCCTTTTTGTCCTGTTTCCAGCTCCCTTTCCGATACGACACTGGCACGGAGCTCTTGACTTCCTTTAAGCAATCCTCTTCAACCCGCCTTTATGCCCATGTTCAGGAATGGCGAAGAAGACGGAGCTTGTGTCGAGCCCCTCCCTTCGAAGATCGGGTTTATATGGACTGGTTCCTTCGCACCCTTCCGGCTCCCATCGGCAAGGATGTCGCCTCCCATTTTCCTCAAACCGAAGAAGCCGCCCTCCAAATAGCCTTGAAATATGACCTGATCTACGCTCAATCTGGTTATGTTTATACCGTTCTTCCTGAACTCCCCAGGCCCAGTGGCGCTAACGCCCCGGGGGCATCTCATTCCGCCGATGGTATCGTTGGAGCCCTTTCCCATCCGTACGCTCTACCTCCTATGGGCTATGGTCTCCCTCAGGGAGGGGCCAGCTCCTCCAGAAGTCTTCCCCCTTCCGGTAGCATGTATCCAGGATACGGCATGCCTCCTCCTTTTCCCCAACCTCCTGCTTACCTCAATGTTGCCCAACCTACCCATTACCCTTATCCACATCCTGGTGCGCCAGCTCCTCCAGCATATGCGCTTCCTCCTCCCTTGCCTCCTCAAACTCAAAGACACTCCAGATTTCAACCCCTCTAGGGCAAGTATTTGCACAAAAGGGTGTGACTAATCCCCCTTCTTCTCAAAGAAGGCAGAGAGGCAATCCAAACCACCTCGCTTCGGTACTGTGACCCAATTGTGGCTTCATAATCGCCAACCCAAGAACAAGGCACTCAGCCCCAAGTTTAAAGGCTACTACATAAGTAAGCCTTGTTCGTGTTGCGGTGTTTATGGTCACTACACCCACGATTGTCCCCTATTACCCCAGATGCGGCATATGTGGGAGTCTCAAGCCACATTGCGCGGACATCACGCTTCCCCTCATGCTCCTCCTAATGTAGCCACTACCCAGCCAGTTGTGTTTACTGATCCTTTCCCTCAGCAAGGATTCATGGCTACCCAACCGCCCGACAGCCAGGTAGCCACCCCCCCCTCCCTTTCTGGTTCCTCTGATTACCAGATCCTTATGATGCACTCCGATCCTAACCCGTCCGTCGATCTTCACCTTCAAACTCAGTCTCGCCGCAACCCAAGCCTCCCGCTCAGTCTGCCCTCGAGCCTCCTTCTTCAGGTTCTACAGAGCCTCTTTCGACATCCAATGGCCCCTTACATATCCCTCAACCCAAAATTGAGGTTCATACCAAGATTCCTAAGGGACCATTTACTACGAAACGCTCGGCTTCCTGGGCCGAGCCGCTTCAAGCCATTCGTGATAGCATAAGTAGATGATTTGGCACAATATCCCGCTCGCCATTTCCACACCGGAACCCTCCGCTGTGTCCTTCCCAAAAGAAGGCTCTACTCATCTCGTCGTGGGCGCCGCAGATCCCCACTCGATGACCAATGATTGTTTTCGACGCCCACTATCTGGACCATCCTCCCCTCCTCCTCCGTCGCCTCTCCAAATCCCGCTCAAAATCCGGAACGCTCAACGTGTCCCGATGTATCATTGATGAGGGGGCATCCACCTCGCGTGAAGTGTCCCGCTTCCGCCTGGACAGCAACTCCTGATCCCCTCGAACTGCCCTTCCCATCGATCACTCCTTCTCGAGCATGGGAGCACCATGCCTCTCCCACCCCATTGGCCTGCTTCTCTGTAATTGTCCCTATCACCCTCACCGCAGAAGACTGCGCGAGCTGATCGTTCAAAGTCATCGACGCCCGCTAGATTACAACATTCTATTGGGGCTTAAGCTACACTCATGTTATGTCTTCCGTCCCATTTATGTCTTTCGCAAGATTTCTTTCCCCATAATGGAAAGATAGTCACCATTGACCGAATTGACATATCATGAGCCAAAATCTCGATCTCCCTTGAGACAACCATCTCTTCTCAGAGCGAACAATGCCAAAACCGTCGATTCCTTGACTAGTTCCCCCAAACGATTTACAAAGATTCCCTTCCTCGCTTGGAATTTTTCCCCTAACCTTTCGCGTCATCGACCGATCCCTGCCCATCAAATGTTTCAGATGATGCACCGTCCCCAGTCGCCTGTAGTGTTCCGTCGTCTCACTAGTCAGCAAACCTCCCCCCTCGCTCTCTCAGCAACCCGCATTTCCTAGCCATTCATCTCAACACCGACTCCTGCCTTCCTCGGGCCCTACCCCTACAAATGTATCCCCGAACCCCTTTATCCTCCTGGGATCGCTCCTCCTAGCCTTAACCATCTCGGGCCGCCTTCTGTCTATTACACCTCATTGCAGATCCCTTCTCTAGCTCCCTCCCTGAGTATATTCTCATTCCCTCGCTATGGCCACCCTCTCTCCCTAACTTGGACCTTGGGCACTACCTACTGTATCTCGATCCCCCTACCGCCACCCTCTCGGGTCATCCCAAAGCCCTCCTATGGCTGACACACACAGCTCAAACCTGGGCCCCTGAAGCTTCCTCCGTACCATCAGGTTCTCAAGAAAGACTTCCACATGACCCCTTCTCCTATCGTGACTGTGCCTCCCTGAAGAAAGGAAAAGCCCGCAAGGGGGCACCCAAAGACAAGATTACCAATGCACCGACTCTGTGCCCCTTCTCCGCCCCGCAAAGCTTTGTGCCTTATGTGATGTCACTCGGTCACGCCCACCCATGCCTGTCCCGAGTTGCCCCGTATTCAACTCTATGGTTAAAGTCATCGTCTCCCCGAGTCTACGCTCCCTTTCAAAGCACCCATTCTTTCTCCGTCCGTAAACTCATTGAACCCTCAAGACTCTCCGCACCAACAAGTCTCAGCTTCAGGCAACGTTCATGGCCATTACTCCCACCATTGTCCTCACCGACAGCACATCACGCGCCTCTTGTAGAGGTAATCCGAGAGTATGAGGTCGAACAAAATCAATCCGCGCTCTCCTATCCTCGCTGCTAGCGTTCTGCCGGGCCACCAGGATCCCCCGCTCCCATCAACATTCCCCATTTTGGAGGTCTCCGATGACGCGATTCTACCGTAAAACTAATTTCTTTACCTATCCCCTCCCTCCGCAGCACACTCGAAGCTTTCCAGCCCATCTCAGCATCCTCCCCGTAGTCCCTGCACCACCACTTTCCTACACGAGATCACTCCACCCGTGTCTCTGCTGACTCCGCAACCCCGAGTCCCTCTACCTTTACTTCCGGATAGCCCTCATATACCACCCCCGTATGAGCCATGGTAATCCCGTCCCTGCACCTCCCGTGGGTTGCCACCCTGATGACTTTAGGCACTCACACCGCCGTCATTTCCTTTCCTCCCCTATTTTTTGTCTTGTCACACCATTCCAGCAGACCTCCCCGTCCACACCATTTATCTGCTACACCGATGGTGCAAGTTTGCACTCCAAGAATCTAGCCTCGCTAGGCTGGGCCATCTTCACCCCCTCAGTATGCCTCTTCAGTTCTTTCTAACTGGGGTATGCATTGGTTCTGCCACCTCAATAATCAGCCAATATGATGCAAGTATGTGGTCTCTTAACCGATGCTCTCTTTCATCGCATCCTCCATCCGCATGTTCGTTTGGATTCCCTACTTCTTGTAATGCATCTAAATGGTAAGTTTATCGTGTGCATAACCCCTCAGGTTTCGTTTAGACGTTATTTACGAGTGAAAATATTGATCCGTGCATTTGAAAACCATAACTTTCTAACCAGTGTACCTCGAGAACAGTAATCATTATGTAGATAGTATTGCAAACCATGTGTCTAGATTGGCATTTATCACACACATTTCATACAATGACAATAACATTCATAAACATCAAAAAATGATGCATATCCATAATATGTGTCGCAAATATATGTGTTTAGAGTCCATCTACCTGGATACATATGACATGCCTATAGCATGTATAGCAAAAAACCCAGTGCCAAAGCACTCGCCCACTCATATGATCATAGGGGGCATCACATGCTCCCACCCCTAATCACTATCTCGGGAGGATCCCGGGCCACTGGCTCGCGCTCCCGCGGCATGTAGATCGCGCATAGCCCGACACCGGCCATCGCCATGCGCCGCATGACACCTCGCCACTCCGAAGGTAGACCAACACATGGCTCTATGAACCGGGTCATCTAAGTCCCTAGCCACCCACGCTCTCGATACTCCGTCTCAAAACCTTTCGGATCCATTGCAGCTGATCTCCTCCAACATAGTGACGTCAGCATCCTCTATCTCCCACCCGTGCCGCCTCAATCCACTCGCGTGACTTTGTAGCTCCGTACGCTCGCTGGTCGTCCCATATATCCTAGCCGGTTTTACCTGTACAGTGAGTCTCGCATGGCCTGCAAGTACACATGAATCACACTTCATCCATTACTATTCAAAAATTTAACGATGCCCAGCACAAGAATAGAGAAAATCTGCTCACATGCCATCGGGCCGCCAGACTCGATCACAGTGAGTGGCGTGGTGTCCTGGGATCTCCATAGTGGGGAGCTCATCCCACTATAGGGATAGTCTGCCTAGTGTACACGACGCATCTGATCCCTAATGGGAAAAAAACTCAGTCGTAAACACTCGCCCGACCGCCCTCCTCCTCTCCTCTCGCACGCAGCCGGGGTCCCCCAATCCGGCCGCATCCTCGCTCTCTCTCGAGCTCCCCCATCTCGAAGCCGGACACGAGGCTCTCAAGGCCTGGGATCTTCTCAAAGAAGAAAGCGCACAACAAAGTCCCATATGAGAAATCATGAGTTCACCCGTCGCTTGCATAGGTGACAACTATCGCTTAGCGACACCAACATCATTTGGGCCCACCCATAGTAGGGTCCCACCCAACACACTTTCCACTATCATCATCTTCCCCCATCGATGTGATGGAGTCGCTCGGTTGCCCATGATACGCACCACATCTGCGGCACTCAGCACGGTTTCCTAGCCTCTCCAGATCCCCGATCTGAAAGATGTCTCGATTCCCCTTGAATTGGAGACCCAGCCGACAATGACGCCCCACTAACCTCCCATGATATGTCGCCCCCACGGCAACACTGGCTATGTGTTTCCCACCATCCCCAGTGGCGGGAGACCCGTCAGGAAGTACACGTCCTGGACCGTCAGTTCGATCCTGTGCCCCTGCACTACAAAGATCTCCTAATATGGATCCCAGTAACTGATAATCCAGGCCAGTAAAGGTTCCCCTACTCTCATCAAAGGGTTCTCCAAAAACTTGAGAACCCCAAATCTGGCCAATACACGGCGGATGCCCTGATTCGCCTGGATCTCTGCTCGCAGTGTCCCCAGATCTCTCTCTCTCCAGTTGACCGGTAAATCTGCCATACCTGCACAAACACATCATTTTTGTCAGCATACAGATCGAGAAAACCATAACCAAACACAAAAACCCAACTTCCGGCCATCAAACAGCACCAAAACCCCCTCATCTCCCAGGTCGCAGTTTTCTGCCCATTTCTGGGACAGGTTGCACTTTTCTGCCTAAAACCTGCTTCCCAGGTCACACTTTTTGGCCCAAAAAGTGCGACCCGGCCATAGAGATGAAGGAGGGGTTGTTCATGGATTTCTGGGCCCTAAACTGAAAACTTAATCCATCAAAATGCAAGAGAAAGGTTAGGCCTCTTACCTACAACTGACGGATCTCGATTCCAACGGTTAGTTTGTCCGCTACGTTCGCCGCAAGATTTAGGGCCTTCTCTCCTCTCCACACTCACCACAGCAACAATAGAAAATGAGTGATTTTGGAGGGAAAATTGCCTTATTAAAATAGAACCGCGGTTTCTTCTTTCGACTGCTGCGACCACACCGTAGCCCCGTTTGACAAACCGTCTGCACCGTTGGAAAGCTCTCACTGAGCCCTCAAATGGGTATCTATTATTTTTTTGTGATATGATACTTCACCAGGACACATTTTTTCCAAGAAGGGTCATTTCACCTCTCCTTAAAATCGAATTTCCACACTTACGACACTTGTACTTGGGGCACCATCTTGCCTCCTTACTTGTCTTCGTTCGTGTCGATTTTTGTCATGAGTTCCCATCATGTACTCATGTTTCCACGGTCCCCCATTGGGGCCTTTACTATGTGGAAGCACCATCGAGTCGCCCTTGTTTAGAGCATCCAAGTTGAGTCATCATTCCCTCCATGGAGCCTATACCGAGTCCCTTTGTACCCCACTATATCCCTCCATCCGTCATTGCTTGGTCTCTCTCTTGTGTCACACATTATGACCTTCAGTTCCATTGTCCCCCATCCCTGATGATGTTGTGTCAGTCGTTGCCATGTCATTCATGCCCTTTATGCTCTAGCAAGGGAAGTCGTCCATTAGCTACTCAATCCTTCCCACTTCACCATCATCATTAGTGTCAGTCTTTCCGTCGCTCTACTCTTTTCTCTCGTGCCCTATTTGAGGGTCTCTCATTGCCTCAACTATGGCGGATCTCCTTCTGTCGACATCAGCCCATTCATTCCAGAAGCCAGGTCTAGAGGGCGGTGTACCTTGGTTCCAGCTTCCACTCTTGTTCGGTGCCTCGGATCAGGCAAAGGGATACCTCCTTTCCCTTTGGCTTGATTGTTTCTCCAGCTCCTTTCAGCATGATCGAGATTCGAATAGTTGATGGTCCAGTGATCCAGCAGCAGCTCTTGATGATTCTCGGGTGTGTGTGAGATGTTTCAACCCTCATGAGGGGGTGGCCCTCCAGGTAGCCCCCCACATGCCTGGATGACCTCTTCTTTGCAGCCTTCAATGCAGCTCCAGATATTTGATGATGTTGGTCGTAGCCACTTGCAGCGCCTCTTCGACTTGCATGTATCAGTCAAATTTTGTGAGCTCTTCCCCATTTACAGGGGGCATTTGGGTTATATTGGTATCTCATGTACTTAGATATTATTGTACAAGTCTTGGCTGTTATCCCAAGCACAACATGTATGTGGGATTCCTCATTGTATTTTTATCTGGCTCATGATTATGCCAGCTGTACTTTATGGTTCGGTCCCTTGTTTACTGGACACACTATTCTTTTGTACTTTGTCTCGGCGGGCATAGGTATGCCTCCCCCGCCGCCTTCAGCACAGGTACCCTCTCATAAAAAGAGACTTGTTGCACCCGCGAGTCTCGTCTCCTCAGGGTCTAGTCCTTCAGCACACTATCTACCTCACATTTCTCTCTCTGACATCCCTTTTGTTGTCTAGTGATTGTGTTCTTACAACGTACTTCGGTCATACGATTTGCTCCTGACACTCGCACGCTGGGGGGCAATCTGTTACACCATTTTTTGGTCATCTAACTTATTATCATTAGATGGACCCAAGTACACCATGTAAGACCAGTTTTACCCTAAGTAAAACTTCTTTCACTATGTTAAAACAGGAAACCCCAAAAGGAAATATTAAACAAACCTATATTTGTTTGATTTTCCTCATGGAATAATTAATTAAACCATAATTTAATTATTATTCCCAGTCATGTTTAACCCAAAATAAAAGAAATTAATTAGATAAACCTTTATTTATCTTATTATTTTCTAGGAATAATCATTTAAACCATATTTAGATGATATTCCTTGTTAAATATGACCAAATCATCTACAAATAATTAAATAAATCACTATTTATTTAATTATCTTTCAATCACCTCCTTAAATAATTAAATAAATCATTATTTATTTGATTATCTTCTAACCGCTTCCTTAAAAAGATAAATAAATCATTTATTTATTTATTTTTGACAAATTAAGGGATTTGACCCAAGTCAAATACCTTTTCCCTCCAACAAATATAATAAAACATTCCATAAAAAGTGGATCTAGATCTGGTTAACCCATGCACCAAGATCTAGAATGACCCAATATTTTGTTATAAATAGGAGGTTTTTTCCTACCATTCTTCACCTTTTGTTGCCTATTAGATCACTCTGGATCTATACACTTGGTCCCATTTTTCTACCATTTGCTGTGTGAGCTCCCTTTGAGTTCCATTCTTTGTGTGGGTTTTCTACACCAACAAAGAGAGAAATCTTAGATCTAAAGTGCTGAGGACTTCCAAGAACCCATCCCACTGAGGAGAATTGGATATGCCTTCTTTTTTTCCTCCCAGGTGCCCCATTAATATAAAAATTCTTTCAAAAATTGTTCTTGTCTTGTCTATTGGTATATGGAGCAAACCCTTACTTTTTCTGCTTAATGTCTTTCCATGCATAGATCTGGTTTTTTGCAGCTCTTTCTATCTAGCTAACCGCAGATCTGAAGATATTGGCAGCCACTTTTGTTCTTCGGGCTATTAGTTATGCGTAGCTAAAGTGTTCCTTTTTCGTACACTTCGACAAAGGATTCATACTAAAAATCCCCTTGACAAAATAAGGTCCAAGCCAATGCATTTTTAACTTTCCTGGGTGGCACGCAAACTTTCATTCATATAGAAAAACTAAATAATATTTCTTGAAAATATTTTGTGTGATGTGCCTGTCATCCCAAGATTTTTCATGTGAATTTTTCACCTAGTGATGTATACTAGCAATGAATATATCCTCCTATAATGCAACTAGCTACAATAGTTGCTCTTCCATACTATCTCAATCAGCCATGTTAGTTACTGCTACAATGCACACACTAGCGACGATATACTCCATTGGAATAACAACTTCCTGTCCATAAACCAACCTGAAAGGGGTCTTTCAGGTCAATTTCTTGCATGTAGTTCTATATGCCCAAATAACTGTGGGTATGCAGACATACCAATCATTTCGATTATTATTGCAAAACATTGTGAGTGCATTCTCCAAAATATTATTAAAGGCTTCTATCATGCCATTCTCTTGTGGATAATATGGTGTACACTTCTAATGGTGCATCATAGACTCCATTGTAAAGGATTGAATGTTCTCATTCAAAAAAATTGTACTCTTGTCAGTTATAAATATTTTAGGACATCCAAACCTTATCAAGATATTCTCAAAAATGAAGTGCACAATTGTCTGTATGCTACAATCTCTAACATGCTTAACTTTTTTCGACCTAGTCAAATAATCTATCGTAGTAATGATATAGAGTGCACCAATCTTCTTCCCGGGAGGGTTTAATGGTCCTAAACATTCAATAATCAATTTACCAAAATCCCACAAACTCACTTGTCATTGCAGTGGAATTTCATCTTTGTGCAAACGTTTCCTCGTTCACTGATACACATCACAAGTGCGACAATACTCTTTCACATCACTGTGCACCGTAGGCCACCAAAAATTAGCCCTCAAATTTTTTTATGCACTTGGTTTTCCTGTTTAGTGACCTTATCCAACCCCTGCATGTGCTTCGACTATGATGCTTTGTCTTTGAAACTCCAGCACATAGAATCTCAATATCTCATCATCTCCCATATTATACAATTGGCTAGCAATCAATGTAAATTTTGCTACGTCCAAGAACAGTTATTTCTTCTACTTAACTGTATAATTCACAGGTGCATTACTAGTGGTCATCAACTTCTTTAATGGACAATAGTTTCACATCTTTGAATCCATCCTCCAAACTAGCTGGTTCTTCTCCAATTTCAATACAGATAGATGGTCTAGACCTGCATTCAATATCCATGGCTCTACAATCACCTCAAAATCATACTGCTGAAATAATAAGAACCATCGAAAAATCTCCCCAAGCCCCCAAAATAGGCTTTTTGACTAGATTCTTCAAAGCAAAGTGTATATTAAAATGTCCTCCCAGAAAATAGTGACAAAAATTTTGCAGCACATAAACCATAGCTAATCCTTCCCTTTCTGTTGTTGACTAGTTGCGCTCAACACTTGAAAATTTCCTACCGGAAAATGGAATTGGGTGATCAATATCTCTAGCTCCTAGCTGCGCGAGTAGAACACTTAGCATGATACATGATCTACATGTACTTGGAATTCCTTTGTCGAGTCTAGAAATACCAATATAGGTACAATCATCATTTTCTCCTTAAGAAGCTCTAAACTCTTTTGGCAATCCTCATCCTAGCAAAAATAGGTATCCTCCTTCAACACTTTTTCCATCTATGCAGTAAACAGTGCATAGCCTTCAACAAATTTTCTACAGTAGCCTATATGCCCCAAAAATAGAGCACAAATGCTGCACATTTGTGGGCACCTCTATGTTGACAATAATAAAAAATCTTATCTGGATCGACTATCAATCCCTTTTGACAGAAAATATGACCCAAAAAAATCCCAAAAGTGACACAAAATATGCACTTCTTCAAATTCATCGAGATCATATGCTTTCGACAAGTATCCAACATCAAGTGCAGACTTGAAACATGCTTCTTCAATAAGATAAATACATTCCAGTAACCAAAATATACTTCTAATAAGTTATGTATTTACTCCTTAAACACATCTACCACCATGAATGAGAATCTTGCTGGAACATTCTTCAGACCAAATGACATTACCGTGTATTGGAATGATCCCCATTCCATCACAAAGGTTGTCTTACTTATGTCTTCAGGCATGATTCATATCTGGTGGTATACATAAAATCCATTAATGAATGAGTAGGCATCCTCCCTCCCACATTGTCCAATATTTCATCAGAAAATGGAGTTGGAAAAGTTTCATGCACATAAGCATCATTCAACTTGCACATGTCCACATAAATCTTGATTTCTCCTTTCGTATTATTTTCCTGGACCACCATGAGGCTTACCCAATTTGATTCATCTACTGGTTCAATGATCCCTGCAAAAACCATTTTCTCTAGCTCCTCCTTGACCTTCTTTTTATACTTAGGATTCAACTTGTAAGGGCGTTGCTTGAGAGGCATAGCATCTGGCTCTAGAGTGATTTTAATCACACCAAGATCCCCTAAAATACCTTTTAATTCTAAAAAATTCATGGGAAGTAAATTTGGATATTCCGCAATCAGCTCCACAACCTTAGCTATTATATCTTCATCCCAGTAATCCCCTATTTTGTCAATCTTAGGTTTCTCTTTTGTTCCAATGTTGACTTACATAATCTTCATTGTTTTAGTCACATTTGGCACTTCAACCATAGGCCCAAAAATTATGTGCTAACCTTCATACTTAGGGATATTGATGTTTATTGGGTCTTCCTTATTATCTTCAATATTCACATTCTGAAATTCAACTATATCCTTCATGCTGGTAGGGCTTGTTCTTATGGTTTCTCTAGCATTTCAAAGACCACATCTTGAATTGTGCGTAAGGAAGTATTTATGCATGGCAATCCACTCTAAAAAATGAACATTAAAACAAATTTTTCTCATAGCGTATCCCATTCCATCGTGCCTCATCAAAGCTCAACCTCTAGGTACGAGTTCATAGGAATCCGAATTAAAGTATGGACGAATGTATGCACCCATCCTAGCTTCAAATCTTCTCCCCATGCTGCAGTCCACCTGGTTAAATGCATGTGAAAGTCTTGTTTTCTTTCATAGTTTCCTTCCAAACAGGTATTGGGTTTTTGAATCACATTTTCATCAAGTGCGTACATTCATACCAATCCACGTAGGTGTCCCTATGTGTTTCCCACCAGTGCACTAGAGTTGAGCGCAAAGCTAAGTCAAGTGCATGGAATCATCGTGTCTCTGGAAAAACCTTTTATAATTCATATAAAAGATAATTGGCATTGCCTACACCATCATAATAAGGTAATTCCCGTACCTCTAAGGATATACATCATAGAGATTTGGTGACTTGGTTGCAGCGCTATGTAGAAACTTCATCGGCAAATTGTTCTGCCAATTCTCCAATTCCTCATTTGACTCTGAATGGAATGAAATATCCCTATCCCATCTAAGCTTACCATATACTATGGGATTTATCCAATATTCAACTCTCGCAGTTAACTTGTAGATATGATCAACATCCTCTTCTGCGTGCACTGGTTCTGTGTATCTTTCTCCTTCTGCAGGGTCCAATGGGACCACAACCATGGTTCCATTGTTTTCAAACACCATACTTCAAAACTTGAGGTTGATGATAACATCCATGTCAATATCCCAATCCAGACCCAACGGTGGAGGGTACGAATATGAATCATCAAAATTTGAATAACTTCAAAATTAGCTAGTGCCTTAATTTCCTCGATGTCAACTATAACTCCAGAAAGTCTACCCATCGGGATGATCTTTTGTTGGTTTTCCATGCACAACTGTATTTCAGAACATTCGAGCTCAGACTCTCTCATTTTATGCCAAGTATTCTTTGGTATGACATTTTCATTATAGCTCAGATCCAAAATGACATGGTCCATTTCAAACTCACCTATCTGAGCAGTCAGGTACATCTCTTAGTCGGTTCATCTCTTGTTCTTGTAAATATTATTGAAAAACTTTTTCTCCATCTGGGATTTTTCTTTCACGACCAAGCTATTAATTAAAATTTGAATATTCTCAACTACCTTCTTATTGTGCAGAAGATTGATACAGGCCTCCAAAAATGGTTTAATCTCTACGGGCTTGGCCCCTTCGACGATATACCTGGTAGGTTTTCTTGGAACATTAGATGTGCTAGGATCCACGAATTCATTTTCTGCCACGAAGGTTTCCTTCTCCCTTCGTATATTATACCCTTCCTTTTTCTCACGAGCTCTCCGAACCAAAACATTAGTGATAGGCCTCTTGCCTTCTGCCTTATCTTCTCTAGTTGTTACACTGCTTCTAGTCACAATATTTATGCTAGGGTCTTCAGTGTGCAGTTTTTCTCTCATCATTTTAACATTCTACATACGTGTCTACGGTTTTTTTTCCTACATTTTTGGAAACAGTGCACAAAAATCTTCAAGAACATGATCAAATTTTTTACAGTGCCTACAAGATTAATGTGTTGGGTTCAAGAAATTGCGTGCATAATGACCAGCCTCTCCATATTTATAACAAATGAGTTATACCCTTTTACAACCATCTCCTCCTCCTCTTCCTCGTCCTTTGCGTGGAAACCCTCCTCACCCAAATGATGATGCAAGCGAATCCGATCCTCTATCGTCAACCTATAATATACACGGGGAAACCTACTCAATCATCAAATCAAAGCTATGAAAATTCATATCATCGTGTCCCACAGATCGAAAAAATGTGCAGTAAGGTTATTATAGCTCTGTAATATATTTACCAACTATAGGGCATAAGTCTGTTGTCTGTAGTCCATTTTCTTGGAAAATCACACACCATAGTTTAGGAACGTCACTAGGCCCTACCTTGTTCTTAATTAGACTTTTTCCTCCAACAATAGATAGTTATTATATAGAGAATACTGATCCCTATGATTCCCTTCAGATTTAAAGCATGTGCACCATACTCTTATGCACAGATCCTTTTCCTTGTTTTTTCACATAATTTCTATTTGTAAGTGTAATGTAGCTAACTGGATTTGGATTTGCTGAGCCCCAACCTATGTGGCTGGTATAGGCGAGGCTTCAAACTTCATGAAGATCTCCAAAAATTTAGCCTATCTAGCAATCTTTTGATATTTTAAATACTAGAGCATGTATGGTAGGAACAAAGCAGTAAACCATTATGTGCGTTGTATTTAATCGATAATAAATCATCCATCCCTAATGGTGCACTTCAATTGTTGATCTGCATTCCATACAAATTCATTCACTTCTTGGTTAATCTCCTTTAATTTGGTCGTGCATTGAGAGTATGGTTTTTCCTTTTTGAACTTCTCCTTCAATGCGGTTTTAAGCTTGTTAATCATTGCATTAGGTTTCGTTTCCATATACCCCATGTATCAATCCAACATGAGTTCTTGAAATGAAATAGCTAGCTCCTATTTCTTAACATTATCATTATTGATTTGGTGTGTTGTCCACACAACATATCCAATGAACCAACATTGGTAAACATATTCATTTCCAACACCCTTGAAATTTTGGATCTTTACGTAAGTATCCATATTGACTTCCAGTGGTGGTGTTGGAGGTGCAGTGGATAACTTGTTAGAGTGTGAGAAATTTTGGAGTGGAGTGGATGGGATATGAACTATGGCTAATGACCAAAAAATACTTTGATTTTGCAATCCTTCTTCTTTCGAGTGTGAAAATTCACCAGAGCTACTTGTTTCAGAATGTTTGTCACTATCAGATTTAAATCTGAGAGGGCTATAAAAAAAACCTCTTCTAGATATACTCTGTAATTTTTTCCACTGCGCATAGTCAGGCCTCTTTGGGGCATTCACTAAATGTGGCTACAGAGAGTACCCTTTTCACATAAAATCATTTTAATCCACATTTTCAATGAGCGCACAAACTTACCTGTAGGGCCCTTGATAAATATCATTTCAGCTTGAGAATATAATACAAAAGTATCAATAGAAAATTCATTCACAAACCTACTCAAAATGATATCAATCTAATAGTCTACTACGCAAGTAATTTTATTGCTAGATTTCTCCAACTGTTGAACCAACTCAGGAGTCCACCTGGTGATCGCTTCATCCTTTACACAATTCTGAAATTCAATTAGTCAACATAACCACTCCTGTAACTCAGTCACAAAGGAAACAAAGAAAATTTCATGGACCTTTGTCTATATACCTTTGCTCCCAATCCTCAGCAGCTAATTTAGGGTTTAGGTTTTCTTGGATTTCAAATTTGTGAGCCTTCTTATCAAGCCAATCCTAAAGTTTTTTATTTAGGAGATGCCACAAAATAAAATCTCTCTCAAATAGATCCCAGTATTGGCAATAGAACAATTTCTTGGCTTGACGAGTTGTGACCCAGGTTCAGAGTGTTATGCACAACAAAAAAAACCCTCAAACGATTGGCCCTTTTGACAATGATCTAGTTGTGCAGATAAAAGTCTCACCCAAAACAGTATGGGGGGCTGCTGGAACCAGGTTTCCACACCTTGAGGAAGTGTTGGATGTGTGTTATACTCTTACTTATCAGGTCTAATGCTTATGCATCTGTGTGAGACTTCCACAAGAAACCAAGACCAAGCGCAGATAAAACCCTTTACAGATAGGAATAAAATTCAGTCACATATAATTTATCAAAGTATAAACCACATTTGCATGATCATACAAATATTTTTCCAGTAAAAAAAACTTAACATGAAAGTAATCTTGTCACAAATACATAGATTTTCCACAGATAATTAACTCAAATAAATACGCATTCAACAAAAATAGATTAACAGATAAAAAACAAAATCAATCATAACACATAGAAATCACATCAAAATTTGCCAAAAAAATCTTCTTTGTTAATGGATCTTCAACTTAGTACAATCCATTTTCGTCTGCACACATAGTAGTAGAGCCTATGCACACAGCTCAGGACTAGGTCTCCTCGCACACAACCAATGGGAGATTTTCTACCTAGATCGATCACAGAATTGCCCAAAATTCAGATCAAAATATTCATTAAGAACAACGTCTATCAATCTATTGATTTCTTTTTTTCTCAACTCGACTCTTACATATTTATAAGTCTTTAATGCGCACATACCACGATCTCAAACCATGGTTTGAGACTCATGGTTTCCCCTTTTACCCATTATAATGATAAAGGAATTTTGACCCACCCCAAATCCCCTTGACTTCTCTTCGTAGTGCGTTTCAACAAAATTTAACCCAAATTTATACAAAAAATTTCCCTTAGGGGACCCCATACCAGCCATACTATTGATAAATGTTTGGCATGCTCTTTCTCCTTCTTAGAAGATATCAAGATATCATCAATGAAAACAATAAAAGACTTGTCGAGATAAGGATGCAACACACTATTCATCAAGCACATAAAAGTTTTTGGAGCATTAGACAAACCAAATGGAGCTACAAAAAACTCATAATTCACATACCTCATCTGAAAAGTAATATTGTAGATATCCTTTTCATTGATGCGTACCTAATGTTATACTATTCTCAAATCAATGTTCAAGAATAATGTTTCTCCCTTTAGTTGATAAAATATCATCAATCCTGAACAACATATACTTTATCCTTAATGCATATCTTGTTCAACTTCATGTAATCAATGCATGGCCTGAGAGTACCATCCTTCTTCTCTACAAACAATACTGGTGCACCCCAAGGTGATATACTTGGTGTAATGTATCCCTTATCAAAAAATTCCTTCAACTTCAAATTCAATTCTACTATCTCAAGAGCACTCATCTTGTACGATGCCTTCGATGACGGTGCTTCCCTTTGTACCAACTTAATATAAAAGCCCACTTCCCTGTGAGGTAGAAAATCATAAATATTCATAGAAAAAACATCCTAAAACTGTTGTAGAATTGAGTACCCATTCAAGACCTTTACATCCTCAACATCCTTACCTTTACCATTGAATATATGAATTGTAAAGAACACAAACTCTTTCCTATGACTACTCTTTTCCTACATAGTTGTCACCATTCTAACCGATGTTTCCTTCTTCTAACCCTGTAAGATTTTATGTTTCCTATTTTCATCGAAGCACTTAATAGCCTTATCATAGTACTCCACTGTAGTCCTATGATGATACAACTAGTCCATACCCATTAACATAATGTATGATCCAAATAGAAGAACATTCATATGCGTTGATGTAGGAATATCATTCAAATAAAATGCACAAACTCTTACCCAATGATGAACTCTTTTATTTGTACTTATAGCCAACTGCACTAGCCAAGATTTTTCATGCAATTTTTGATTCAAACCACACTCATCCACCAATTCAAGGTTAACATAACTGTAATTAGATCCAAGGTCAATCAAAATAGAAACAATTTTATCTCAAATATTACCATCCCTCTCAATAATATATGTTTGGTGATCCCCCTTCCTATTATCCAATGTTTCATATATCGAGGAATGATTTTTCCAACATCCCAAACTATCTGCACCTCTTTGGTATTGAATATTTGAGTCCTAATACCTTGTTTTTGTGCATAATCCTTTTTGAGATGCTTCTTACTACATTTACAAACCTACAACTATCCCATACCATCACATCTATTCTATTTTTTCTCTAGGATAAGGCCGGTTAAAATTATTGTAAGGTGAAACATTCTCTTTCTCACCTGCATCATGGGGTTTTATCCTTTTCGGTTTCCATTTACCTTTATCCATGTCTTTCTCTTTCCAATGTTGTTGAGATTCTATCTTCCTCTTTGATTGCTCATTAAAATGCTTCAATTTACCAATGAATTATTCAAGTGACTAAGGCTCATTATACTCAATTTGATATCTAAATTATAATGGCAATCCATTGAAAAATATCTGAACTTTGGCTTTTTCATCCTTAAGATATGATACATACCTCAACAATTTCACTGTAATATTCCAAATCAGGAAAAACAACAATATTGAAAAATAAACTGAAACGTATAGAAAATAATGATGCAAAACATATGAGAAAAGCATAGATCCATTAGATTATGTGTTAGAGCAGCAAAATATACAGTGTGTTGAGGAAAAAATCACACAAACTAGGCAAACAAGACTCCAAAGCCCAGAAATACTAGATTTCCAAGGGATGCTGCAACATAGAAATGCTGGAATAAATGATAGTGCAGTACCAGTGAGCGTCACTGCTACAGAAAAATAAATATGAATGGATCTGCTGATATATTACTCAAAAGGAGCTGTAAATGGAGAAGTCTCTCAAAAAATATCCCAACATAACCCGGCAAGGGTTTCTTGAAATACACAAGATGAAAAAAGTGCACACTGCAACTCTTTGGATGAATCACAGTGTAGTACTGAAGCCCTGCTAAAAAATGGATAAAATGACAAAGATATGGCTGTAACTTCTCCTCCCTATATTATCGGGTGAAAGGATACTCCTTTCACTAGGAAACTAACTCATAAATAGGGTTTTACACCTGTCCACTACAACACCATGAAAAATTATACAGTTCCTCAAGGAGACTGCATTGTGGTTGTAAGTGATTGCTTGGCCCAATGTTGAATGGTGGAAATGAAGCCCAGAATACTCCTCTTAGATTTCCTTCTCAAGTTCTCCAATATAGAGTGCAGAATTACTGCATGGAAATTCCCTTGTACTAAACAGTACAAAAAACTGAGCTAAACAGTTGAAGCATTCAATACCTCATAAGACTCAATCATAAAAAATATTATGAATGCCCCTCATGGCTGCCATCCCTTCCCTTATATCCTTGGTGAGATTCCTCACCCTTGGCCCAGTCATTTATGAGGTTACTTCCATGCAAAGACTCCTCCTCAAAAACTACGTTGTCCCCACTAGCTCCACTCTCTTCATTGGAAGCACTGTTGATTTGGTGAACCTTGATCTAGTCTACATGCATTGCCCCATTTCACACCCAAGGTCACTTTATTTTGACTATATAAACTGATCCACATCCATACTGGAATTGATTTATTCCTAAATAGATTTAAGGGTCTCCCTACCCCACTTATTCCTCTAGACTGAAAATAGAAGCAACATATAATATTCCAACTAGCTGAAAGCTAATTGGGAATATTACAGTCCTCCCCTCTGAAATTTTTCTTGTCCCCAAGCAACAGTAAAGAAGGATACTGCACAATATTCTCTCCCTCCCAAGTGGATCCTCATCAGGAAGATTCCTCCATCCAATAAGATATTCTTTATTCACCCTGCTCCTTAGTTGCCTCTCTCAAGTATCCAAAATAGACTCTGGTTGCAAAACTAGATGGCCCTCATCATCAGTAGGTGGGATATCCATAGTGGAAACCACATGTTGTCCGATGGCCTTCTTGAGGCATGAGACATGAAAAATGTTATGAATTTTGCTCCGAATAAGAAGCTCTAGCTCATATGCTTCTTCTCCAACACGAAAAATCACCCTATATGGCCCATAGAACCGAGGTTTAAGCTTCTCAGCTCCTTTCTCCTTAAGTTAAGATTGCCTATATGGCTAGAGACAAATATAGACCAAATCATCCACCATAAACTGCCTCTCTATCTGACCACGATCCGCATACATCTTTTGTTGGTTTTGTGTTGTAGCAATGCTATCCTTGAGGGCTTGGAGTATATCCTGAATCACTTGGATCCCCTCATTTTCTCTAGGAGATTTAATTTCTCCAAACATCACATCAAAAAATGATAGTGCAAGGGCTCGAAATGGGGTCATGCCAATGGACATATGAAAGGTTGTGTTGTAGCAATACTCCCCCAAATGGAGCCAACATAACCATGCTCTCCGCTGCCTCGAAACATAGTTCCGAAAGTATCCTTGCAACCACTTGTTCACTACTTCGGTCTGTACATCGGTTTGTGGGTGATATATAGTACTTGGTGTCAACTTAGTACCCACTAATCGAAAAATCTCTTGCCAAAAGCCACCCATGAAGCGACTGTCCCGATCACTGACTATGGTCTCTGGAAGACCATGATGTCTAAAAAATCCCTAAAGAAGAGCTTGGATACCTTTGAATCAACATATCATGGATAAATACAAAATAAATGTGAATAATTTATCAGTCGATCAAAAAATACAAAGATACAATCCTTATCTTGAACTGTAGGTAGACCGGTGATGAAGTCCATGGAAATACTTTCCCATTTTCCATCTGGAATAGGGAGTGGCTGCAATGATCTTGTGGGCTGGTTGTGCTTTTTTTTTTCTATTGGAAAACTACGCACTCCTTGATGTGTTGGACCACATCCTCCTTGAGACCCTTCCATGAGAATCTCTCCCGAATAGCCCAATATGTCTTGGTGAATCATTAATTCACTGAAAGTGGTGAATCATGTGATTCCTACAAAATATTCTTCTTGAGCTAAGAATATCTAGCCAAGAAGACCTGATCCCAGTAATATATGACCTCATCCATCACTCTATACCTCTCATCACTCACCAATCCATTTAGGATCTCACATGCGAAGTGGTCTTGGGAGTATTCCACTAGAAACTAAGCCTTCCAATCTGTATCCATGCTCATCAAGGACAATGCTGCTGGCCTCCGAGATATACCATATGCCACTACATTACTTTTAGCTTTGACATATTCTATTTCAAATTACTATTCTTGGATCTTACTCACCCATTTCTTTTACCTCTCTTGAAGCTGCTTCATCTCAAGAAAGAATCGAAGAATATTATGACCAGTCTTCACTTGGAATCTGTTACTCACCAGATATTTCCAGAACTTGGCTAAAGCATACATAATAGCCAAAATCTCCTTATCATATATTGGGTATAGCCTCTCATGTAGCAGCAACTTCCAACTCTCAAAATCTATGGGGTGTCCCCCTTGCATCAATATTTCTCTAATGCCTTCTCTTGAAGCATCACATTCCAACACAAAGGGTTGGGTAAAATCAGGCAGAACCAATACTAGGCAGCTACTCATCACCTCCTTGAGCTTATTAAAAGCTCTCTACACTGTGGATGTCCAACTAAAAGCTCCCTTCTTAGTTATATCTGATATTTTTGCTACTAGTTGAGAGAACCCTTTTACAAACTTTTGGTAATAGGTACATATGCCTACAAACTTCCGAAGTTCTGTGACATTCTTTGGCTTGGGCCAATATCTGATAGCATGGATCTTCTCTTCATGAACTCTCACCCCATCTACTCAAATGATGTGGCCCAGATAGAGCATCCCTGTGAGCCTAAACTCACACTTAGAGAGCTTAGCATAGAACTTCTTCTCCTTAAGTATATGTAATATTTCCTCAATATTTTATAAATGCTCCTCCCATGTGCAGTTGTAAATGAGAATGTCATAAAAAATTACCAATACAAAATTCCTCAGGTGACAAAGGAAAATTTGGTTCATGTAAGACTAGAATATTGCTAGAGCATTAGTTAGTCCAAAAGACATTACCAAGAACTTGAAATGTCCATAGTGACATCAGAATGTTGTCTTGGGGATGTCTTAATCACTCACTTTGATTTGATGATACCCCGATCTCAAATAAACCTTGGAAAAATACTTGGACCCTCTTATTTCATCCATAAAGTCATCGATCCTATGAATTGGGTATTTGTTCTCCATGGTAATTTTGTTCAAATCTCTATAATCAATGCACATCCTTAATGTGCCATCCTTCTTCTTCACCAGGACCACTAAAGAGGAAAAAGGACTGGTGCTAGGCCTAATCTATCCCAAGGCCAAAAGCTCCTAAATGGCCTTTTCAATCTCATCTCTATAGGCTTTGGGATGCCTATAGGGTGTGGTGATCACTACTTGGATCCCCTACTCCAACTCAATAGTGTGCTCAAATCCTCAGTCAGAAGGTCTCCCGGGTGGGATATCTACTATTTCGTGTGGAGTATCGGTCAAAAATAGATTGTACATCTCTATTTATTGGTGAAACCTTGCTCCCTCCTTCTGAAAAAAGTAGTTCTACTTCCCGCTCTATGTACCCTCTTTGCAAATTATCTTCCATATTGTGTGCTAAGACAATCTGGGGTAGATAGGTGTGTATGCCTTTGATTTTCTGATGTTTACCACTCCATTTTTCTGTCCATTCCATATCTAATGTTTCCTAGTCTGTGGTTACCTTCCCTAAGGTGATTAACCACTAGACACCCAATATCACATTGGTGTCTAATATCAACCACAAAGAAGTGGTCTGTCAGTGTGTAGGTTCCCATAGTGATGTTTAATGCCGAAACATATTTTGCACACTGCATGGTTCTAGCTCCCAGAACCAAAACTGAGAAACCCTCAAAATATTCTATGTGAATTCCCCTCCTTTGCACCAAATTTGTGTTAACAAAGTTATGGGTAGCTCCACTTTCTACTAATACTATTACTCTTTGCCCCATAATAGTGCCTCTAACTCTTAAAGTTAGATACTTGGGAACTCCCCTCAAAGCTATAAGAGTTCCTCCCATTGGAGAAAATTCCACCACTACATCTCTCGTGGGTGGTACACCTCCTTTTTCTGCTACAACACTGGCCTTCTTCTCCTCATAAAAAAATATCTCAATGCAATGTGCCTTCCCTACAACACATTGGTGGTTTGGTACCCATGGCTCCCGACAAGTGAAAAAAAGTTTTTTCTTCCTTAGATCTCTCCAACCATTATCAAGAGATTTATTCTCCCGATTCTCCTTTATGTAAGAGGAAATATTTTTCTGAAAAGGGACCTTTGCCTTGGGTAAAGCATGCTGTAGGTCCCTAGCCCTCTCCGTAGCTTCTTGGATCATAGTTGGTTTAGTATATTTCAGCAACCCATGCAATGGTTCAACCATCCCATCAATGAACATGCATACTCTCCAGGTCATAGTGAGGTCAGATACCATGACTGAAATATTTAGAAAGTCAGATATATAAGTTTCTAAATCTCCTAACTGCTTGAGCTTAGTTAGCTCAACAAAGTGTGGTTCTGGATCCCTGGGATAAAATCTATCCACCAACATCCAGGTGAAGTCTGAATATGAAGTGATACTAGAATGCCCAAGTGTAGAAAATCCATGAAACCACCACTCATGTGCCTCACCTTCTAGGTGCAGCGCTACTATTTTGATAGGCTCCAATTCTGAAACTGTGTTGAGTTGGAAATAAGTATCAAACTTCTCTACCCAAGCCTTAGCTATGCACTTGGCTGATCCATCAAAAGTGGGAAAACATAACCTACCCAAACTTTGTTGTAGATCTCGGTTCTACATGTACCCTCCCTTTTTATGGTGATTGAAGGATCTCCTACCATCCTTGATCTGACAGAACTCCTAAAAGTTCAAATTCTCCTTGAACCTTTGGGATTGAGATTCATATTCCAAAAAATAGTCACCAAGGTTTTCTTCCCTCAAGGGCCCTCCTTCTTCACCTTCAATTGATAGGAATGTGGGCATAGTGGAGCGTTGTGAAGAAGGTTGTGCTACTATTTGCTCCAACCATAAATGTGAAGTTCCACATGTTTCTCCATGGTGAAACCCTCTAGGGGATTCCTTTTGTATTTCAAATCTCATCTCTTTCATATCTTTTACAATGTCCTGCATGGTTTGGAGAAACAATTTTGGGATCTCTTTCTCCTTGATGGATATAGATGTATTGCCCCACAATCTGAGCCAAGATTAGAGCTTTGATACCACTGTAATATTCCAAATTGGGAAAGATATCAGTATTGAACACTAAATTGAAATGTACAAAAAATAATGATGAAAAACATATGAGAAAATTATAGACCCATTATATTATGTATTAGAGCAACAAAATATACGATGTGTTGAGGAAAAAATCACTCAAACTAGGCAAACAAGCCTCCAAAGCCTAGAAATACTAGATTCCCAAGGGATGATGCAAAACAAAAATTCTGGAATACATGACAGTGCGGTCCTAGTGAGGGTTACTGCTATAGAAAAATAAATATGAATGTATATGCTGATATATTACTCAAAAGGAGCTAAAAGTGGATAACTACTCTCTCAAACACAGTCCCAAGATAACCCAACAAGGGTTTCTTGAAATACACAAGATGCAAAAAGTGCAAACTGCAACTCTATGGCTGAATCACGCTATATTATTGGAGCTCTATTAAAAAATGGAAGAAATGAAAAATATATGGTTGTAGCTTCTCCTACCTACCTTTCCGGGTGAAATACATCTCTTTTCGCTAGGAAAATAGCTCATAAACAGGGTTTTACACCCCTCCACTGCAGCACAATGAAAAATAGCGTAGTTACTCAAGGAGATTGTGTTGTGGTTGTCAGTGACTGCTTGGCCCAATGAAAAATTGTGGAAATGAAGCCCAGAATACTCCTCTTATATTTCCTTCTCAATTCTGCCAAGATAGAGTGGGGAATTCCCGCATGGAAATGCCCTTGTACTACAACAAACCCAACTAAATAGCTAAAGCATGTAGTAAGTTATAAGACTCAATCATAAACAATATTCTGAATGCCCCTCATGGCTACCATACCTTCCATTATATTCTTGGTGAGCTTCCTTACCCTTGGACCCACTCATTTATGAGGTTACTTCAATGCAAATACTCCTCCTCCAAAACTGCTCTGTCCCCACTAGCTCCAATCTCTTCTTTGGCAGTGTTGTTGATTTGGTCAACCTTGATCTAGTCTAGATGCATTGCTTCCTTTCACACCCAAGGTGGATTTATTTTGACTAAATAAAATGATCCAAATCCATATTGAAATTGATATATTCCTATTAAAGAGATTTAAGGGTCTCCCTACCCTACTTATTCCTCTAGACTGAAAATAGAAGCAACATATAATATTCCAACTAGCTAAAAGCTCATTGGGAATATTACATCCAGGAACTTTGTCGTGTACTCCTCATCTCTCATTTTTACGCCAATTTTTGGCCATATAACCTGTTACTATTAGATGGACTAAAGTACATCATGTAAGACCAATTTTACCATAGTAAAATTGATTTCACTATGAAAAATAACTTAATAATCCATAATTTATTCAATTGTTTTTGGTATAAAAAGGAAACCCCATGACGAATAATTTAATAAATCCTTATTTGTTTTATTTTCCTCAAGGGATAGTTAATTAAACACTGTTTAATTAATATTCTTGGTCATATTTAACCAAAAACAAGAAATTTAATTAGATAAATCATTATTTATCTTACTATTTCCTAGGAATAATTATTTAAAACATTATTGAAATAACATTCTTGGTTAAGTTTGACTAAATCTTTATAAATAATTAAATAAATCACCATTTATTTAATTATTACTCAACCAAATTCTTAAAATAATAAATAAATCATTTATTTATTTGTTATTTCTAAATAAAGGGATTTGACCAAATTCAAATTCCTTTTCCCTCCAACAGAAATAACAAAATATTCCATAAAATTTGGATCTAGATTTGGTTAATAATATTTTAATTATGCATGAATATCTAGATTAACTCAATATTTTGTTATAAGTAGAAGGGTTTTCCCATTCATTCACTAAATTTTATTTCCTAAAGATCACTCTGGATCTATACTTTTGGTCTAACTTTGATCCTCCATCATTGTCATATTTTTCTACTTTCTTCTTGTGAGCTCCATTTGAGTTCCATTTTTTCTTGTTTTTCTGCACCATCAAGAGAGATAGATCTTAGATCTGAAGAAATTAAGACATACAAGAACCCATCCCATTGAAGGGGACTAATAACATCTTTCTATGTTCCCTTCCTAGGTGTCATAATACAAAAAATTGTTTAAAAATCCTTGTCTTGTTCATTGGATGGATGGAGCAACTCTTGCATTTTATTTATTATTTAATGTCTTTAATTGCATAGGTCTAGATTTATGTAGCATTTATTATGATCAATAACTGTAGATCTAAGGAAATTGACAACCATATTTGATGTTAGGGTTGTTTGTTATGCACAACTAAAGTCAGCTTTTTTCTTATGCTTGTGATTAAAATTCATACTAACAACTGGAGACTCTACAAGGGTTTATAATTACGACTGCTATCATTTTTTAGATCCCTACATGACCAGTTCCTTCAACCCCTAGAGTTTTTCTTCAGATTATTATTTTGAATTTCTTGATGTTGTTTAACCTTTAAAACCCTAAAACCTTAAAAATTCTTACTTTCATGTGTTTTTGGGCCTATTGCGTAGGTAAGAGGTCTCAGTCGTAGCAGAGATGACACTTTTTTTTGAAATATTCTCCCGAAATAGCCAGAAGTGTAGGTTGTACTTTTTTGGACAAAACCTGTGACCTGAGCTATGAGGTAGCAGAAAACTACCAGAAAACTGCGACCTCAGCGGAAAACAGGTAACAACCTACGATCTGTCCTTTTCCTGAGATTTTTCCTGTGATTTTATTGGGTTTTGTTTGGGCCACTATTCAGGGTTTTTTGACCTTCCTCTTCACCCATCTTGGACCTGTACTTGCTTATTTTTACTTGTCGAAGTAGGAAGCAAGCCACAAAGGGCTTCAGTAGCTTCCACCTTTTTAGGAGGAGATTAGCTGAAGCAGGTGCTCTCAAATTTTGATGTTTTCAACCATTTTTCATATCTCAACTTGTAATTTTAGATCCTTTTCAGATTGGTTATTCATCCATCCAAAACACCTCTTTACAGTTTTGTGTGGTCCTCCTTTAGGGTCCCCTCTGTTTCCCTTCAGATTGTAGCCTTTTTCTAACCTTTTTTGCAGCATTTTCCCTCTGGTTTTTTGCTATTTTCTATACCTACTTCCAGTAGATCTGACCTTTACATCCATATCCCTCCAAAATTTATATCAATTAGCTATTTTGTGTGTTTTGATTAGGTTTCGCCCAGCCATAGACTAGTTGTTGGGAAGCCCTCCTCATTGGGTTTAAGCTGATGCATCTTTAGATGCTTATTTTCTATCGTATTCAATTTCCTTTACTGTCATATTCAAATTTATTTACACTTATACAACATATTTTTTCTTTTTTTCTCTACACATGTTTGGGCTTAATTAAAAATTAACACACTTATCACATACACACACAACCTAAGCGAAGAGCATCTTGTTTACACCACCAGGCCAAGAATTACACATTGTAATCAATTGATCCTACACCTCCCTTCCCTTGTTTAACTCTCTTCCTAAACATTGTAATGAATTGATACAGCACCTTCCTGCCCTTGTTTGTCTTTCTTCCTTTTGTGATCTGTGTCTGTTTTCCATTATTCCACCCCCAAGGCATTTATCTTGGAGACTCCAAGGCCCTCATCCTCAGTTTCCATTAGGAATACTTACTCTGCCGCATAGGGTTGGAGTTCATCCTGCACCAAGTCCCCATTTTGACTCTGCTTCTGGTTCATTGAGTTCCCCTTCTAGTTCTATCCCTGAATCTCCTTCACATTTCACCTTCACCATGTCTGGTTCAAGACCTAATGCTGGTGGCAGCCCTAGCCCTAATGCTAGAAAATCTACTAGTGGTGCCACAACAGGAACTATCTCGGCTGCTCCCTTTCTCCCTTATATGGCAGGCCTAAGCCTTCCCGATTTTAGCTAGTTCATTAATGACCCCATACACCATGATCCTGGTTGGCCTGCTATGCCAACTAAGCTCCCTTCGGACATCCCCAAGTTTGAAATAATTTCTAAAGAAGATCCTGCCAACCATGTTCATTCTTTCCACATGTGGTGTTCATCTAATTCCATGACTCTGTCCATCTTTAGCTATTCAGCATATGCTTACTGGAGAATCTTCCAAGTGGTATGTCGACTAGGACTCCTCCTCTCATACTAATTTTGTGACCCTTTGCAGGTCTTTTCTGTCGTAATTCTAGCTTCTCCTTCACTATGACATCAGTATCGAACTCTTGACCTCTTTCCATCAAACTTCTGCTACCCATATATTTGACCGTGTTCAAGAATGGTGGAGAATAAAGAGCATATGTTGAGCCCCTACCTTCAAAGACAGTGTCTACATGGACTGGTTTCTCAGATCCCTTTTTCCTTCTATTGGAAAATATGTTGCATCTCACTTCCCTCAAACCGAGGAGGTTTCCCTCCAGATTGCGTTAAAATATGAAATGATCTAGGCACAGTTTGGTTATGTTTATACTACCTTACCGTATCTCCCTAGAACCAGTGGTGCCAACACACCAAGGGCATTGCATGCCACCGATGGTATCGTTGGATCACTTTCAAATTCGTACACTCATCCTCCCATGGGTTATGGTTTCCCTCAAAGAGGAGCCAGCTCCTACAACACTTTCCCCCCTCCCAGTAGCATGTATCTAGGATATGGAATGCCTCCTCCTTTTTCCCAAATTGTTTACCCAAATGTTGCCCAACCTCCTTATTTTCCATATCCACAGCCTGGTGCTCCATCTCCTCCGACGTTAGCACCTCAGCCTCCTTTTCCTTCTCAAGCTCAGCAACAATAGTCACCCTGCCCTCAAGGTCAGGTGTATGCATAAAAGAGTGTGAATAATCCTCATAATTCCAAAAAGAAGAGGAAAGGAAACCAAAACCAATATTCCCCAGTTAATCCAAGAAAAAATCCCCAAGGGAATACACCTAACACTGTAAACTAGCAACAAGTCACTCATCCCAAGCAGGAGAAGCCTATTCACATGAATAAGCCCTGTTCTTGTTGCAGTGTATATGGTCACTTTACCCATGATTGTCCTGTTTTACCTAAGATGCATCTGATGTGGGAAGCCAAGCAACATCCCAAGGAAAAAAAGCCTCCCCTTTGGTTCCTCCTAATGTTGTGCCCATCCAACCAACTGTGTTTACCAATCCTTTCCCCTAACAAGGACATGTGGCTCCACAAGCCCCTGAAAGTCAAGTGGCCCCTCAACCTCCTCCATTAGTACCTCTGATTACCAAATCCTCATGATGAACTCTGAAGAACCCAATACCACTGACCTTAACCTTCAGACTCGGTCCCATGAGTACAACAAGCCCCACACTCCGTCTACCACTGAGCCCCCAGCTTCAGGTTCCATAGAGCCTCTTTAGACACCCAATGGTCCTTTATATATCCCTTAGCGTAAGGAAAAGGTCCATACCAAGATCCCCCAAGGGAAAATTACACTGAAACACTACTTATGGTAAAGCTGCCCACTCCTACAATATAGTAGATGACTTGGTGCAATCCCCTGCTGCCATGTCAATGCTGGAAGTTCTCCAGTCATGCCATTCACAATGAAAATCTCTAATAACTGCCATGGGCATTGTGGATCCTTCAAATGATAATTTTATTTTCTTCGATGTTGACCAATTAGAACATCCATCCCTTCCTTCATCCATCACCTTCAAAATCTCCATCAAGATTCAGAATGCCAATGTCTCCCCATCAAGATCCAGAATACCAAAATTCTATTGGGTTGTAGCTACAGTTATGCGATGTTTGTTATCGCATCTGTGGTTCACCATAAGATGTGATTTCATTATAATGGAAATATCATCACCATCGATCATTTGACATATTACGAACCAAAGTCTTAGACCTCCCCTAAGTCCATTATGTCATCGGTGGAAAATCTCATTGCGAGAGCCTCAAGTGAGGGGGAAAAATCCCGCAAGAGGGAACCTAAGGATAAGGCTGCCCAGAAAATCCCTAATCCTCCTTAGCCTCCAAATCATACCCCCCTGTGTGCTTTTTGTGATGTTTTCGGTCATGCCAACCATAACTGTCCTAAATTTCCTCGTATGAAGCCCATGGTCCATGTCATGTTTCCTAAGTCTAAATTCCCTGTGGTCCCTGTCCCTTTACCAACTACATCCAAGAAACCCAAGGCGATACACACCAACCACCCCTGTACTTTTTGTGACCCCAATGGCCACTATACCCACCTCTATCCCCACCTCAAGCACTACCATGCCTATTTGGAAGTAGTTCGAGAATATGAGAGTAAACATAATGAGTCTACTTCTCCCTTACTTGCGCAATATGCTTCAGAAAAATTTGTGGATACATATGCTCCCATTGAAATTCCCCCTCCCGATGTTGAGATGATGGAGCCTTCAGTCACCATCCTCTACTGGTCATCATCTATGAGATCCACGATGGAAAATACCTTTGGTACTTCCCCTTTTGTTTCGCTTGACCTCCCTTCAGTAATCACCCTGAGCTCAACATTGGTGGATCCCTCATCTAATTGTTCTTCCATCACCCTCCGTGATGATGCACATGTTAGCCTTTCTTCCCATGATGATGAGTCGGGTAACTTTGTCGCATCATGTGGTCTTTCTTCCACTAGTCATCCCATCTTCTACTATGATGATGACATCATGGAAGTTATTTCCACCCCTAACTTCATCTTTCCCACCCATAAGAGTAATGGCACCATCTGTGTCTATTGTGAATTTAGAGACCTGAGCACAAAATTCCCCCAAAGCAGTTCCTACACACCCTCCCCTTTTCAGTGTGCGGGTCCTAGAAATCCTACCCATAGCACTCCCTTTAGGAGTTCTTGTTCAATTTATACCTTGCATTCTATTTGCCAGAATTGTTCATCATCCTCCCCTTTATTATCTTGTGACACCTTTCAGATAGACCCCCCATCCACACCATATATTGGTTATGTTGATAATGTGTATTTCTACTTCAGGAATCTAGCCTCGGAAACCTGGGCCATTTTCACCCCCTTCCATTCACTTGTTCTCTCTAACGACGTATGCATTAGTATTGCCACCAATAATCAATTGAATATGATGCAGAGAAAGGTTTATTAGCCAATTCCCTTTTTCATCGCATCCTTCACCTTCATGTTCGTTTATATTCCTTGATACTTATCATTGAATGATATTTATTATGTGTATAATCCTATCCTTTTTAGAAGATATTTACGACTGAGGCTTTTGATGCATGAATTTGAAATAATTACATTCAGTGTGTACCTAGAGAAAAAAATCACTATGTACATAGCATTTCAAATAATATTATATATTGGCATTTATCACACACATTTAACAAGGGAAAATAACAATAAACCATAAAACGATGCATATCCATAATATGTGTCGCTCAAAATGTGTTAGAGTCCATTAACTTTGATACATATGACATGTCCATACCATGTTTCAAAAAATTAAAATTGGGGGCACCTCATGCCCCTACATTTAGTCACTATATGGAGGATCTCAGGCCAATGGCTCAGCTCTAGCAATCCGTAGATTGCACATCCCCTCTCCGGCCATCACCATGTGCCACATGACTCCTCGCCACTTTGAGGGTATGCCAATACATGGATCTATGTATTGGTCATCAAGGTCTTTCCAACCATGCTCTGGAACATTGGTCAGTAGCCTCTCACATCTACAGTGGATGTCCTCTAAGAGGGCCACTACATCCTCATGTTGTGGTCCTCTCGATCCACTAGGTGCTGAAGCTCCTAATGCTGCACGCTGCCCCATATGCCTGGTAGGTTTCACCGGTTTTGTATTTGCATACCAAAAGTGAATGAATCAGTACCATATACAATATTCTGAAACTTAAAAATGCACATAAGAGATAAGCAACTTTTCACTTACCATCGAGCCCCCATGATCGACTTGGCGGCAGTGGCAAGTCTGGGCCCCATTATAACTAATCCCACTATAGGTATAGTCATCTATGTACAGTGGAATTTGATCCCAATGAGAAAAAAACTCAGGTCAGAACACCCATCCGACTGCCCCACCTCCCCCTCTACACAGTAGCTGCCTCCAGCGGTGCATCTTGGGCTCTCACGGGCACTCGTCCTGGATCTGAATGCGAGGCCGAAGTGTAAGGATCTTCTCAAAAAAGAGCGAGAAAAGCACTGTGCCATATGAACAGTCATGGTTCACCTGTTGCTTGCATAGTGAAAAATATCCCCTCAAGGACGACAACATCATTTGAGCCCACCCATAGTAGGTCCCACTCAACACAATCTCAACAAGCATCATCTGACTCCCAGTGATGTCTTGGAGTGCGTAGTTGCTAAGGATCCACATCACCGTTGTGGCCAAAAAATGATTCTCTAGCCTCTCTACATATTTGATCGGTATCCATATCCCCTTCACATGGAGACCCGGTGGACAGTGGCGCTCTACAAACTCCATAATGTTCTTCGCTCATGGTAACACTGGCTTTGTGTTTCCCACCATCCTGTAGGTTTTAACCCTAAACAAAAATTATCTACACACGAATCTTATAACAAAAAATAAACAATAGCGAGAGCATAAAACATAAAACAGATAAACACATAGATTTTCCCCTGGATCCCAAATCGGGACGACTAGCTTGATTTTTCATTATTATTCCTTTTAGTGTTACAACACACATATATATACATGTCGAAGCATACATAAACCCCAATCCATAAACCTTGGACTAGAACATAACCGTAGTTCCCTTTACTGGATCTACAAAAATACTAGGGGACGAAAACCATCTTACCCCAATACCATGTGCAAAACCATGCACAAAACCATGGACGTGGACTACCCGCCGGAAATAATATAACACATACCCAACATTCTCCCCCTTGTTGTTTTCTTTCCATGGGGGGCCACAGGAGGGCTTAGTCATTGGCCCAATTCTTCAACACCCATTGTTTCTCTACACCAAGAGAACTTCTGAGTGCTCACAGACTTTGTCAATGCATCTGCAACATTCTTCAAAGTGTCCACCTTTACCAGCAACACCCTTTTAGTCTCAACCATATCTCTAACAAAGTGATATTGAACATCAATGTGCTTTGTCTTTGAATGATAAGCAGGGTTCTTAGCCAAGAAAATTGCACTTTGGCTATCACGGTCTATCCTTATAGCTTGCTGTACCAACCCCATACTTGAACACAATCTCTGCAACCAAACTGCTTCCTTGCTTGCATGAGTGGTTGCTATGTATTCTGCCTCTGTAGTTGAAAGCGCCACTACAGACTGTCTTTTACTCATCCAACTGACTGCACCTCCAAATAGGCTAAACACATACCCACTTGTAGATCTTCTTTGGTCCGGATCTCCAGCCCAGTCTGCATCAACAAAACCACGAATGTCCAACATTCTTTCCAATCCTGGTCTTCCCTGGTAGCACAAGCCATAATCACTAGTGCCACGTAAATATCCGAAAACCCGCTTCACTGCTGTCCAATGCTCCTTCCCTGGGTTTGACATAAACCTGCTCAATACTCCCACTGCATGTGCAATGTCTGGTCTAGTACAGACCATTGCATACATCAGGCTACCCACTGCACTTGCATATGGAACACGAGACATATACTCCTCTTCTTCTTGTGTCTTGGGACACTGTTCAGCAGACAGCTTTACACCTACGGGAATAGGAACATTCACCGGTTTACTATCCTGCATATTGAACCTCTGCAATATAGTCTCGACATACTTCCTCTGGTTTAACCAGAGCTTCCTCTTTGCCCGATCTCTCTTAATTTCCATTCCCAAAATATAGTTTGCAGCACCCAGATCCTTCATGTCGAATTTGGAGAATAGTTGGGTCTTCAAATCTTGGATAATTTCTTTGTCATTTCCAATCAACAACATATCATCTACATACAAGACCAGATATATAACATGATCACCAATTAAATTAAAATAAACACAATGATCTTCCTTACTTCTGGTGAAGCCAAGTCCCCGTATATAGGTATCAAATTTCTGATACCACATCCTTCGTGACTGTTTTAACCCATACAGAGACTTCTTCAACCTGCATACCAGTTCTTTCTTACCCTTCACCATAAAGCCTTCAGGTTGCTTCATGTAGATCTCCTCTTCTATATCCCCGTGAACAAAAGTTGTCTTCACATCCATCTGTTCTATCTCAAAATCAAATGCAACAACAACAGATAAAAGTAATCTAATAGACGTAACCTTGGAAACAGGAGAAAAAATATCACAAAAATCAATTACCGGCACCTGGGAATAACCTTTCGCTACCAACCGAGCTTTGTATTTCTCCACCTTGCTTAGTCATGGAAATAATATAACACATACCCAACATTTCCCATGTGGTGAGAGACCAATCAGGAAATATATATCCTGGACAATCATCTTGATTTGGTGCCCCTGCACTATAAATGTCTCATGATCCGGATCCCAATAGCTGAAAATCTAGGCCAACAAGGGCTCTCCTGCTCTCATCAAAGCGTTCTCCACAAAATTCAGGGCCCCAAACTTGGCCAATGTAGAACAGAAAACATAATCCTCTCGGATCTCAATCTATAATGTGTCCAAATCTCTCTCCCTCTAGTTGAGCCTCAACTCTGCCATATCTACACAAAACCATCATGTTTGTCAGTGTACAAAAAGGAATACTACATCATAACCATAAAATCCCAACTCTCAGCTAAAAAAAAACACCAAACTCCCTCTCTCTAACATGTCGCACTTTTCAAAGCATTCATGGAAAAGGTCACACTTTTCTACGCAAAACCTGCTTCCTATGTTGCCGAAAATGCCCCAAAAAGTGTGACCAAGCTGTGAAGAAGAGCAGGGTTCTATTCCTAAGCTCTAGATGCCTAAACTAAAATTTTAATCCATTGAGTTGAAAGAGTAGGGTTTGGCCTCTTACCTGCAACTAATGGATATCGATTCCAAAAGTCATTTTTTCCGCTACGATCGCCCCAAGATTTAGGGAATTTTCTCCTCTCTACATTCACAACAGCTACGCTTCCAAATGAATCAAATTGGAGGGAAAATTCCTTATTAAAAGAGAAACCCTCGATTTTTCTATGTTGCCTGCAACCCATTAGGGGAATTTTGAGGTCTAAAATGGGCCTCCTAAGGAAAATGTACAATCAAAATTCATTTTATGAGAACCAATCACATTTTAGGAGATGGCATCATCCCTAATGGTTGAGGTGGCATTGCTTGAGTTAAAGGTACTTACTTGTCACATTCTCAATGGTGGATCAAAACTCATGGTTAACCATGGTAGTGCTGTAAGTAATTTTAAAGTCATAAAGTAAAGTACTCGTAATAAATGTCACTTCACACTTTTTGAATAAAATAGTATTATTGTCATTTCATATTTGTTGAAAGAAACAATGCATATCCTACACAATCTTCATATATTTACACATTTTTCAATAAATATTATATTTGTAAGTTTTCATAATTATTTTTAAATTATATATTCATCTCATTAAAAATTTATGAATTTATTTTTATATTTTATTTTGAGTTATTTAAGTAGAAAGGAAAAATACATTAGTTGTGCAATGATAATGAATTTTTCTTGAAAAACCCATTTTTATTTATAGTCACATCAATACAATTTTTTTATTAATTTTATTTTGGTACAAATTTTGAATTGAGTTTAACCATGGTTACATGGATTTTGGTGCAAAAAGTGAATTTCAAATTTATAAATATTATTTTATTGTTTTAGCTATTATTTTATTTTTTCATAGGAGGCCCATTTTAGACCTCAAAATTCCCCTAATGCTAATCGTAGCTTAGTTTAACAAACCCTCAGCACCATTGGAAAGCTTTCACTGAGCTCTCAAACGGGTATCCTTTCATTTTTTGTGATTTGATACTTCACCCCGATACATTTTTTCCAAGAAGAGTCACTTCACCACTCCTCAAAATCAAATTTATTCACTTGCAACACTTTTCCTTCATACTTGTCCATGCTCATGTTGATTTTCATCGTGAGTAACCATCTTGTACTCATTTTTTTTGGTCCTCACCAAGCTTGTTTTGTGTGGTAGCATCATTGAGTTGCCGTTGTTTAGAGCATCCGAGTTGAGTTATCATCGCATCCATGGAGTCTATCCCGAGTCCCTTTATATCCCGCCACAGTCCTCCATCCTTCATTGCTTTGATGCTCTCTCCTGTCGCACATTTTGGCCTTCATTCATACTGTCTGCTATCCCCTCCTAAGTTGAGTCAGTAGTTTCCAGGTCATCCATGCCTTTTATGCTATAACAAGAGAAGTTATCAGCCCGCTACTCAGTACCCCCCATTCCACCATCATCCTTGGTGTTATTCTATTAGTGGCTCTACGAAAATCACTCATGCCTTAGTTGAGGACTCCTCATTCCCTCACCTATGGTAGACCTCCTTTATTGACATAAACTTATTCATTCTAGGAGATAGGTCTACAGGGCGGTGTACCTTGCTTCCAACTTCCACTCTTATTCGGTGCCTCAAATCAGGTAAAGGGACCCTTTATTTCCCTTGGACTTGAATGTTTCTCAACTCCATCTCCTTATGGCATGATAAAGATCTATATACTTTATGGTTCAGTGATGCAGTAGATTTTACCGGTGATTCCTGGGTGTGTGTGAGATGTTTCAGACTTCATGAGGGGGTGGCCCTTAAGGTAACCCCCCACATGGCTAGATGACTCATCTACTACAGCCTTGGATGCATCTCCATAGATTTGATAATTTCGGCCTCAGCCACTTGCAACGCCTCTTTAGTTTGCATGTATCATTTAGATTTTTAGAGCCCTTTCCTGTTTTACAGGGCCACTTTGGTTGTACTTATGTCTCATGTAGTTAGACATTATTGTATAAGTCCTGGTTGTTGTCCCAGCCATTGTATGTATGTGGGATCCATTATCATGTTTTTATATAGCCCATGTTTAAGCCATCATGTACTATATAGTTCAGTCCCTTGTTTGTTGGACGCATCATTCTTTGTACTTTGTTATCTTGGCAGGCATAGGTATGCCTCCCCCGCCTCATGTAGAGTAGGTACTCACTCATAAAAGAGACCTGTCACACTTGTAAGTCTCACCTCCTTAGGGTCTTTTCCTCTCGCACTTTAGTGTACCTTATATTTCTCTCTCTCTCACTCCCCCTTTAGTGTCTAGTGATTGAGTTCTTACGACGTACTTCGGTCATACGATTAGCTCCTAACACTTGCATGCTGGGGGGGAATTTGTTACACCAATTTTTGGTCATCTAAATTGTTACAATTAGATGGACTAAAGTACACCATGTAAGACCAATTTTACCATAGTAAATTTGATTTCACTATGAAAAATAACTTTATAATCCATAATTTATTAAGTTGTTTATGGTCTAAATAGGAAACCCCATCAGCAATAACTAAATAAATCCTTATTTGTTTTATTTTCCTCGAGGGATAATTAATTAAACCACTATTTAATTAATATTCCTGGTCATATTTAACCCAAAAATGGAAAATTAATTAGATAAATCATTACTTATCTTATTATTTCCTAGGAATAATTATTTAAAACATTATTTAAATAATATTCCTTATTAAATTTCACTAAATCGTTTATAAATAATTAAATAAATCACTATTATTTAATTATTACTCAAGCACATTCTTAAAATAATAAATAAATCATTTATTTATTTATTATTTCTAAATAAAGGGATTTGACCAAATTCAAATTCCTTTTCCCTCCAACAAAAATAATAAATTATTCCATAAAATTTGGATCTAGATTTGGTTAATAATATCTTAATTATGTACCAATATCTAGACTAACTCAATATTTTGTTACTTTTCCATTCATTCACTACCTTTTTTTGCCTAAATATCATTGTGGATCTATACTTTTTGTCTGATTTTGATCCTCCATCATTGTCATATCTTTCTACTTTTTTCTTGTGAGCTCACTTTGAGTTTCATTTTGTCTGGGTTTTGTGCACCATCAAGAGAGAGAGATCTTAGATATGAAGTGCTAAGGACATACAAGAACCCAACCATTGAGGGGGAATGATAACATCTTTTTATGTTCTCTTTGCAGGTGTCATAATGTAAACAATTCTTTAAAAATTCTTGTCTTGTTCATTGGATACATGGAGCAAATATTTCATTTTATTTGTTGTTTAATGTCTTTAGCTACATAGGTTTGCATTTCTGTAGCATTTATTTTGATCACTAACTACAGATATCAGGAAATTGATAGCCATCTTTGATGTTAGGGTTGTTTGTTATGGACAACTATAGCGCTTTTTTTTTGTGCGCTTGCGATTAAAATTCATACTAACAACTGACGAGTCCATAAGGGTTTATAATTACGAATGTTGTCATTTTTCAGATCCCTGCATGACCAACTACTTCAACCCCTAGGGTTTTTCTTCAACTTCTTATTTCGTATTTCTTGACATTGTTTTTAACCTTTAAAACCCTGAAATAGTAAAAATTCTTACTTCCATGTGTTTCTAGGCATATTGTGTAGGTAACAAGTATTACGTGCAATAAAGATGACACTTTTCTTCTGAAATATACTCCCAAAATAGACGAAAGTGCAGGTAAAACTTTCTAGGCCAAAACCTGTCACCTTAGCTCTTAGGTAGCAGAAAAATGCCAGAAAACTGCAACTTAAGCAGAAAACAGGTCAAAACTTGCAACATGTCCTTTTCTAGGATTTTTCTGTGATTTTTCTGGGTTTTTTCTGGGCCACTGTTCAGGGTTTTTTGACCTCCCCCTTCACCTGTCTTGGATCTGTACTTGCTTAGTTTTACTTTTTGAAGTAGGAACCAAGCCCCCTAGGGCTTCAGTACGCTTCCACCTTTTTAGGAGGAGTTTAGCTATAGTAGGTCCTCTGATATTTCAATGTTTTCGGCCATTTTTCAGATATGAACCTACACTTTTAGATCCTTTTTATATTGTTTATTTATCCATCCAAAAACCTCTTTTAGTTTTATTTTGTGCTCCTTTAGGTTCCCTTCCATTTCCCTTCAGATTCTAGCCTTTCGCCACCCTTTTTTGCAACATTTTTCCCTTTGGTTTTTTATTGTTTTCGGCAGCTATTTCTAGTAGATCTAACCTTTAGATCCCTATCCCTCCTAGCTTTAGATCCATTGGCCATTTTGTTTGTTTTGACTAAGTTTTACCCGCACATAGACTAGTTGTTGGGAAGCCCTCCTAATTGGGTTTAAATTGATGGATCTTTAGCTGTTTATTTTTTGTCATATTCAGTTTCCTTTACTATCATATTTAGATTTATTTACAGTTATACAAAATATTTTTTCTTTTTTTCTCTACACACATCTGGGATTAATTAAAAATTAACACACTTATCACATACAAACACATCCTAAGCGAAGAGCACCTGGTTTACACTGCCAGGCCAAGACTTACACATTGTAATCAATTCATCCAGCACCTCCCTACCCTTGTTTACCTCTCTTCCTAAACATTGTAATCAATTAATATTGCACCTTCCTACCCTTGTTTTTCTCTCTTCCTTTTGTTCTCTGTGTCTATTTTCCATCATTGCAACCCCAAGGCATTCCTCCAGGAGACTCCAAGGCCTTCATCCTTAGTTTCCATCAGAAATAATTACTCTGCAACGTAGGGTTCAAGTTCTTCCTGCACCGAGTCCCCATTCTAACTCTGCTTCTGTTTGATTGAGTTCCCCTTCTAGTTTTATCCTCGTCTCTCACTCACCTTTCACTTTCGCCATTTTAGGTTTAGGACCTAACACTGGTGGCAGCCCTGGCCCTAATGATGGGAATGTTATTTGTGGTGCTGCAACAAGAACTATCCCGGTTTCTCCCTTGCTCCCTTATATGGTAGGCCTAATTCTTCCCGATTTTAACCAGTTGATTAATGACCCCATATACCATGATCCTGGTTGGACTACTATGCCAACCAAGCTCCCTTCAAACATCCCCAAGTTTGAAGGAATTTCTGGAGAGGATCCTACCAACCATGTCCATTCTTTCCACATGTGGTGTTCATCTAAATCCATCACTGATGACTCTATCCATCTTCAATTATTCCAGTGTATGCTTACTAGAGAAGCTTGCAAGTGGTATGTTGACTAGGCCTCCTCCTCTCATACTAATTTTTCAACCCTTGTGAGGGATTTTCTATCATACTTCTGGCTTCCACTTTTATATGACCCCAGTATCAAACTCTTCACCTCTTTATTTCAAACTTCTGCTACCCACCTATCTGACCATGTTCAAGAATGGCAGAGAAGAAAGAGCCTATGTCGAGCCCCAACCTTCGAAGATCTTGGACTAGATTCTCAGATCTGTTTTTCCTTCTATTGGAGAATATGTCGCATATCACTTCCCTTAGACTGAAGAATCTGCCCTTCAGATTGCGTTAAAATATGAATTGATCTATGTATAGTCTGGTTATATTTATACCGTCTTACCTGATCTCCCTAGACCAAGTGGTGCGAACCCACCAGGGGCATCCCATGCCACCAATGGTATTGTTGGATCCATTTCACATCCATACACTCATCCTCCCATGAGTTATGGTTTCCCTCAGGGAGGGTCCAACTCCTGCAACACTTTCCCCCCTCCTACTAGCATGTATCTAGGATATGGCATGCCTCCTCCTTTTTCCCAACCTGTTTACCCCAATGTTTCCCAACCTACTTATTTTCTATATCTGCAACCTGGTGCTCTAGCTCCTATAGAGATAGCACCTCAAACTCCCTTACCTTCTCAGGCTTCACAACAACAGCCACACCCCCCCCCCACTCAAGGTCAGGTGTATGTAAAATAGAGTGCGACTAATCCTCCTACATCTGAAAACAAGAGGAAAGGAAACCAAAATCAATCTCCCCTGGGTAATCAAATAAAAAATCCCGAAGGGAATACACCTGACAATGCAAACTAGCAACAAGACACTCAACCCAAGCAGGACAAGCGTATTCACCCGAATAAGCCTTTTTCTTGTTGTGGTGTCTATGGTCACTATACCCATGATTGTCTTATTTTACATCAGATGCATCAGATGTGGGAAGCTCAAGTAGCATCCTATGGAAAAAAAGCCTCCCCTTTAGTTCCTCCTACTGTTGTGCCCATCCAACCAATTTTTTTTACTAATCCTTTCCCTCAGCAAAGATATGTGGCTTCTCAACTCCCTGAAATTTAGGCGGCCACTCAACCTCCTCCATCCAGTACCTCTAATTACTAGATCCTCATGATGAACTCTGACCAACCCAATATTGTTGACCTCAACCTTCAGACTTGGTCTCGTCAGTACAATAAGCCCCCCACTATGTCTTCTACCAAGTGCCCATCTTCAGGTCCCATAGAGCCTATTTTGACACCGAATGGTCCTTTACAAATCCCTTAACCTAAGGAAGAGGTCCATACCAAGATCCCGAAGGGACCATTATGCCAAAACGCTGCTTCTGGTAAAGCTTCCCACTCCTATAGTATAGTAGATGACTTGGTGCAATCCCCTGTGACCATGTCAACGCTGGAAGTCCTCCAATCGTGCGCTTCAAAATAAAAAGCTTTAATAACTACCATGGGAATTGTGGATCTTTCAGATGATCGTTTGATTGACTTCGATGTCGACTGGTCAAAAAATCCACCCCTTCCAGCATCCGTCACCTTCCAAATCACCATCAAGATCTAGAATTCCAATGTCTCTCATTTTATCATTGACCAGGGGCATCCACCTGCATTATCCCCTTCCATTATCACCATCTGTGCATGGGATGGACACTCTTCCCAACCACTTAGCATGTTATGCAATTGTGCTATTACTCTTTCAAGAAAGACTGTTTGTGTTAACATTGAAGTCATCGATGCCCCCTTAGACCACAATATTCTATTGATTCATAGCTACACTTATGTGATGTCTGTTGTCCCATCTACGGTTCATCGTAAGATGTGATTTCCTCATAATGGAAATATTGTCACAATAGATCATTTCACATATTATGAACTAAAGTATTAGACCTCCCTTGAGTCCATTATCCCTTCAGTGCCAATAAACAAGTAGTGGAACCTCCAACTAGTAACTCACCCAGAGTCTATAAGGATTCCTCTTTGGTTGGTTCATTCCCTGGTTTCCTTCCTCCCATATCTGACCCTATCTCGTTGAATGTTTGTGACGCGGGCTAGGCCTGCAAAACCCCAGAATCATACTCATATAAATAGGCAACTTAACAGGCAACTTAACACACTGCAATCTCTGCACATATAAGCGTTTCATCTCAGCATCTGCCCAAATCAAAAATATCAATAACTGACAAATTCACACGTTCCCATTACATTTCAGAAGCTTTCCAACTTATGGTTTAAAAACATATAACCAACTTCAACTTTAATCCTGCAATTTCATACCCTTTCCAAATCTGTGACTGTTCAAATTCAATAATTCATTCTTGTTTGTTTCCAATATTAGTTTTGAGAATTCCTGTGTGAATTCTGTTGTGCCATGAATTGAAGACGGAATATTCAATCTCCTCTGATCAAAATATATAAAGCAAGATCTCTGATCACAATACACAGATCAAGATCTCAAACAAATTGTATAATTTCCTACAGAACCACAGTGCCCATAAAAATGAAATGCTATGGCGGTCCTTACCCAATGCGCCCTTCCATATATAACTTAAAGATTAATCTTGGCAGAATCTTATACAAACTACCAACGCACTTATTAATTTTCATAATCAATATCAGTGTATATAAAGACCAGTAGCTGATGCTGGCTGATGATGGACCTCTGCGTCCTTCAGTTCAACCACAGCGTTTATATATAAAATGATTTAAACACAAAAGAACCATATACTGTTTAATTTTCTTCATGAACTGATCACCATATGCTAATTCAATACAACGCCTCTCCAATTTCTCAGATTTGAAACATTGTTTTAGCAACCAGATAGTCCGCCTCTGCAGTATTCATTATGTCTGGCAATTAGATGATCCATACTCCGCGTGCTTCTGCATCTTCCAATCCGCTTCAACCTGACCCAAATCGACTTTTGAACTTCACTCCGATTATTGTTTCATCAATTCATTAGTTAATCGATTCAAATTTCTGGAAAACGCAGATCAGTTTCAACCAGATTCTGAATTAAAACCGAATACCAATACAACAAACTTACCTCCCCTTATTCAACTTGCAACACACAGTTTCAACACTCTACATTCCCTTTTGAAAGTTGATGCTACAGATAAACCCATTCACGCATTTCCCATCTTCTGGCAAACTCAATTTACCTACAAACCAACTTAACGTGAATGCATACCTTTAAATTTTTAGACAGTGATACGCACAATGCTTCTGCCAGCGATTTGATTTTAAAAATCTGTCTTCAATCATTTCTCACCGCTTGGAATTCTGGAATGAATTCTTCAATTGCCTTTCTAATTTCTTGAACGCTCCATCGAATGCCATCGATCTTCATCTACCAAATAGTAATTCAGTCCCAAATCGAATTCTATTCAATTATACACCATCTGGTCTTCAACGTTTTTGCAGAAGTCCTTCACCTCAGTTGTGAATCGATTCCATAGCCATCGATTCAATTAAAAATCCAGATTCAGCTCAGATATAATACCTATATTTCAATACGCACAGCAGGTAACCTCCAACCGAATTTCAGTGGGAAAATCTGCTCCAACAGCAATTCTTAACAGAGATTTGTATTAATAATAAATGGAAAAAAAACGAAGTTCTGTATAATAGTCTCACACCAACAACTGATTCAATGTACTATAATACGCCCTTCATTTCTTTTCACTGATTACAAAGAAGATACGCTCAATATCCATTATCCCACTGGAAATTGAATCGATCCTTAACATATCGACTTACCATTTCAAGTATGATATTACCATATCAGAATTAGAAATTCGATTTCCGTCTTCCCCATTGGATAATCGTTGTCATTCAGATTCATCAAATTGAATTTAAATCTACTTACACCAATACTTCATAGGCACATTTCTTATCACAATAACAGAATTTACATACCCAAATTCTAGATCCACCAATAAATCCATCACTTAATGAATCGAATCACACAATTCTGAAAACGAGCTGTTTTTACATTAGCAAATGCAAATAAATACTTACAGCGCTGGTCTTGGCCGAATATTCAACATTTAGGCCCTCTACAAACTGCCCTACGGCATCCAAACGGAAAACCTCTCCATTCCACACTCACTCACAATCTCCAATTATATAAGGAAAACACAATTGATACAAATACATGGTTTCATGAATCAATTCTGATTCTGAACCAGAAATCTCTCAACCTCTCCTAAAAAATCTCTTCAATCCCACTCTTTTCTAAACTAACACTAAATAAAGCTTTTTAAAATCTCTCATATTTTATTCTAGCCAAATAAATCCTACTATTTGGCCCGATCTCCATACAAGAAGGATCACTCAGCCACCTACACCCTATCCTTATTTTTAACAATAAATAAACACTCTCATATATTTAAACAAATAAAATTAATTAAATTATTTTCTTCCAACCCTTTGTTAGTCACAACATGTGACCATGCTATCACATTGCTGACTAGCCTGAATGCTCCTGCATCAGTTTGCATGTTGCAATCATTTTAGTTTGACCTCAAACGAACTGGTTTGACTAGTCAGTAGCCCCACCCCCGCAACATTTTTTTAGTACTTTGACTCATCCTTCAGGACTCCCTACTCAAGGCCCCTCATCTGTAGCTAGTGCTCATGATCCTATCTATCCTCTTGAAACGGTTGCCCCTAGCCTTAACCATCTTTGAGATGTCCCACCTGGCCATTACCCCTCCGATCAGATACCATTTGTTGCTCCCCCTCGTGGAGTATTTTTGGTACCTGTTATGGCCAACGTCTATCTTCCTAAAATAACCCTAGGGATCCCTGTCTGGTACATTGATCCCCCAAACACTATCCCACCTGGTCAGCCTAAACCTTATACAACTTTGACCCCAGTCCAACTGCTCACCATGACCCCTCCATTTGCTTCTATGACTTAGCCACCTCAATAGGAACCTAATCCTGTTGCGAAAGCCTCAGGGGAGGGGGGCAAAGCCCGCAAGAAGGCACCTAATGAAAAGGCTGCACAAACAACCCCTACTCCTCCTCAGCCTCCGAAGCATACCCCCCCCCGGTGTGCTTTGTATGATGTTTTTGGTCATGCAAACCATAGCTATCCTGAATTTCCTTGTATCACGTGCATGGTCCATCTCGCATTTCCCAAGTCTAAGGTCCCTATGGTCCCTATCCCATTACTGAATATATGTAAGAAACCCAAGAACATACACACCAACCATGCCTCTACTTTTTGTGAGCTCCATGGCCACTATACCCACCTCTGCCCCACCTCAAGCACCACTGCGCCTCTTTGGAAGTAGTTCAAGAATGTGAGACCTAACAAAATGTGTCCACTTCTCCCTTACTTACATAGTATGCTTTTGCCAAATCTGAGGATACATCTGCTCCTATTGAAATTCCCCTTCCTGATGTCGAGATTTCGGAGCCTTCGGTCACCATCCTCTACTTGTAATCATCTATGAGATCCACAGTGTAAGACCCCTCTGGTACTTCCCCTTCTATTTCGCCTAACCTCCCTTCAGCTATCACCCTGGGCTCAACATCAGTCGATCCCTCATCTACTTGTTCTTCCGTCACCCTCCATTATGATGAAAATGTGAAGCTTTCTTCTCATGATGATGATTTAGGTAGATTTTTCGTGTCATGTGATATTTCTTCCACTAGTCACCCCATATTCTACTGTGATGATGACATCATGGAAGCTGTTTCCACCCCTGACTTCATCTTTCCCACCTATAAGAAGAATGGCACCATCCATGTCTATGGTGAATATAAAGACCTGAGCACAAACTACCCCAGAAATAGTTCCCCACACCATCCACTTTTTTAGTGTGCGAGTGGTAGAAATCCTACCCATAACACTCCCTTTAGCAGTGCTTGTTCAATTTATACCTTGCATTCGGTTTTCCAGCATTGTTCATCATCCTCCCATTTATTGTCTTGTGGAACCTTTCATATGGACCCCACCCACACCATATACCAGTTATGCCGATGGTTCGAGTCGCTACTCCTAGAATCTAGCCTCGGAACCCTAGGACATTTTCACCCTCTTGCATTTGCTCGTCGTCTCTAACAACGTATGCATTGGTATTGCCACCAATAATTGAGCCAAATATGATGCAGTTAAAGGTTTATTAGCCGATGCCCTTTTCTATCTTATCCTTCACCTTCATGTTTGTTTAGATACCTTGCTACTTGTTATGCAATCGAATGGTATTTATAGTGTGCATAATCCTGTTCTTTTTAGAAGATATTTATGAGTGAGGATTTTGATGCGTGAATTTGAAATAATTACATTGAATCATGTACCTAGAGCACAAAATCACTATGTACATATCATTTCAAACAATATTCTAGGTTGGCATCTATCACATGCATTTAAACTAGGATAATAACAATAAACCATAAAATGATGCATATCCATAATATGTGTCGTTCAAAATGTGTTAGAGTCCGTCAACTTCGATACATATGACATGCCCATACAATGTTTCAAAAAATAAAAACTTGGGCCACCTCATGCCCTACATTTAATCACCATCTGGAGGATTCCGGGAAAATGGCTCAGCTCTGGCAGCTCGTAGATCGCACAACCCCTATCCAGCCATCACCTTGTGCCGCATGACTCCTCGCCACTCCAAGAGTAGACCAATACATGGATGTATGTGTTGGTCATCAAGGTCTTGCTAGCTACGCTCCAAAACACTAGTTAGTAGCGTCTCACATATATGACAGATTTCCTCTAGGAGAGCCACTGCATCCTCATTTTGTGGTCTGCTCGATCCAGTAGGTGTTGTAGCTCCTAATACTGTATCCCACCCCATATACCTAGCGGGTTTCACTGGTGATGTATTTTCATACCAAAACTGAATGAATCCGTACCATATTAAATATTCTAAAACTTTAAAATGCACATAAAAGATAAGAAACTTGTCACTTACCATCGGGCCCCCATGCTCGACCTGGCAATAGTGGGAAGTCCGGGTCCCCATGATAACTCATCCCACTATAGGGATAGTCATCTATGCATAGTGGTATCTAATCCCAATGAGCAAAAAACTTGGGTAGGAACACTCATCCTACTAGCCCACCTCCCCCTTTATATAGTAGCCACCCCCAGTGGTGCATCCTGGGCTCTCACAAGCACCTATCTTGGATATATATGCGAGGCAAAAGTGTTGGGATCTTCTCATAGAAGAGCGAGAAAAAAACTGTGCCATATGCACAGTCGTGGTTCACATGCCGCATGCATAGTGAGAACTGTCATTTCAACGAATACATCATCATTTGCACCCACCCATAGTAGGTCCCACTCAACTCACTCTCAACAAGAATCATCTGACCCCCAATGATGTGATGGAGTGCCTGGTTTCCAAAAATACGTAGCACCACTGCAACTGCAACATGAGTCTCTAGCCTCTCTAGATCTCCGATCAGTATCTGTGTCCCCTTCACATGCAGACCCAGTCGATAGTGGTGCTCTACAAAATACATAATGTTCCACCCTCTCGTTAACACTGGCTGTGTGTTTCCCACCATCTCAAGTGGCAGGAGACCATTTAGGAAATATATATCCTGGACAATCAGCTTGATCTGGTGCACTTGCACTATAAATATCTCATGATCCAAATCCTAATAGCTGACAATCCGAGCCAAAAAGGGCTCTCTTGATCTCATCAAAGGGTTCTCCACAAACTTCAGGACCACGAACTAGGCCAATGCAGCACAAACAACATTATCCTCTCGGATCTCATACCATAACATGTCGAGTCTCTCTCTCTTGAGTTGATCCTCAACTCTGCCATATCTACACAAAACCATCATGTTTTTTAGTGTAAAAAAAGTTAAGACCCCATCAAAACCATAAAATATGAGCTCTTAGCTGAAAAAGAACCCCAAAATCCCTCTCTGTGATAGGCCACACTTTTCTAGAAATTCCTAGGAGAGGTCGCAGTTATCTGCCCAAAACCTACAACCTACGCCGCAACAAATACCCCAAAAGGTGCGACCCAATCATGAAGAAGAGAAGGAGTCTGCTTATGAGCTCTGGGTGCCTAAAATGAACCTTTAATCCACTTAATTGAAAGAGTAGGGTTAGGCCTCTTACCTATAACTAACGGATATCGATTCCAATGGTTGGTTTTTCCGCTACGATCGCCGCAATATTTAGGGCCTTTTCTCCTCTCTACATTCACAACAAATACACTTGGAAATGAATAAAATTGGACGGGAAATTCCTTATTAAAAGATAAAGCCCCAATTTTTCTTTCGTCAACTATGACCAAACTGTAGTTCAATTTGACAAACCATCAACACCATTGAAAAGCTCTAACTGAGCTCTATAAAGGGTATCCTTTCTCTTTTTGTGATTTGATACTTCACCCAGACACATTTTTTCCAAGGTGGGTCACTTCACTACTACTAAAAATCGAATTTATTCACTTGTAACACTTGTACTTGGGGCACCACTTTGCCTTCATACTTATCCATGCTCATGTCAATTTTCATCGTGAGTAACCATCTTGTACTTGTGTTTTTATGGTCCCCACTGAGCTTGTTATGTGTTGCAGCACAATCAAGTCACCCTTGTTTATAGCATCCGAGTTGAGTCATCACTGCATCCATGGAGTCTGTCCCGAGTCCTTTTATATCCCACCACATTCCCCCATCCTTCATTCCTTTAATCCTCTCTCATGTCGCACATTATTTCCTTCAGTCATACTATCCCCTATCCCCTCCGAAGTCGAGTCAGTAGTTGCAAGGTCATCCAAGCCCTTTATGCTCTAACAGGGGAAGTCATCAACCCACTACTCAGTACCCCCCATTCCACCACCATCCCTAGTGTCATTCTATCAATCGTTCTACTATTATCCCTTGTTCCTTAGATGAGGATTCCTCATTGCCTCACCTATGGCGGACCTCCTTCTGTCGACATCAACTTATTCATTCCAAGATATAGGTTTACAGGGTGGTGTACCTTCATTCTAGGTTCCAATATTGTTCGGTACCTCGAATAAGGCATAGGGACTCTTTATTTCCCTTTGATTTGATTATTTCTCAGCTTGAGCTCCTTATGGCATGATAGATATCTGTATACTTGATGGTTCACTGATGGGTGAAATCGCGAAGTTGGGAAACACTTTTTGGCAGACGGCTAGAATTTGAGAGAAATTTTTAATTTCTCGTCCGAGAAAATAGTCAACTCTATTTCTCGACCGAGAGTTTTAAAAACTCTCGTCTGAGAGTTTTATTGGGTTTAACCGGAGTTAAAAATATCTCGGACGAGAGTTATGCATTTTCTCGTCCAAGAGTTTTATTGACAGAAACTCTCGGGAAGACTTTCAGACGAGAGTTAAAAAAACTCTCGGATGAGAGTTTTAAAAACTCTCATCCTATAGTTTTTTCAACTCTCGTCCTAGAGTTTTATTCCTATAATAAAACGCCAAAATTATTAAGTTTTTAGAATTGGTACCTTCTTTTATATAAAACTCTTGGTACTTTAGGATTGGTACGTTATATAATTTTAATAGTACTTTATTAAAATTAAAAAATGATAAAAAAATAAAAAAAAATTATAATTTTATTTTAAATTATTTTATTATTATTAATGATAAAATTACATGAAGATTTAATTAAATAAAATTTGTTACAATATTTTGTAATATCAATATTATATAAAAAACTAAAATTATTTTATATAAAACTAGTTGATATATTAATATAAATAAAATAAAATTCTAAAACATAAATCAAAATAAAAACAACTATATCTATATAATATTTTTTTTGAAATTAATGAAGACATTTAAATTTTAAAAAAATTTGACTAAATGCAATGAGGTGATAAAGGAGACAATGCATAGCACCTTAATATCGTTATAAATTCTTGGAAATCTTGAGAACTTTTTGAAGTGAGATGAGCTTCTTGGAATGGGTCACTTTATCTTCCACTTCAGTTTTACACGATTAACTTGAAAGGAAGTCTATCTTCCTAGGTATGGATGTAAGGGGATAAACAATATTATTTGAACATTGAGTGAGATTCCCTTCTTGGAATGGGTCCTCTTATCTTCCACTTTAGTTTCACAAGATTAAATTGAAATGAAGTTTATTTTCCTAGGTATGGATGTAAGGGGATAAAGAATATTATCCGAAAATGAAATGAATGTTAAGTGTGACATTCCAAGCAGAAGTGTATGGTATTGGAGAATTATGTTATTGCAGAAAACTAAACCTTGACCCCTTAACCCTTGACCCCTTGAACACTAATTTCTAACCCCTGACCCCTAAACCCTTAACCCCCTAAACCTTAAACCTCTAAACCCTTAACCCCTATCCCATTTACCCCCACTAAACCTCTAAATCCCTAACCCATTTACCCCCACTAAACCTCTAAATCAATAACCCATTTAACCCCTAAACCCTTAACCCGTACCCCTAACACGTTAACTCCTAACCCATTTAAGCACCTAAACCCCAAACCCCCTAACTCCTAACCCCTAAAATCCTTAACTGCTAAATCCCCTAACCCCCTAAACCTCTAAACCAATCCTAACCCATTTAACCCCCTAAACCTCAAAACCCCTAACCCCTTAAACCCTAATTCCCAACCCATAACCCTTGACCCCTTAAACCTTATTTCCTAAACCCTAAACCCTTAACCCCTAACCCCTTAAACCCTAATTCCCAACCCCTAACCAATTCAACACCCTAAACCCCTAAAAACCTAACCCATTTAAGTGTTTATTCCATTTAACCCCCAAAAACCTAACCCCTAACCCCTAAAATCCTTCAGTGCTAAATCCCCTAACCCCCTAAACCTCTAAACCTATAACCCATTTAACCCCCTAAACCCTAAACCTCTAATCCGTTAACCCTTAACCCCTTAAACCCTAATTCCCAACCCCTAACCAATTCAACACCCTAAACCCCTAAAAACCTAACCCATTTAACCCCATTAACCCCTAACTTCTAACCCCTAAAATTCTTAACTGCTAAATCCTCTAACCCCCTAAACCTCTAAACCAACGATAACCCATTTAACCCCCTAAACCCTAAACCTGTAACCCCTTAAACCCTAATTCCCAACCCATAACCCATTCAACCCCTTAAACACCTAAACCTCTAACCCATTAACCCTTGACCCCTTAAACACTAATTCCTAACCCCTAACCCATTTAACCCCCTAAACCCTAAACCTCTAAACCCTTAACCCCTAACCCATTTACCCCCACTAAACCTCTAAACCCCTAACCCATTTAACGCCTAGACGCTAAACCTCTAAACCCCTAACCCATTTAACCCCTAAACGCTAAACCTCTAAACCCTTAAACCCTACCCCTAACTCGTTAACCCCTAACCCATTTAAGCCCTAAAACCTCAAAAACCCTAACCCCTTAAACCCTAATTCCCAACCCCTAACCCTTGACCCCTTAAACCCTAATTCCTAACCCCTAAACCCTTAAACCCTAATTCCTAACCCCTAAACCCTTAAACCCTAATTCCCAACCCCTAACCAATTCAACACCGTAAACCCCTAAAAACCTAACCCATTTAAGTGTGGATTCCATTTAACCCCCAAAACCCTAACCCCTAACCCTTAAAATCCTTCACTGCTAAATCCCCTAACCCCTAAACCTCTAAACCTGTAACCCATTTAACCCCCTAAACCCTAAATCTCTAAACCCTTAACCCCTAACCCCTAAAACCCTAATTCCCAATGCCTAACCAATTAGACACCCTAAACCCCTAAAAACCTAACCCACTTAACACCATTAACCACTAACTTCTAACCCCTAAAATCTTTAACTGCTAAATCCCCTAACCCCCTAAACCTCTAAACCAACCTTAACCCATTTAAACCCCTAAACCCAAAACCTATAACCCCTTAAACCCTAATTCCCAACGCATAACCCATTCAACCCCTTAAACACCTAAACCTCTAACCCCTTAACCCTTGACCCCTTAAACCCTAATTCCTAACCGGGCTAACCCATTTAACCCCCTAAACCCTAAACCTCTAATCCTTTAACCCCTAACCCATTTACCCCCACTAAACCTCTAAACCCCTAACCCATTTAACCCCTAAACCATAAACCTCTAAACCCTTAACCCATACCCCTAACCGATTTAAGCCCCTAAACCCCTAAACCCCTAACCACTTCAACACCCTAAACCCCTAAAAGCCTAACCCATTTAAGAGTGGCTCCATTTAACCCCCAAAACCCTAACCCCCAACCCCTAAAATCCTTCAGTGCTAAATCCCCTAACCCCCTAAACCTCTAAACCTGTAACCCATATAACCCCCTAAAACCTAAACCTATAAACCCTTAACCCCTAACCCCTTAAACCTTAATTCCCAACCCATAACTCTTGACACCTTAAACCCTAATTCATACCCCTAAACCCTTAAACCCCTAAACCCTAAACCTTTAAACCCTTAACCCATAACCCATTTACCCCCACTAAACCTCTAAACCCCTAACCCATTTAACCCCTAAACCCTAAACCTCTATACCCTTAACCCCTACCCCTAACCCGTTAATTCCTAACCCATTTAAGCCCCTAAACCCCAAAACCCCTAACCAATTCAACACCCTAAACCCCTAAAAACCTAACCCATTTAAGTATGGATTCCATTTAACCTCCAAAACCGTAACCCCTAACCCCTAAAATCCCTCACTGCTAAATCCCCTAACCCCCTAAACCTCTAAACCTATAACCCATTTAAGCCCCTAAACCCAAAAACCCCTAACCAATTCAACACCCTAAACCCCTAAAAACCTAACCCATTTAAGTGTGGATTCCATTTAACCCCCAAAACCCTAACCACTAACCCCTAAAATCCTTCACTACTAAATCCTGTAACCCCCTAAACCTCTAAACCTATACCCCATTTAACCCCCTAAACCCTAAACTTCTAAACCCTTAACCCCTATCCCCTTAAACCATAATTCCCAACCCATAACCCTTGACCCCTTAAACCCTAATTCCTAAACCCTAAACTCTTAACCCCCTAAACCCTAAACCTCTAAACCCTTAACCCCCAAACCATTTACCCCTACTAAACCTCTAAACCCCTAACCCATTTAACCCCTAAACCCTAAACCTATAAACCCTTAACCCCTACCCCTAACCCGTTAACCCTTACCCCATTTAAGCCCCTAAACCCCAAAACCCCTAACCCGTTAAACCATAATTCCCAACCCATAACCCTTGACCCCTTAAACCCTAATTCCTTACCCCTCAACCCTTAACCCCTAATTCCCAACCCCTAACCAATTCAACACCCTAAACCCCTAAAAACATAACCCATTTAAGTGTGGATTCAATTTAACCCCCAAAACCCTAACCCCTAACCCCTAAAATCCTTCACTGCTAAATCCCCTAACCCCCTAAACCTCTAAACCTGTAACCCATTTAACCCCCTAAACCCTAAACCTCTAAAACCTTCACCCCTAACCCCTTAAAACCTAATTCCCAACCCCTAACCAATTCAACACCCTAAACCCCTAAAAACCTAACCCATTTAAGTGTGGATTCCATTTAACCCCCAAAACCCTAACCCATAACCCCTAAATCCTTCACTGCTAAATCCCCTAACCCCCTAAACCTCTAAACCTGTAACCCATTAACCTCTAAACCTGTAACCCCTCGGAAGGATTGTCTGTAAGTTCAGGACCCGGGTATTGAGCCGGCCATCCTTTTCCGTCTCAGAGCGGGTAAAACCATCCCTCCTTCAATAGAAAAAATTAGCTCTTCCTAGCTAGTTTGCTACTGGGCGAGGCTGTAACTTACTATTAGCCGAATCAAGCAATGGTGGTTAACCACCATGTCTGCATGCTGTGCTTTTCTAATTCCACGAGCAATATCATGCAATAAAGAGTTTAAGAATGCAGGTAAATTGATAGTGCATTTTTGTTTTAGCACAGCTAACAGCTTAAGATGGCGAGGTCTTACCACGTCTTTTCTACCGTCACATGTTATGTAAGCCTGCACGATCCTGGCTAATTCTGTCCATGGTTCGCCTAGCGATGCCGGGTGTACTCCTCTCCCTTTGACTATTAGCCTCTGTCCTTCATCTTGAAAGATTTGCATGGCCTCCCGAATTCTGATTTTCTTCTGAGTCTAGACAGTTCCTTGTGCGGGGATGCTGGATACTTCTGTAATTATCTCATCGGTCACCGCTATCTGCCTTCCTCTGACTATGGAGGAACCTTCCTGCAGATTTAACAAGAATTCAGTAGCCACTGCTTCATGGGGTTGCTGCATTCTCATAAAGTATGTAATCCATCCCAGTTTGTCTAATATTTCCCGTGCAACATCAGGGACAACCAACGTCTGAGGTTCGCTGCGAATTGGACGTCCTCCCATTTCTATTCTTCGTTAATTGTTCTCAACACATGGTAACCTTAATGGAACAGCACAGCACAGTTCGCTAAAATTCGTTATTTTATGAAAATGCAAGGGTTTTAATTCATAAAAATCTATTGCAGAGATACAGGTGAAGAAATTTTGGGTATCTGATCTGCATGCAGATATTTCCGCCCCCCAAACGAATGAAAGGTCGACCTCGACCATCGATTGAGGTGGCATCTGTGGAACAGCATTAGGACGGCAGTGAAAAAACAGGCGCAATCATGATAAAGTCAATCAAATTAAGTAATTACTGAAATCGATGCGTAAGATAAATCGGTAATAATGAGGGAATCGCGTTGTAATAATTCAAGTATGAGGTGAAGGGACAACAAAAGATTAATGTAATTGCGCTATTTACCACATTAAAGTAATATGACCGATTAATAATATTTTTCATGTGTGATGGTTCGGGGATAGAACTTAAGGAATTTTATGCATTTCGTTTGATATTCAATAAAAATTATAGGAAAGAGAATTAAATAACTATTGATTTGTATAAGTATGACTTCAATACTATTAACAGAGCTCTGCTGCCCACAGGTGTCCATAAAAAAAAAATGCTCACAAATTCAAAATACAAACTTAAAACAATCGTTCAAAAAGTGATGTTCCTTTAAAAGGAACAGCAAAGATAATCTGCGAAACTGCTGTTCCTTTTAAAAGGAACAACAAGGAAATGCTCTGCAGACATGCTGTTCCATTTGAAAGGAACAACAAAAACACTACGCGAAACTGTTGTTCCATTCGAAAGGAACAGCAAGGAAATGCTCTGCAGACATGCTGTTCCGTTTGAAAGGAACATCAAAAACACTACGCGAAACTGTTGTTCCATTCGAAAGGAACGGCGGAAGTGCTGTTCCGTTAGAAAGGAACAGCAATGCGAAAAAAACACAGAATTTTTATTATTTTTCGTTTTTAAAGAAACTAAATTCAAACGAAATAAAGAAGTATTAACTAAACATCCATACCTAGGAAAATAAACTTCATTTCAATTTAATCTTGTGAAACTAAAGTGGAATATAGGAGGACCCATTCCAAGAAGGGCATCTCACTCAATGTTCAAATAATATTGTTCATTCCCCTACATCCATACCTAGGAAAATAGACTTCCTTTCAAGTTAATCGTGTGAAACTGAAGTGGAAGATAAAGTGACCCATTCCAAGAAGCTCATCTCACTTCAAAAATTTCTCAAGATTTCCAAGAATTTATAACGATATTAAGGTGATATGCATTGTCTCCTTTATCACCTCATTGCATTTAGTCAATTGTTTTTTAAATTTAAATTTATTCATTAATTTCAAAAAAAGTATTATATAAATTATATATAGTTGTTTTTATTTTGATTTATGTTTTAGAATTTTATTTTATTTATATTAATATATCAATTAGTTTTATATAAAATATTTTTGTTTTTTTATATAACATTGATATTACAAAATATTGTAACAAATTTTATTTAATTAAATCTTCATGTATTTTTTATCATTAATAATAATAAAATAATTTAAAATAAAATTATAATTTTATTTTTTTTATCATTTTTTAATTTTAATAAAGTACTATTTAAATTATATAAAGTACCAATTCTAAAAACTTAATAATTTTTGTGTTTTATTATAGGAATAAAACTCGAGTTGAAAAAACTCTAGGATGAGAGTTTTTAAAACTCTCATACGAGAGTTTTCAAAACTCTCATATGAGAGTTTTCAAAACTCTCATACGAGAGTTTCATTGGGTAAACTCTCGGGCGCAAACTCTTGTCCGAGAGGTTTTTAAACTTTCGGCTGAGACTTTGGCCATGCGTTTAAATGTAACTGTAGGCGGGTTAAACTCTCGGTCGAGAGTTTTATAAATTTCTCGTCCGAGACATTATCTCGGCCGAGAGTTTCTGGTCAACGAAAAACACAAAAAATTCTGCATTTTTCAGGAACCTGCAACTTTGGAGGGGCAGAACACCTACAAAAACAAAATGTTATATGTCGGACCAAGTACCATTAGATTCGTCTTTGAATCTAGTTTCTGATGATATGAGATTTGTGGAGTTTCATTAAAAAATTCAATTTTTTATTAATTTTTTACTAAACTGTGTCACTATGGAATTTCATTTTTCGAAAAATTGTACTGAATGAAAATTCAATAACTTTCTAATGAGGACACCAAAAAATTCAAAAAAATCATGCTGCACTTCCTCTCCTTGTCTACTTCAAAAGGGTACTCTCATTTTTCTTATTTACGGTCACATTGAAAAGAAAATCAAAGGATTATAAAATGTACTGAAACATCACTGTTTTTTTTCTTCGTCCATTTCAAAAAATAATAAAAAATAGTGATTTAATCCAAAAATTACCGAAAAATTGTCTGTGCACTAGTGCAATATATGCAGATTATGATGCTATGGTTTTTTTCCAAAAAATTAATAACCTTCCCTAAAAAAAGTAAAGGATTATAAAGTGACTATTTATGTTTGCCTGAAAATTTCAAGTATATGTAGTTAGTAAACAAGAAATTTACTCCTCTATATGTCAATATTTTTTTTAAAAAAAAATATGGGTATGCAGGTAAGACAATTCTCTACAATTCTTGTTTTTATGTCAAAGCATAATTTGCAATAAAAATATGAGTTTAGTGGAGTTGAAGTTGAAAAACATAGAAAATTACAATTTTCAACGTAAAAAAAGGGCAAAAAGTGTTTCCCAACTTCACATTTTCACCCTGATGCAACAGATTGTACCGGTGATTCTTGGGTGTGTGTGAGATGTTTTAGACGTCATGAGGGGGTGGCCCTTCAGGGATCCCCCCACATGCCTAGATGAATCCTATAATACAACCTTGGATGCAGCTCCATATATTTGATAATTACAGCCTCAGCCGCTTGCAGCGCCTCTTTGGTTTGCATGTATCATTCATATTTTTAGAGCCCTTTCCTGTTTTACAAGGCCTATTTGGTTGTACTTATATCTCATCTAGTCAGACATTATTTTATAAGCATTGGCTATTGTCCCAGGCACAATATGTATGTGGGATCCATTATCATGTTTTTATCTGGCCCATGTTAATGCCAGCATGCTGGGAAAATTTTAGGGTCTAATATTCTTAGGTGGGCTAATTTTCCATATTTTTTCCAAAAAAGAGATTCACCAATTTCCATTTTTTTTAAAATTTATTTGCCTGAAATTTATAGTCTAAAAATATTTTACCCTAAAAGTCACCAAAATTTTATATATACTAATATAAAATAATTAGAAACCTACATATTTTTACAAAAATATCATCAAATTTTTTACAATTTACATATTGGGGACTAGTAAGATTCGCCAAGGTTTCTAAACTTTAAGATAAGCTTCCCTCCTAAGAATTTCCCCTGCCAGCATGTACTATATATTTCAGTCCCTTGGTTGCAGGACACATCATTCTTTGTACATTGTTATCTCGGCGGCTATAGGTATGCCTCCCCCGCCTCATGTAGAGCGGGTGCTCACTCACAAAAGAGAATTGTCACACTTATAAGTGTCGCCTCCTCAGAGGCTTGTCCTCTCGTGCTTTATTCTACCTTATATATCTCTCCCTTTGACTCCCCCTTTGGTTTCTATTGATTAAGTTCTTATAACGTACTTCAGTCATACGATTAGTTACTAACACTCGCATGCTGGGGGGCAATCTGTTACACCAACTTTTGGTCATCTAACCTATTACTATTAGATGGACTAAATTACACCATGTAAGACCAATTTTACCATAGTAAAATTGATTTCACTATGAAAAATAACTAAATAATCCTTAATTTATTAATTTGTTTTTGGTCTAAACAGGCAACCCCATGAGGAATATATGAATAAATCTTTATTTGTTTGATTATCCTCAAGGGATAATTAATTAAACCACTATTTAATTAATATTCCTGGTCATATTTAACCTGAAACGGGAAAATTAATTATATAAATAATTATTTATCGTATTATTTACTAGGAATAATTATTTAAAACATTATTTAAATAATATTCCTTGTAAAATTTGAGTAAATCATTTATAAATAATTAAATAATCACTATTTATTTAATTATTAATCAACCACATTCTTAAAATAATAAATAAATTATTTATTTACTTATTATTTCTAACTAAAGAGATTTGACCAAATTCAAATCCCTTTTCCCTCCAACAAAAATAATAAATTATTCCATAAAAGTTGGACCTTGATTTGGTTAATAATATTTTAGTTATGCACCAATATCTAGACTAACTCAATATTTTGTTATAAATAGAAGGGGTTTTCCATTCATTCACTACGTTTTGTTCCCTAAAGATCACTATGTATATATACTTTTGGTCTGACTTTGATCCTTCATGATTGTCATATTTTTCTACTTTTTTCTTGTGAGCTTCCTTTGAGTTCCATTTTTTCTGCGTTTTTTGTGGCATCAAGAGAAAGAGATCATTGATATGAAGTCCTAAGGACATAAAAGAACTCATCCCATTGAGGGGGACTAATAACATCTTTATATGTTCCCTTCCCAGGTGTTATAATACAAAAAGTTCTTTAAAAATTATTGTCTCGTTCATTGGTTGCATGGAGCAACTCTTGCTTTTTATTTTTTGTTTAATGTTTTTAATGACATAGATCTAGATTGCTGTAGCATTTATTCTAATCACTAACTACAGATATAAGAAAATTGACAGCCATATTTGATGCTAGGGCTATTATGCATAGCTAAAGTGATCTTTTTTCGTACCCTTTCGGTTAAAATTCATGCTAACGATCCTTGATCCCATATTTAGCTCATATAAATCCATGGCCTTACTTTCATGTTACTTCTCTGAAAAAATACTTATTTTGAAGAGTATCTTGAATTCATTCCAACTCAATTCCTTTATCCTATTGTCTCTGACACACTTAACATTTTCCCACTAGATTTCTTCTTTTCGTTTGAGGCTGAAGGTAACTATAATACCTTCACGATTTCTATGTAATCATGCAACTAAAATAAATTCTTCATCCCAAGAAACATTTCTTTGCATATTCTGACTTCTTCAAATATCCATCAAATGTAGGTGTCTTGTATTTCTTGAACTAATCTAGAAAATATCCCCTATGATTCCTGCTGCAAGGATGATAGCAATGATGACCATGATATTTGTCAGAACCAGAACTAGAATAGAACTTTTGTCCTTCACCAATCCTATCTGGTGTGTCCAATAAATTTCCATCCATGATCATTTCATTCCTATATAACCTGTGCCCACTCTGATACCAGTTCCCATATGGCCCATCAGTCCTTTCCTCGTATCCATGACTGATCCTTAGAGATCCATTTCTCTACAAATATGACAGACTTTGAAGCATGGCTTCATTCACCTCTACTTGTTTTTTTCCGTGCCTAAATGATCATGTCATTTTCTACCTTCTAATTTCTTATTTCATACTCCAAACTTCTCAAAGTGCGTGTTATATCAAGAGAGTACCTATCACCATGCTAGTCATCGGATCTATAGTGACAATTATGTGAAATATAGTATACCATCTTGATAGTATAAAATTGAATCATAACTAGGTAAAAACATTAAATATGAATAAAATAATGGAAAAATGACCATAAGTAATCAAAATAACAATTTATTTTTACCATTTCACATTTTCCTTCAACAATGAGAGCTCTGAGTATTTTTTTGCCTTCATATGCTATAGTTTATTACGCCCAATTCCATGGACCATTTCAAGTGCCATCACTTCGAGGAAGGAGATGCAACCTTTCTCTTTCATTTCATGGTTGCATTTCTATGATTTCATGCATATTTTTTGGATTTATGAGGGACCTGAAGTTTTAATAACTCTCCCTTGGACTAAAAAATCCTCCTAAAGTTGAAAGGAGCTTTTCATCTAGGTGAAGATGCACTGCAAGGAAGGGTGCAATGTATTGCCTCCCCTTATAGGGCAATGTTGAGATAAAATCCCAAGTTACGTTTAGCATTTCCCTTCAACATTTTTCAAAAATATTTCATGGAATGGATCATAATAAGGCTCTTTTTATGTTTCGGGTCTTGATTAGCACAAAATAGCTTTTGTATGGAGAGAAAGAGAACATGGAGAACATGACATGAATGTAGAGAATGATATTACTACCATCGAGGCAGTTAAAAATATGGATTATTGAAATTTTTGTGGCTACTTGGTATGAGGCAATAGATGGAATTACTAGAGTACCTTGTTCGTTCATGTGATGTATAGGCACATGCATTCAGGTTAGGGGAACATCTGCTCGAGATAAGGGTAAAGCACATATATTTTTTAGACAGGTTTAGCATCGAGAGGTGCCCTCATATCTCTCCTAGGTGGGAGAAGCATGGATAAATAGTGAAATACTATATTACCACTTAATGGAGACCTCGAGCCCAACCGAATAGTGATGGAAAAATCATCATAAAATATGTGACCCTTTTTCCATTAAGAACAATCCTATTCACCATTTCCAGATTGGCTTGTAGGTCAACACTTCATGTAGCTAGTATATCATACATGTAGTATGGTTTGGAGTGTCTAGAGGAAATAGTCTTCAGCTGGAGCGAGCTAGTCTTAGTCGATATGAAAGAACAATTTTCTAAAGCAAGAGAGGAAAAATTGTGAAATATTGGCTATGGTTAAATATTGGTTTTTTTTCCCTAGAGAGGATTCCATTATTATAGCCTCAACATCTCACACTCGAGCCCATTGATCTAATAGTTCCAAGGACAAGGAAATCAATATATATCTTATGTCCCAACATGAAGGTCCGCTGATGATCAATTTCTCACCAACCTTATCTAGATAGTTGTGTAAAAAATTCATTAGGATAGATGATTATCCATACGCATGGATGGATTTTTATGATGGCCTTCAGACCATTCTTCCTGAGGGTGAGAAATGGGGTGATACGGGTAATATATTTAAACCACTTTAAGTTTTTTAAGTTTTACAATTTTTTGTGTTTTTTATGTTTCTAATATTAAAATATCGATTTGTTTATGTAGTTATTGGGCTTTTTCAACCAATAGGTGTTTCATATATTTTCCATGCACAATATCCTAAACAGGCAATAGCACCAGTACATGTTACTATAGTAGGCCAGGATGCACTACATGATATCAATGTACACAAGAACCTAGCAGTGGTAGAGTGCCAGATGGAGGGGTTAACAAACATGATAGATGAGACCATTATTGACTACATTACTATGCAACTTCAGTAACACACTATCAGAGTGTCAAGCTGTATTGAATAGCTACTATGGAATATAGATCATATAGTGGCATGTTATCATGAGCACTATGATTAGTCTACTGGGAGGCTCATAACCGTATTTTCATGTAGTCTTTTATATGGGCCGTATGGCCATATATGTCTAGAGCACACATTTTGTAAAACAAAACTTTATATATATATCTATCTTCAATGTTTCTATGTTTCTATTATTGTTTTCAATGGATGTGATGTGTATTGAAACTTATTTACATTCATTTCAAATGTATACATAAATCATGAATAGCTAGTGCATATGACAATGTATTTAGATTTATGAAAATATGTTGACATTGGATGAAATCAATGTGTCTTTCTAGAAGGAAAAGCCTTAAGAACATGTGAAGGATGGTGGGACTCATAACCAAATAGACATCATTTATTTGTAGTACCACAAGTTGTGAGTCAATTCTGGTGATTGAAAGAAATATACCATGTGAAATAGCATTAGACAGTAGCTCAACCATTGTGTTATACTCAAAATTGTTGTTGGTATAATGATAGATAAAAATATCTCGTAGAATGACTAAGTTTCAATTTGGGAGAAATATAGCCCATGCTGGAGAGGATATATTCTCAGAACTACAAATAACACCATCAGCATAACCAACATATGGTTCAAGGGATCCTGACATCTACAAAGCAAACATAAATGGGATCAACAGAAACCGTAGGAAAATCTGAGGAGACACATTGAAGATAAAATCAACACACATATATAGAGTATGTACAAAATGTACTATGCATAATATCAAGAATAATATTTCTTAAGGTACAACCCATTTCTAGTCTGCGCTAGTGGAACTCCATTCAAATTCACTAGCTCATATGACCCTTTATCAAGAACACACTTGACAATATATGGACCTAGTGACATAGGTTGGAACTTTCCCATTCCTAATTTATTAGACTCTTTATCATATATAAGTACAAAGTATCCTTCCCATAAGACACAAGGCTTGACAATTGTTATAGCATCATTTCTCACCTTGACATGATTCATGATTGCTTCATGGCTTTTGGGCACCCATTCCTACAGACTTGGACAAATTCACTTAAAAACAATGTAAAATCCCCCATACGCGACTATGCCCGTACTTTTCCGCGTGTATACGCGAGTCCAGCTAGACTTTTCCGCGTATGCCATTAAAATGATTAAAAAATATATAAAAAATCCCTAATTTCGCGCTAGGTCGATGGTTACTCAGGTAGTTCAACCACCCCAGCCCGTGGCCAACTGTTTCCAACTGCTGAAACTACTTGGAGGGACTATAAAAAGCCCTCATGTGTATGGCCTAAGGGAGAGAGAGAAGTATTGATATTATAGTCTTTTGGTATTCCCTATCCAAGTCCGATTCCCCGTGCCTCCTGCACTTTCCCAGTTCATTGTAGGAAACCCTTGTTTCCTTGAGATACACATCCCTTTATATGTTATCTCGTATGCACCAGTTTGGAAGGAGTCTTAGCGAGGCAAGGGCTGGACGGATCCGGACGACGGTCTGCGAAGGCCTTGGAAGGATCAGGTGATCTCTCCACTTGATTACTTTTGTATGTGCTATTTATAATACAGAAGTGTCATGATGTTCCCGAAATAAACGTGTTAGTGTATGCTTTTATGTATGAGAATATTTGTTATACAAGCATTCATTATGATTTATTTAATGTTTTATATGAATCTCACTAACATTTAGAGTAGATATATGCTATACAACTTGTCCTTTGTGCTGGTTTCTTCTTGTATTTCAGGTTAAGAAGGAAGGACGGTTGCTGGGGGTTTGGACCCCACGTGGATCTACTTCAAACGTAGGACCTACGGGTAACTCTCTCATTCTTCTCTATTTAGTTTTTCTGAACGTGCATGGTTGTGTGAGTCTCTGTTAAGTAGTACGCCCCTGCTCTGTGGAGGTTGTATCCCAACCAACCTCTAGGGTGTTAATTCCCCAAAACAGAACTGGCGACTCCGCTGGGGATCACATTCTTGTGATTCTCCTGTTGGGTTGTTTCAGCTGTTTGGTAGGTTGCCAACAGTTTTATCTGTCATTTGCAGTCCAGTTTGTTTTCTTGCAGTCAGTCTGAAGTCTTGGTGTCTTTTCCAGGCTTGTTCTTTTGTTTTTTTTTCATTATTTACCTTTGCATACGCGCCTTCTTTTGCACACAGTCACATATACACGCTAGTTTGTCTGAAGGAAACCGCGTATACGCGAGTTTCCCTTAGAACAGACGCGTATGCACGCTGGTTGCACAGCTGTGAAGCCGCGTATACCTAGGCAGATTTTGAATTTTTAGGATTCTTGACTTTTTGGTCCTTTCTGGCTGTGGAGGCCTATGTCTACAGTGTCTCTGTACTTACTGGAGTGTGAAGGAAGTGGTTTCATGTCTTTTCTCTCTTTCGTTTGAGTGGAAACTAGTCTTTTGGCAAAAGTTTTGTTTCTGGTGCTGGCACTTCTGGATTGAGTTCCAAGATCGCTTTCTGAGAATTCTTGGCTGTTCTGCTTTATCAGAACAGAGAGCTTCTGCTCACTGACTCGCTCCTATCTTTGTGTTGTGCTTTGCATTGCGATTTTTGCTTCGTTTTTTATTGGTTTTCTTGAGTTCCATAGGCTAGGGTTTTGTTGCAATTTTCGAAGAACTTTTCTTGCTTCTTTGGAGTTTTTGTTTGCAACAAGTTTGCACTATTTGTCTAGGCTGAGTGGCTGAGTTTTTGGTCTTCCGTTGCTCTTATTGATCTTGCTACTGTTAGCTTTATAAGGTTTGGGAGCATTGTTGAAGTTTGTGCTTGAAATTCGGTCCTTTTTGGTTTGGATTTTGATAGTTGTGCTTGGTCTTTTCGAGCTCTTGCTTTATAAAACTAAAAAGCCCAAAAAAAATTTGTTTTGCTTTTTGTTTTTACATTTCAAAAACTCAAAAAACATTGTGTCTTGTTTTGTTTTTGTTGTTGTATTTTCATTTTCGTTTGGCCATATCTTTTGGAGCTTTTGTGAAGTTTCTTGCTTCTAGTTTTCGGCTTGATTTTGAGGAGGAGTTGTCATTTGATTTCTTCTTCTTGTTTTTAAGTGTTTTTGGTGTCTTATATTAAGAGTTCTTGTTTTCAAGAATTAGCTTTCTGGACAACAAAAGATGAGTTAAAACTGAAGGAGCTTTTTGGGAAATTTCACTTTGTTTTAAGAGATTTTTTGCATCTTAGGATTTACATGCTTGTAGTGATTTGCATTAGGTGCATTTCAACATTTAGTTAGCTTCTTAGTTTTTGTGAGTGTGAGTTTGCTTTTTTGAAAAGAAAAATACGATTTTAGTCTCGTAGAACCTGTATAGAGATTGCTCTTCATCGAAAGACAAAGAACTGCATGTGCATGTAGTTAAGTTTTTATTAATTTCTTTTGCGTCAAAACACCATTGGTTTCATCTCCATATCCTTGTGACTTAATACAACAGCCCTTAAAATAAGAGATTTAATCTAAAATCAACTAGCAAGTTTTACTAAGTGTCAATCACCAATTAGCTAGGTTGTAGGGCCTTGGAATAGGTGAGTGGAGAGTTAACTCTCCAAGGCCGCTCAAAAAAACATAGAAGTTGATTAATTGAGAGAAATCCAACTCCGTGAGGTGGACTGGGAAAGCTCTAATCCGAGAGTCAAGCGCGAGGGGAAGTGAAGGTTGAGAAGAGGGATACCCCCCCTCCGATTAGCTGAATTTGACCTCAAGACCGTTCCGCCCAACTTCTGATACGGATTGGTGTCCATAGTTGCCACTCCTAGGTTCCACACAGGTGACTGTGGGGGGGAATACCCGTGGTACCTGAGGCAGACGTCGCATCACTTTCAGCAGTACTTCTGGGGGGTGCCCTTGCGAAGCTTGGGTGCTTGAGCCGGAAAAGGCTGTCGTTAGGAGGTTGGCGTGACTGTTTCTGATACCTTCGCTAGCTGTTCTGGGCACTAATCATCCCAGACTGCTTTTGGAAGGCCCTATACTTCGCTTTCCTGTATTTTGGTGTCCGGTCCTCATCACCAGGAGCGGAAATACTTGGAGGCTGTTTGCTTGCTGTTTCTCAGGGATTTTTGTTTTAGTGAGTTCTCTTTGCTCCTAGCTTGCCTAGCTTTTCACTTTTTTGAGTCTAATTTAATAAATCTATAAAAGTGGCTGATCAAGCACCTCGACGTTCGAGGAGAATCCGAGGGTTATCTCCTGAGAGTGCAGAGCCTTCTTCGAGAAGGCGTAGGAGCGATTTAGCAGGTGGTTACCACCCTGTGGAGTCTAACACTGTGGAGAGAGATCCTCCACCAAGATCTGAAGGTTTCATAGCTGATTCCGGTGTCGGTTCCGAGAGGAGCGTCCCGCTCACCTCGCGAGTGTTGTTTCCTCAGGAAGAAGATTTTCAGATAGAAGATATACCTAAGCCTCTTGCTACAGGTCCATCTCCTCTTCCTCCTGATTATCTGTTTGTTGTTCAGTACATCGGACCGGAGTCTGAGAGACCGCCGGATCTTCCATATCATTCTTATCTTTTGATGGCCACGACTGGGAACGCGGCTTCTACCGTGAGTGCTGCAGGCATTCAGACCCCTGCTTCTGTCGAGGCAGGGGGCACTATTGCTTCATCTTCGATTGCTTATAGTGCTGCTATTTTTGGCTCTGGATTCACCCAAGCATATGCTTCCCATTCTGGTCCCTTCTGTTCAGGGATGTCCATTAGTGGAAATCCCTCTTTTTCCTTTTCTGCCGGTGCAGCTGGATCTACACCCATGTCTAACATGGCTAGTGGATTAGCTTCGTTTCAAGGTTTCCCCTTTGGGACTGGGCATATTCCCAGTTCCAATCCTTCTTTAGGGTCGTTTCCATTTATGTCCCAGACCCAGAGTTTCAACCCTTGGTCTGGGGGGCAAAGTTCGACTACTTTTACGGGATGGAATCCTGTCTTTACAACAGCTGGGGTAGGGAATCAGTTCTTCACAGGTCATCAAGGGAATGCTTCTTTCCCTTCATCGAGTGCTTATCAGTCTTTTTCTCCTCTGTCTAATGCGTGGAACCCCTACCAGGGGCTTTCCTCTTCAATCAATACTTCAGCGGGGGGAACTGGTCTAGGTTTTGGTAACTCGGCATGGGGAGGAGGTTCTTCTCCATTTTCTACGAGTCCTTTCTGGCAGCTTGGTGCCTCATCAAATCTAGGCTATTCTTTTTAGAATGTTGGGAATCCATCCCATCAAGGATGGAATCCTCAGGCTCCACCTCGTTTACCATTTCTGGCAACGTTAAACTTGCCAGATTTGTCGAAGTTGACTAATGACCCGATTCGTTATAGTCCGGGGTGGCCTCTGGTCCCGACCAAACTTCCTTCAGAAATTCCAAAGTTTGAAGGTAAGAATGGAGAGGATCCGGCAGACCACATCACCACTTTCCACTTATGGTGCTCTTCGAACTCCCTGATTGATGACTCGATTAGGTTGAGATTATTTCAACGCACCCTAACTGGAAATGCTGCCAAATGGTATATAGAGCTCACCGGGGGAAGTTTCGCCACATTTGGAGAACTGGCTGTCCCATTTCTAAACCATTTTCAGTTGCCTGTCAGATATGAGGCTGGGACCGAACTCCTGGCTAATTTTAAGCAGGATGAGGCAACTCACATTTCTAATCACATTTAGGAATGGAGGAGAAGGAAGAGGCTTATCAAAGCCCATATTCCAGGTGAGTTCCTTCTTGAGTGGTTTTTGAAATCTCTGCAGTCAGATATTTCAAAAGATGTATCCCTATCTGGGGTATTTTCTGAGGAGCAGGCCATCTTTAGGGCCCAGCAGTTAGAGTTGATCTATTCTCAGTCTGGGATGCTTTATAAGTATTTGCCCAATGCTCCTCGCTCCAAATTGGATTTATCGAAACCCAAACCTGGTCCGCATGGTGACGGGCTTGTCGGATCGGTCAATAGTAGTGCAGCCAGCCTGCTTTCTCAATTGCAGCAGTTGTCTTTACAATATGCTCCTTCTGGTCAGGATGTGCCTGCTGATTCATCCCCTTCCCAGTCTTTGTCCATAAATGCTGTCCAAGCTTCTGATCCCAAAGGAAATAAACAATCCGATGGGAAGAAGAAGGGACGTAATAACAAGAAGAAGGGCAAGAACGGGAAGGGTAATGTAAATAAAACCAAGGAGCGTGTTGGTGAGGGTCAAAAGGAGAAAATGAAAGTGAAGTTTCCATGCAAGCTTTGTGCTGGAGACCATCTCACGCACCTTTGCCCTAAAATTCAGGATGCTCAATGCCTGTTATCTCAGCAGGGTTCTTCTAGTTCCCAGGCTGTGCTAACAAACCCTTTTCCCCAAGGGCAGCAATTAGTTTTTGGCGCGAACCAAAATCCTGGGGCTTCCTCTGGAGGTGCCCAGGAAGGGGAAATTCCAGCGAACATCTTTATGATGAGTGCTCACATGGATGTCGCTACGAGATCCCATGATTATGGCGGAGAGGAATCTTCGAAAGCTAAGGAAGTTCTTGATGCTACTGAGCCGCTTCACATCACGAAGCCAACTGTTGAGTCTATGCCTCGGATGCCGAAAGCATCTTCTAAGCGGTCAACGATTAATCCGAACGCGAGGGCTGCCCAGAACTACTCGATTGCAGAAGATCTGGCACAGAGTCCTTGTGCTATGTCAGCTTTAGAGGTACTCCAGTCTTTTCCGGCTCAGCGCAGTGCTTTGCTCACTGCCATTGGGGATATTGATCCAAAAAATTCTCTTCTGATTATTTTTGATATGAATAATTTTAAGAAGAGACTTCCTCATCACATGGCTTTTCACATTAAATCGTCGTATCGAAAGACTAATATCTTTCGAACGGTGGTCGATGAGGGTGCTTCTACATGCGTGATGTCTCTCGCATGTTGGAAGACACTTGGATCTCCAAAGCTGTTCCATCTAGCACTGTTCTTACTGCATTCGATGGTCATTCTCACAGACCCCATGGTATTGTCCCGGCTTTGCCCATCTGTGTTGGGGGCAAAACCGTTAACATAGAGGTTGAGGTAGTGGATGCAGCCTTAGACTACAACCTTTTGTTGGGGAGGAACTGGATTTATGAGATGGATGCTATTGCATCCTCATTATTTCGAATAGTATGTTTCCCCCACGAAGGGAGGATTGTCACAGTGGATCAACTGGACTGTCCTCCTGTAGACCTGGATGCGCCTTCTGACTCATCTGTTCCTAAGTTGGATAATACTAAGGTGCCTGTTGAGAATCTAGGAGTTGGAATGTATTCTTCCCTGATGGGTTCTTTCGATCTTCCTCCTCCTAAGGTGTCTATTAATGCTATTTCATCCTCCAAGGCTCCCCTTCGAAGAGAGTTATTTCGAACTCATTATTTTTCAGACCCTTGGACCTTACCTTCCCCTACTGCCACATTAGTGGAAGGTCAAGTGGGTGGAATGGCATTCCCGATTTCTGCAGCTGAGATTGCATATCAGTCTATTTTTGACACTGCAGAGTCTGATCCAGCTCCTCTTTCACCGGAAGAGTTGGATGGTGATGTGGCTCCGGCTTGGACGCTTACTTCTTCTTCTGCCCAGGATTGTCTAGATACCACTCTTCCATCTGAAGAGGCCATCCTGGAAGCGATGACATGTATATATAGACCGTGGGATGATTTTCATCATCGGTCTTACTTCCTACCTGACTTGAGCAAATTCGAAACAAGTTTTCCAAGTCCTCAGTCTCCTGGACCTGTTCACCCAGTCTTGAGCCCTTTAGCACCAGCACAGGTTTATGCTGAAGGGAACATGGCTGTGATCTCTCCTACTATCCCGGTGAACATCTCCAGTGTTAGAAATTTACCTAGAAATAATAACACCAGAGGAATAATAATTCATGAAAATAATCAAAGAATAAAGTTACAACAGATTAATACAAATATTTGCTCTGGAAACTCAAACTTGGGAAAACTAACCAATGAAATTTCATTAAACATTAGCCAAACCCAAAACCCGGGCCAATCCGTCCAAGTGAAAATACATATGGGCTTTCCAGGCTCACATTACAATGGAGTATTCCTAAATTTTCATAGGTTCATTACATGTAATACCATGGTTGAAACATAAAAGCAAACCATGTGCTCTAATCGCTCATTATTATCTTGCACAATATTGACCTTGCCCCAGTCATGTTACTCCAAAATTCTCTGCCCTTTGTACCGGACTTTAGAATATCATTGATCACAATTCACTAAACCTGCTAAGTGAGACAACCCCGCTCACTCTAGCTCTTTCCCCCCTCAATATTTTTATCCAGGGTAATTATTAACTTGACGTCCCCCCTATCACCTAGTTCTAACCCAAAATTTAACAGTAATTACCTAGGGGTACGCATGCCATACCAGGTCTTACAGCAGTATGCCCATTTACATGTAATAAATTAAATCCATTATAATAATAATAAATTTATTTTTTTTCATTGTTACTGCCTTGTACATATGAAATAAATGTCCATATAAAAAGAACCCATCTACCGGATTACATGGGTCACCAGCCTCTGTAACCACCAGTCCTCTAGGAGTTCTCTTCATATACATGGTTCATCAATTAATTAATCCATGTGCAAACATCCTCTCATCTCTGAATTTTTTTGGACCAACTTCTTATCACTGCTAGTTGCCACATCTGAGTTGTGGCAGCACCATTGTTCTCTTTATCCATTGAGAAACCCTCCATGGAATTCCCCATGGAATCAATCAATTGGATATTTCCTATTTCCTAGAAACAACATGCTCCGTATGGCCAGATCTGCAAAAGGGTGCATTTATTTCTCCATTCACAAGCCAATAAAACCCTTGGCTACAAAAGCGTCCCTTTGAAGCCAAATATGGCTCTGATACCATTTGTTAGAAATTTACCGGAGAAATAATAAATTTACCGAGAGGAATAATAATCATGAAAAATAACCAGCAGCAAAGCATAAACATTAACACAAATATTTTACCGGGAAAACCCCAAACTCCAGGGAAAAACCCAACCAATGAAATTTCATTAAACATTAGCCAAAACCCTGGCCAATCCGGCCAAGTGAGACTTCACCACTCACCTCCAGGCCTACATTACAATGAAGTATTCCCAGCCTTTTATAGGCTCCATTACATGCCATACCATGGGCTGAAAACCATGGGTGCACAAAACCATGTGCCCCAAAACCACTACTATTTACCCTAGTCAACATTGACTCTACCCCGAGTCATGTTTACCTAACATCCAGGAATCCCAATATTGTCGAGAACGTCTTCATTGGAGCTGAATGCTCCCGTGAAGAGGTTCAAATCTATACCGAGCTCTTCAAAGAGTGTAGGGATGTTTTTGCTTGGTCTTATGAGGAAATGCCTGGCATAGACCCATCTATAGTCCAGCATGAGATCAAGACGTATGAAAACGCTAAGCCGGTCAGGCAAAAACTTCGTCTGGTTAATCCTAGGAAGGCAACAGCTATCAAAGCTGAAGTTGAAAAGCTGCTTAAGGCGGGATTCATTTTCCCAGTTCCTTTGACTGAATGGGTTTCAAACCCCGTTCTGGTAGATAAAAAGCAAGGAACGATTCGAGTGTGCATCGATTTCAGAGACCTGAATAAGGCGTGTCCTAAAGATAATTACCCCACACCTTTCATCGATCAGATTATTGACGAGTGTGCTGGTAACGAGATTTTCTCCTTCATGGACGGTTTCTCTGGTTACAATCAAATTACTATCCGTCCAGAAGAGCAACATAAGACCGCATTTATTTGTCCCTGGGGTACATTTGCATATAAGAAAATGCCTTTTGGTCTTAAAAATGCTGGAGCTACCTTTCAGTGGGCCATGTCTTATGCCTTCCACGACATCAAGAAGATTATCGAGGCTTACTTAGATGATCTAGCTGCTCATTCTCGAAAGAGGATGGATCATCCTGGTCACCTCCGACAAATATTTGAAAGATGTCGTTTTTATAAAATTCGATTGAATCCGAACAAGTGCATTTTCGCGGTTACATCCGGTCGGCTGTTGGGATTTATCGTGTCTAGGGAAGGGATAAGGGTAGATCCCTTCAAGGTTGAGGCAATACTTTGGTTGCCTCCCCCGTCCTCAATCCGTTAGCTTCAAAGTCTCCAAGGGAAGTCTAATTTTCTTCGGAGGTTTATCGTCAACTATGCTGAGATTACAAAGGGATATATGAGACTGTTGAAGAAAGGAGTTCCTTTTCTTTGGGACGACTACGCTCAACGCTCATTCGATGCCTTGAAAAAGGCATTGACCTCTGCTCCTTTGCTGAGTCCACCCGATTATAGCAGAGATATTCTTTTGTATCTAGCTACAGCAGAATCTACCATAGGTATGGTTCTGGTTCAGGAGGATGATGCTCTTGTTGAGCATGTTATTTACTACCTTAGTCGAGGACTAGTAGGGCCTGAACTGTGATACACCCCGATAGAAAAATTAGCCTTAGCAGCAGTCCATGCTGTGCAGCGACTCCGGCATTACATTATTCTTCGCAAAACTTATGTCTTGGCAGCTGCCAATCCATTTCAGTTTGTCCTCAACAGGTGAGTGATTGGGGGCAAATATAATAGATGGATTGTAATTTTACAAGAATTTGATCTAGAGTTCATGTCTGCCAAATCCAAGAAGTCATTAGTCTTTGTGGAATTGATCTCCGAGTTGCCTTGTGGAGAGGAGATGATCTATGACGAGTCCTTTCCGGATGAACACTTGTTTCTAATCTCTCCACAAGATCCTTGGTATGGGGATATCATTGTGTATCTCCATACTGCGAAGTTTCCCTCTTCTTTTTCGAAAGATGAGCGTCGTAAGCTGTGTCACTTAGCCAAGAATTATCTGATTATTGGTGATGCTTTGTACCGTCGAGGGGTTGATGCAATCCTAAGACGTTGCTTAACTTTCGAAGAAGCTGAGGCTGTGCTCAATGACTCTCATAGTGGAGCTTGTGGGGGTCATTTATCTGGGCTTGCTACAACCCAAAATATTTTGCGTGCTGGATACTTCTGGCCCTCGATTTTCAAAGATTGTATTGAATCGGTCAAGAAGTGTCATCCTTGTCAGGTGTATACTCGAAAAATGCGCGCTCATCCAGCTCCGCTTTTTCCAGTCGTTACTGTCGAACCCTTTACAAAGCGGGGTATGGATTATACTACTTGTAACCCGCCTTCGGCAAAAGGTCACAAGTACATTATCGTAGAAGTAGACTACTTTACGAAGTGGGTCGAGGCTATGCCTACTTTTGGGAACGATGGTGAGACTGCAGCTTTGTTCCTTTTCAACCAAGTTATCGCTCGTTTCGGTATTCCTAGAGAGATTGTCACTGACCATGGCAGTCACTTTCAGAATAGTATGATGGCTGAGTTGGCTCTCAAATTGGGTTTCCGGCAGGAGCATTCATCTCCATATTATCCTCAGGCCAATGGGCAAGTGGAAGCCGTGAATAAATCCTTGAAGACAATTCTTCAACGGAAAATTGATAAACATAGATCCAACTGGCATATTATGCTATATCTTGCACTTTGGGCATACAGGACGTCAGTCAAAACTGCAACTGGCTTTACTCCGTTTCAGTTAGTCCACGGGGTGGAATCCGTATTTCCCATTGAATGCGAGATTCCTTCCCTTAAATTAGCTGTTGAGCTTCTTCCTGACACTTCTAGTCTGGCAGAGCGGCTTCTTCATCTGGAACATCTCGATGAGCAGCGCCAAGATGCTGCCACGATGAATGAAGCGCATAAAAATTGAGTAAAGGTTCAGTACGATAAGGCAGTTAAGCCTAGGGTCTTTTCCGAAGGTGACCTTGTTTTGGTCTATGCCCAAAAAAAAGATGCCTTGGGGGCAGGAAAGTTTAAGTCGATGTGGTATGGCCCCTATATCGTTAAAAAGGTCCTTAAGAAAGGAGCGTACACCTTGGTTGACTTCGAAGGGAACGAGTTGCCGGAGCCCCGAAATGGGCTCTATTTGAAGAAGTATTATGCCTAGGCTTTGGCCTGGCATTTTTCTTTGTATATAGTAGTTTTTTTCTTTGTACATATCTGTTTGATTTTCGATTTTTGATGAGGTGGTGATGTTTTTGATCTTCTTTGGCAGGTTGTGTTGGATGTCATGAGTCATTTTGGTTTCACCGATGGTGCTAGTAGACACACCCGGAACTTAGCTTCCGCGGCTTGGGTGCTTCATTATCCATTCGGTCAGCTGTTGGTATCAAGAGGGGTCTGCATTGGTCCTGCTTCCAACAATATAGCAGAATACACTGCAGTTATTCATCTACTCTCGGAGGAAATATCTTTGGGTGTTGATTCGTTGGTAGTTTTCTTGGACTCTCAGCTGGTGGTGTCGCAGTTGAACAACACTTATCGGGTACGAGATCCATTTTTATTACGATTGTTTTTGAGGGTACGTTTGTTACAAAGGTCATTTCAATTTTTAACATTCATTCATATTCCTCGAGCTGACAATTGGTTTGCTGACTCATTAGCTAATCAAGCTTTATATTGGCATATTAATCATTCAATACAATAAATTCTAATCATCAAAAACATCATACATTTGATACATTTATCACATCACATCAAATATCGCTGTATATATCATCGATATGTCAAAAAAATTTACAAAATTTGGATCCATAATCTCGTACAAAACTTGGGCTTATGCCCCATCATGTTCAGTCTCAAAAAATAATATACAGTCATCTAATACATAAAATTTGTCTACTCCTGAGGACCCTGCCCAGAAGTCGTGTTCCTATAGAACATAACTGCAGTGGCCACACGGCGGAATAGTCTAACCCAGTCCCGGGGTACTCCTACAACCCGTCTCTGGACAGCTTCCGGCAAGTCCTCCACGGCAGCCATAGGGATTTGGCGGGTCAGTCCCTCCAAGTTTCTCTGCACGGCCTGGAGAGTCTTGTCGGAATCCACTGTCTCCGCCTCACCTCTGCGGCGCTTATGGCGCGGAAGGCCCTCAGGACGAACTGGTCCAACATCTGAAACATGATTAGTTTTAATTTTCAGTCATTATGAATCCAATCAAAAACATGTTTGTTTTCATTTTTTCATACATATTTGAAAAAATCCAAAAAAAAATCATATAAGTCAAAAAATTTTGCAAAACTTACCGACTGCTCCCCATGCTGTGCCAGGTGGAAGTACTAGATCTGGATCTCCTCGGAAATACATCCCGGCATAGGGATAGTCGTCTACTACGATGATCTGTTCTCCCCACCAGAGGAAGAACTCATCGTCCCAGGTGGTTCGGGGTACTTCGCTACCCCCCAGTCTCTTCATCATGTCTGCCCAACGGGCAATTCTTGGGTCCCGCAGGCTGCTGATAGTCGAGATGACTCTGGGTCTCAAATCTGGAATCTTCTCAAAGAAGAATGTTGTCAAAATGGTACCATAGCCAAAGTGTTTAGTTTTTACCTGGCGAATAGAAGTCAGCTGTTGTTGAGCACTTTTTCCAAATCAGCTATGCAATAATGAACCAAATGAGAGGTAATTTGTTTCGCAAAATCCTTATGCTTATTTTTTCGATCTATCTTATGCTGTATAACTCGATTGCTTGGAAGTGCCCAGTTTGGTATGTTTTCAGGTACATTTTGACGATTTTGAGATTTTTCCCAGTTTTTGATCCATCATTTCCGACTCGTCACGGCAGGTATATGATCTTCACTGGCATATAGGTTAGGGAATCACTTTCCGTTGCATCTTGCATACTATCCTCCATACTGATCACTTGCCTTAGGGTCGATCCCATCAGGTCATGAGTATTACACCCATTTCACTCGCCGATTATTTAATCATGAATTGATGGTAGAGCCTTCCTTTACATGGGCTTCCTAGTTAGTTCCTCGCTATCACTTGTTGCCCATGCTACTTTTTATGTAGGCTCGGGAGTCCTCTTTAGTCCCGCCATGTCTTATGTGTTGAAGCTTCATTCTTCTTCTTCATCACTTATCATTTTTCTAGCTTTTACCCTAGAGGCTCCCTGGTGTCGTTAAGTTGTATTACTGCATTGCATATTGGCTACTTGTTTATCCTGGCCTTTAGCCGCCTTCATTTGGACTCAATGTTTAAGCCAACTTTTGACCTTGACTTTCTGTACAAGTTAACCATTGCATGCACTTAGCTATCACGACTTGACACCTTTGTACCCATGGATGGAACGTTCCTCTGAGTATCACTGACCAGTTTTCGCCACCTTGCATTGAGCATAGGATTGTTCCAATCCTAGGAACTAGTGCATCTGCTTTCTTGATACTCGTTCTATCCATTGTACCATAGCATTCTTTTATTCTTTTTCAGGCTTATTATGAAAAAGACAAAAAAATCAAATATAACAAAAAGAGAGGGAACGGGATGTATCTTCGTTATTTTGATGGCAGTACAGAGTCAGTTTGTCGCCCTTGAACAAAGCACATATACTTATATATATTTCCTTCATTTTGGGATGGTTCTAGTTTTGACCTAGGTTCAGCCTTTACCATGTTTCACTTGTCAGTTCTCCCCCGGTTGGTTATCTCTTCCAATCATATGGAGAGTTTTTTTTGCCTCCTGCAGGACAGACTTATACAGTGTCACTTTTTACTGCCATGGTCATCACAGAGTCGTGATTTTGTTCAAGGGAAGTCTAGCCTGAGTCGGCCATTCTGCGGTGTCTCTTGACTCATTATTCAGTCGGCCTCCCGGTCTTGTCAGTATCATGTTCTATCACATCAGATGTTTTGGTCTTCTGCTCGTGCTGGTTTGAGAAGGCCCCCATTGACTTCTTGCCGGCGGGTTTGTCTCTTATCGACTACGACACATTGCTCTGAGAGCAAACCTAGAGCCGCACCTTGGGCCTATTTTCATCATTGATAGGTGACCTCGTGCTCAGCATTTGATCATCATCATGGGTGTTTGACTGAGTGGTTTCCCCTGTGTTCAACGTCAGCACACATTATCACACTTGGGATTCGTGCAATACCTTGATTTCCATTTGACCCTATCGGTGGATTTCTCGCCTCTGTGTCAGCTTTCATTATTGGTTGGTTCAGAGGGTTTCTTCCATGCACTAGCTTCATCTTGTGCACATCAGAAACGTACTTCGGTTTTGGTTCCATCACTCTACTTCGTCCGATTCCTTCCAAATTTTGGCCTGCGGGTTACACTCGCACTGGACTGATGTGGGATGCCTTAATGCCTTCCTTCCAGCAGATCTTTTCCCATCGACTCCGACTCATTGCTCTGGGAATAAGGTCTAGAGTATTTTTGTCAGTACCTTAGGGTTTGCAGTCATCAGTGGCAGAATTTTCGCTATCGACAGTGGGGATTCATCATTTCCTCCTGATTGGTATATTCTTTCAAGTGTTCGACTTCAACTCATTCATTCGCACTTGTCAGATTGTACTGGGGCACCTTGACACTCATTATCATTATCGGTGGGTTGTCTCGCGTTGGTTAACGGGATACATCAATGCCCGGTAATCCAACGATTTCTCACATGGTCGACTTTAGCTCATTTATTCCCATTGTGTAGAATTGTGCCATAGTGATCGGTGAAGACCTCGGGTTGCATCAGCATGTTTCGGTTCACTTTTGACAGTCCTTTCAGTATCTGCCAGTGATGCCGTCCACCATTATATGTTGCAGTTCAGCACATCAACATCTTATATGTTGGTCCCCGAGTTGCGTGATTGTACTGTTTGATCCACCTCTTATGATCCGGTACTTGGAGATTCAGTTACTTATTTGATCAGACATCCAGTTGCACCATCTTTGATCAGCTTTCTATATGTGATACTTGAACATTGATTCAGACTTGTATTTCCGGGCCATGCTCAGATGATTCATTGTGTACTTACAGTTCAGCTATACTTGTATACATGTTGGATCTATTTCAGTACTTTCCATATGATGTATTTTTTACTGAGCATGGGTATGCCCGCCTCAGCATGAGTTGACTCTCTGGTTTCTTTCATTGGTTTTGGCAGGCTGAAATTTGGTGAAGTCCTCTCTTGTCCTTGCGAAGTTCTTTCTATGTGCATAATACATTTCGGCCATCATGTACCCCTTCTGACCTCATATATTAGGGGGCATCTGTTATAGCATCATTTCTCACCTTGACATGATTCATGATTGCTTTATGGCTTTTGGGCACCCATTCCTACAGACTGGGACAAATTCACTTAAAAACAGTGTAAAATCCCTCATACGCGACTATGCCCGCATTTTTTCGTGTGTACGCGAGTCCAGTTTAGACTTTTCGCGATTCCATTAAAAATGATTAAAAAACATATAAAAACCCTAATTTCACAATGGGTCGATGGTCATTTTTGTGTAGTTCAACGACTCCCATCATGTAACAATCAAGTTTAAATAAACTACTTGGAGGGACTATAAAAAGCCCTCATGTGTATGGCCTAAGGGGGAGAGAGAATTATTGATATTATACTCTGTTGGTATTCCCTATCCAAGTCTGATTCCCCGTGCCTCCTGCACTTTCCCAATTCATTGTAGGAAACCCTTGTTTCCTTGAGATACACATCCCTTTATATGTTATCTCGTATGCACCAGTTTGGAAGGAGTCTTAGCGAGGCAAGGGCTGGATGGATCTAGACGACGGTTTGCGAAGGCCTTGGAAGGATCAGGTGATCTCTCCACTTGATTACTTTTGTACGTGCTATTTATAATACAGAAGTATCATGCTGTTCCCAAAATAAACGTGTTAGTGTATGCTTTTATGTATGAGAATATTTGTTATACAAGCATTCATTATGATTTATTTAATGTTTTATATGAATTTCACTGACATTTAGAGTAGATATATGCTGTACAACCTGTCCTTTGTGATGGTTTCTTCTTGTATTTCTGGTTAAGAAGGAAGGACGGTTGCTGGGGGTTTGGACCCCACGTGGATCTACTTCAAATTTAGGACCTACGGGTAACTCTCTCATTCTGCTCTATTTATTTTTTCTGAACGTGCGTGGTTGTGTGAGTCTCTGTCAAGTAGCATGCCCCTGCTCTGTGGAGGTTGTATCCCAACCAACCTCTAGGGTGTTAATTCCCTGAAACAACAATTCTGTCATATTGTTCCTTGAAACGTTTTATATAATCCTCATTATCCATGGAAGCATCTCATCGAGTCTCATATAAATGGGTTATATGTCAGAGACGTTCCTCTCCTACGGAAGTGTCAATAAGAAGTTCTACAAACATTTTTAGTGATGCAATCCCACATTCATTTGGAAATATTTCTTCCATAAAATAAACCAATTGGGAAGATGTAAATCCACTAGCAGTCCAACACAAATTCGGTATGCCTAAAAATTAGCATAAATAATCAAATGCCAACCTGATCGATGGAGCCCTATCATAAGTTGAAGCATCATTTTGAGAAAAATTTTATTGGCTTCAACTTTCCCATTAGCTTGAGGTTAGTATGGAGTGAAAATTTCATGAGAGAGTCCCATATTGGCAGTGAGTTTGGACATCATGTGATTACTAAAGTGTTTTCCATGATCCGTGACTATGGTATGTGAAACACCAAATAGTGCGATGACATGATTAAAGAAAAAATATGCAGTTTTTTTTCTAGTATTTGTAAATGTAGGCATCGACTCATCCCATCTAGTAAAATAGTCTACCGCTACGATGATATAGCCATGCCCCCCGACTGAGAGATGGTTTTAGGTCATGAATTCAATACACCATTTTATAAAAGGAACTACAAAAATAATGAGATGAAACGGAGCGAGTGGAGCATCGGTCTTATGATCATAAATCTCTCATGCATGATATTTTTGGACAACGAGAATATAATCGTGAAATATGGCTGGTCAAAAGTAACCAAAACTTAGGATCTTTTGTGTGGTGGAATAACTCTACAATTGAATGCCACATGCCCCTGAGTGGCATTCATTAATGAATTTATTGACCTCCTCATGTGTAAGGCACCTCCAGAAAAAAATATCAATACCACGACAATAAAGGGTGTTTCCAATGATGATGTAATTTTTGCATCGGTATAGAATACATCACTGCTCAAAACAAGATGTACTAGAACAGAAAGTCCTGGTCTCGAGATATACAAAAATGTCTCCATACCAATTTTTACATGATGAAATCAGAAACAACGACTCGTCACAGATGGAATCCTCATATGTCGATTTAGAATCAACAGAGTCGATGTCACATATTATCTAAGAAACAAACTAAGGATTTCTTTGATTTGGATTTGATGAATTCCAAATCAAAATCCTATAGGATAATGATCAATTTAGAGTATCCCCCCTAGCAACTGATGTGACAAAATATATTTCATAGGGTTGCAATATGAAATAATCATATTTCTCTAGAAAATTAATAATATTAATAAGAAAATTATGATAATATTAATATTAGTTAATATGAATAAGAATATTAATATTTTTTTAAATATTATTAATATTGAGAAATATTAATCTTAATGTTAGTTATTAATATTCATAACATTTAATTTTTAATATTAATATTATTAACGATATTATCATTATTAATATAAATAATATTAACATTAATACTTAAAAATAATATTAACAAAAATATTAATAAATATTAATTTTGATATTAATTTTAATTATATTATTAATTATTAATATTAATTGGAATATCTATTATTAGTATTAATATTAATTAATATGAATAGAAATATTAATATTATTAATATTTGTAAATTAATATTAAAATATTTACAAATATTAATTTGAATTTCAATTATTAATATTGATAACATTTAATTATCAATATAATATTATTGATTACATTAATATTACTATTATATATAATATTAACATTAATATTATTAGGAATTTGGCTTTTGTGGTACATAAAATGTGTATAAGAATTTTCAGTGAAAATCACATGTACGAAATTTTTGTCAACGCGTTTTGAACCAGCCAGTGTGGTTCATCATCAAGACAAAATGAGAAATATGATGAAGAAACATGTTTAAATAGATAAGGACAACTCCAACTAGCCATTGAAAAAACGACTAGTTTGACTAGAATAAGAAATTGAATAAAATTTGTCATATTTTAATATTTTTTAATTTTAATTCTATTATATTTTAATTTAATTATATTTGATTATATTTGAATATCATCTAATATCAATACTTTTTTTTAATTTAATATTATTTTTTTTTAATATAATTTAATATTTTTACTATTTTAATACTTAAAATTATAATATCTAATAAAAAAATTAAAAATAAATAAAATAAACACAAAAATAATAAAAATAAAAAATAAAAGATAAATAAATAAATAAAATTAAATAAATAAATAAAATAAAATAAATAAATAGATAAATAATAATAATAATGATAATAATTAATTAATTTAATATTACTAAATAGGTAAATATCAAATTAAATCATAAGAAAAATACTCATAATAAAAATCATAGTACTCAAAATTAAAATAAAATGAACAAATAGGGAGAGAGGAATCAGGAGCGAGAGAAGAAAGAATGACTAGAGGGAGCGAAAGGGGAAGGGGAAAAAACAAATAAGAGTGAAGAGCAGGAATCCAACATCTGCTAACACTCCACCCATCATCCCTGTTAAGGTTAACCAGCCTCTTTTTGATTTCCAAGGAATCCCTCAACTTTCGATGGTGGGAATGGTCAATCCTTGCAGTAACCTCAGTATCTTCAATTCAAATATAATGATTTGTTTTTTCAGCATGCTCTACTAAGGGAGACGACCAAGATCTACCATGTCTAAGGTCAACGACAGGTTCATGAATTCTTTGATTAATTGATCGAGTAATTTCACCTATATAAGGTATCCCACAGGAACACAGAATCAAGTAAAGACCCTTTCCATCCATCGGGAAAATTGAGTCTTTAACTAATCTAAACAAACTTCGAATTGTGCAGAGAAGCTTGAATGTGGAAGAGACATTATGTTTCTTCAAGGTCCTAGCGATTTTATCAGTAATACCTTGGATAAACGGAAGGTGAACCCCATATAACCAATCACAAGGATCTTTCTTAACCCTAGGACCTTTCCCAACTTTTTGAAAAGCTCTAAGACATTGAGCTCTGCTATAACCGTTCTTATAGAAGACATTAAAGAGATGCAATTTTTCACCTTCAAAATGGTGTACTTTGGAGATTCTAAAGGCTCTAGTGAATAGGGTACTGAGAACCCCAATCTTTTGAGGTAGGAAATGATGAGAACTAGCATGTAAATAGTACTCAGTATGTGTCTTCTTTCTAAATACTTGATGAGAGAAGGAACCATCATCATTTATCGAAAGAAAGACATCCAGAAAGGCAAGCTACCATCCACTTCGAATTCCATGGGGAACCTCATAGTGTCTGATTGATCAGTAAGATGCTGGAAAAGAGTTGTCTTGAATGTTATTTTTTGAAAAAATTTCTTATTTATTTTTTCCTATTTAAATTCTTTAAAATCTGGCATGAATTTATCTAAATCACAAGTTCGATGGGTAAAATATGCACAATTGAAGTGCCATAAGGGGTTTTCATGGTGTAGAATTCATTTATGGATTTAAAAAAATTTAATTAACACAACTCAATATTTCACCTCAAATGTTTTAGCCAAATTCCAATGAGAAAATCCACCAAAAACTCCAAAAATTTGCCTTAAAGACAACTTTCATAAATAATATTAACAAAATTTAGTATTAACAATAATATTAATAATTTTTAATTTGCAATATACTTTATATTTATTATTGTTTTTTATTTTATCAATATAATTAATATTAATATTAATTAATAAATTCTACTATTAATAATATTAAATATCAATAATATTTGAATATTAATTTGTAATATTATCTATTAATATTAATTATTAATATTTATTATTAATATTAATTTGAAAATTCATTATATATTATAATATATAATATAAATTTAAACTGGTTTCTTGATCAGATTTCTCATCCTGTCCTGATGATGAACCACACTCGCTGGTTCGAAACGCGTCGACAAAAATTTCTTTTATGTGATTTTCACCAAAAAAATTTACACAGTTTATGGATCACAAAAGCCAAATTCCTAAAGTTATTTTAATATTAATATTAATATCAATATTAATATTGGTTATTATTATTACTAGAAATATGGATATTAATATTAGTGTTTATTATTAATATTACTAATATTTATATTAATTTTAATTTCAATATTAATTATTAATATTAAAAATATTATTATTAATAACATTGACATCATTAATATAAAAAATATTAAAATTAAGACTAATAAAAAATATTTACAGCATTTAGTATTAATAATAATATTAATAAATTTTGATTAAATAAATAATATTAATTTTAAGAGTGATAAATAATATTAAAAATATTTAGTATTAACAATAATGTTAATAAATTTAAATTTGAAATATTTATTATTATTATTATTATTATTATGTGAGAGTGTAAGCTTTTTTTATCGATATCTGTTTTATCAGAAAATTTTCAGAAAATCACAAATATTACCTTTTAATATTATTAAAATTTATAAATCTTAATTTTACTATAAATTATTAATATTAATAACATTGAATACTATTATTATGGTCAGCTATGGTCCAACTTCACACTATTGCAAAGTTTGTCTCAATTTGAAAACCAACCATGATTCAAGGTCGCATTGTGACAAATATTGACTCAATTTGAATATCAATCATGGTCAACCATGGTCCAACATCACATTGTGACAAATATTGTCTCAAAAGGAAAATCAACCATGATAAACCATGCTCCAATGTCAGATTATGACAAATATTGTCTCAATATCAAAATCACTCATGGTACAACGTTGTATTGTGAAAAATATTTTGTCAATATGAATATTAATCATGGTCAACCATCGTCAACAAAGGTCAACCATGTTTATTTTTAGGGTTTATAATATTTATTCAAACATTGCATTATGATAAATATTGTCTAAATATGAAAATCAATCATGCGCAACAATGGTCAAACATGGTCAATTACGATCAACCATGGTTAATCATGGTTAATATGAAAATCAACCATAGTTCAATGTCACATTGTGACAAAATGGTCTCAATATGAAAGTAAACTATGGTTAATAATCATTGATCATGGTCAACAATTGTCGACCATGGTTGGCCATCATTGACCATGGCCAATTATTATCAACCACAATCAACCATGGTCAACCATGGTTGACCATTGCATTGTGACAATGATTGTCTTAATATGAAAATCAACCATGGTCAAAAAATCATGGTCATAATGTAACAAAGATTGTCTCTGGATCCAATGTCCCATTATGACAACCATGTTCATCCATGGTCAACCATGGTCCAACATTGCATCGTGACAAAGCTTGTCTCAATATGAAAACCAACCATGGTCAAAAATGGTCCAACATTGCATTGTGACAACAATTGTCTCAATATGAAAATCAATCATGACCAACCATGGTCCAATGTCCCATTAAGTCAAATATTGTGTTAATATGAAAATCAGTCATGGTCAACAATGGTCAACCATGTTTATTTTAGGGTTTATAATATCTAACTTAGGGTTCATGTACCTTAGGATTATAATATTTTACCCTTAGTTTTAAAATTATTCCCTTAGGTTTTTAGTATTAATCCACTGTGTTTATTAGTCCTTGGGTTTATAATACCAATCCCTTTGGTTTATTAATCTAAGGGCACATATTCCTAGGGTATAATATTATACATTATAATATTAATCTTAAGGTTTAATATAAAATCATTAGGTTTATAATAATGGTAAATCATGTCCAACCATCATCAACCATCGTCAACCATGGTCATACATGATCAACCATGGTCTGATGTCACATTATAACAAGGATTGTCTCAATATGAAAATCAACCATGGTCAACCATTTTCAATCATAGTCAACCATGGAGAAATTTCGCATTAATCATGGTCAATCATGGTCAACAGGATAATCCACCAATGCCAATCATATTGTTCAAACATGGTCCAACATCACATTGTGAAAAAAATTGTCTCAATCTCAAAATCGGTCACCATCAACCATCATCAACCATGATCCAATGTCAAATTGTGACAAGTATTATCTCAATATGAAAATCAACCATTGTGAGTCATTTTCAATAGCCATGGTTACATTGTGACACATATTGTCTCATGGCCCAACGTCACATTATCAAAACCATGGTCATCAATGGCCAACCATGGTCAACCATGGGCTAATGTCAGATTGTGACAAATATTGTTAATATGAAAATCAACCATGGTCAACCATGGTCCAATGACACATTGTGACAAATATTCTCCCGATATGAAAATCAATCATGTTCAACCATGGTCCAACATCACATTGTGACAAATATTCTCTCAATATGAAAATCAACCATGGTCAGCCATGTTCACTTTAGTGTTTATAATATTATATTAGGGTTTATATACCTTACATTTACAATATTAATCCTTTGGGTTTTTTAGTTTTTTTGTATTAATCCATTGTTTTTATTAGTGCATTTGGTTTATAATATTAATCCCTTTTCTTTATTAACCTAAGGGTTCATATTCCTAGGGTATAATATTATTGATAGGATTTATAATATTTATCATATGGTTTAATATATATCCCTTGGGTTTATAATCCATTAGGTTTATAATATTAATCATATGGTTTATATTTTTAGGGTTTGTCATTAACCTTTGTGTTTAAAATATTAATCTCTTTGGTTTATTAATTTTAGGGTTTATTTTCCTAGGGCTTCATATTCATCCTAGGGTTTAATGTTATTCATTTGGTTTTTTAATAGTAAAGCATGGACAAGCATGGTCCAATGTCACATTGTGGAAAATATTCTCTCAATATTAAAACTAATCATGGTCAACCATGGTCCAATGTCACATCATGACAAATATTGCCTCAATGTGAAAATCAACCATGGTCAACCATTTTTGTCTTACGGTTTATAATATCTATCTTAGGGTTTATATACCTTGGGTTTACAATATTAGTTCCTTGTTTTTATTAGTGCATTGTGTTTATAATATCAATCCCTTCACTTTATTACTGTAATGATTCATATTCCTAGGGTATAATGTTATTGATAGGGTTTATAATATTAATCATAGGGTTTTTTTAGAGTTTCTATTCCTAGTGTGTTTTTAGGGTTTATATTCCTAGGGTTTAATATTCATCCAAGGGTTTAATGTTATTCCCTTCAGTTTTTAATATTAATCTATTTGGTTTATATCAGCTATTGTAAGGGTCATGATAGGAATATTAGGATTTAATGTTTATTTTAGGGGTTATAATATTTATCTTAGGGTGTACCCCTTGGGTTTATAATCACTTGGGTTTTTAATATTATTCCCTTGGGTTTATTATTCCATTGGGCTTATAATATCAATGGTTTAATACCATAACATTAGAATGGTACAAAAATGTTTCCAACATCATATTGTGACAAAAATTGTCTTAATATGAAAATACGTATCAAAATTATTATCACAATGTTACATTAAATTGTAATTTATTCAATGTTGCATTGTTACACTACAAAACTTAGGTTTAATACAAGGTTTATAATATTAGAGCCTTTTAATATTAAATTTATAATATTAAAGTTTAATGTTGGATTTATAATTTGTAGTATTAGGGTTTATAATATTAATCTTAGGGTTTAATGTCAATCCTTAGGCTTTTAATATTAATACTTGGGTTTATCAATTGAGTAGGTCTATAATATTAATTCCTTGGGTTTAAAACGATTTTCCACAGTTTAAAATGTAATGATTTTATGATATTAATCGCTCACGTTTACTAATTCCTTGGCTTTATAATATTAATCCTAAGGTTCGTAATATTAATATTAGTGTTTATATTCGTAGGGTCTAATATTAATCCTAAGGTGTAATTTTATTCCATTAGGTTGATATTCCCTTGATTTTTTATAATCCAATTGGTTTAGTAATCCCTTGTGTTTATAATATTGTTCCTAATGTTTTGATATGAAAAGAAACCATGGTTCAATGCCACATTGTGAGAAATATTCTCTCAATATGCAAATAAACCATGGTCAAACGTGTTTTTCTTAGGGCTTATAATATTTGTCTTAGGGTTTATATACATTGGGTTAATAATATTAAGCCTTTTTGTTTTTAGAATTAATTCCTTGTTTTTATTAGTGTATTGTATTTATAATATCAATCCCTTCGCTTTATTAATATAAGGGTTCATATTCATAGGGTATAATATTTTTGAAAGGGTTTATAATATTAATCCTCGGTTTTTATATAGATTCCTTGGGTTTATAATCCATTATGTTTATAATAATAATATTAGGGTTTAATAATCACAACGGTTTAGTACTATAGCATCAAAATGCTACAAAAATGTATCCAACGTCACATGAAAGTAATTCTAATAATCATTATCATAATGTTACATTACGTTGTAATTTATTCAATAATGCATTGTTACATTACAAGATTTGGGTTTAATACGAGGTTTATAATATTAAGGCTCTTTAATATTCAGTTTATAACATTAAACCTTAATATTAGATTTATAATTTGTATTATCAGGGTTTATAATATTAATCTTCGGGTTTAATATGAATCCCTTGGGTTTTCAATATTAATCCTTTAGGTTTATCAATCCCTTTGGTCTATAATATTAATCCCTTAGGCTTAAAATTATTCCTTCGATTTTATAATCCATTCAGTTTACAATACTAATCCCCTTTGTTTATTAATTCCTTGTATTTATATTATTAATATCTTGGGTTTATAATATTAATCCTAAGGTTCATAATATTAATATCAGGGTTCATATTCATAGGGCTTCATATTAATCCTAGGCTCTAATGTTATTCCCTTAGGTTTATACTCCTTCGGTTTTTTAATATTAATCCAATGGGTTTAGTAATCCCTTAGGGTTATAAGATTGTTCCTACTGTTTCTAACATTAATCATAGAGTTTACATTCCTAGGGTTTAATGTTAAGCATATGGTTTCTAATATTAATATTAGGGTTTAATATTAATTCCTTCAATTTATAATCCTTTGGGTTTATAATATTAATCCCTTGGGTGTATTAATATTAGGCTTATCCTAAGTTTCATAATATTAATATCAGGTTTCATATTCATAGGGCTTCATATTAATCCTAGGGTCTAATGTTATTCCCTTAGGTTTATACTCCTTCGGTTTTTTAATATTAATCCAATAGGTTTAGTAATCCCTTAGGGTTATAATATTGTTCTGATTATTTCTAACATTAATCATTTTTAAACACCATGTTAAGCACACACATGGTGTATGAGAAGAATAAACACACACACAAAACAAGAAACTCAACACAATAAAGGATAAACGTGTAGCTAACTCAACACAATAAAGGATAAACGTGTAGCTCTTCTTTTCCATTATACAAGATGTACATTTATAATACATTGGTGTGACTCTTGGTTTGATATTCCAAGGTCACTTGGAATCCATTGTGACTTTTCACATTCCACACCTACCCATGTAGGATTAGGTGTTCCAACATCCCCCCTTAATCCAAAGCGGTATGCGTGAGTCCAAGAAGAGAGTTGTAATACAAATCTGCAAAGTATACATGGCAGCACTTGGGCTGAATCAACTCTCTGAAATGTTGGAAAAAAGAGGTGGTTTAAGGATGACCACCAACACTAGAACACAAAATTTGTTGCAGTTCCTGGAACTCTTCCAAAACTGGCAAGAAGCTGAAAGCTTCTGCTAGAGGAATTGTCCCTCATAAAAAAGGGAGACCTTCAACCTAAAAGAAGGGCGGTATACTACCTATGATGGTTTTAGGATTACCAACAACTCTGGAATTCTTGAAGCATTTCTGGAACTCAACCAAAGCTGGCAAGAAGCTGAAGGCTTTTGCTAGAGGAAGTGTTCCTCATATATGAAAGGGAGACCTTCAACCTAAAGGAAGGGAGGTCTACTACCTGTGGTGGTTTAAGTTTGTCCACCAACCAAAGAGGATGGTTTAAGGTTGTCCACCAACCAAAGGCATGCTCATGGGCATCCATGTCTCTGACTACATCTCTAAATATGGAATGAGGAATTGTGGCTCAGGCTCGCTTGAACTGCTGTGTCTCTGGCTACAACTCTGAACATGGAATGAGAGATTGTGGCTCAGGCTTGCTTGATCTGACGTCAAAGCTTGTACATGACCACCACTTTCCCCCCTGTTAGGGACAAGGTGAGATGATGGAAAAAACTCAACTGCAAGTTTGCTCAATATCCGTGAACAAGTTCTGACATGTGTCTTAAACATCTTCTTGGCTGCTGATGCCCATTGCCAATAAGCGATCCATCCAAGATGAATCTTTTTTCTTGAAGGAGGCTTGTTTCTGAAGCATCTGTCTGAAGAATGGGTGTGCTGACCACAATTCTTGCATGGATGAAGATCAAAACAACGATCTTTCATATGGCCAACTCGATCACAGTGTTGGCATTTTACAATCTGTTGTGGAAGTGGAACATGATCTGGAACAGCTGCAGGTGAACTGTCATATAGGAATCCGGCACTCTGAAAAATGATGGGCTTAGTGTAGTCTGGAATATGAAAGGACACATCCTTGTCATATCCAAGACCAGTTCGGTGTTTGTTGTGGAAAAGCTCTTCCCAAGGTCTAACGATGGGCTTGAGAAGTGCAGGCTGAGTTGTTGCATCTGCATGTACATCTACTCTAGTACAAGGAACTGAATGAAGATCAATTGCAACTTTATCTTCTTGCTATTGATGAGAGTCTTTCTCAATCTTCTGAACAAAAATAGGTTCAGAACAGTGACTCTTTTGCTGAAGTTCATCTTACTGAAGCTAAGTTTCCAACTACAAAAACTCAATATTTTCTTGTGCATCTTACAAACAAATTTAAATGTTACAAAGAGCATTCTTGCTCATTTTTATCATATCATCAACATTGGAATGAATGAGGTTATTCAAAAACTCTAATGCCTCATTGATTTTAGCCATTTTCAACAACTTAGGCTCAAAAAATGAAAGGGTGTCGGCTTCAACCGAGAACGCACCCGGTTACAATGTGACTCAACTTTATTTCAAGAAATACAAATGACTCAAGAGAACTTCCAACTATGGAAATCTCAAAGTACAAAATATGCTCCTCAAATGATGGAGGGCAATCAACAATTTTTCCAACAACTCAAATAATGATTGCAACTATGAAGAAGAAGAAATACAATGTCAGCTCAATACAATATGCAGTGAAAACTATTGTGCAAGAGGCCTTTAAGGCAGTTGATTTTTCTTCAAAGAGTTGTTTTTCAAAATGAGGACCAATCTTCATATGTAAATCTCTTGTAGAAAATCACTCTTCTACCAATGCCAAAAAATGAAAATATTCTCTTTTCACTATGTATTCAGTCCATTTTCTCTTCTTCTCTACTGTTCATGTCTTCTTTTCCTCTCTCTCTGTTGTTTTTTTTTTTCTAATTATTTAAAAATTAATTAAAAAATAAATTAATTGAAATAAAAATTAATTAAAAATGGAGGGAATTTTAATTAGGGAAGGGAAGTGTTGTGTTTTAAATAAAAAAATAAAAAAATTGAATTTAAAAGGGAAGAGGGGAGGCGAATTTTAAAAATTAAATAAGAGTGAATGCTTGAACAGAGGCCATAAGGGAGAGGCTGTAAGAGAGAAGGGACATGCAAGGAGGGGAGGCATAAGTGTGATGAGAGGAGCATTTGCATGGGTGTGAGAGGGGTCGAGTTTGGGGAAGCTAAGTGTAGGGAGGGCCATGAGATAGTGAGTGCAGACAGGGGGGATGGGGCCGAGCGTGGAGAGGGGGAGCGGGTGAGTGCAGGGAGATATGAGTGTATAGAGGGGAGCAGGGCGCTATAAGGGCCGAGTGGAGAGAGTTAGATGTGAGGGGTTGGGAGGATTGGGAAGCGGGTAGCGTAGGTTGGGTAGGGTGAGTGGTAAGGCATAAGTTTTAGGGAAGTAAGGTAGATGAGTGGCATAGTGGGCTTGAGCGTTGAGGAGAGGGAGTAAGGTTGAGCAGGTAAGGGAACAACGTAGTGCGTGGGGAAGAGAAGATTCAAGGGAGTCGTGGGTAGGTTGCAGGGGAGGGAGCGGTGTGAGGCTGCAGGGAAAGGAGGGAGGTGTGTAAGGAGTAGAGGCGTAGGTTAAGAAATAGCGGGGTTGGATGACAGCTATGGGGAATCGATAGGAGAGGCCACAGGTTGTGAGGTATGGTGTAGGGAAGTGGCCGGGTATGGTGAGGGTCATGGAAAGTGTAGGTTGAACTGTGATATGGAGCGAGCATTGGAAGTTTAGAGCGGTGGGTTGCAGAGGTAAAGGGGAGGCCGAAAGGCCAAGTTGTAGAATTTTTTATTTTTTATTTTTATTTTTATTTGTTTATTTATTTATTTTTTAAACAGCAGAGAGAAGGACCAGAAGGCTTGAAACAACCCAGTTTTTTTTTTTTTTTTAAATAGTAGAGAGCAGTAATTTCAAAAATGCTGCAGGAGAGATGGAGCAGAGAATATTTTTCCAGCAGTAGAAAATGCAGAAATGAGGGCAACTGCAGAAATTCTGCAGGAGAGATGCAGCAAAGAATATTTTTCCAGCAGTAGAAAATGAAGAAATGAGGGCAAATGTAGAATTTTAGTCTTCAAAACAACATATTTTTTTTCAAATATACAACAATCTACTCCATTGCAGAATTTAACAGTATTCAAAAATCTTTTCCATTAAAAAAACTCATAAACTTCTTCAGAAATCAACTTTAAACAATTTTTCCAATTTAATGGGCAGAAATTGCAGGAAGAAATCAACCTTCAGATGTGCAGTGTTGCTCTTCTTCAATAACACTACTGCTCTTCTTCAAAACAAATTCTGAATGCGGCAAAAAGACTGTTGCAGAAATCTCTGAGTGCTGCAAAAATTATCAAAAATTTTGCAGATATGCACAGGCCATAAACACAAATGGCTCACTCAAGGTTGAGCAGGGCCAGCAATCGCCCGCTCTGATACCATGTTAAACACCATGTTAAGCACACACATGGCGTATGAGAAGAATAAACACACACACACACACACAACAAGAAACTCAACACAATAAAGGATAAACGTGTAGCTCTTCTTTTCCATTATACAAGATGTACATTTATAATACAATGGTGTGACTCTTGGTTTCATATTCCAAGGTCACTTGGACTCCATTCTGACTTTTCGCATTCCACACCTACCCATGCAGGATTAGGTGTTCCAACAATCATAGTGTTTACATTCCTAGGGTTTAATTTTAAGCATATGGTTTATAATATTAATATTAGGGTTTAATATTAATTCCTTCAATTTATAATCCTTTGGATTTATAATATTAATCCGTTAGGTGTATTAATCTTAGGCTTTATGTTCTTAGGATTTAATATTAATCTTAAAGTTTAATGATATTCCTATTTTTTACTATTAATCATTTGGGTTTATTAACAAGATAGACTTATAATATTGATCCTCAGATTCATAATATTAGTCTTAGATTTTTATGTTTATTTTAGGGATTATAATATTTACCTCAAGGTTTATATCATTTGGGTTTATAATATTAATTACTTGTATTTAATATTATTCCAATGGGTTTATAATCCTCTGGGTTTATTAGCCCCTTGCTTTTATGATATCAATATCTTGGGTTTATTAATCTAAGAGTTCATTTTCCTAGGGTATATTATCATTCATAAGGATTATAATATTAATCCTTAGGTTTAATTTAAATATGTCGAGTTTATAGTCCATTGGGTTTAAAATACAAATTCCTTGAGTTTATCAATCCCTTGGTTTAGAATATAAATATATTGGGTTTAATATTAATATTAATCTCTTGGATTTATTTTTAGTTTAATATTAATATCTTGGATTTATTCTTTGTAATATTAGGGCTTATAATATTAATCCTTGGGGTTTATAATTATATTTTGTTGGGTGTACCGATACCTTGTATTTATATCATTAATGTGTTGGGTTTATTAATCCCTTTGATTTATAATAATCATAATTAGTTGGGCTCATTAAACCCTTGTGTTTTTAATATCTTGAGTTTAGAATAGTAATAATTAGTTAGTTGGGTTCATTAATCCCTTTGGCTTTTAATGCCTAGGTTTTATAATATTAATTCCTTGGTTTTATTGATTGCTTATGTTAATAATCCCCAAATTTTATAATATAAATCTCTGGGTTTATAATATTCATAATTCCTTGTTTTTATTAATCCCTTTGGTTTGTAATTTTAATCGCTTGGGTTTAATAATCCCTTAGGATTTTAAAATTAATCCCTTGGGTTTTTAGTTTGTTTGGTTTTTAATATGAATAATATTTTCGCTTTATAATATTCATCCTTTGGGTTTATAGTAGCAATCCATTTGGTTTATAATATTTATCCCTTTTACGAATACTAATTATATTAAAACTAGAAATTGCACCAGATGTTACAAAGGAAATGCCATAAGGGATAAAAGATTAGTAAACAAAATGTTATGTCAAAAATAGTTGACAGAAAACATTTAAGAGAATAAGATGTTTTGTTGATGTAGGTAAATATGGACATTAGTTTTTTTTCAATCAAGGAAAACAAAGAGAGGATAATTGGGAAGCCTTAAGGACTAAGTCAATTGGTTGAGGTCTCGTTTCTAAACAAACTTTCCATTTGGAGGTAACAATATTAATTCTCCTCCATGTCCATGGGCTTAGGCTCTGATTAGTTTGGTTGACAAGATGTGATTTCTTCGTGTGCATATGGTAAGATTTTCCTTGGAAAAATCTGTGAGAATTAGTTCAATTGGTCATTTTTGCCTCACTAAAAGCACCTCTCTAATGGTAGGTCATTGTGTCAACTCTCCTTGACACCCTTTGGGTTAGGATATGCTAATAATTTAGTCGGACATGATCCCTTCAAGTGGATCTACTAGATATTTCCTTCAAATCATCAGAAAAGAGAGAAACGATAAATTTAATTAATAATCACACAAACTTACAATATAGCAATATGTTTAATAATGTGTAGATGTAATGTAATAATGTTTGTAAACATTTACATGTCTTTTAAAATTAATGTAGAGCCCAATGAAGATGTTGTAGTGTCAATGAAATGTTAAAAGTAATAAAAATAATAAAATTCAATTTTTTTTCATTGTAATTTTGTTTTCAATAATAAAAGTAGGAATAAATTTTTGAATTAAAAAAAAAACATAATATACATATTACATTAAAATATAATTTTACCGCAAATATAAAAGAAGAGGATAAGTGGGGAGTCAAATCTAGAAATCTATGGCTTCAAGCAAGTGATAAGAATACTTATTTTTTAACAAGAAAGCCACTATTCGAAAAGCCAGGAACAATATTTCCTCCATCATCAATGTGGAAGGGAAAATCCAAATAGATCAATAATTAATTAAAAATGCTGACACCATGTATTACAAAGATCTTCTAACGGAGAAAAAAAGGCCGGTAATATTACTCAGATCTTTTACAATATCTTCTAGCCATGATTACAAAGGAGATGAAAAACGCATTCAACAAAGATATTGAGGAAGAAGAAGTCCAAAAAGCAATCTAGGCCTTGCACCCAGACAAAGCTCCTAGGCCGAATGGGTTTTCTATTAGATTCTACAGAAATTATTGGGATCCTATAAAAAAGGATCTTGTAAAAATGATACAATGGACTCAAAGGAAGAAGAAAACTGGGGGCTACACCAACTCTACCTTCCTTGCCCTTATCCCCAAAGAAAATCACACCACCTCCTTCTATATATTTAGACCCATCTCTCTTTCTAACTCCTCCTACAAACTCATCAATAAAATCCCCACCTTGCGCCTCAAGACCCATCCCCACAACCTCATTTTGGAAAATAAAGGAGGCTTCATCTCCCAAAGTCAAATTACTGATTCCATCCTCCTTTTTCAAGAAGCCATCCACTCAAGCATATCGCACAATGAAAAAGGATTTATCCTAAAGCTCGATCTTGCCAATGCCTTCGACAGGGTTAGGCACTACTTCCTCTCTCTTTTTCTCCAAAGAATGGGTTTTGATCCAAAATTCCTTTCCATTATTAATTCTTGCATCTCTGGCCCTTGGATATCTCCCCTTGTCAATGGCAGACCAACACCCTCCTTTCAATCCTCCCTAGGTCTAAGACAGGGGTGCCTTCTTTCCCCCTACCTTTTTATCCTCATGGAGGAATCCTTTAGTAGGGTCCTGGATCATATGAGGCAAGTTAGAATCATCATGGGCATCAAATTCGGCAACGGTGTTAAAAATATGAACCATTCTCAATTTTCATATGACACTCTTTTTATGGGAGGAGCATCCAGTATAATTGCATAGCGACTTAAAACTGTATTGGGGAAATTCACGCTATATTTCGGAGGCTTGATTAATTTTCAAAAAAATTGCATTTATGGTTGGAATGCCACCAACCAAACCATCCACAACATTGCTAATATTTTTGGTGTCCCCTGCACGCTGAATTGGGACCAATTCACTTACTTGGGCATGTTTGTCAGTGTTGGCCCTTTCAAAGATGAAGTATGGAATATTACAACTGATAAATGAAGAGAAAAGTGCAACAATGGGGCTCCCCATGGTCTAATCTAGCAGGGTGCATTGTCCTCCTCAAATATGGTTTCTCATCTCTTCCCTTGTATCACTTCACCCTCCTTCAAGCCCCTACTATCATCCATCTCAAATTCGAAGCTACATTAGGCACGTTCTATGGCAAGGTGGGAAAAATGAAAAGAAAAAATACAATCTTGTCAAGTGGAGACAAGTAATCCAAGATCAAGAACATGGAGGGAATGGAGTTCGCTCTCCCAAGCTTCTGAATAGAGCTTTTGGAGGGAATATTTCTTGGAGACTAATCAGTGGGAATCAGGCATGGTGGAAAAGAGTCTTGGAGGTAAAATACCTTAATCCTCCCCTACAACACCTTCTAGAGCATGACATCCCTAATAGACCTTGCTTTAAAATCTAGGCCCTCTACAAGAAAGCCACTCTTTTTTTAACCCAAAACCTCTCTAAATTTCCCATGGGGGTAACTCTATTAATGTTGGGAAAGACCGAATTCTGGTGCAAATTCCCCTCTTAGACAAACCTGGTACCCAACACATCCTCTCTCATTTCAGTAATATGGGCTTCAACCTCTTAAGCCATTTTTCTAAATCGGATGACTAATCCCAAAACTGGATTGGTTGACACTTCCCCAAAGTCCTTGCTCATCTTGAAGTTGATATTTTCACCCTGAAAACTCACCTCTATGAAAATGCTCCTTTAAAAAAATATAGCATTGATGGATTTTGTTGGGACCCCTCTGGCTCAGTATATTCCATCAAAGAAGCCTACAAGAAACTTTATAGTGACTATTACCCTGCAACTATTTGGTGCAATTGGAAATTAGTGTGGAAATCGAAATCTGTCCCCAAGATTAAGATTTTCACATTGATGCTCCTGAAAGGGAAACTTTTAACTTCAGAAAAACTCAAGAAAAGAGGTGTTCTTTGGGAGTAGTAAGGCACATCCATCCATCCATCTCTGTCAAGGTGCTGAAGAGACATCATTCCATCTCTTCACTGGGTGTCCTTTTGTTGTAGGCTACTGGATTGAACTAATCCCATCCTATCAGCCTCTTTGGGAGTAGCAAGGCACCATAGCAGAGGTTCTCCAAATTTGGAAGAGCAACTACCCATGGGGGAAAAAGAAGAGCAATCTTTCAAGGAGGGTCTGGGACACTCTACCATACGTGGTCATATAGAATATTTGGTTGACTAATGACAAGAAGATATTCAGAGACAAATACATTTCTATTAGGAAAGTTTATAGAAAATCCTGGAGCCTTACCCTTGAAACAATATTCGCCAAATGTAACAATAGAATTGAATTCAGTGAACTTTGTGTGGAGGAAAGGAGTTTCCTCGGCAACCTTTGGGATATAACTGGCAGTTTTAAGCCTTTTTCAAATTATCCTTGTAGAGAAGACATAAGCTGGAAGATTCAGCTTAAATATAAGGACTTCAGTGAATGGATAAACAGCTACGCAATAACTTCTCTTTTTTTCCATGGAGCATCAAAAATGAATCTGGTCATTGCAGGTGTGGGAGGCATCATCAGATTTTCAAATGGTAGCATTCTCACATCATTTGAATGGGGTCTTGGAACCCTTTCCAACAACATAGTGAATGCCTTTTCCCTCCTCCAAGGTTTATATCAGCTAAAAAATCTCAACATTTCTAACGCTATGGTTTTTGGTGATTCTTACATTATCATCAATTTTATGAAACGTTCTCGACCATCAAATAACATATCTCTCCATCAGACAATCAGCAGATGTCGTAACCTCTTAAAGGGTATGGAATGAACAACCTTCTGTGACATCCTCTGAAAAAATAATAAGGATGATGATCAACTCTCAAACAGAGCTTGTTCTTGAATCTCGGGGAATTTTTTTTGCAATAATGTCACATATCTCATGCCTCTACCATCATCTTACTACAAACAATCTCCAGATTTATTCTGATCTCTCCCTCAGAATTCTCTACGCTCCTCAGATTTTTTTGTACTCCCTCCATTCTCCTCCCCATGACCTTATTTCTTTGGGTCTCCCCCCGAGAAGCCTCCCTCTTCCTGTGCTGTCCTATTTATACTCCCACTCCCCGCTCCATCAGGCATCCCTTAGCTCACTATAAGAGTGGTAATTTAACCCTATACAAATCTCTTATGTTCGAGACTTTATATTCCCCTTACACTCCCATCCCAACTCTTCTATCCTGCGCTCCACTGTTTCGCTCTACTATTCTGGCACTCTTCCCTCTCATTCCTCAGCCTTCTGCTTTCATGGCCTCTGCTCGTTTCTGCTCCCTGCCTACTCCTGAACCTGCGCCTTCATTCTACACCTTCTTCGCCTCCACCATGGCTCACAGGGAAGAGTGTCTTCAGTGCACGGATCTAGAAGTTGAACTGGAAAAAATCCGGGCTCATCAAAAATTCTAGATCTAAAGCAGCAAATAGAGGTTAAGATCTTAGATGAAAAGCATAAAGCGGATGTTAATGTTTTTCTCCACAAGGTTAACTCACTCCAAAATCAATATAATCCACTCTCCAATTGGTGTGATCACACTGAAGAATAAGTTCAAATAAATCTTGGATAAGTGCACAACTCCTAGTTCCAGCTCCAACAATATGAGGAATGTTGGCAATGAGGAAAATATGGATGCCTCAACAAGGTGCCATATCAGCATCGATTTATCTCCTCTATCATAATTAAGCATGTCTTTTAAGTTTGTTTTTATTTTATCCCATTCTGTTCGCATATATTCATTGTCTTTATTTAAGTTCTTCTCGAACATTAGAAGCAAGGAAATGTAGAATTTTACTATAGCTACTTCCTCTACTGCACTGCAAGTAGTCTAGCATGTAAACAAGGAGCTTCTCCACCTCTTTTTTGGAATACAAAATAGCAATCGATTTTGTTATATATATATAAGTTTACCTTTAAAAATAAAATAATGATTATGTAATAATATTTAAATTTAATTAATAAGCACATAAATTTAGAATATAGAAATATGTTTAATTATGGATTTCGTCCACTTGCCATAAAATATTATTACCTTGTAAATAAGCTTTGGATTCCCCTGACACTCCCATCCCAACTCTTCTATCCTGTGCTCCATCGATTGGCTCTGCTATTCTGGCGCTCTTCCCTCTCATTCCTCAGCCTTCCGATTTTGTGGCGTCTGCTCATCTCTGATCCCTACTTACTGCTGAACATGCACCTTCTTTCTACACCTTCTTTGCCTCCAGCATGGCTCACAACGAAGATTGTCTTCACTGCGTGGATCTACAAGTTGAACTAGAACAAATATGGGCTCATTAAAAAATCCTAGATGCAAAGCTGCAAATAGAGGTTAAGATCTTAGATGAAAATCATGAAGAAGATGTTAATGTTTTTCTCCACAGGGTTAACTCACTCCAAAATCAATATAATCCACTCTCCAATTGGAGTGCTCCCACTGAAGAATAAGTTCAAATAAATCTTGGAGAAGCGCGCCACTCCTAGCTCTAGCTCCAACAATATGAGGAATGTTGGCAATGAGGATAATATGGGTGCCTCAACAGGGCACCATATCAGCATCGATTGATCTCCTCTATCATAATTAAGCATGTCTTTTAAGTTTTTTTTTCTTTTATCCTAGATTGTTCGCATATATTCACTGTCTATATTTATGTTCTTATCGAACATTAGAAGCAAGGAAAATGTAGCATTTTTTGTAGCTACTTCCTCTGTTGCACTGTAATCATTCTAGCATGTAAACAAGGAGCTTCTCCTCGTCTTTTTTGGAATACAAAATAGCAATTGATTGTGTTAAATATATATATATATATATATATATATATATATATACTTCCTCTGTTGCACTGTAAGCATTGTATCATGTAAACAAGGAGCTTCTCCTCGTCTTTTTTGGAATACAAAATAGCAATTGATTGTGTTAAATATATATATATATATATATATATATATATATATATATATAAGTTTACCTTTAAAAATAGAATAATGATTATGTAGTAATATTTAAATTTAATTAATAAGCACATAAACTTATAATATAGAAATATGTTTAATTATGGATTCCGTCCACTTGTCATAAAATATTATTAGCTTGTAAATAAGCTTTGTATTCCCCTTACACTCCCATCCCAACTCTTCTATCCCGTGCTCCACTATTTCGCTTTGCTATTCTGGCACTCTTCCCTCTCATTCCTCAACCTTCTTCTTTTGTGGCCTCTGCTCATCTCTACTCCCTGCTTACTGTTGAACCTGAGCCTTCCTTCTACACCTTCTTTGCCTCCAGCATGGCTCAGAGCAAAGATTGTCTTCACTGCGCGGATCTACAAGTTGAACTGGAACAAATCTGGGCACATCAAAAACTCCTAAATGCAAAGCTGCAAATAGAAGTTAAGATCTTAGATGAAAAGCATGAAGCGGATGTTAATGTTTTTCTCCACAGGGTTACCTCACTCAAAAATCAATATAATTCGCTCTCCAATCGGTGTGCTCACGCTCAAGAATAAGTTCAAATAAATCTTAGAGAAGCACACAGCTCCTAGCTCCAGCTCCAACAATATGAGGAATGTTGGAAATGAGGACAATATGGATGCCTCAACAGGGCACCATATCATCATCGATTGATCTCCTATATCATAATTAAGTATGTATTTTAAGCTTTTTTTTATTTTATCCCAGTTTCTTCGCATACATTCATTGTATGTATTTAAGTTCTTCTCGAACATTAGAAGCAAGGAAAATGTAGCATTTTGTTGTAGCTACTTCCTCTGTTGCACTACAAGGAATCTAGCATGTAAACGAGGAGCTTCTCCTCGTCTTTTTTGGAATACAAAATAGAAATCGATTCTGTTATATATATATATATATATATATATATATATATATATATATATATATATATATATATAAGTTTACCTTTAAAAATAGAATAATGATTATGTAATAATATTTAAATTTAATTAATAAGCACATAAACTTAGAATATAGCAATATGTTTAATTATGGAATGTGTCTACTGGCCATAAAATATTATTAGCTTGTAAATAAGCTTTATTACAGTACCATGAGTCAAAACCATGGTTCATCAATAAAACATGCCAAAAAACCATCTCTCATTTCACACTCAAAATATGTTATGGATAAAATATTTTAATTGAATGTTATAAAATTTTCTTATTAAATTTAAGAGAAAAAAATATTATAATTGATTTTGAGATATATCTACATTATTAAATATTTGAATTTAATTTTAAAACATTTTCTTATTAAATTTAAAAGAGAAATTATTATAATTACTTTTGAGCTATCACATGGAAATATATAAGGTAAAAATAGTAGCTATAAATTAAGATCTATTTCATCATATAAATTAAAATAATAATATTGTAACCACATTTAAATTTCTTTAATAAAAATCTTAATGGTTTTTTTGACAAAGAAAAACAAGATTTCCCTTTATATGTTTAAAATTTAATACTTGCTAAAAGAGGCTAATTGTACATCTCTAATTTGCAACAATAGATAAAGATAAATGGAATTATAGAACACTATTTTACATAAAATTCTCGAAACTTTGCTAATTTCAATCAGTTACATTTACAACATGGTGGCTAATTGTAGAAATTATATACAAGATGCATGTATATATCCAAATTCTCCTAATCTAACAATATTTTATCTTCTTGCTAAATATATAATCCTTCCACTATTAATATTTTGCAGAAATTAAAATCAATTGCTAACATATGAAGCAATAAAAACAATCGCACATAACACAGTTGTTGAACGGGAAAGCCTGAAGCTAAAAATCCCAACTACCATATATTATGTATCATGGAGATCATGTAACAATCTCATACAAGGCTTAGTACATCAATCTTTCAGTACAATCAATCATCACACACTAATGAGAAGAAATCTGCAAATCCATGCATTGATTTCTTGCCACCTGATAGCCTCCCTTCACTGCATAATCCTTACTGAAGAATAGCTCTGAATGAATTCGAATTACCCTTGCTTTCACTGCACAATCCTCATTGGCAACTCCAATGTGTGTGTGGTGCAATCAATGCATTACTATAGTCATAACAGATAGTCAATCTTACCCTTTCACCTATCTCTCCACTAGGTCCCCACTTGAACTGACATGCACTATAGTTAACTACTGTATTGTTCAGTTGATTAATGAGTTATTATTTGTGAATTAATTAACTAATTAATTCACTCCACTGTTAGTAGTGTATCATTCAGTTAGACTAGATACAACTAGCTCAACTGAGTTTAACTCCATTAACTAAGTTAAACTAAATAAAAACTCCATGAACTACTCTGCCAACTCTGTCATAACTTTGTCACTTTAGTTCTAATTGAGTCCTCCATGCATAAACCACCAATAAACCCTAGGAATTGCATAATTCCTTTAGCCCACTGATTTTACAAATCTGTGCACTAAAATTAAGTGCTCTAAGAGAATAAGTTGTTGTTTGTTATCGAATTATTATTAAGAGCTAATAATAATCGACACTTCTATTTTTAGATCGATGATCTATAAATACACTTCGATCAATATTATAAAAATATAATTTCATTTATTTTTCCAACTTGACCAACCATCCACAAATAACATCCTGCAACTTCTGAAATATGATCACCATGTCTAAAAATAGACATAGTCTAAAAATAGATTTGCACCTAAAAATAGCCTGCGGGTCCACTTAGTGAAGGCGACTCATTTTCACTAAGCTCATCATCTTGTTGAATCTCAAAAATCCCTCTCAAAAATATAGGGATTATACTTTACCCCGATCCTGCCTCTATGGTATTCGAATTTGCTCCTGGTGAGCACCTTCATTAGAATATTTGCATCCTGATCTTCTGTAGGAATGTACTGAAGCAACGTGATCTTTCGCTGCACACAATCTCTAATATGATGATAGCGAATATCAATATGTTTAGATCTATCATGAAACACAGGATTAATCGAGAGTTTAATGCAACTCTGATTATCACAATGTATCACTATAGGATCTAAATTTGAACCGAACAAACTGACCAGGATCTCCCTCATGTAGATAGCCTCACATGCAGTTTGACTTACTGCCATGTATTCTGCTTCCACTAAACTAAGTGCCACGGATCTTTGTTTCCTGTTGTACCAAGAAAATTTTGTAGATCTGATACTGAAAACCCCTCCTAATGTGCTCTTTCTGTCTGTTGGGTTGCATGCCCAATCTGCATCTGTGAAGCCATGCAACTTCACCTCATCCGTTTGTCTGTACCATAAGCCATACTTAGATGTGCCCTAAGATACCTCAAGACATGCTTGCCTGCCTTCTAAAATATCTTGGTAGGCTTAAACATCTCTTGTGAAAGATGGTTCACCGCATAACATATGTCTGGTCTTGTATTAACTAAATACATGAGTGAAACCACCAACTATCGATAAAAAGTGGCATCCACTACCTCTGCCGATGTAGCATCCTCTTTCCTCCAATTTCCTGGAAGAGGAGTGTCGATAGGCTTGCAGCCTTACATGTGAAACTTCTACAGTATCTCCTTGGCATACTTGCCTTGAGACACAAATAGTTCAACTTCCTGTTGCCATATTTCCAATCCAATGAAATAATTAAGCAGGCCCAAATCCTTCATCTCAAACTCCTTTTCAAGATCTGCCTTGCATGAGTGTATCAACTTCTCAGCACCCATTAGTATTAAATCATCAACATAAAGAACAATGATTAAAAGTTCACCCTCCACCACAATTTGGTACAGGTTTGCATCCGCCTCACTCTTGGTGAAGCCCAGTCTAGTGAAATAGTTTTCAATCCATGTGTACCAAAGCATGAGGTGCTTGCTTCAGCCCATACAACGCTCTTTTGAGCCTACACACATGCAACTCACTGCTGAGGATCTCAAATCCTTCAGGCTACTCAATGTACACCTCTTCCTCAATGATCCCATTGGGGAATGTGGTCTTCACATCCATTCGATTAATGTTCCAACCCATCTGCACTGAGAGAGCAAGGATAGTCCTTATTGAACAATACCATGCAACAGGTGAAAATATTTCTTCATAATCAATCCCCTCAATCTGTAATAAGCCTTAGGCAACAAATATTTCCTTATACTTCTCGACACTCCCATCAGCAACTTGCTTTACCTTGTAGATCCATCTTGATCCTACAATTGATTTTCCCACCGGCCTTGGAACAATCTCCCATGCACTGTTTCTAACAATGGAGTCATACTCCTCCACCATGGCATCTACCCATGTGGGCTCCTACACTTATTCTTCAAAAGAAGATGGCTCTGTCATGATACACTTGCTCATCAGAGCCATGTATCTAGTAAATCAGTCAGGTGAATGTCTTTGTCTACACTGTGATGTAGGGACTCCTACATTCTATGCTACATCAAGCTTCAATCTCTCAGCTTCCGTGGTACGTTTTTTTCCTTGTTTGATGTTTGGTTCTGCATGAGTGGACTCCTCCACTCCATGAATCTCCTCCTGTGGCTGATCCACATATAGAGGTTCATATTTTGGAACAAGAAGTTCCTCCTCTGCATGCAAGTGTGGCTCCCTCTCAAGCGACAACTTCATGGCTTTCACCTCATTGAATCTTATATCCCTTCCCACCACAGTCATCCGAATTTCTGGAAAATGCACATGATAATTATGGGGTGTTTCTGTGTACCCCACAAATATCCCAACTTCTGTAGTCAGCTCCAACTTCTTCCTGGCATCCTTTGTCACATGAATGTAAACATATGAGCCAAGAATTTTCAAAGGAGAAATATCAAGCTTCTTACCAGTAAAAGCGTCTTTAGGTGCACTCATGCCAAGTACTCTATGAGGACAACGATTTTGCACAAAAACCACAGTGTTGCACGGTTCCACCAACAAGTGCATCGATAGGCCCTGGTCATGTAGCATAGCTCATGCAGCACCCACGATCGTTCTGTTATTCCTCTCCGTGACCCCATTCTGTTGTGGGTTATGAGGCGCTATGAGTTCTCTTCGAATTCCTTCTTTGCTACACAAGTCTTTGAATTTTCGCAAGATGTATTCACCACCATTATCACTCCGTAGAGCTTTCACTTGCTTCCCCGACTCCTTCTCCATGAATTCTTCAAACTCATAGAACTTTGAGAATGTTCTACACTTCTTCTACATGAAGAAGATCTAGCATCTACGAGAATAGTCATCAACAAATATAACATAATACCTGTGTTTTTTTGTTGAAGAAACCGAGAAACGTCCACACACATATGTGCGACTTCTCTCCAGGATCACCGAAGCATGATTCTCCTTCTCATGAAAGGTGGTCTTAAGAAAATTACCCATAGTACATCCCTTGCACTGATCTGACTATGCAAGAGTACCCTTGTGAATTTCAGTAGAAATATGCTGCAAACTCTTCAAAGCGCTATGGTGAAGATGGCCCAATCTCCTGTGACATAATTCGCCCTCATCCTGGCTCATCACTTCTTCTGCTTTGCCCACGATTGTAGTGTAGCCATTTACCTCTAGCTTGTATAGATTTTTAACTCGAATTTATATTCTCTTGGTTTGACCCATTGTTTTATGTCACAAGAAATATTTTCCATCGCTAAAAACAATGTCATGACCTTTGTCTTCCAACATTGCGACCGAGACCAAGTTCTTCTTCAGACCTGGAAAATGCATAAGATATTTCAACAGAAATGGATTAACTGACTCCCTCTCAAAGGTAATGGTCCCAATGATGGTCACACTGTATCGACCATCGTCGCCCATCTCTATATGCATTTGAAGGTCCTTATCCTCCAAGTCACTAAACAACTCCTTGTCTCCCATCATATGGAAAGACGCACCACTATCAAGATACCACACCAATACGATATAGCTTGAAACCAAGCATGCAATCAAAGAGAAATAAAGTTCAAATTGTGAGCCTAAGGCCTCTCCAGTTGCAACTTCAGCAGCCTTCTTGTTCTTCTTCTTCTGTGGGCAGTTAGTGGTGAAATGCCCATGTTCGTGACAGTGAAAACACTTCACCTTGGACAAATCTTGCTTCTTGCCTTTAGCTTCAGATTTTGAAGGAAATTTCTTCCCCTTCCCTTCTCTTTCTTTAGCAGCCAAAGCGCAATTCTCTTCATCTTCATTCTTCGATGAATAGCCATCCCTGGCACTTCGACTTATCTCCTCCTACACAAGATCCGACTAAATTCACTCCCACCCCGGCAATTTCTCCCATCCATTGAGAGAGTCTTCGTAGCTATGCCAACTATTCGAAAGCCCAATGAGAGCCAAGCTCACCAAGTCTCCATCATCAACAATAATCCCCACACTTCCCAGTTCATCCCTAAAGTGGACAAACTTCATGAGATATTTTGGAATACTGTCGCCCTTCTCCAATTTTTTTTTTTTTTGAGCTTATATTTTAGCGCCAACTTTCTCTAGTCGCTGCTACATTGGAACAAATATGTCAAAGACTCCCACATTGCAAATGGAGTGGCTTTCCTATGAAGGCTGGACACAATATGGTCCTTCACACCTTCCAATAGAATTCTTCTTGTCTTTGCTATCTTCTTTTGTCATGCGTCAAGTAATGCAGCATCGCTATATCCGGGCTTAGGAACATCACTACCGATGAACTCCTTTAGTCCATTATCCTCCAGCACCACCTCCATCCTATCCTTCTAGGCTATGTAATTTAAGATTCCATCAAGGGCATACTCCAATCACAACCTCTTTGAAATACATTTCAATGTATACTCAACTATCACACCAAGAATTTTCTGTAGCAAATTTGACTTTTCCACCAACACAAACTCAACAATTATTCATAATTGCAATCTTCAAGAATTAACACTACTATGATACCATGCAGAAATTATATAAAAGATGCATCTATATATCCAGATTACCCTTATCTAACAATATTTTATCTTCTTTATAAATATAGAATCCTTCCACTGTTAATATTTTGCACAAATTAAAATCAATTGCTAACACATGAAGCAATAAAAAAATCTCACATAACACAGTTGTTTAACGGGAAAGCTTGAAGCTAAAAAACACAGCTATCATATATTATGTATCATGGAGATCATGTAACAATCTCATACAAAGCTTAGTACATCAAGTCTCAATACAATCAATCGTCACACACTAATCAAAATAAATCTACAAATCCATGCACTGATTTCTTGCCACCTGATAGTCTGCCTCCACTACGCAATCCCTGCTGAAGAATAGCTCTGAATGAATTTGAATTAACCTTGCCTGCACCGTGAAATCCTCATTGGAAATGCCAATGTGTGTGTTGTGCAATCAGTGCATCACTATAGTCACAACAGATAGTCCATCTTACCCTTTCACCATTCCCTCCACTGGGTCTCCACTCGAACTAACATGCACTATAGTTAACTTTTTTATTGTTCAGTTGATTAATGAGTTATTATTTGTGAGTTAATTAACTAATTAATTCACTCCACTCTCACTAGTGTATCATTCAGTTAGAGTAGATACAACTAGCTCAACTGAGTTTAACTCCATTAACTAAGTTAAACTGAATAACAACTCCATGAAATACTCTTCCAAGTTTGCCTTAACTTTGCCACTTCAGTTCTAATTGCATCCTCCATGCATGAACCACCAATAAACCCTAGGAATTGCATAATTCCTTCAACATACTGATTTGACAAATCTGTGCACTGAAATTAAGTGCTCTAAGAGAATAAGTTGTTGTTTATTGTCAAATTATTATTAAGAGCTAATAATAATCGACACTTCTATTTTTGTATCGATGATCTATAAATAGACTTCGGCCAATATTCTAAAAATAGAATTTCATTATTTTTCCAACTTGACCAACCATCCACAAATAGCATCCTGCAACTTCTGAAATATGATCACCATGTCTAAAAATAGACTTGCACCTAAAAATAGCCTGCGGGCCCACTTAGTGAAGGCGACTCATTTTCACTAAGCTCATCATCTTGTTTAATCTCAACACTAATAACTATAATTTTGTTTTCATTAATAAAATTAGGAATAATTACTTTTGAGATATATCTACACCTCTATCACATGAAAATATATAAGATATAAATAGTATCTATAAATTAAAATCTATTTCATCATATAAATTAAAATAATAATTGTGTAACCACATTTAAATTTCATTAATAAAAATATTAATATTTTTTTTTGACAAAGAAAAACAAGATTTCCCTCATATGTTTAAAATTCAATACTTACTAAACGTCACACACAGATTTATACTACCCAATAACTAAAATATGGCACACAGAGTTATACTACCGAATAACTAAAATGGGAATTAACTAGAAGGCTAGAAGCTGAGAACCCTGCCAGGGTTCTCACAACCTGAGATGGCTTGTCTGTAAGGAAGTGAGAAGAAACTATCTCGCTCATATGTTTGAAATTCAATACTTACCCAAAAAAATTGATGTTGTTCCTGTGATATCAATAACAGGCCTGAGCAAAAAAACATGGAGATATCAATAACAAGCCTGAGAAACAATATAACAAGCATGAGCAAAAAAACATGGAGATTTACAGTGTTATAAATCTAGAAATTCCGCAACAGAAAAAAAATTATTAATAAGTAGAATTCAATTGAATACAATAAACCCTATGTTAATCGAATCGATATAAAGTTTTTAGAATATTTGCAAAATCTTAATGAATAATAGTGTAAATACTCATGTTCAGTGGGTTCGCTCGGGTGATGTATATTTATAATTCTTGTGTTAATGGATTCACAAAGAAATGATGATGTTTAAAAAATGCAATGGGTAAATTTTTTTTCTGAAATCAACATAAAAGTGGTGAAAATAAATTCAAAATTTTTTTAAAATTAATAAAGTGGTGAGTTTGAATTCAAACTTTAAATTCAAAAATTATTTTGGTCAGGTCCCTAATCACAATGATTTAAAGCCTTTGATTATGTTTACTGTACATGTCTGGTCTATAGAAACCCATTTACGAAAGAATGATTTTCATCTTCTATATAGTTTGCGTAATAGGAATTGTAGATGTTCTTTCTTCTGAAGGCTTTTGGGTTGTGTCCACCCATGTTCTCCTGTGTTCAACAATAGTTTAATTTAAAAAATAAAAAAACACAAAAGACAATGGAAATTAACCTGCTTTAAATCATCTTTGATATGAAAAGAAGTCCAAATCCTGTCATCTATTTCATGGGACCTGCGCATCGAATGCCTACACACTACATGGGGCTCAGATGTAGTCTCTTGTTCTAGAGGCATATTTAACCCCAGACTAGCCTAAAAGAAACAGAAAAGATAGAGCTCATAATCGCCTATTAAACGGATTGATAATTTGCCATTAAAATCCAGTTGTTCAACTAAAGAAATTTTGAAAACCACAACCTGAGTTGAAACTAGGGACTTGCCACCATGATTAGGGTAAATATTTCATATAATTAACTGTCAATAACCAAACCCTTGAAAATCACAGGAACTTATTCAAAATAGAAAAACCAAAGGATGATTGGCTTTACATGATAGATTCCATAAAAATATATAGAAAAAATATTTATTTCGAATAATCAGCCATGTCGTAGAAGGGATTCAACTAAGGCCCAAATACACAAATATTCTACAAATCGAAACAAACTGTGATCATTTTCGCCCAGGAAGGTCAAAATAATCATAATTTACAACAACATATACCCAAACTCCCTGATGAATGGCAAATGGAAAACTCTTTAACCCAAATCTCAGTGAAGGAAAACTCTGTAACCCAAATCTTAGTGGATCGGAGTAATTTTTATTGGGAATGATGTGATGGTAAATCTATTATTGAACGGGAGCAGGCTTGAAACTGCATGTAACTGCTAAGAGCAAAGCACGACAAAAAACCAATGCATTCAAGAATGGCTAAGAAAAGCATGGCAACTGTCACAATTCAATTAATGGTTAATGATAACTCAATGGTCTAACAAAAGATCAAATGGCACTGATCATGACAAGAAAGCGCTTAGGTAATTTATTTTTTCAAAGAAGGACGCCTTATGGCATAATTATTAATAGTTATTAATAATTATCATAAATGATAATTAATTATAATAATTGATAATTAATAATAATAATCAATAATTAATATTTAATAATTTATAGATATAAATATTCATTAATAATTATTAATAATTACTAATAATTAATAACTATTTCTCATAATTTATAATTAATAATTATTATAATTTATAATTAATAACTGATAATTATTAATATTATTAATATTATAATTTTTATTTTAAATTTTAAGATTTGTATTAATTTTAATTAATATTTTCTCAATTAATCACATTATTAGGATTTGGTTGACATTTTGAACAAACTAATGCGGTTCATCCTCTGGACAAGATGATTAATCGCTAATCAGATTATAATGATCTGATTAATCCGAAAGACATTTATCTACTTTATCGATCATAAAAGTCTTCGTTCTAATATTTAGTTATTAATTATACATATTTATATTTATATTATATTTAAATTTATATGATTAATGATGATGATGATTATGGTGGTTAACGTCCACTGAAACCAATCACATTATTGTATTTATAAAATTATTCCTTTGGATTTATAATCTTAAGGTTTACAATCGTAAGGTTTATAATATTAGTATGATTTTTTTTTATCCCTTAGGGTTATAATATTAATCCTAGGGTTTATAATCCATTTGGTTTATAATATAAATCTTAGGGTTTAATATTTTTCCCTTCGGTTTATTTTCCTTTGGGTCGATAATGTTAATCCCTTGGGTTTATTTCCCCTCGGGTTTATAGTATTAATCCATTGAGTTTATAATATCAAGGTTTTTAATATTGGGTTTATAATATCTTATTTAGCATAAAGGTTTGAAATGTTCAATTTTTAATATTGTAGTTTATAATATTAGGTTTTATAATTTTAGGGTTTATAATATTAATATTAACCTTTTAGGTTTAATAATCCTAAGGGTTCATAATATTAGTCCATTGGATATATTATTTCCAAAAGCTTATAAGATTAATCACTTCAGTTTATATTATTAATATCTTGGGTTTATTATTAGAGTTTATAATACTAATCTTAGTGTTTGGTTTATATCATTAATATCTCAGGTTTATTATTAGATTTTATAATACTAATTTTAGAGTTTAAAAATTTATTGTTTATAATATTAATCTTATGTCTTATAATATTGGGTTTAATAGTGTTAGCGTTTAAAATATTCAGCTTAGTATTAAAGTTTAATATCATGATGCATCACATTTTTCTTATTAATAATGTAACATTTTAATCATAAGTTTTAGTGTTTTCGATTTTATTTATTTTTCCTTGAGTTTATAATATTAATCCTTTCAGTTAATTTTTATTAATCTTAAGGTTTAATATTTTTATTTTAGGTTTATTTTCATTTGGGTTTATAATATTACTTCCTAGGATTTATTTACATTTGTGTTTATTAATCCTTTGAATTTTTTATTATTAATTTTAGAGATTAATACTTTTCCCTTGTGTTTATTCTCCCTTGGGTTTATAATATTAATTCCTAGGATTTATTTTCCTTTGGGTTTATTATTATCAATATTAGGGTTTAATATTTCTCCCTTGTGTTTATTTTCCCTTGGGTTTATAATATTAAACCCTTGCATCTATTTCACCATGGATATATAATATTAATCCTTTGGATTTATGATATTGTGGTTTTTTATATTGGGTTTAGTATCATGATCTCAAATGTTGGGTTTTCAATATTGGGTATATAATACTGAGTGTTTTAATATTAAGGTATATAATATGAAGAGTGTCATTTATAATATTAATTATATGATTTAAAATATTTATTGTAAGGTTTATAATGTGAATCTTAAAGATATAATATTAATCTTAGGGTTTATAATGTTTTGATTTTATAATATTAGGGCTTATAATAATTGATTTAATATTCAAGTTTAATATTGTTATATTGGAATAGTTCATCAATCTATCATTATGTTTAAAAAATATTAAGATGAATATTAATAAATTGTGTGTGTGTGTGTGTGTGTGTGTGTGTGTAAATAATTAATCTCTAATAGCCAAATTAACATTATACATCTAAGAATTATTAGTTTGATTGATAAATCGTTATCTCCTTATATCAATCACATTAGTAAATGTGGTTGTGCTAGTTTTAGATATATGTAACATCTAGTCACTATAATTTTTTTTTTACTTAATTTAATATATATATAGTTATTAATACGTATAAATAATCAATCTCTAATAACATTATACATTTGATAATTATTAATATAATTGATAAATTTTTATTAGTCTATTTTAACCACATTGATAAATACAATTGTACGAATTTTACATATCCATAACATCTAATCACTATAATTTTTTTTTATTAATTCAATTAATATTTCCACTGGAATTTAAACCCAACTATATATCATAAATATAAAAACTTGTAAGAGAAGCCATTGCACACAGAAAACACACCAATAGTATCTCTATTACTCTATATATTTAATCACACAAATACATCACAATATTTATAGTGGTGCTGAGATTCAACCACTTCTAAATATGAATAGGGAGGTTGGGATATTCTCTCAACATCCACCTATAGATCTCCAACTAATTCTAATATGAGTATGGAATAATTATCTTTTAATACTCCCATTTAATTCTTACATACATATCAAAAAATTATCTTTGTCTCACTGTTCTTCATTAGCAACTCTACCCACTGTGCACCACTCTTTTTTTCTTCTCATCTTTGAGCTTACCTTGCAACTCAAGTACACCTGCTTCTAACCAGCAATTCTGAATTTGTAAGATTAAAAATTCTTGACACCCCCGAAAAAGAGTCTCCACACTGAACTACCCTATTGAAATATTTCCATCCGTGAAATAACCCTGAAGGATAAATTTCAACACTAGTATAAAGAAATAGAAATTTCAATCCTACAAAGTGACTTTTACAAAAATACAAACCTAAACCCCACACTATAATGATATACACCACACCACACACTTGCACAATAATAAAGTACAAAACAAAGGATGTTGATCAACAAGTCCACAAAATCATTCCAGTTTTCCCCGGTACCTTTTTTTAATGTGCTCATCAATAACCTCCTCCATTAACACAATTATTCTCCCATGAATGATGCCTGCCAGTTGTTCCCGAATCAAATTGGCTACTTGCATCGCTTCATTGTAACACTTTCCTGGCAGATCTACAGAAATCTCCATTACTCCTTTCACAAAAAAACCTTGAAATGTTGCAAAAGCATGGCTTTGTCGTCATAATTATCTATACTGGGCAAAAAATCGCAGGCCACAGAGAAAGTATAGCGTTTCATGAGTGCTCGTCCAGGTAATGTTAGGCCATTGAATCGATTTTGCCCACAAATTTCCGAAGAAAATTCATCAGCAATCTGGAGCACGGGTAGAAGTCTGTGGTGCACCAAGGAGATGGTAGAATGAATTGAATTATTGTAGAAGCTTGCGGAGGTGAGTGTTGATATTGTGAGATTGCTGAGGTGCTTAAAATAATTGTCGTCCACTAGGAGAAGACTATTGTCCCCAAACAGATCGCAGAGTACGCTCTTTAGGTAGTTGCTCTTCACAAAATTATGGAATGTGGTCTTCAGCATGTACTCCAGATTTCTTGGATCTACAGTTAATACCCTATTTATCCAAGGGAGTTCCATAATGAAAGTTCCTCCGCTGAAATTGAGTAGATGAGTGACCCAATCGTGAAAATGCTTAAAATTATAGACCAGTGCAGGAAGCATGCTGACAAGTGGCCACTTGAATGACAGTTCCATCTTCCAAATCATCGTCCTGTGTAAAAACGTTAGAATCAGATAAAAATGACACTAAATTGAAAAAGGAGTTGCAGCTCACATGTGAGTACTGCACCTGGAGACTGTACTCAAACTGAGAGAACACTTTGCGTTTACTCTACATTCATGAATGAGGCATTACATCATTAAGTACATCACTAGGAATTAGGAAGTTGCAAACAAACTCCTAAATTGTAGGAACTAATCCTAAACTAAGGAGATACGTTACAACTTGTGTAACCATTTCTCCATTAATATAAAATAATATTAATTATTTTCAACTCCCCCCCTTAATGGAGAAAGGATTATCCTAAACTCCTAACATCCTTCTAAACAATTCAAACTTTACACACCCAAGAGGCTTAGTAAATATATCAGCCATATTGTCACTAGTTTTACAATATTCAACAAATATCTCTTTTGACTGTAGTTTCTCTCGAACAAAATGGAACTGAGTATCGATGTGCTTGGTGTTTTTATGAAAGACTGGATTGTATGCAAGCTTGATGGTACTCTGGTTGTCAGTTTTGATGATAGTTGATTCTTTCTGTTCTTCTCCTGCATCGTTGAGAAGTCTTCTCAACCAGATAGCTTGACATGTGGTTGCACACAATTGTTGGTACTCAACTTCATATGAAGATAAGGCTACAGTACTTTACTTTTTGCTGCTCCATGCTATGACCCCGGATCCAATGCTGAAAGCGTAACCTGTGATAGACCTTCGATCATCCAAGTTACTTGCCCAATCCTAATCTGAAAAAAATGCTAGAGTAACATCAGAAATGTCAGTGTACAAAATACCATAATTACTAGTACCACTAAGATACCTCAACACATTTTTGGCTGCAACCCAGTGACTTTTGAGTGGTTTTGACATGAACTGGCTCAATGTACTAACAGAGTATGCCAGATCTAGTCTAGTTGTAGTGAGATATATCAAACTGCCAACTAGTTGTCTATACATAGTGGCATCCACTTCTTTAGTACCATCATCACTGCTCAACTTTAAGTTCTGCTGCAATGGTGTTGCTACTGATCTGCACTGCTCCATTCTGAACCTTTCCAGAAAGCTTTTGGCATACTTCCCTTGTGTAAGAAAAGTCTGTCCAGAATCTCTCCATACCTCCAATCCCAAGCAGTAATGTAGATTTTCGAGATCTTTCATCTCAAACACTTGTGACATCTGCTATTTGATTTCTTTGATCAGATTGTTAGCATCCCCTGTTATGATCATATCATCTACATACAAAGAAATCAAAATAACTTGCCTTTGTTTATTAAAATTGGTATACAAATTTGGATGATTCAAGCTCCTATGAAAGCCATGATGTACAAAAAATGAGTCAATATTCTCATACCACGACCTGGGTGCTTGTTTTAAACCATAAAGTGCCTTTTTCAATTTACAAACAAGATGTTCCTGCCCCTTTTTCACAAAACCTTCACGCTGAACTAAATAAATTTCTTCTTTCAAGTCACCATTCAGAAATGAAAACTTAACATCTAGCTGGTGTAGCTGCCATTTATGTTTTGTTGCTAAGAAAATTAGCATTCTAATGGTGTTTAATTTGGATACAGGAGCAAAGGTGTCATCAAAATATATTCCCTCTTGCTGTGAGTAACCCTTTGCTACCAGTCTAACTTTAAGTTTTTCTATAATCCCATCTGCATTTATTTTAGGTTTGTACAGCCATTTGCATCCTATGGGGGTTTTACCTTCAGGAAATTCAACCAAATCCCAAGTATGGTTTCTGTTTATTGATTCTATTTCCTCATGCATTGCAGCCCTCCATGCATCATATTTACTTGCTTCTTCATAATTTGCAGGTTCTACAATGTTTAAAATGTTTTTCATTAATGCATAGTCTTTCAATCTGGATGGTAATTGAGTCTTCATACTTGATCTCCTTGGTAGGGGACTTACCTCAAAAATATCTATTTCAGCCTTCTCCGAGCATGCATCATTCATTACATTACCTGTTACTTCTTCTTCTTGTTTCTTCTCCTGTTCTTCATCATCCTCATTGTTTTCTTCCATTAGAAATGGAATGTGCCAATCTCTGTTACAGTCATCCTTTCCTTCTTCAACCTGTTCATGAAATATGACATCTCTGCTTGCAAAAACCTTATGAGTCACAGGATTAAATAACTTATATGCCTTGAACTCAGTGCCATATCCAACAAATATACATTTCAAGGGTTTTGGATCTAACTTCTTCCTATCTGCCTTAGGTCTATGAGCATAAGCTTTTGACCCAAATATTCTTAAATGACTCACTGATGGTTTGAATCCAAACAATGCCTCAAAAGGGGTTTTGAAGCCTATTCATTTAGTAGGACTCCTATTCTTAAGTAGACAGCAGTGTTAATAGCTTCTGCCCAAAAACCATTTGATAGACCCTTACCTTGAAGCATGCTCCTTGCGCACTCCACAAGAGTTCTGTTCTTTCATTCTACCACTCCATTCTACCGAGGAGTGTGGGGCACTGTGAACTGTTGAATAATCCCATGCTGCTTGCAGAAATTCATGAATTCTCCCAACCTGTATTCTCCCCCTTGATCTGAGCGGAGAATTTTTATCCTTTTTCCTGTCTGGTTTTCTACCATAGATTTAAACTCTTTAAAATACTGAAAGGCTTGACTCTTTTTACTCAGAAATTATATCCATGAGAACCTAGTGCAATCATCTGTAAATAAGAGAAAATAATATGCACCTCCTAATGACCTAGTCTGCATAGGTCCGCATATATCTGTATGCACCAGTTCTAAGATATCTCTTTCTTTTCGATTAACATGGAAAGGGAACTCTTCTCTATGCATTTTCCCTAATGCACATCCATCAAAATCCAACTTAACATTATGGAAAACAGGGAGTCCATCAACCATACCTTTTCTCTGAAGTAAGACTAGGTCTTGCAGATTAAGATGGCCAAATCTCTGATGCCAGAGATCTTCAGCTGTCGATCCAGTTGCAACCATTGCTTGCTTTGTCATACTTTTCACGTCTAATCTGTACAAGCTCCCCACACGCACTCCTATTGCAACTGTTTCCATCTAGCTATCCTTTATGACACAGTTAGTCTTAAAGAATTGAACTTGCATGTCCTGATCAATAATCATTGAGACAGAGATCAAATTTTTCTTAATTCCGGGCACATACAATACATTTTTGAAGTGTCTAATGTTACCGCTAGGTAATTTTATCGGAATGTCACCATATCCTTTGATCTCATATCCACTATCATCCCCTAAATAAATTTTCGACCCACATGAAGTTTCTTCAAGACATTCAAACCAGTCCTTCTTACTTGTCATATGTGAGGATGTACCAGAGTCGACATACCATATGTCGTCCTCATCTCCCTTTGAAGATGAAAGAGCACAATCAGCTGTGAATAGTCGAAGTTCGTGGCTCTGATCCTCATCTTCCTCAACGAAGTAACCTTTGTGCTTTCTCTGTTTGTTTCTTACTTCGTCTGCATGCCTCTTATAACACTCTTTAATCTGATGACCAAGTTTTCCACAGTAAAAACATTTCTTACTGGGAAAATTATTAGCATACATACCTTTAAACGGTCTCTTATGAAATGTGTTGGCTCCTCTCTGCTGCTGTTGTGGTTGCTGTTGCTGTTGTGGCTGATTCCCTCTATACTGTCTCTTTTTCACCATCAGAGCAAGGTCATTGCTCTGCGATTTCAAATTTTGTCGTCGCTCTTCTTCCTGTAGCAGAATCCCTGTCAGCTCTTCAAACGCAGGGGCTTTCTCCCTTGCTGCCAGCCCTGTGATAAACATCTGGTATTCATCTGTCATTTCGTTCAACGTGATCGTGACCAGATCCGAATCAGAAACTTTCTCTCCGATATCTCCCAATATGTCCTTCAGGTCTTGGACTCTCGCAATGAATCCAGCAGCGGACTCATTCTCCTCCATCTTCATCACAAACAACTTGCCTTTGAGTGACAAGACATGGTTTGTATTCTGTGTCTGGTATAGGTTTTTAATCATCGTCCAAATGTCAATGGCTGATTTACAGTCTCTAATATGCGGGATAATATTGTCCTTAACGGACATATTCAATATGACCTTTGCTTTTGTCTCCCTTTTATCCCAGTCTTGTTCTTGTGCAGTTGATCCTGGTCTCAGCTCACTTCCTGTAACGATCGACCACGCATTTGTGCTTTCAAGTAAAGTCTGTATCTTGAATTTCCAGTTGGAGAAATTCGATCCATCGAGTTTTCCAGACTCGTGGAGATATGATTCTATACTGTTATTCATATTGGACTGATAAAATTCCTGATCCTCTAATGAATAATTGTACCCAACTGAACAATTGCAGGATACTAAAAAAAAATCACCACATACCAGATCTTGACCATAACAATTTGATCTGCCTTCTCCAGACAAATCAAAAACTTCACTGCGCCACCACCGGGCAAGTCCGATCTGCTGCCACCAAGCAAATTAGGAACTTCAATGCGCCACCACCGGGAAAGTCTGATCCGTTTCCATCGAGCGAATTCGGAACTTCAATGCGCCACCACCAGGCAAGTCCAATCTGCTGCCTCCGAGCAAATCAGGAACTTCAATGCGCCACCACCGGGAAAATCCGATCTCCTGCCACTGAGCAAATCAGGAACTTCAATGCGCCACCACCAGGCAAGTCCGATCTGCTGCCACCGAGCAAATCATGAAATTCAATGCGCCACCACTGGGCAAGTCTGATCTGCCACCACCGGGTGAATCCAGAACTTCAATGTGCCACCACTGGGCAAGTCCGATCTGCCACCACCAGGCCAATTCGGAACTTCAATGTGCCACCACCGGGCAGACCTTCCCAAAGAGAAAGAGGCTGGCGCTTCTTTGATGCGAAAAATCCGCGCCCAAATCAAAATGCGTGCGAGTCCCAACCTTGGCGCGACTTTTGCGTGTACTTCCGCACCAATAGCGTATTTTGGCGCGCTGGTGCGCTTATCTCCCTAAAAACCGCGCCAATGGTGCGACTGTTTGCGAAAAAACCGCGTCAATCCTTTCTCCCGCTCAAAGATGATTAGTCATCTAAGACCTATGTTTCAGGTGTTACTGCAGTCCACTTGAATCTACGAAAACTTTTGTAAGCTCCTCCACCACTACAGTTCTGTAATAAATGATGCATCCTAAAAAAAAAAATTAAGGCTGTCCCTACTCTGTGCTCTGATACCAAGATAAAAATGACACTAAATTGAAAAAGAAGGAGTTGCAGCTCACAGGTGAGTACTGCACCTGGAGACTGCACTCAAACTGAGAGAACACTCTGAGTTTACTCTACATTCATTAATGAGGCATTACATCATTAAGTACATCACTAGGAATTAGGAAGTTGCAAACAAACTCCTAAATTGTAGGAACTAATCCTAAACTAAGGAGATACGTTACAACTTGTGTAACCATTTCTCCATTAATATAAAATAATATTAATTATTTTCAACCGAATCAAGATGTATGAGATGAGTATGAAGGCTATTTCTGAGAAGCCAACAATATCGTTCGACAACAATTGCATTTGCATCCAGAACATTACGAACATGTCCATAACTGTTGTGGAGCAGGTTGTTGGCCGCTAAAAGTTGAAATGGTAATCGCTACTCCAAAGCCGCCATAAGTTTTTTTATCACAAAAAAAATAAAATATGAAGAAACGTTTTCTTCTCAAAAAATAAATTCACTGGATTATCTACTCTGCTACAGCAGCGGTTTGACAATCATGGCTCTCATATCTTCTTGACCATCTTGTGAGGGATTTAAGCCAGTAGAAACTCCGATACCATATAAAAATTTGCAAGAGCAACCATTGCACACAGAAAATACACTAATAGTATCTTTAATACTCTATATATTTAATCACACGAATACATCACAATATTTATAGTGCTGCTGAGATCCAATCACTTCTAAATATGAATAGAGAAATCTCAGCATCCAATTATAGATCTAGAACTAATTCTAATATGGAAGAATTATCTTCCCATAAACAATGCATTGCATGGCTTTATATATATTGTAACAGTGATATAATTTCTTTATGGCTTATCCTCATAGCATGTATATATATAATTTGTTGTTTAATCTGTCACACAAAGCACATTTATACTAACTAATGACCTTTGTTTTGTTGATTGCACCGAGAGGCGCATCTACAGCCCCATATGACCCCGATGTCAGGTATGTCACGTCCTCAATGTCGGCTTAAATTTCAAATTAAAATAAAAAATAAAAAATAACAATCGTGTCGGCTTAACAAATAAATTTTAAGAATCATATAAATAAACAAAAGAAATGATTTAATGCGGTTCGAGCTGGATCTTAAAGCCTATCTATGATATAATGCGGTTCAAACTGAAGCTCCCGATCTATATACAATGTAGGCTGGATGAATTCTTTTCTTGAAACCATATGGCTCCATTCCACGATTTGTTGCCTCTCCTGTTTTGCTTCATAAATGTTTAGAAACTCTTTAAAGGGTGATCAGATTAATTTATTTGGAATCTTAAACTCACGAACAATTTAACAGTTTCCTTCCCTTCGAACCTGGGAGCTCCTTTTAAAAACTTTTCACCTCACCAAGATTCTTTAATGTGTGCTTAGCATTGCAAAATATAATATTTTGTAGATCTTACCTCCAAAAAAACTTTTTGTCAAGAATATATTGTTACAGATGTCAAACGATCATGATAAAAATTTATGTGAAGAGGGGATCCTGTTGTTTGAATTTGACTGCAAACTTCAATTAAAACGTTACACGCAACCCGTAGCAAATTCCACTTTCGGGAAATGCGAATGCTTTCCCACTTTCAGAGAGTTCAGCTTTTGGATATGGCTTCAACTTGTGAGTTGACAGAATATCAATCCGTGACAAGTGGTCGAAGTAGCCAGCAATATTTTTCCCCGGTTGTGAAGAAGTTACACGCAGCAAATAGTGACTACTACTCATTCAAAAAACATAATAGGACTCTGATAATTGTTATAATAGTTGGATGATTCAGAAAATATTGATGCCGTGAATTATTTATTCCAGGAGATTGACTCTCCATACGTAAATAGAAGACACAACAATGCAGATAAAATGCACTAGCAGATATAAATCCAAGGAGAGACGCTAGCAGATATAAATCTAAGGAGAGATGCCATTGAGATGAAAATCACTAATATTAATATTTTGATATTAATATTAATATCAAAATTGATAATATGGATAGAAGACATATTATTACTATCAATATTAAATTCACAGATTTAATAGACATCTTATTACTGTTATATCAATGCATTTAATTTATTTACTTCTTATAAAAGTAAATTCCTGTTAATTTAATTTAATACTAAATTAATCAGATCAAATAAATTATTTACCTTTATACTGTTATATTCAATCTCCATTTAAAGATATATTTGGCATATATAGACATATATACTATCAATTTCTATTATCAATTTACTTTTAATTTATGTCTTGGGCAATATTAATAGAAGACATATTATTACTATCCTCGAAAATAGAAATGCCAAAAAAAACCATTATTATCCCTAATATTAATATCAAAATATTAATAATAATAATATTATTAGGAGATCTAATATTCATATTAATATTATTATATTTAATAACTTTGGATTAATACAATATTAAATTTTCTATATTATTATATACATTAATGTATCATGATATATATTAACTCTAGATATATATGGAAGGGAAGAACAAAGACATAGAGTGATAGAGGTGGAGAGATAAAGGGAGTTAGAAGGGAGAGATGGGGATAAAAAAAGGAGAGGGGAGAGGAGGAATGAAGAGAGAGAGGGAGAGGAGTGAGAGAGGTAGAAAAGGGTACGCGAGGAAGAGCGAGACATAAATATGGAGGGGGGAGGGGGGAGAGAGGGATGGAGATAGTGAGAGGATTGGAGGGCAGAGAGAGAGAGAGAGAGAGAGAGAGAGAGAGAGAGAGTTATGGGGGAAGAGAGAGGATTAGAGGGAAAAGAGAGAGATGGGGGAAGAGAGAGGGAGGTAGGAGAGGAAGGAAGAGAGAGAGGAGAAGAGAGGGAGGGAGATAGGAGGAGAGAGGGAGGGATAGAGAGATGGAGTTGGAGGGAAGAATAAATACATAGAGAGCGAGAATTGGAGAGAAAGAGGGAGTGAAAAGGGAGAAATAGAGAGAGCGTGTGTATGTTTTTGGGTGAGATAAAGAGAAAAAGGAGAGATGGAGGGAATGGGGGGAGAAGGAGAGAGGGAGGGATATATTGACAGAGTTGGAGGGTGAAGAGAGGGTGAAGAGAGGGAGAGATAGGGAGAGAGAGGGAGAGAGAGAGAGAGATATGTGAGAGAAAGGGAGAAAGGGAAGGAAGAGAGAGAGGATGTGAGAGGAAGTTAAAGAGAGATGGAGTTGGAGGGGGGAGAGAGGGAAGACGATTTATTTCACTAGATGGATTGATTTCATTGTGGATGGTGATTTCTAATCCTATTTGATTTCTTGCACTATATGCATTGATTTTAGTGTACATGTTGAGAGAGAGAGAGAGAGCAAGAAAGAGGATTGGAGAGAGAGAAAGAGAGAGAGCAATGTAAGAGAGAAAGGGAGAGAGAGGAAGGACAAGAGAGAGGACTTGAGAGAGAGGAAGAGAGTGATGGGAGAAGAGAGAAAATTGGAGGGAATATATATATATATATATATAGGGAGAGAGAGAGAGAGAGAGAGAGAGATGGATTTAGAGGGGGAGAGAGGGAGGGAAGAAGAAATATAGAGAGATTGATAAGTGGGGAGAGAGATTAAGTGACAAGGGAGAGATGGAGAGAGAGTGTGTATGTTTTCGGATGAGATAAAGAGACAGTGAATGAGATATGAAGAGAAGGGATGAGAGTAGGAGATTTCTAATCCATTTTGATTGCTTGCACTAGATGCATCGATTTTAGTGTATATGTTTATTTATAATTATATTTAATTTCTTGCACTATACGCATTGATTTCAATGTAGATGATTGCTAATCCTATATGTTTTCTCGCAATAAATGCATTGATTTCAGTGTAGACGACGATTTTTTATCCTATTTGATTCCTTGCACTAGATGCATTAATTTCAGTGTAGATGTTGATTTCTAATTATATTTGACTACTTCCACTAGATGCACTGATTTCAATGTACATGATTTCTAATTGTATATGATTGCTTGCACTAAATGCATCGATTTCAGTATAGATGGTGGTTTCTAATTGTATATGATTGCTTGCACTAGATGCATTGGTTTCAGTGATGTTGGTTTCTAATATTATTTTCTTACTTGCACTAGATACATTAATTTCAGTGTAGATGTTGATTTCTAATCCTATTTGATTACCTGCATTAGATGCATCCATTTCACTGTAGATGTTGATTTCTGATTTGATGTAATTAGATGTACATTGATGGTACATTAATTTTAAAGTGATTGGATTAACATTGTGCATTAATTTCAATGTAAGCACGCAAAATTATTGACAATGTACATTTATTTTTATGTTTTAGTAATTCAACCTATTAATATTGAAGAGCAAGAGAGAAAATATATGATTTTTAGTACAATAGTTCCAGAAAAATATTTAAATGGTTTATGATGAAGGTTGTTTTCGTTGTCATAAAGAATTCGGTGATAAATTATGTATTTTTCATGTATTTTTCAATATATTCTTCATATCACATTTGAATGATATGATACGTGTATTTGTTATTTAATATATTAATTATTTAATTTTTATGATCACCAAAAATATTTATATTAATAACATTTGTTAGAATTTGTATTTCTAATCTTCAAAATTTCAAAGTATGATGTACATCTCAAAAATATACAAAAAATTTAATAATCTTAAAAATGTGACGTTGATGCCTCCAACTGGAACGAGCCTAGATCCATCTTACTTTGGATCTATCATGCGCCGAGAGGGATCAAATCTCTCGAGGTGCGAACCTTTCCTCAAGTTTTGCACTCAAAAAATAGGTTTGCACCTCAAGAGATTTGATCCCTCTCAGCGCATGATAGATCCAAAGTAAGATGGATCTAGGCTTGTTAATATACATGTTGGATTAGACTTATACGACAAGGTGATAATATTTAACGATAACACATATTATATGCTCAATGATTATAGTTTGGAAATGCAATATTATTAATACCTCATTGTAGATGATTCTATGGTCACTAGCACAAGTTTGGATGATGACAGACCCAGCCCTAGATTGCTGGGGCCTGGATCTGACGGTCGGTATTAGTTAAGGTTGGTTATGGGGCGTAGCCACCCTCTCTCTTGCCACATTCGTGCTCCCATTTACACCTTTATGTGTCTGGCAGAGCTCTGCTCAGAAAATTCGAACCCTTGTGCCGACAACCCAGGTATAATCCATTCATCTTTCCCTTACGAAATTCATTACCGTATTAACTTTGTTAGGGTTTTCCATTTGTAGGCCAAGGATTGCATGGAGTTATGAACACATACGTAAATTTTGGAATCTATGACTCAACTTACTCGTTATGTTGTGTTTTATACTTTCTCGCTTGGCCTCACATATATTAGCCAGTAGATTTGTTATGGCTACTAGGTTTGTTTCAAATAAAATCATGCTTATGCGATTTTGGGCATCTTGGAGTTACAACGAACTTAGGGTTCTATCTAGGTTCCTTTCGTAACATTCTTCTGTTGCTTTTCTTTCCTCGTCTGGAACAAATTTCCAGTTAACCCTTGTTTGGGTTTGAACCTAGGTTTTATGTTATATTTTTATATAATTTATGGCGGTGGTCATGCAGCTAGAAACCACTACTCGGTATTTTGTTAGAAGTGTGTACAATTTAGGGTTCCCCTCTTTATTGGCACCATGTAAATAATTTTGGTAATTTATTGCTAATATTGTTTGCGGAAATGTTATATTCTTGGCACTTTGACCTACGAGTTTTACTAGACTGTTAGACAATTCTTTTGGTGTTGAGACATATATAATCTCTAGAATTATTACACCTCTGTTATTTCCATAGTGTTTATGACTCATTGCTCTCTCTCGGCCTTTGGCCCTTGTGTATTCTTTACAATTTTAATGTTGCTCGTTTGAAGCTAAGACTACGAAGTGATAGATTACGTATTGCGATCCTTTCAAATGGTAAAGTTTTTATGGAGTTGTCCTTGTGGTTTATTTATGTGTTGGCTCAGTGCGTGCATCATTAATATGTTATGTTTTACGTCGGCTCTCAGCCTTATTTATGGCTTTGATTTACAGTATTGTTCAACCGGGGTTGTACCCTTTTCGATTTTGCTCGATGTAATCACTTTCACATATTATATTACACAGTAGTGAAATAATGTGATCGCTATATATTTCTTTCAGTTTTACTTGATATGTAGTCATGTGTATTTCATTGCTCGTTTCAGTACTAAAATTAATGTATTTCTGTGTTTTCTATCAATTTAATTTAACACTGTCGGTTACTCTTCTGCTTTTTTCTTCTTACTTGTATTATGATAGCATCTGCTCAACTATTTATATCTTCGCGGGATAGCGTTAAATTCTTACAGAGCTTCCATTTTGATTCTGTTAACCACCCTACTGCAGTGGCTAGGCTACACCTGGAGTCCTTCCGGGACCTGCCATTAGCCCTTTTGAAATGTATATTTACTAAAATATCGGCTCTTCTCATAACATACTTATGTTTGTTAAATTGCGAACTAACCTATTTCAATACTAACCAGATACATTTAATATATTATTAGTACTTGAAAAAAAATATAAATTTCTTTATATTCCCCTTTAACAGTTCATCTTTAACATATAAAAATCCTTCCATAAACATTTAATCGCAATCCCAAATTCTTCTAAAGGAAAGGCATAGCGTTTCTTTATAACTTGTCTTCATAGAAAACTTGCAAATAAATATACCTGGTACAAATTACATATAATGTTTTATTTTCTTGAAATTCGAAATTCGAATACTTATCTTTATTAGGTCGGGCTCCCATGTAAGTTCGCCCAGGATAAGATCACTCGTCGCAATCAAAGAGATTAGTAATCACTACGTTCTAGGCCAAGCTAGTTTCCACTTCTATATTAGTTATTTGATGGGGACCTTACAAGGTCATTCCTAAGGCATCTCACTATGCAACAGGTAGAGCCTAGTAAACTCACAGAATCAACAAGTTTTAATTTCTTTGTATCCTTCCTTCCCTTAAAGGCATCATGTTGAAGGTTATAATTTTTTTCCATCTCCGTACATAGTAGTCTCATGTTTTTGTTTTTCTTTTTATAATCTCTTGGGTTAATTTCTTCACGGAGATTATTTATCTGTAAAGCATGAAAGTAACTATTCTCTAACTATCTAGTAAATGAAACTTTCACTTTGTGTCTTTCTTTTTTGTAATTTCCATGGCTTTCCTTAATCAATTTATTAATGAACTTAAAATAAATTTTAACCATTTAAGTTTATCACTAAGCTAATCACATAGCTGGCACTCTTCCAAGTAAGTATAGTAAAAACTAAATTAAAATATTTATATTTGACCAAGGGGTATTACATTTTTCCCCCTCAAATGAAACATTGTCCTCGACCTGTTTTCATTTCCCTTTAAATAGGCCGAAATATGCCCCATGAATAAAATTCTCTTCCTCCCATAGCCTCGAGCTTAAGTTATTTCACTGCACTTTGGTGATTTGTGGCTTTCTACTTACAAAATCATTAGGAATAGCATTAGTTTCCATCCATCATTATTTAAGAAAAATAAATTTAATTATTTCAAACTTTCTTACAAGTACCGTCGCTCTTTATTTATGTTCCTAGCAATAACTCCTTTTGTTTACCTAATGGCTATGCCCATTTACAAAGCTCCCGTGATGTGGTTCTGCTATAATTTGAGATCATGGAAGTAGGAATTTTATTTCCACTTTTTACACAGTGGTAATAAGAATTTTAGAAACCATTTCAATTACTATATTGTCAGATTGGGTAGCACTAATATGTTTTTATTTCATTTTCTATTGTTACATTTGTATTAATCATGTACAAGTAGAGTTTCACGACAACCTTGTTTTTCTTGCAGTGTTTGAGGGGACCATATTGCTTTTAAATTGATCCAATTTATCCAAGTAAACTTAGTTATGCCTTATCTTCGATTTCTTTTCTATTTCCTTTCAGCACAAAGTCAAGAGTCCACTTCACTACATTCTTTCAATTTTGTGCCTTTGTCATCCTGCATTAGAAGTTATTGATGAAAGTTATACGTATTTCTATTTACTTGTGCAATCATAGGTTTTCTAAGTTAAGTGATTGTATGTGTATTGACTATCTCACACTCTATATGTTAATTAATTATACTTATTTTTTTAAAAGTTTATCCACAACATGTTATTGATTTTATTAAACCACTAGTTTTTTAATACATTTGACTTACAAGTTATTTTTGAATTGTTAATAAAAAAACCTCTATCCTAACAACAGAATGACTAATTATCTTATTATACCACTTCCCCAATAATTATACTTGTTATCATTATCTCCTTCTCTCCTTTCATAAAAATATTTCCTTACCTTCCCAAATGATGGCTCACCACCAATGACATATGTCCTTTAGGGAACATCAAATTCCATAATATAACATATGTAGCATCACATCATTACCGAGGTTCTAGGAAAATTATTGTTATGATTTTCATTTTCTTGAGTGGACTAATACATGTCCACATTAATTATTTTTTGGCGGTTTAATGGAAAAATCTTGATCAAGGTTTTTACAATGCTCGTTTCCTTATCTTATTCTTTACCTTCCAATATTCTCTAGTAGACCATTGACTGCAAAAGCAGAAGAGAATATTAAAATAAACCACTATGATAATTCAAGGGCACAACAAAAAAATTGTATGGGCATGCTTAAAATAAAAAAAATATAACAAGTAAGTTAAGCCACCAAGTCTTACAACCATGATTCTCTAACACACCTTCCTTGTACGTTCCTCTTAACTATCTTCTTGGTTTCATTTCTCTCTATTTTCTAAATTATTGACTAAGGTGTATGGGATTATATGTACCCCTTATTCTTTTAGGTGCACCATCTACGAGGTTCTCCACCTTGAATTTTCTCTCCTCTTAGCTGCCTCATCACATATTCTTAATGTGGTTATCTCAACATAGTGATTTTGTAATGATATGTTCATTCCAAACAACCATGTGACGAAACTTCATTTATGTCTGTAAAAGTCATATAGAAGTGTGAAACTTAATTTATGTCTATAAAAGTCATATTAAAGTGTGAAACTTCATTTATGTCTATAAAAGTCATATTAAAGTTTTTTGAGGCACCGGTTTTGGGGCACATAGCTGGCGGCACTTTGTACATTACATGATAGCTCATCACACAACAACATGAATACATTACAATTGCGCCAATAATCTACCAGTATTCTCTCTATTACAACTTAATTTTCCTCAATATTATTAGTCACATTTTCTTTGCTTACCTTACTCAGCTACCTACCTATTTATGATCACATTTTAACTTATCCAACTATTCATCCTTCAAGTAACTTTAAGCTAACAGAATCCTTGGAGAATTTAATATACACATTCATTGTCGTGTGTAACTAACATACATCTATATACATATTTCATATGTTGTCCTTTTTCATCTTAATATTTTTTCCCAAAACAGTTGGACCAGCAAAAGCTATGTTAAGGTTTTTACCATCATAGTTTAAGGTTGTACCATTTGGCCTTAATTATATACTTGTATGTATATTTTAAACTACATTTATGCTAGACTACCCATGGTATCCAACCTCCATCTATTCTTGTTTAATATATTGTACCAAGTCATAACAAATTTTACAATTAATAATCCTTTCAATCAATCAAAATTCTCTTTTCATCTTGATTTTAGTCAAACTTGATATTTTTCAGTCACGGGGAAGTTATAAAATAGAAAAATTAGTGAACCATCCCATGATCCAACATTACAAGTTTATAACTCACAATAATCTTGATCCTTCTGCATCCATCAGGTACATGAAATTTAGAAACTACCTTATTATATTTTAGGGGCCATTTCACTCTCTTTCTAGTAATTTTCTATATATTAACTTGAATCTTTCTTATTTTATGCTTAATAATTTTGATTTAAGTATCAACAACACTATTTTAGAAATGCGTCAATATTTATTTGGCAACTTGAAGTAACCCGGATACTATTATGATGTTTCTTTCAACTTAAAATTCTAAATTATTTTTCTTAATTCATTATTTCAGTGACCATGTTTTTCCATCACAAGCTATCATAAATCTTTATGACAACTTACCTCGATGTTCCTTACTCTTAAAAGGAAATCTTATCCTTCTAGTACAATCCTCAATTACTTGAAACCTTATTCTTTTTTTTTTCAGTTTTTAATTGCTTAAAGAAAAGAGAACTTACAGATTCTATTTTCTTTCTCTGTTATTAACTCATTCTTGTGTAACTTATTAGGGAGAAATTTCCCTTTAGTTTAGCCACACACTGAAGGTTCAATTATCGAAAGATTGATTCTTACAATTTATTTACTCTGAAAGGAAAAAAATATTTCTCATCGAAAATCTAACTGCAATAAAATGAAATAATATCTCACTAAGCACAAGAATCCTTACAATTTCAAATCATTCTCAAATGATATTAATTCATATAAAATGCTCCATCTTTATGTAGTGTGCCAGACTCCAGTAAAAAAATTCATTAATTATCTTACGAATTATATATATATATATATATATATATATATCTTATGCTATTTGGATATTACTATATTGAGCTTATTTAAACCTAATTTATAATGTTTTCATATAGTTTTCTATGTTTTGTTGTCTACCGTGTCACTTACTAGTGTTTAATTTGGTGAAAATTATTCCAACACTTCTTAAGAATTAACCATGATGACACGAATGGGCTCATATTTATACATATTTTGATAATCATAATTTTCTTATTTTCTCCATTCAAATTTGACAAAGATATCATTTATTATGCCTATTGGGGTATACCGGAACACTTTATTTTTTGCTTTATGTTTTATAGGGTTCTTGTTCCATTTATTCTCTTTGTGACTTCTATATACACTTTTTTATGTTTATTGTTTCTTTAAAAAAAATAAAAGAATAGTAGATTACACATTATTTTGAATGATTCACAATGTTTCTATAGACTTCCTCCTTTTTGGCTTGCATCCCATGCACAAATAGGATTACTCTTTCATTAATATTTGAAAGTCTATTTCTACCATCAACTCTCTCCTTCATGCACTCTTCCAACATGATTCTCATTCAACATCCAATATATGTGAAAGGAGCTAGTTTATACTAATCAATTAATTTCTTCCCAATGCATCCAATATGATAGTTAAATATTACTTACGTTGGCACAAATGGTACTTTTTACGCATTTTTCATACCTATCTCCTTTCCCAACAATCTAAACTATAGGTTGAATATAAAACATTTTCATGAACATGGATATTATATGTTTTTTAACTCTTTTTATGCGATTCAACAAAAAAGCCTCATGACTATTACGAGAAAATAATCAAATATATAATCATTTACTCTAAGGTTGATTTTAGATACAGAACCCCACCTTATTTCTTAAACATATATGTTTAATGTTTTATAATTATTTAAAAGTATAATAATTTTCAGCTTATTTTATTTATATTTGCGTACACATGTACTCCCTCATCAATATAAATCATACCGATCTCTCTACCCAATTGCCAACAACAGTCGCAAAATATGATTTAATGACTAACGTGTATTCATAAAAAAATCTTTCAAACAAATATTTTCTATCCTAGGAACCCAATATATCATTTATAGTACATAAGAGTGCCCCCAAAAAAATTCAATTAGTCTCTTTTTTTATAACAGGAATGGAATTATATTTAAATTACTCTTGGCATGTTTATTTCACTTCTCTTACTTGTGTTCTATAGGAATTTTGTTTGCTTCCTCATATGATAAAAAGCTTTAATATTTTATTTTAGGTGTAGTTGGGATCGCAGTATTGCAACCAGTGGCTATCACAGTATTGCAACTAGTGGATATGATACCACTTGTAACATTCACTTACTAAAATATTTCTTTTTCTAACCTAATTACTAGCACAACCATATTTACCAATGTGGTTGATTTACATCGATATACATATATGAAATAGATTTACAACCACATTTAGTAATGTGTTTGATATACGCTGATATCCCTATATCCACCAACCACCACATGTATTTTACCAAAATAATCATGATATATTTATGAATATAATTACCAATATATTTTATATATCTACTTGTAATATATTAATAATATACTATATTGATACTATATATTGAACATATATATATATATATATATATATATATTATTTGATAATCAAATATTATTAAATTTTTTCAATATATTAATAGTTCTAACTCAACTATACTAAAATTAAAATATAACATAATACTAGTATTCTATTACTATATATATCTCTTACAAATATACCAAGGGATTATTAATATTATAATCTAAAAGAACTAATAATTCCAAGTGTCTAATATTATAAACCGAAGGAATTCGTGAACCCAAGGGAAAAATATTAAAAAACTAAGAGATCAAGAAGCCCAAGGGACCCATATTAAAAAAAGAAGAGATTAATAAAGCCTATGAATTAATATTTTAAATACAAATGAATGATAAAATCACATGATTATTAATATTATAAACAGAAGAGAAGAATCAAATTTACAATTTTTTAATATTATAAACCTAATGAATTAAAAATATAAAGTATAATAAACCCAATAGATTGATATTAAAAACCCAAGGAAATAATAAGCCCAAGGGATAAATAAGACCAAGGGATTAATATTAAAAAGACAAGAAATTAATAAACTGTTAGGTCCCTATATTACTAATATAGTCCCTTATTGTTGTTAGTGTAACCCGATTATTGTTATTGTTGTACCCCTGTAACCCCAATATTGTTATTATTGTTCCCTCACATTATTATTGTTAGGTCGGCTAGGATTATATTGTCACCCCATGGACTCCTATATATAGGAGGAGGTTTTTTCATTTGTATCATCCAAGAATAGCTCATTTATGTAATGTATTGGAGGTCTCCCCCTCGAACTCGCTTATTTCTAAGGCGTTGATCTCTATTTTCTTCTATTTTTGGCGTGGTTTCATAAAATTTGGTATCATAGCTTTGGATTCTAGGGTTTCACTGCTCCAAATAGGTCATCGTGGAATTTTATCTATAAAAAATTTTATACGAATGTTCAAAGGCTGAAATCTTTACAGCGCGAAGCCGAAATTTGGAGGAACGTCTCGGCACAATTTTAGATCTTGATTTGCAATATTTTTGGAGATATGATTTTTGGAATTTAGGGCTTTTTGCAGGCTCTTGAATTTAACCTAAACTGGTCATCGCAGAATATTCACTATAACGTTTTTTGTAGGAGGGTGAAGAAGCTGAAATTTTTACAAAGCGAAGCCCAAATCCTGAGGAACATTGTGGAAAAATTTCAGAGATTGATTCAAAATATTTTCGGAGATATGATATGTGGAAGTTAGGGTTGTTTTAGGCTCCCAAATTTCATCTCAAAGAGGTGACCAGGAGAAAATCATCATAACTCTTGCTCTAAGCATCAGATTGGAATTTTGTAAATAGTAGCTGCAAGTACACAGATGGTAGTTTCTTGTGTATCAATTTCAGAGCCGAAGGAGGAAACATTGACACGTGCCACACCATACAAGTTCGCTCTACTGAACGAGTCCATAATTAGGTCATTGTGGGAGCTTGGGCATAACTTTGTCTTGAAGAATCCAAATTAGGTCAGACCTATGAAATTTGAAAGAAGCTTCATAGGGCTACTACAAGGCCTAATTTTAGATATTGAATATCTGAAATCATATAGATAATTCAGTTTCAATATTGAGCTCCTCAAAATCAAGAAAAATGTGCGAATTTGTTTTTTGAATTGCATAAGTCTTATGTGAAAAATCAGTTTAAATTGATTCCAGGGGAATATTGTAGAATATATATCAATATTCGGTTATAAAATCACCATTAAAATGAATTCAACACCCATTAAGCCTATCTAAGACTCTACTATGACTCATGAAGATGAGGAATTGCAACATGACATATCAAAATTACAAGAGCAATTGCACCAAATTTCTCTCTCACAAAGAGAAAAAACAAATGAAATGGAAGTTTTGAATAAAGGCATGGAAGCTAAGATGGATGGTTTGAAGAAAGGCATGGAAGCTAAAATGGATGGCTTGGAAGATAAGAGTGATGGCATGGAAGCTAAGATGAAGGGCATGGAAGCTAGCATGGAATCTAAGATGGATGACATGGAAGAAATAATGAAAGACAACATGGAAAACTTGAAGAATGATCTAAAATAAGACATGGAAGGTTTCAAAAAGTTGATACAAGAAAATTTTCCTAATGGCAAAAAGATAGTAGCGAAAACTCATGATGATAACAAAATAAATGTTAATTGTGATTTCATAAACTCTAATTTTGGATGGAAAAACCACCATATTCCAAAGGTGGATATGAGGAAGTTTTATGGAAAGGATCCCATAACATGGATACTACAAATGGAGAAATATTTTGATCTCAATAATGTGCAAAACACAAAAAAGGTACACATTGCAACTTTACATTTAGAACAAAATACATTTTTATGATATCGATGGCTTTTCTCCCATAAAAAAATTATCACTTGGTCAATTTTTATGGAGGAAATGATAGCACATTATCAGAATAAAAAGAGCAACACCTTCTTTAGCCAATTGATAAATCTCAAACAAAAGGATTCAGTGATGGACCACATTGAGGAGTTCCAAAAATTGAATATAAGGGTAACTTATATTCCATAGGAACACAGGATTGATGTCCTCATTAGGGCTTTAAAGGATAACATCGAACATGAAGTTTGCATTTAGGAACCTGATTCATTGGAGAAGGCATTCAGATTGGAAAGAGAAATTGAATGTAAAATTATGGCAACAAGGAAGCATACCACTCACATCTATAAGGATGTAAGTGTTGATACTCGTAGACTTCCACAACCTACAAGGTTGACATAAGAAAAATTGGAAGAAAAAATAGCAAAAGGGCTTTTCTACAGTTGTGATAGCAGATACACTAAATGTCATAAGTGTGTTGAGAAGAAATTATTTTACATATATTGTGAAGAGGAGGAAGAAAAGGAACAAGAAACTTCAAAATAAGAGGATATCCACTACGAAGCAAGTGTAGAAGAAGAAGAAATGAGTCTCGACATATCACATAATGCATTGGCAAGAATTACCACTCTTCAAAATCTCAAGATAGAAGGACATATCAAGAAGAAAAAGGTAATAGTGTTGATTTATTCGGGTAATACCCATAATTTTATTCATTGTAAGGTAGCCAAGGAATTGAATTGTTTCCTATACCCAACACCAAAATTTCAAGTGATGGTTGCAAATGGTTGCAAATGGAGGAAATATAAATTGTTGTGGAAAATTCCATAATATCAAGATAACGATGGGGGAATATCTATTGAATATTCCAATGCTTTCCATTCCAATGGGAGTTGCTGATGTTGTACTAGGAGTACAATGGTTACAATCTTTGGGGATGGTAGCTTTTAATTTTCCAAAACTTTTCTTGAATTTTTTTTCAAAAGGAAAGGAAGTCAAATTACGAGGTATTGAAGGGAAGCCAAGAAAGATAATAAGCTCCAACATCATGAAAATCTTATGAAGAAAGAAAAATGAGGCGTAATTGAACAATTATGCTCACTAGAAGTTCCAACATCAAAATCATCTATTTCTCTAGATCTCCAAAAAGTCTTGGACAATCATTCCAAGGTGTTTGAAACTACCAAAGGACTCCCACCTATTCGTGATCATGAACATGTTATTCTTTTGATTCCGGGTAGTGTTCTTCCAAACATCAGGACTTACAGATATCCTTATGTCCAAAAGAGAGAACTTGAACATATGATTGTAGAAATGTTAGAGGGTGGTATAATTCAACGTAGTCAAAGTTCTTTCTCTGCTCCACTAGTATTGGTACACAAGAAGGATGGATCATAGCGCATATGTCCAGATTATAGGGAGCTCAATAAGCTCACTATTAAAGATAAATCTCCCATACCTGTGACTGATGAATTATTGGATGAATTACATGGAGAAATTTATTTTACCAAGTTGGATCTTCGTTCAGGATATCATCAAATTAGAATGAATATTGAAGATATTATGAAAACATAATTTCAAACTCATGAGGGTCATTATGAATTTTTGGTCATGCCTTTTGGCCTTACCAATGCACCTTCTACATTTCAAGGGTTAATGAATTCCATTTTCAAACTCTTCCTTAGAAAATTTGTTATAGTATTTTTTGATGATATGCTAATCTACAATAGGTTTTGGAATGATCATGTTCAACATGTTGACATGGTGCTCAAATTATTGGGGGAGAAACAATTATATGCAAAAACATCCAATTCTTTCTTTGGAGTATAAGAGGTGGAATATCTGGGTCATATTGTATCTCATGAGGGTTTTAAGGTAGACCATAATAAAATTAAAGCCATTAAGGAATGGAAAGTCCCCACAAACATAAATAAGTTGTGAGGATTTATCTTGTTAACAAGGTATTATCGCAAGTTTGTTAAGAATTATGGGAGAATAGTAGTACCTCTAACAACATTATTGAAGAAAGATGCATTTTCATGGACTCCTAAAGCAACTAAGGCCTTTGAACATCTTAAAGAGGTAATGTGCCTAGCACCAGTCTTAGCTATGCCAGACTTCACAAAAACCTTTATTGTGGAATGTGATGCGCTAGGAAATGGAATTGATGTGGTTTTAATGCAAGAAGGAAGACCCATTGCTTTTGAAAGTCATCCAATCAAAAGAAAGGATTTACAAAAAGATGTTTATGAGAAGGAGATGTTTGAAATACTACATGCACTAAGGGAATGACGACCTTACCTAATGGGAAGACACTTCAAGGTAAAAACTGATCGTGATAGTCTTAAAAACTTTTCGGAACAAAGACTATCTTCAGAAGAGCAGCAAAAATGGGTCACAAAGGTGTTGGGTTATGACTTTCAAAACATCTACAAAAAGGGAAGCTAAATGTTGTTGCACATGCACTCTCAAGAAAGGATGAAGACGTGGAAGAATTTGTTTGTGCCATTTCTATTATCCAACTAGATTGGATAAATGAAGCAAGGGATGAATGGAAGAAGGATGAAGAACTGTGGACACTCATTCAAAAGTTGCAGCAAGATCCTAGTACATTTGATACATTTAATTGGAAAAATGATTTCATATGGTACAAAGATCTCTTATATATTTGTAAGAATTATCAACTAAAACAAAAGATTCTTTTGGAATTGCACACTTCTGCTTTAGGAGGACACTCAGGATTTTTAAAAACTTACCACACGGTGAAGAAGGAATTTTTTTGGGATGGCCTTAAATCTTATATTCAAAAGTTTGTGGAGGAATGTTTGGTTTTCCAACAAAATAAAGTTGAGACAATTAAGACCCTGGTTCATATAAAACCTTTATCCATTCCAAGTGAATATTGGGAGGAGATTTCAATGGATTTTTTCATAGGTTTACCTATCCGAAGGAAAGAGTGTCATCATGGTGGTAGTTCATAGACTTACCAAGAATGCACACTTTTTTTCTTTACCTCATCCATTTAAAGAAAGTACAATTGTTGCTGCATTTATGGAAACAACTCAAATGCTACATAGAAATCCAAAGATTATTGTAAGTGACAGAAATCCCATTTTTACTGGAATTTTTTGGACATAATTATTTTCTTGTTTGGGTACTCAATGAGCTCATAGCTCATCTTATCATCCTCAATCTAGTGGTAAAACTGAGACAGTGAATAAATAGATGGAAGGATATCTTCATTTTTTTGTATCTGATAAGCAAACACAATGGGTCAAGTGGTTATCTCTCGTTGAATGGTGGTAGAACACTTCCTTCCATACTACAGCAACAATGACTCCATTTATGGCACTTTATGGATATCATCCACCGTCCATCACATCATCTTTAATATAAAATTATAAGGTTCAAGCAATGGAAGATCACATTGAGCATCAACAATAAGTTCTCCAAATCTTAAAGGATAAACTAAATTTGGCACAAAATCAAATGAACCAACAAGCAGATCAACATTGCAATGATAGAAGTTATGATGTAGGAGACTGGTATTTTTACAGCTACAACCATACAAACAAATGTCGCACAATAAAGGTAAGAAGGATAATAAATTATTGCCAAAGTCCTATGGTCCTTACAAGGTGTTGCTAAATATTGGTACTATGACATACAAATTGGAGCTTCCTTCTTCTTTCCTAGTGCATCCAGTTTTCCATGTTTCATGCTTAAATAAAGTTATAGGTGACAAATTTCCAGGTCAAACAATATTGCCAAAACTTGATGAGGAAGGAAAAAAAAATGTTGGAACCTGAAGCAGTCACGGAAACAAGAACTCAACATCTATGAAATCGATCAATTTCTAAGTATCTCATAAAGTGGAAGAACTTACCCATTGAAGATTCTACATGGGAGGATGAGAATTTTATACGGAAGCATTCAAAGCTACTCAAGCGTTGAGGACAACACTTTTTTGAATGAGAGGGGCATGTTAGGTCCCTATGTTACTAGTATAGTCCCTTATTGTTTATAGTGTAACCCCCTTATTGCTATTTTTGTGCCCCTGTAACCCCAATATTGTTATGATTGTGCCCTTACATTAATTTTGTTAGGTCGGCTAAAGGATTATATTGTGACCCCATGGACTCCTATATATAGAAGGATTTTTTGTCATTTGTATCATCCAAGAATTTTTCATTTATGTAATTCACTCTTTTCTTCTATTTTTAGAGCTGGTTTCATAACATAAACCCTAAGAATTAATATTTTAAACTCAAAAAACTAGGATATTAATAAACGCAAAATGAAATCCTTGCCGGTGCAGAGCACTTCCAGCAGTGGACATGGTTAAAGCAGCAGTGCAGGTTCAAGCTCGGACAAGGATGGAAAGGATGTTGTTGCCAGCACTCATGTAGCCTCCTCTATTTCACAAGATTCCCAAGTGTTTTTTCTCGCTTCGTCAATGGCCCATGTTTCCAAGAAGGAGGAGGATGAGTCAGACTATGCATGCAGGATTGAGGAAGAGCCACCCATCCCTCCAGAAAAGAATGATAGTTTTCCATCAACTTAATTGTTGTGTGCTCGTCTCTTTTTCCAGTTATATTTTGGTTTTTTCTAGATTTCTATTATTTTCGTTCCATCTTCTACTATTGTTCTGTCCAAACTTATAACTTTTCAAGCTAGTTTCCCGCAATGGGAAGCTCATTATCAACTCTGCTCTTGGGTTTCTTTCCTCATTTGGGGCAGTCCCTTTTTTTAGGTTTTTCTTCTCATACTTCCCTCTGGAATGAGCCTGCCAACTCTGGAGGATGAGAAATGTAATTTTTATACCTGTATGATATAATAAAAGTAGCCTAATTTTAAAAAAATAAAACCATAATAATCAATATTTTAAACACAAAATATTAATAAACCCAAGGGATTATTAATATTATAAACCAAAATAAGCAATAAATGCAAGGGTTTAATATTATAAACCAAAGGAATCGGTGAACACAAGGGATAAATATTAAAAACATACACGATCAATAAGGGCAAGGGATACCTATTAAAAATGCAAAAGATTAATAAACCCTAAGAATAAAATTTTTAAACTAAAAAAACTTACTAAATTACTAAACCCTAATAATTAATATTTTAAATTAAATAGATTAATAAACCCAAGACATTATTAATATTATAAACCAAAAGAAGTAATAAAACCAAGGGTTTAATATTAAAAAAGAAATTAATTGGTGAACTGAAGGATTAAATATTAATATTATAAACCAAGAAATTAATAAACCCTAAAAATTAATATTTTAAACTCAAGAGATTAATAAACCCAGGGGGTTATTAATATTATATAAAAAAAGAACTAATAAACCCAAGGGTTTGATATTACAAGCCAAAGGAATTGGTGAAACCAAGGGATAAAGATTAAAGACCTAAGAGATCAATAATTCCAAGGGATGAATATTAAAAACAAAAGAGATTAAAAACCCTAATAATTGATATTTTTAACTCGAAAACCTAATAAATTAATAAACCCTAAGAATTAATATTTTTAACGCAAGTCATTCTAAGACCCAAGTGTCGTTTTGTAACACCCCCAATTTCTGTGTTGAAATTGAAAAATTATACATGTGAACTTTAAGTCCTAAGGGGAGTGGACCCCAAAAGATAAGTATGGTGTGAATGTATTTGAATATTTAATTTGGAGAAATAAATAAATTGATTGTGCAATTTGACCAAGATGAGAATTTGAGATCACTTGCCAAATCCATGAGGATGGATAAGGCAACAAATCCCCACAATCTTTCAAAAATCCTTGAAAGAAATTAATTTAGATTTTGAGGAGGAATCTAAATTTCCCCAATGAAGAGGAAAGTAGTTGGGAAGAGGTAATAAAATCTTGAAAAGCTGAGGAAAAGCATAAAATAGCTTTAAAGAGTCCCAAAACGGGAAGCCTAGGCTAAACAGGAAAGAAAGCATCCTGCTATTCTGGACGCTGAATTAGAAACATGCTTGGGGAAATATGAGCTTAAATAAGCTGCTCCTAAGCAGATCAGAGGTTGATCTGTGATGGAGGTGATCTCAGCTAGGGGGTGAGTTCTGGGAGACAAAGAGGACTCTAAGGTTGGGAGGTTGGTCAATTGCAGTAGTGGTATGTTTCTGAAACTCTTGGTTAGTTTGATTTATTATGGTATGAATTGGCTACATATAAAATTAAATGAAATTGGATGATTGATTTTAGTACTACATTTAACAGAATCTATCTTCAGACATTCACCTTCCAGATTCTGTTTAGTTGTAGACCAGTAGTCCATAGAGTAGAAACCCACAGAAACTTTAAACCCAAGGCGGTTTAAATCTAAAGGTACTTAGTCTCCACAGATAATTGAATATTAACTTGCTCCATATATATATACAAAGGTGAAATTTTATGCTCATATGTACGGTGGAAAACTATGATAGCAGATCTGAATTTATATGGTATCATAAAAGAAAATAAAAGATGTTAGATTATGTATTTCGACATTTTTCTAGCTTGAAAAGAAATTCTACTCTATATAAGGGTGATACCATTTATAGCATTTATAGTGTATATTGTATTTTGAAATCTACCTCTAATTCTTGAAATAAGTACCATAGCAAAAGACTTAATCTAAAATTAAGATACTCTCCTCAATGACTATTGAATACCTATATATATGCATCCAAAATAACATATAGGAGCCGTGAGCTAAAACCATAACAATATATATATATATAGGCATCACACATAAAATATCAAAATTCGTGCGCTAAAACATATAACCCATTGTAACAACTATAAAAAAAAAACAGAGTAGCGTGTGTGAGGAAATATATATATAAACCAAAAATTTATGCGAATCAATGAAAGGTCAACCTAAATAACATCATGGTGATTAGTAAATTACTATGAGTGGGGCCAGTTTCAATATAATACCCTCGAATGGTACAGACATCAATATCCACGGCATTTGAGGTCCTTTTTAACCATGAGATGGAACGAACAGATCGAAAAATCAAACGACGAGATATTTTAAATAGGTAAATTTCAACCATGCATGTGCATACCTATTATCTCTGTTCATATCAGATTCAAATTACCTATCATATGGGTATTATCTGTCATAGGAATACTCATATTCTAAACGATGACAGACGCAACAATAAAAACTAGGAAATAACGCGTAGGTATCAAATGCAACAGTGAAACTATGAACTAACGCGCAGGGCCGAGTGCCCAATATGCATGCAGGGTATTACGACCCATATGCCGCGGGTGAAAGGGTTTTAGATGATAGAAGGTATTATACTAAATTACCAAGGCGATGCAGCAAGGCTTGTTTTCGAAAAATAAAATATATTAAAGACAACAGAAATACAGAGGCGCAACCGCGTAAAGGGAGTAAGTTACTGAAGTAGGAGATCGGCTCTTCCCTTGGCCATGCTCGCTGATCAATATCGCTGTCTACAGCGAAGAAAATCGACATAGGTTGTAGGCAAATGGCCAGTATGCCGTTGACCATAACCACGACTGAGCTAGGTTAGCAGAAAACATATAAACGTCGCCATAAAATCCATCCTAGCAGTTAGAGTTGATCTCAAACAATATCATATTCTGAAAGCCAAGACAAATAAATTAAATGAGAACATCTCTGCAAACGGATAACAAAACTAGTGGGTCACTTGAGAATGGGGTTCTCTTTCTACCCTGGTATCGCTTTGATTAAACAGAGAAATAAAAACAAAGCAAGTAGCCAATACACAAAAATTAGCAGCACTGCAGCCATGGTGAGGCTGTTACACCCAGGCGTACAGAAACCTAAGGATCTAGCGTCGAGACGTAGGATGAAGCGTTAACCAGGGTTCGGCGTTTCAACAGGAGGAAAACCCATGCGATGGATTTTATCCATTGCGATGTTACCGAGCGCTGCACAAAACAATCCGTAAAGGATTTAGGCTCAACATTACAACATCAAAACGAATTGCAGAAGGTAAATAACTATAGAGATTTTACACTCGAGCTCTCATACCTCCAATCTGACCTGGTACTCCTGTACCAGCTTCACCTGGAAGGATCCGCGCCTGGAAGAACGAAGGTGAATAAAAACAACCACCACAACCAGAATAAGAGGCAACTGTAACCGGAGCGAGCCATATAAATAATAACCAGCCGAGAGAGAAGAGAGTGGATGCTGCCGAGGTAAACCGGAAGGGCAGGAGAAACCCTAATCCCACTGCCCCAGACGGGTAGATAATCCCTAAGTCGATTGGGAAAACAACCCAGCTGCGTCGACTTAGTGGTACTCGGTGAGGTCGATGAGCTGCAACGAGGTACTGAAACGCAAAAGTTGGCTCGCATAGTACTGGGCCCAGCGGGAATATAAATAGAAACGTTACACGTAACATACTTGCTGGACAGAGATCTGGAAATGCCGGTGCCTGGCACTTCAATCTCTACAACAAAACGTCGTCCCTGCGTACAAAACCATAAACGTCAAAATGAAACCCACACGCTACAACAGACCCATCCGATCATCAAGCTATGCTGCTACCACTATCAGTAGCCAGTACGCATGGTGCGTACTATGCGTATCAAAACAAGATGGTATAGGAGCGGGCTCACACCAAAACAATGATAACTCGACGCCAGAGGCAATGAACGCCAAAACGCGTAGCTGGTAGCATCATTGCAGGCGATAATACTCATACAAATACAAACTGGGAATAATATACCCGACCGCTACGAATTATACAAAGGGTGGAAAGGTGAATCAACGCCAACAAGCTTTATGATTCGGGTTAGGTATCGACGTGGCTTAATTGATAGCCGAATCATTGTCACATATATCAATACTCCGTTTCAACGTGGCATAATTAACCGCTGATTCACAGTTATATATATCAACGTGGCATAATTAAACGACGATCGATGTACGAGCTATGAGTATAAACCTACTGTATTATATACAAAAGCGACATTTCTACGAGAAATCGAAATATAGGTATATTAGGTATAGTACAGGCTTGGTGCGGATTCAATCCTATTATCAAATGGTATAAATATACGTGTTTACAGCTATGAGAATTCAATGATAATATCAAAGGGAATGTTATAAACATATATATAGGTTAAGAACGTAATTATATATGTGTGCGTTCACGTAATATCATCAAAGGACATAAATATATACATGTATTATATATATATGTGGTATATATATATACATATGCGGCTTCAAGGTTATTAACAAGGGGCGTGTTATATATATTGATATATATATATATCGATTAAAGGGACATATTTGATATATGTATTTTATATATATATGTGATATATATATATATATATATGTGTGTGTCTCCACATATAGTATTAAAGGGTGAAGATATGTATGTATGTCACATAATGTTATCAAAGGATGCCATATATATATATATATATTTTATAGTATAAATATATGTGGTATATATATGTGGATCAAATATCTTAATAAGAGGTGTATTACATATATATATGGGGTATATAAGGGCTCAAAAGGTATGGTTGATAAATGCATTCTAGATACATATGTTATCTATATATATATATAGATGATATTTATATATATATAGATCCCAAGATATATGTGTTGAATATCTATAATGGATTCAAGAGTAGATGTATTAAATATATATATGTGTTAGGTGATGTTATTGAAAAGTATACAGGGGGAATGGTCAATGTTTTTAATAGGGGAGAGATACTAGAGGGTTAGATGAACTTTAGCAAGAGTGAACTAAAGTTAAATTCCTGAGCTCATTATTCAAAATTTACAGTGGTACTTTCATAGGTACATGGGTTTAATGTGAATGTTATTGGGAAGGAACTTAGTATTCAGACAACCAAGTGCATAATGATGGAATCCAAGTATACAAAAAAAAAAAAAAAAATTCCTTAAACTGGAGGTGTTACAAATGGTATCAGAGCCCAAGTGCAAAAATTGGGCTGTTGTTATTGTGCTCACTGAATTCTGAATATTATTGAACATTGTAGAGATTGGTTTTTTTGTCTTACTAATCAAATGTATGAGTGTGTACAGTGGTTCAAAAATGGCTGAAGAGGGAAGAATTTATGTGGATCTGCATGATGAGTTTGCTACTCCAGATCCCAATGCCTCGGTAATGGCCATGTTGCACAGGATGCAACGAGAATTGGCTGAACTAAGAAGCCAGAATGACATGATGTCATCAGCCAGTAAGGAACAGGAAAAGCTCATCAGAGAGCTAACTTCCCGGAACAACCAGGAAGGCGAAGGTTCTAGAAAAAGAAAGATGGATGAGTCTGAGGATGAGGATGCAGCTAGACATCAAGATAAGCAGAAAAGAGAATTGGAGGGAGAATTTAGAAAGATCAAACCTCCCTCCTATGATGGGGAGAAGGAAGAAGATGCAGAAGCTTGGCTGCTGAACATGATCAAGTATTTCCAAGTATGTGAATATGAGAGCAATCTGAAGGCCAGATTAGTTGTGTATCAGCTACAAGGAAAGGCTACACTGTGGTGGGAAGAGACAAAAATGGTGCATGCCATTGACGAAAAGACAGTTACTTGGGAATATTTTCAGACTAAGTTCAAGAATCGTTATTTGAACGAACGTTATTATGATGATAAAGAAAAATAATTTCATGAACTTAGACTAGGACACCTCACTATCGATGAGTTTGTCACTAAGTTTACCAATTTACTGAGATATGTCCCTTACATTAGGGAAGAAAAAGCAAAGGTTCAAAGGTTTTTGAATTGCTTACCTAGTGTGTACAAGGAGAAAATTGAGTTTGATAACCCAAAGACAATGGATGAAGCTGTTAGAAAAGCAAGATTATGCTATCAGCAGTTTAAAGGTAAGGCTGAACAAGGGAAGAGCTGGCTGAACAAGGGTGAGTTCAAAGGGAAAAGACCAAAACCAGCATATCTAAGAAATTTTGGCTGAGATCATCAGCGGAAAAGATTCAATAAATCAAAAGAAAGTCAAACTGCTCAGTCCCAAGTGGCTTCAAAACAAGTAGAAGGGAATAATAAAAAGGAAGAGACAGTCAGAATGAAGGAACCTTTGAAGTGTTGGGGCTGTGGAGAACCCCATATGATGAGGGATTGCCCCCATCGAAATATACACATGATCAGCAGAGAGCGAGAGGCAACAACAGTAAATGACATAGCCAGAAATATACCAACTATCAGTGCAGCCTTGGAAAATCGGCAAGCAGAACATCAAGCAACCATGGTGGAAATGGAGGGTAAGATTTCTGACCTACCTATTACTGTTTTGATTGATCCAGGTGCTTCTTTGAGTTACACTAGTCCTGGAATTGTAGAAAAATGTAAAATTAAACCTGAAATTTTCAGCAGTCATGGTTGGTACAGCTGGCCACTGGAACTAAGAGAAAAGTCACACATAAGTTGCCCAAAACATCAATACAATTAAATGGTTTTCCAAGAGAAGTAAATTTGAACATATTGCCATTAGGATCCTATGATCTGCTGATAGGAATGGATTGGCTGGAAAGGAAGAAAGCTCTGATGAACTACTGGGATAAAACCCTGCATTGTGTGGATGAAGAAGGGAAACCTTTTACACTAAAAGGGAAACCAAAATCCATTTTAGTGAGACAAATATCAGCCTTACAAATGAAAATAATAGCTAGAAAAGGATACCACGTTTATGCGGTACATGTGGAAGAAGTAGAACAGGGAACTGAAGAAAATCTGCTGAGTGAATTACTAGTTGTAAGGGAATTTAAAGAAGTTTTCCCATATGATATTCCTCATCTTCCCCCTAAAAGAGAAATTGACTTTTCCATAGATCTGGTGCCGGGAGCCACCCCTATTTCCCGAGCCCCCTATCGAATGAGTCCGCCTGAACTTATGGAGCTGAAGATGTAGCTGCAAGAATTACTGGATAAAGGTTACATTAGACCAAGTGTGTCTCCTTGGGGAGCACCAGTTTTATTTGTGAAAAAGAAAGATGGGACTTTTAGGATGTGCATTGATTATCGTCAATTGAATAAGTTGACCATTAAGAATATATATCCACTCCCTAGAATTGATGATCTTTTTGATCAAGTGAGAGGGGCCTTAGTCTTTTCAAAGATTGACTTAAGGACTGGGTATCACCAGCTTAGAATCAAAGAAGAAGATATTAGCAAAACAGCTTTTCGAACCCGGTATGGACACTACGAGTTTGTAGTCCTACCTTTTGGTCTGACAAATGCCCCTGCCACCTTTATGTGCCTGATGAACAGTGTGTTAAATAAGTATTTGGATAAATTTGTTTTGGTGTTCATAGATGATATTTTAGTTTACTCCAAAGACAAAGAGGAACACAAGGAACATCTGCGGATAGTGTTGCAAACTCTGAAATAAAATCAGCTATATGCCAAGTTCAGTAAATGTGAATTTTACAAGGATAAGATTCAATATTTGGGTCATATTATTTCTGAAAAAGGGCTTGCGGTTGATCCTGAAAAGATAAAAGAAATTAAGGAATGGCCAGTTCCAACTGATGTTTCAGCAGTAAGGTCATTCATGGGGATGGCAGGCTACTATCGTAGATTTGTGGAAAGATTTTCTGCCATAGCACATCCCATCACTTCATTGCAAAGAAAAGGTGTCAAGTTTGTGTGGACTGAAAAATGTCAACATAGTTTCGAGCAGTTAAAACAAAAACTTATTTCAGCCCCTATATTAAAAATTGTTGATCCTGATAAAGAGTTTGTTGTATGTACAGATGCTTGCAGGGAAGGGCTAGGAGGAGTCCTGTTGCAGGAAAATTCAGTTATTGCATATGAATCTAGGAAACTGAAAATGCATGAACAGAATTATAGTGCCTATGATTTGGAATTTGCAGCTGTTATCCATGCTTTAAATATGTGGAGGCACTATCTTTTGGGGAAGAAATTCACATTGATGACCGATCATATTAGTCTTAAATATTTCTTTTCCCAAACTGATCTGAATGCAAGGCAAGCCAGATGGCTATCCTTTCTAAGTGAATTTGATATGGACATAAAGCATATCAAGGGGAAGGAGAATAAAGTTGCGGATGCATTAAGTAGAAATGCTTGTAAAAATTTAAACAGCATGGGGAGTAGTGCCCATATGGAGGTAGAGGAATTGGTGGGAAAAGCAGCAGCTCAAGATCCCAACTATGAAGCACTCTTGGTGAAACTACAGACAAGGGATAAAACTGATTTCACTAAAAACCAAAGAGGGCTGCTCTATTACAAAAACAGGTTGTATGTTCCTAATGTAGAGTCGTTAAAAAGGGAAATCTTGGATGAATATCACAAACAGCCTTATGTAGGACATCCAGGATACCAGAAGCTGTTAACAGCCTTGAAAAAGAAGCTGTTTTGGCCAGGAATGAAGAGAGATGTGGCAGAGTATCTAAGTAGGTGCATGGAATGTCAACTGGTCAAAGTTGAGCATCAACATCCAGCAGGTCTTCTAAACCCTTTGCCAATTGCAGAATGGAAATGGGACACAGTTTCCATGGATTTTATAACAGGACTACCTAAAACCAAATATCAACATGATTGTGTAATGGTAGTAGTAGACACTTTAACCAAAGCTGCCCACTTTATACCAGTGAAATCTACTTTCGGAACAGCTCAAGTAGCAAATGTTTTCCTGAAGGAGATAGTAAGACTTCATGGAGTTCCCAAAGTAATTGTTTCAGATCGAGATGCTAAGTTTACAGCAGCATTTTGGAAAGGATTGTTTGGAGGGATGGGTACTAAGCTGAATTTTAGTACTGCCTATCACCCTCAAACAGATGGGCAGACAGAAAGGACGAATCAAATTTTGGAGGATATGTTGAGACTGTATGTGATGGATAGACCATCAAAGTGGGAGGAGTATCTGCATTTAGCTGAATTTGCCTATAATGACAGTTACCAATCTTCTATTAAAATGAGTCCGTTTGAGGCACTATATGGAAGGAAGTGTTGTACTCCTTTGAGCTGGAGCCAACCAGAAGATAAATTAATGCTGGGACCTGATGCCTTACAAGAGATGGAGAGAATTGTTAAATAGATACAAAGAAATATCAAGATAGCACAAGATCGCCAGAAAAGCTATGCTGATAAGAAAAGAGTGCACCGAGAATTCAAAGTGGGGGATCATGTGTATTTGCGCATCAAACCAAAAAAGAGCACACTTTATGCTGGAAGTTGTGCAAAACTTGCTCCTAGATATTGTGGGCCTTTTGAAATTTTGGAAAGGGTGGGACCAGTGGCTTACAAGCTGGCCTTACCACCCCATGTTAGAGTGCATGATGTGTTTCATATTTCATTATTAAAAAGATATGTGCATGATGCTTCTCACATAGTTGATTGGAATGTTGTACAGGTGGAACCAGAAGGGGAGTTTCTGCCATAACCGCTTCAAATATTGGAGCGGGAAGAAATTGAATTGAGAAACAGAACAGTGGCCAGAGTAAAAGTGCAGTGGAAGCACTTTACTGCTGAAGAAGCTACCTGGGAAAGGGAAGCTGAAATGATGGAGAAATATCCGTTTTTGTTTAAATGAACTCTAGTAGTTGAATAACAACACCGAGGACGGTGTTTATTTTCAGAGGGGGAATATGTAACACCCCCAATTTCTGTGTTGAAATTGAAAAATTATACATGTGAACTTTAATTCCTAAGGGGAGTGGACCCCAAAGGATAAGTATGGTGTGAATGTATTTGAATATTTAATTTGAAGAAATAAATAAATTGATTGTGCAATTTGACCAAGATGAGAATTTGAGATCACTTGCCAAATCCATGAGGATGGATAAGGCAACAAATCCCCACAATCTTTCAAAAATCCTTGAAAGAAATTAATTTAGATTTTGAGGAGGAATCTAAATTTCCCCAATGAAGAGGAAAGTAGTTGGGAAGAGGTGAGAAAAGCTGGAAAAGCTGAGGAAAAGCATAAAACAACTTTAAAGAGTCCCAAAATGGGAATCCTAGGCTAAACAGGAAAGAAAGCATCCTGCTATTCTCGACGCAGAATTAGAAACATGCTTTGGGGAAATATGAGCTTAAATAAGCTGCTCCTAAGCAGATCAGAGGTTGATCTGTGATGGAGGTGATCTCAGCTCGGGGGTGAGTTCTGGGAGATAAAGAGGACTCTAAGGTTGGGAGGTTGGTCATTTGCAGTAGTTGTATGTTTCTGAAATTCTTGGTTAGTTTGATTTATTATGGTATGAATTGGCTACATATAAAATTTTATGAAATTGTATGATGGTGTTAGTACTACATTTAACAGAATCTATCTTCAGGCATTCACCTTCCAGATTTTGTTTAGTTGTAGACCAGTAGTCCATAGAGTAGAAACCCTCCAAACTTTTAAACCAAAGACTCGCTTTAATTCAAGGTATCATTCTCATGTAAAATTGAATATTAACTTGACCTATAGATATATACAATGCAGGAAATTTTTATGCTCATATGTAAGGTGGAAAACTATATTAGCAAACTGGTTACATGATATCATACAAGAAAATCAAAGATGTTAGATTATGTATGTCGACATTTTCTAGCTTGAAAAGGAATTCTATTCTATATAAGTGGTAGGGCTATACCATTCATAGCATTGTAGCATTTATAGTATAATATATTTATAAATCTACACCTCTAATTTAAATTAACTAAGCATCATAGCCAAAGACTTAATCTACAATTAAGATACAATTATCACGACTATCAATACCTATATATATATATACGCATCCAAAATAACTTATAGAAGCCGTGAGCTAAAGTCCTAACAACATATATATATTGGCATCATACATAAATTATCAAAAGATGCGCGCTACTACATAGGACCCATGGAAACAATTATAAAAAAAACAGAGTAGCGTGTGGGAGTATATATAAACCAAACATTTATGCGAATTCATGAAAGGTCAAACCTAATAACCTCATGGTAATACGTAAAGTTCTATGAGTGGGGCCAGTTCATTAGAATACCCTCTAATGGTACAGACCTCCATATCCATGGCATTTGAGGCCTTTGTAACGAACAGATTGGAAAAATCAAAATGACGAGATATGTTAAATAGGCAAATTTCAACCATGCATGCGCCTATCTATTACCTCTGTTCATATCGGATTCAAATCAGTTGTCATAGGACTACTCATATTATAAACGATGACATACGCAACAATAAAAATTAGGAAACAACGCATAGGTAATATAGGCAACAGTGAAACTATGAACTAACACGCAGGAACGAGTGCCCAATATGCATGCAGGGTATCACGATCCATATGCCGCAGTGAAAGGAGGTTAGGTGACAGAAGGTATTATATTAAATTACAAAGGCGATGCAGCCAGGCGTGTGTTCGAAAAAAAAAAAGATTAAAGACCACAGCAATACAGTGGCGCAACCACGAAAAGGGAGTAAGTTACCGAAGAAGAAGATCGGCTTTTCCCTTGGCCACGCTCGCTGATCAAGATCGCCATCTACAGCAGAGCAAATCGACGTAGGTTATAGGCAAACGGTCAGTAAGCCATTGACCATAGCCACGTCTGAGCTAGGTTAGGAAAAAAAAACATATAAACGTCGCCATAACATCTATCCTAGCAGTTAGGGTTGATTTCAAACAATATCATATGATGAAAGCCAATAAAAATAAATTAAATGAGAACATCTCTGCATACGGATCACAAAACTAGTGGGTCACTGAGAATGGGGTTCTCTTTCCACCCTGGGATCGCTTTGATTAACCAGAGAAAAGAAAAAATAAAATGAAGCAAGCAGCCAATACACAACAATTAGCAGCACGACAGCCACGGTGAGGCTGCTATGCCCAGGCGTACAGAAACCTAAGGATCCGGCGTCAGGACATAGAATAAAACGTGAACTAGGGTTCAGCATTTCAACAGGAGGAAAACCCATGCGATGGATTTTATCCACGGCGATGTCACCGAGCGCTGCACAAAACAATCCGTAAAGGATTTAGGCTCGACATTATGACATCAAAATGAATTGCAGAAGGTAACTATAGATATTTTACACTCGGGCTCTCATACCTTCGAGCCGATCTGGAAGAATCCGCGCCTTGATGAATGAAGGGTGAATAAAAACAACCAACACCACCAGAATAAGCTACAACTGTAACCGGAGCGAGCCTTATAAATAGTAACCAGCCGAGAGAGAAGAGAGTGGACGTCGCCGAGGTAAACCGGAAGGGCAGTAGAAACCCTAATCCCACTTCCCCAGACGGATAGAGAATCCCTAAGCCGATTGGGGAAACAACCCAGCTGCGTCGATTCAGTGGTACTCGATTAGGTCGATGAGCTGCAACAAGGTACTGAAACGTAGAGGTTGGCTCGCATGGTACTGGGCGTGGCGGGAATGCAAACAGATACGTTACACGTAACATATTTGCTGGACAAGGATCTGGAACCGCCGGTGCCTGGCACTTCAATCTCTACAGAAAAACGTCGTCCCTGCGTACAAACCATCAAACGTCAAAATGAAACCCACACGCTACAACAGAACCATCTGATCATCAAGCTATGCTACTGCCACTATCAGTAGCCAGTACGCATGGGGCGTACTATGTGTATCAAAAACCAGATGGCATAGGAGCGGCTCACACCAAAACAATGATGACTTGACGCCAGAAGCAATGAATGCCAAAACGCGTAGTTGGTAGCATCATTGCAGGCGAGAATACTCATACAAATACAAACTGGGAATAATACAACCAACCGCTATGAACTATACAAAGGGTGGAATGGTGAATCAATGCCACAAGCTTTATGATTTGGGATAGGTAACGACGTGGTTCATTTGGGAGCCGAATCAATGTCACAGATATTACTACTCCGTTTCAACGTGGCATAATTAACCGCCGATTCACAGTTAGCTATATCAACGCGGCATAATTAAACGATGATCGACGTACGAGCTATGAGAATAATTCACTGTATTATATACAAAAGCGACATTTCCACGAGAAATCGAAATATAGGTATATTGGAAATCGTACAGGCTGGGTGCGGTTTCAATCCTATTATCAAATGGTATAAAAATTACGTGTTCACAGCTGTGAGAATTCAATGATAATATCTAGGGGAATATTATAAACATATATAAGGTTAAGAACGTAATTATATATGTGTGCATTCACGTAATATCATCAAGGGACATAAATAATTACATGCATTGTATATATATAGGTGGTATATATCTATATACATACGCAGCTTCAAGGTTATTAACAAGGGGCGCATTGTATATATATATATATTGATTAAAGGACATATTTGATATATGTATTTTATATATATATGTGACATATATATGTATATATAGATGTGTGTCTCCAATACATAGTATTAAAGGGTGAAGATATGTATGTGTCACATAATGTTATCAAAGGATGTGTTATAGATATATATTTCATATGTAGTATAAATATATGTGGTATATATATGTGGATCAAATATCTTAATAAGAGGTGTATTACATATATATATGGGGTATATAAGGGCTCAAAAGGTATGGTTGATAAATGCATTCTAGATACATATGTTATCTATATATATATATATATAGATGATATTTATATATATATATCCCAAGATATATGTGTTGAATATCTATAATGGATTCAAGAGTAGATGTATTAAATATATATATGTGTTAGGTGATGTTATTGAAAAGTATACAGGGGGAATGGTCAATGTTTTTAATAGGAGAGAGATACTCGAGGGTTAGATGAAATTTAGCAAGAGTGAACTAAAGTTAAATTCCTGAACTCATTATTCAAAATTTCCAGTGGTACTTTCATAGGTACATGGGTTTAATGTGAATGTTATTGGGAAATAACTTAGTATTCAGACAACCAAGTGCATAACGATGGAATCCAAGTATACAAAAAAAAAAAAAATTCCTTAAACTGGAGGTGTTACAGGTTTAAGATTATAAACAAAAAGAACTAATAAACCCAATTTTTTTATATTATAAATCCAAGGAATTGGTGAAGCCAAGGGATAAATATTAAAAACATAAGGGATAAATAAGGCGAAGGGATCAATATGAAAAACATAAGAGATAAATAAAGCCTAGAAATTAATATCTTAAAAAAAAAGGTTTGATAAAATCACGTGATTATTAATATTATCAACTCAAGGGAATAATATTAAACCTAAGATATTAATATTATAAACCTCAAGTATATAAAAACCTTTAGATAAATACTATAAACCATAAAATAAACATGGTTGAGAATGCTTGACTTAAACATTGAGACCATTCTTGTCATAATGCGACATTGGACGAAGAATGACCATGGTTTTCCATGATTGATTTTCATATTTAGAGAATATTTGTCACAATGTAACATTCGACCATGGAAGATCTTGATTGACAACGACTAACTATGATTAACAACGGTAGCTCATGGTTGATTTTCATATTGAGACAATGCTTTTCATAATGTGACATTGGACCATGCATTAATATTAAAGTGTATGACTAATATTAACGCCTAATATTGCCAACCCAGAGAATTAATAAACTCAGGTGATTAATAAACCCTAATAATTAATATCATAAACTTAAAAACTAAGAAATGAATAAACCCAAATAATTAATAATTTAAAATCAAGAGATTAATAACCTGAATGGATTATTAATATTATAAACCAAAAGAACTAATAAACCCAAGGGTTTAATATTATAAACCAAAGGAATTGGTGAGCCGAAGGAATAAATATTATTATTATAAATCAAGAAATTAATAAATCATATGAATTAATATTTTAAACTGAAGAGATTAATAAACCCTAAGACTTAATATTTTAAACTTAAGAGATTAATAAACCCAAGGGGTTATTAATATTATAAACCAAAATAACTAATAAATCCAAGGGTTTAATATTACAAACTAAAGGAATTGGTCAACCCAAGGGATAAATATTAAGGACCTAAGGGATCAATAAGGCCAAGGGATCAATATTAAGAACACAAGAGATCAATAAACCCTAAGAATCAATATTATGAACTGAAATATTATAATTCCCAATGTTATAAACTCTAAATATTAAACGCAATATTAGAAACCCTAATATTAAACCCAAATATTATAATCCCAATATTAATTCCTAATTATAAACCCTATATTTTAGAATCTATATTAGAACCCAACATATTAGGCCATAATGTAAATCATAATATTAAAACTCAAAAGATTAATAAACCCAAGGGATTATTAATATTGTAAACCAAAAGAAGTAATAACCACAAACGTTTAATATCATAAACCAAAGGAATCAGTGAAGCCACGGGATAAATATTAAAAACCTACATGATCAATAAGGCCAAGGGATCAATATTAAAAACACAAAATATTATTGAACCCTAAGAATAAAAATTTTAAACTCAAAAACTTAAGAAATTAATAAAAACTAATAATTAATATTTTAAACTCAAGAGATTAAAAAACCCTAAGAATTAATAATTTAAGCTCAATATATTAATAAACCCAAGGGGTTATTAATGTTATAAACATAAAGAATTAATAACACCAAGGGTTTGATATTACAAATCAAAATAATTGGTGAACCGAAGGGATAAGTATTAAAAACCTAAGGGATCAAACAAGCCAAGGGATTAACATTAAAAACATGAGAGATTAATAAAGCCTAAGAATTAATATTTTTATCTCAAAAACCTATGAAATTAATAAGCCCTAAAGATTAATAATTTTAACTCAAGAGATTCTAAGACCTAAGGGTGGTTTAATATTATAACCAAAAAGAACTAATAAACCCAAGGGTTTTATATTATAAACCCAAGAAATTGGGGAATCCAAGGGATAAATATTAAAAACCTGAGGGATCAATAAGGTGAAGGGATCAATATGAAAAACATAAGAGACTAATAAAGCCTAAAATTTAATATCTTAAACAAAAAGGTTTGATAAACTCACATGGTTATTAATATTATAAACTGAAGGGAATAATATTTAAGCTAAGATATTAATATTATAAACCTCAAGTATATAAAAACCTTTAGATAGATATTATAAACCTCAAGTATATAAAAATATTTAGATAAATAATATGAACCGTAAAATAAATGTGGTTGAGAATGCCTGATTTAAACATTGAGACAATTGGTGTCACAATGTGACGTTGGACAAAGAATAACCATGGTTTTGACATGGTTGATTTTCATATTGAGACAATATTTGTCATAATGTGACATTTGACCATGGAAGATCTTGATTGACTACGACTAAGAATGATTAACAATGGTAGCCCATGGCTGATTTTCATTTCGAGACAATGTTTTTCATAATGTGACATTGGGCTATGCATTAATATTAAAGTGTACAACTAATATTTAACACCTAATATTACCAACCCAAAGAATTAATATCCTAAACTCAAAACCTAAGAAATTAATAAAGCCTACGAATTAATATCCTAAACTCAAGAGATTAATAAACCGAAGAGATTATTAATATTATAAACCGAAAGAACTAATAAACCCAAGGGTTTAATATTATAAACCAAAGGAATTGATGAACCGAAGGGATAAATATTAATATTATAAACCAAGAAATTAATAAAACATAAGAATTAATACTTTAAACTAAAGAGATTAATAAACCATAAGAATTAATATTTTAAACTCAAGAGATTAATAAACCCAAGGGGTTATTAATATTATAAACCAAAGGAACTAATAAACCCAAGGGGTTATTAATATTATAAACCAAAAGAACTAATAAACCCAAGGATTTAATATTACAAACAAAAGGAACCCATGAACCCATGGGATAAATATCAAATACCTAAGGGATCAATAAGTCCAAGGGATCAATATTAAAAACACAAAAGATCAATAAAACCTAAGAATCAATATTATGAACCAAAATATTATAATCCCCAATGTTATAAAATATAAATATTAAACACAATATTATAAACCCTAATATTAATCCCAAATATTATAAGCCGATTATTAAACCCTAATTATAAACCCTATATATTAGAATCTATATTATAACCCAACATATTACTCCATAATGTAAATCATAATATTAAAACCATATATTATAAGCCCTCTATATATTAAACACTCAATATTATAAACTCTAATATTAAAGAAAATATTATAAACCTTATTATTAAAGCCAATAGTATAAACCTTAATATTATACTAAAATATTACAAACCCTTTTCTTATAAACCACAAATATTATAGACCCAAATGTTATAAATGTTACAACACCCACATTAGTACATGTGTTTCATACATGTTGATTAGTGTATATTAAGCATACTCATAACCACAATACTCAATGATCTTGCATAATTTATACTAAATACTATATTATAGACTATACTATATTATAAACCTAATAACCCAAAGGATTAGTAAACCTAAGGGATTATATATTAAAAACTAATAATATTGACATATTAATATTATAAAACCAAGGCATTAACATTATAAACCCAAGGTATTACTTTTATAAAATGAAAGGATTAGAAAACCCAACGGATTATATATACTATAAACCCAAGTGATTAATGAACCTAACGAAATAATATTATAAACCATTGGGATTAAAAATTCCAAGGGATTAATAAACCAAGGGGGTGTTATAAACAAAAAGAAGATTAATAAACTCAAGAGATATTATAATATTAGAAACAAACTACAACATTAAAAAAAAATTCATGTTGATTATGGTTGAAAGTGGTTAGTCATGGTTGACCATATTCAACCATAGAGGCATTGATCATGGTTGATCATGGTTGATGATATTCAACCATGGATGATCATGGTTGACTATGGTTCACCATTTTTATCATGGTTGACCATTGTTGACCATGGTTAACCATAGAGACAATGACCATGGTTAACCATATTCAACCACGGTTAGTCATGGTTGACCATAAAAACATTAATTTCCCATAATGAGCATGGTTGATGATGCTTTACCATGGTTGATCATGGTGGAGAATGGTTCACATTAAGTGACCATGTCTAGCGATGGTTGAACATGGTCTAAAATCATTATTTACCACACTCAAGCATGGTTGACCAAGTTCAATGAGAGAGACCTTAATCATGGTTGATAATGGTTGAAAAAAATTAACCATGGGTAATCATGGTTGACCATCACTGAAAATGGTTGAATATGGTTGATCATCATTGAATTTTATTAATTTTGATTGATCATGGTTGACACCATAGACGTTGTCCATAGTTGACTAAATTTAGCCATGATTAACTATGATTTACCATGGTTGACTATAGAGATATGGATTGACCATGAATAGGGAATTATAGCATATTCAACCGCAAATATCTGCATTGTTCACAATGGATGACTGTAATTAGGAATAGAGACTTTGGCTAACCATTTTTTACCATTATAACAATCATTGAATATGGTTGTCAATGAGGACTCTATAGAACATCAAATGTTCTTGGTTAACCATGGTTGACCAAAGATGATCATGTTGATCATGGTGGACCATGGTTGACAAGATTCAACCATATGGACCTCGATCTTGGTTTACCAGAGTTGATCATGGTTACCAATATTAAACCATGCATGATCATGGTTAACCATAATCAACCATGATCAACCATTCTTGACCATGGTTGATCAAGGTTGACTAATTTTATCATGGTTGATCATGGCTGGCCATGGTTAACCACAAAGACAATGATCATGGTTAACCATATTTAAACATAGATAATCATTGTTGACCATAGAGATATTGGCTGACCATGATATCCATGGATGATGATGCCTGAACATGGTTGATCGTGGTTCAACATTGTTGTTCATCGGTGACAATGGTTCACATTAAATGAGCATGGTTGATCATGGTTAACCGTGGTTGACCAAATTCAACGAGAAAGACCTTAATCATGGTTGATGAAATTAAATCATGATTAATCATGGTTTCCATGGTTGAATTTGGTTGATCGTGGTTTATCATAGTTCACAATAGAGTCATTTTCCATGGTTGATCATGGTTGGTCGTAGAGACAATGATTAACCGTTAATAGGGAATTGTCTTTAACGGAACTTGAGGAATGATGACTACAAAAGATACTCCAAAATAGTCAATTTTATTATTAGATGTGTTTGAATAATGTATTAATGTTTCATTACAACGTTGCATAAATTGCAACATGTAACATTTCGACAATGTTTGTCGAATTGCAACATCTAATAGATTTCTTTACCGTTCGAGCATCACAACATATTTAATTGCCAATATTAATCAATAATATTAATAGGAAATTATTTGTCACTAAAGTTAAATATTGTTGATTGCTAAACATAGTCAAACATAGTGAAGGATTCACCCACATTCTGAATTTTGGTTGATCAAATTTTGTAATGTCACATTGCGATGTTAGAAACATTTGTTTACAATTCTAATTCTAATAAATATATATTAATATTAGTTAATATTAATGTATGTATTTAAACATTTTTAAATTTTTGTTTAATGTTATAATATGTGTGTGTGTGTGATCCTCTAGACTTGAGGAACCACGTTCGAGGGACATCTAAGTCATCAAATTCACCCAGGGATCGCATCCTGCATGGGCCACAAGATCCCTTAGCTGGCATGATTTTTTAGCATGTCCCCTCCACCTAAAACACGACATGACCACCCCTCACGACATTTCATCTTTTGTCACCTTGCTTACTTTTATATAAATATTTTAGTTAATATATTGTCAAGTATTTTAATTTTTGTTATTAAATATTTTAAGTAATTAACTTAATATTACTATTAATAAATATGAAAATATTAATTTAAAAATTTTAAAATTAATGTTTATTGTAATTGAAAATTTTAATATAAATGTTTTAATTAATATATTGCGGAATGTTTTAATTGATGTTATTAAAAATTTTAATGTTTTTATAAATGTTATAAATGTTTTTTGTAATGTAAAAAAATAATTAATTAAATTTAAAATTCATTAATGTTAATGATTTCATTAATTAATATTAATGTTAATTATTGTTTTAACTATTTAATTAATTAATGTAGTATTAACTCATTTCTTTAAATATGTTTAAATTAATGTTATTAAATATTTTTAAATAAATATTTTAATTAATATATTGTCAAAAGTTTTAATTAATATTTTAAAGTTAAAAACATTTAACTATTATTATTAACGAAATCTCAATATATTCATATTTAGATATATTTGAATAATTTAGTTAAGTATAATAATTATATATTAATGATTTAATTAATATGAGACAATATAATAATTATTTCACTTTGAATTAATGTTTAATGTTATTAAACATTTTTTATATAAAAGTTTTAATTACATATTGTAAAATGTTTTAATTAATAATGTTTAATGCTCCAATTTATTAATATTTTAATGTTTTAATTAATTAATTGATGTATATTAATAAGATATTGTATTAAAATACAATTTACTCATCTCTAATGATCACGTAGATTTTTTTAATGCTTACAAAGTTAAAATATTATTAAAATAAATTCTAAATTTATAATAATGTATTATTATTATTAGTATTTTATATAATAATAATATTAATTTAATAATATAAAAATATAATACAATTTTATTAAAATAATTATTATAATTTAATCTTACCATTTATTCTTGTATTAAAATAATTTTATTAAAATTTAAGATTAGGGTTTATTCTTTATACAACAATTATGTGATAATGAAACTTTATTATTAAGAAAAGCTTTCAATACACCAAACTTTAACACAAATTTTGAATACAACAGGAAGTATAATTGCATTAGTTAAGTGATATACAATCACATCATAATCACAATTTTTTTACAACCAATTTATGAAACTAAAACTATATTATAATTTAAACCTACAATTTACTAGTTATTCATTATATTGTTTGAATACTATGAAACATCATACATTATGTCAACTCTATTCATCATTGTAGATTTGTTTGTGCATGTGGATACATTACTAAAAGAAGTCTACAATACCAGAGAAACAACATTGTTTTTTAATTAATAAAAAATAAATCCATAGCATTATGAGTAATTTAGTAATATAATATTTTGTTCTTTATAGTTAATTTTGAGTGGGCCTACATTTAAATGGCATGCATAGGAAACAGCTACTCAATAAGTTATAATAATTTAATATAATATTATAATATGATTGTATTAAAATAATTATTATAATTTAATCTTACAATTTTTTAATAATATAATTTTATTAAAATAATTATTATAATTTAGTATTACAATTTATTATTGTATTAAAATAATTTTATTATAATTTAATATTAGGGTTTATCTTTTATATGGAAATTGTGGCAATTATATGATAATGAAATCTTATTATTAATGAGAGCTTTCAATACATCAAAGATTAACACAAATGTTGAATACAACGAGAAGTATAATTGCATTAGTTAAGTGATATATGATCACATGATAGTCACAATTTTGTTTTTACATTACATTATGAAACAACTATATTATAATTTAAACCTACCATTTATTATTTATTCATTATATTGTTAAATATATGAATCTCTAATTATTTTTTATTATCATACATCATGTCAACTCAATTAGTCATTGTAGATTTATTTGTGCACTTGGATACATTAAGTCAAAATGGGTAGCATGAAGAGTTGAATACCCAACAAAAACAATGTTTTTAAAGTAATAAAAAATCAATCAAGTGTAGCAAGAATAATTTAATAAAATAATATTTTGTTAGGGCATACATTTAAACTACATGCATAGGCAACCAATAAAGTAGTGAAGTGGAAGAAAAGTTTATAAATGCATAGTGGTATATATTTGAGAATGTGAACCGTTATAAATTTCAAAATTAATCCACGTTGCAATCCATATTTTATAAGTTTTTTTTTCTTTTTCTTTTTTCCATTTATAACTAATTAGCATAAACGGTTATCAAAAATAGGCACAATACATTTTTAATCATGTTTTGTAGAAAAATATGAAAACATCATCCAATTCACGTTATTGTATAAAAAAATTAATTAGAAAAATAATTAATGTAGCCAGCTCCAACAAAAAGACCCCTATAATGATAAATATTACCCCTTAATTTGAACATTGTTGGCTAAACCCAACTGTACGTCACGCTACAAATATAAATATATAAATATGTGGGGGTGGAGGGGCTTACACTCATACCAGGTATATAGATAAGTTGTTGCGTAACCTGTGGTAATGAATGACCTTTGTTTTATTGGTTAGTATACATGTTGCATTAGTAGTTATCTGATAGGCTGATCATTTTTTACGATAGCGTATATTATATGTTCAATTTTTATAGTTTGGCAATTCAATGTTATTAAGAACTCGTTGTGGATTATTCTATGGTCACGTAGCTCATACTTGCACAATGTTGGGTGGTGACAGATCCGGACTTAGACTTCTACGGCTTGAGGATTAGTTAGGGTTAGTTATGGGGCGTAAGCACCCTCTCTCTTGCCGCATTTTCACTCCCATTCACACTTTTTTGCGTTTAGGAGAGCTCTTCTCCAGAAATTCGAACCCTTATTTCTTATTCTGTTGAGTGCTCTTGATTAATGCAATGGTGTTGCAACCCAAGTATAATTATTTCGTCTTTCCCTTATGCAATTCATTACAGTATTAACTTTGTTTTTGTTTACTTGTTGCAGGTTGAAGATTGCGTGGAGTTACAACTACTCAGGTTAATTTTGGATTCTCTAACTCAACTTACTCGTTATATTGGGTTTTATGATTTCTCGCTTGGCCTCACATATATTATTTGCTATGGTTGTTAGGTTCGTTTCAAGCAATCTCTCCATTCTGCGATTTTGTCCATCTTGCAGTTACGAATAACTTAGGGTTCTATCCTAGATCCTTTTGTAACATTCCTTTGTCTTTTATGCTATTTGTTTTATATATTTTGTGGAGACTGCCATGCAGCCTAATACCCTTACTCAGTATTTTGCTATTTCTGTACAATTTAGAGTTGCTTTCTGTATTGGCACCATGTAAATAATTTTGATAATTAATTACTAATAATGTTAGCGGCAACGCTATATTGGTGGTTCGCGGCACATTGCCCTGTGATTTTTACTCCATTGTTAGACAATTCTTTTGGCAATCAGAAATATATAATCTATTATTTACATAATTTTTATTAGTGGTTCATAAATATTATATTTATCTCTTTCGCCTTTGGCCATTATGTTTTAGTTACAATTACAATTAGATGAAAATTAAGATACACGCTATCATGTATTAATCAAATAGAGTTACATATATATATGAGGTATAGTTTCAAGATCACACGCCAAAACCTATGGAATAGGAACATAGTCTATACATAGAAAGTTGAAAGTCACAACTGAAGACAAGTAGGAATTACACATTCCAACACACCCCCTTAATGACTACTTGTCTCAATATCGATCTGCAAAATATACATCTAGTTCTGTTTGGTAATTACACTTTGTATCATGTTCATGCTATTGTCGATGTCCATATAAAAGAACAACCATCTACCAAAATGTATGGGTTCCGAACTGCTACAACCACCAGTCTACTAGGAAGTTTTTCACATACATGCTTCATCCACCCTGAAGTCCTTGACATACATGGTTCATCCAACCTCTCGATGAACTCCCCCTAGATATATAATTTCACCTCATGGAGTCTACAACCAATATGGTCCCCCCAAGTGTATCCATCCCGCATCAACACTCTTCTAGGGTGTTAAAACTCTCTAACAGAGTGAACATATAACAAAGGGGTATGCATGTCTCTTTGGGTCTTACAGCACATACAAACAATAAATGACATGTAGATTTTCGCTAATTACAAATTGTGACTCATACTCTACCATGGTTATGATTCTATTCCACAAACTCACAAAAAACTCGATTGTTGTCCATCACAAGCTTGACATCTTCATCTTGAATATTTTAATTTCAATTTGTTGTTGTTAGAGTGATTAGTTCTAACAAATAGCATTTGCATGCTAATTTGATCAGGCTCAACATGCTTCAAAAGGTAATTCAAGAAAACAATTCAATTCACCAAGCATTATGGAAGTAGAACATAATAAACTGCAATACTCCATAGCAAGCTCTTCATAGCACATCGTTCTGAAATGCTCCACGCAATCAAATTTTAGGTAATTCTCTCCATCGATGATCCACTGTGATCCACACAGCGAACGATCTGTCTCAATTCCGGCTTACATGTCAGCGTTCTCCTCTTCGTGAAAATACTCCTCCTTCTGTTCACGCTCCACGCAGAGGGCAGTGATCAATGACTCAGGGCTCTGGGAGTGCTCAGGTAGGCATCATAGATTTCTCCTCTAGGTAGGTTGGCAGGCAGCGTTCCTCCTCACATGCCAGCAACAGTGGCAGTGCAGATAAGTAGGCAGGCAACGTAAGGTAGCGTTCGTCCTCACACGCCAGCAACAGTGGAAGTGCAGATAAGTAGGCAGGCAGTGCAAGGTAGCACTTCTCCTCACACGCCAGCAATAGTGGAAGTGCAGATAAGTAGGTAGGCAACGCTCCTCCTCACACACCAACAACAGTGGTAGTGCAGATAGGTAGGCAGGTAGAAAAACACTCCTCACCCACCAGCAACCTTGGCAGTGTAGATAAGTAGGAAGGCAGTGCAAGATAGCACTCCTCCTCACACGCCAGCTATGCCATCTATTTCAGATCACTAAGACGGCGCCTAATCACTCACAGGCTTATGGTCTCACAGAGAACTTGGAGCTACTTTCTGCCCCCACAGTTCTCTTTTGCCTCTATTAATTAAAACTTGGATGGCAGTATTGCAGGGATGGCAAGCTCAGCCCAGTCCACCGACAGTGTTAGGATCGCTCACCATGCTTCCATTGCCCTCAGTCCATGGGCATCATTCCTTTTTAGTGCACGGGCAGGATGGCTCAACATGCACTGTTCTCAGTCCACGAGTAGCATTCCTTTTCAGTGCACAAGTAGGGTGGCTCAACATGCGCTATGCTCAATCCATGGGCAGCGTTCCTTTTCAGTGCACGCACAGGATGGCTCACCACGCAGGATGGATCACCAGTCCATGCCAACAGCTTTCAAATCTCCTACGCAGAGGGCAAAATTCCTTTCCCCGCAAGTGCATACTCCACGTAGTAGCGAGCTCTCTCTAGCAGATGTACCCCTCGATCCTCGAGATCGTTCCATAGAGAAACACTAGAACAATGATGAATGCACTGGTACCAATATTCTCCGGTGACATTAACAATTTTTCAAGAAATCTACTACTCGTAGATCGCTCCACTCAAAACGCAGGGTGATGTAGGTATTAGATGTATCAATTGTGGCCTATTTGATCTTGCGAGGCATGAATATGCACACACGCTGCTCCATGTAGGCTCAACCACCCTGACTTCGATCTCATATCTGCTCACAGTGTTCTGATTTCGTTTACTTGATGGGTTGGCATTTATTGGCGATTTGGTGGCGTTGTACATTCCTCCTATGCCAACTCAACTTGTAGACCCCAATGTTGTCATGGCAGCCTGACCAAATGACAATTCTATGTTTTCTCTCCTGCAAGTTCCTGAACCTGTAGATAGGATGTCCTCTCGAATGCCTTCTCTGAAATTCTTCTTAGATGACATCTATAAAACTTGTGTGGAGCCTATAGATCTCAGTATAGTTGATGATTACAACGTTTGTGAACTTCGCATTACAAGGTTTGTGACTGGCGCACAGATTTACTCCAATATGTTGCTAGCATGCCGTAATCCCCGATCTACCATGTTACTACAAGCCAAAAAAAATACTTGTCTTTGTAGAAGCATTGTATCAGTTTTTTGAATGACATCAAAAACCACAAAATCCTTCCATCGTTAAGTTTCAACAACAATTCTAGTGATCTGAGGGTGGCCACAAGTAGTAATTACGATTCCACTGGTCTCAACTCCTAAAAACTGATATACTCTTCCTTCATATGCAATTTAAATGCATCAGTGGGCTCCCTTTATGCCAGACTCACAGCACCTTTGCTGACAGCAAATCACAACCACCCTTTGAGGACTCGGCCCTTGTTAGTGGCCTCGTCCACCCTTTCGCCAGCATATCATTCTATGCCAATATGTTTATAGCATAAGAATCATGAAACGAAATTGAATTAAAAAAATCTCTCTCGGCCTTTGACTTACAAAACGCGGTATTCTTCACCGATGCTCCTCTTCTGTAAAGAACTCGCCGATCGAACCATTGCATTGTCCCTGCTTCACCACCTAGTTTAGCATGCCATCACTGACGGCCATGGCACACATGGACACCACCACAAGAAAAAAATTCAATCCTATTGGAATATTGAAGAATTCCAGAATTAAAAATGGAGAAATAAAACTTCCCCTCCACAACACAAAGAAATAAATTCAATCTCAGAAAACAGAGTTTTCAACTCTATAAAACAATTTTTTTATTCCATAAAATCTGTTACAAGTTCTTCCTCAATCACAGAGGGATCACAACTGTTTCTGGACTGCTTCTAAGCACAGTTCCAAAACAAAAAAAAACTTTCTCTCTCTCTTAAAAAAAACTGCTGTGTGAATTCTTTTCATTCACTGCCACTGTTTTTACAAAAAACAACTCACTGTGTTTTTTAATAAAACTTACACTGCTGTGTAAAATTTTAATTATGCTCTCTCTGTCTTTTACAAATGCACTGTTGTGCTTAAAAACATTCTGTGCGTGTAAAAAAAAATACATTACATCTCTGTTCTATATTTATAAACAAAATATCTAAAAGAAATTAATGTCATTCATTGACTTTACAATCAAAATATCACCGCTTAAAAAAAAATATTTATGGTGCCATAAATTCTGGATGCGCCACTTCAAAATTGAATTGATGAAAATTTTGAACGTGGCAGAAATTTGTGAATTTCCGCAACGGTGGTGGATTGTTGGCGCACTGGCTGCATGTGGGCGGAGCCACCACTCCTGGTGGTTACGGGGGCTGCCATCTTTCTGTATGCAGCAGCTGGGGTGAGGCCCCATAGTAAACCACAGTCGTTGATCGGCGGTCAACGCGCGATCAGCCAGTTAACTATGGGGGGTGCCTTCCCGTTAACCTCCGCGTTGTTCGACCTCCCGTACTCCGTCGATCTCTGCCAACTTGTGTGCTGTTTATCCATGCTACCATCTGCGACTTGGTGGCAGTTGTAAATTACATTCCAACACTCCCCCTTAATTTCAACTGCTGAGTTTTCTTGCATACCCAAGCATTTTCTAAAATGTTCAAAGCTTTTCTGCGCAAGTGGCTTTGTGAGGATATCTGCAAATTGATCCTCCATTCTGCAATGATGCAAAACTATTTCACCATTGTTAACCAATTCACGTATGAAGTGAAACTTGGTGTCAATGTGTTTAGTCCTTTTATGAAAAACAAAATTTTTAGACAATGCAATGGCTGAGCTATTGTCACAAAAGATCACTGTCCCTTTTACCTGTTCTTGACATAAACTTCCCAACATTTTTCTCATCCAAACTGCTTGACACACTACTGCTGTAGCTACCACATATTCTGCTTCTGCTGTAGACAATGCTACAATGGGTTGTTTCTTAGAAGCCCATGAAATGGCTCCTGAACCCATGTGAAAAACATAACATGAAGTGCTCTTCCGATCATCTACACTTCCAGCCCAATCACTGTCTATGTATCCAACTAAATCTGAACATTCTGAAGTAGTATAAAAAATACCAAACCTTTTAGTACCTTTAACATACCTCAAAATTCTTTTTGCTGCTTGCCAATGTGCATCCTTTGGCTTTTCCATGAACCTAGAAATCAAACTAACAACATGCATTATGTCCAGCCTAATTGCAGTCAAATACATAAGGCTGCCAACTATGCTTTTGTATAGACTAGGATCAAAATCCTTACTGTTGTCCTCTCTGCTGAGTTTTAATCCCATCACTATGGGAGTGATTGCTGCTTTGCTCTCCTGCATGTTAAATCTTTCAAGCACCTCATTAACATACTTTGCCTGTGAGATAAAAATCCCATTTTTATCTTGCTCTACTTCTATTCCCAAGAATTATTTCAACAAACCCATATCAGTCATTTCAAATTCTTCCTTCATGACTGTTTTAAAATGTTCAATAAGGCAATCATCATTACCTGTAGAAATAACATAATTAACATATAAGACTACAATCAAGATTTTACCGTCTTTTTCTTTGATGTATTGGGTGGGTTCTCCCTCACACTTCTCAAATCCATTTTCCAATAGATAAGAGTCTATTCTACTGTACCACGCTCTTGGCGCTTGCTTCAGCCCATAAAGAGCTTTCTTCAACTTGCATACTTTGTGCTCTTGGCCTTTCTTTTCATAGCCGAGAGGTTGATCAATGTAAACCTCTTCCATTAACACTCCATTCAGAAATGTTGACTTCACGTCCATTTGGTAAAATTTCCATTTGTTTTGTGCTGCTATGGACAACACTGCTCTCACGGTTTCCATTCTTGCAACCGGTGCGAAAGTTTCCTCATAATCTATCCCATGTTTCTGCTTATAACGTTTGACGACAAGCCTTGCCTTGTGTCTCTCTATTTTTCCTTCAGAATTATTCTTGGTCTTGTAGACCCATTTAACACTAATGACATCATTTTTTTTTTGGAGTTCAACCAAATCCCAAGTTTTGTTCCTCTCTATGGAATTTATTTCCTCATCCATAGCTTCTATCCATTTCCTATCCTTGATAGCTTCTTCAAAATGAACATGATCATCAACATGACAATATAAAGCAAACAAAGAATTGATACCTTCATTAGCTATATCTTGTTCATAAATATATTTCAAACTTCTGAATTTCTTACCTCTTTCAGTAGGTGTACAAATGCTTGAAGAAGCACTTGAATTTCCTCCTTGTGGTGTGCTTGGAGAAGCACTGTCATTTCTTCTCAAGGGTGTGCTTTGTTGCTCTCTTGTTGGTGTTGTTGTTTGGGGATGTATTTCAGCCAACTCATCATCATTTTTATCATGAGATAAACAATGTTTAACATTCACTGTTTTCTCTATGCTTCCATCCCAAGCTTCCTCTTCAATGAACTGAACGTCCCTGCTCACAATAAACTTTTTGCTAGATGGGTTATATAACCTATAGGCCTTGGATTCCTCACTGTATCCAATGAAAATACTTTTCTCCCCCTTGCTATCCAACTTCCTCCTTAGCTGATCCGGAATGTGTGCATAAGCCACACATCCAAAAACCTTCATGTGTGTGACACCTTGCTTTGTGCCACTCCATGCCTCTTTCGGCACTTTGTTCATAACTGCTTTTGTAGGGCACCTGTTCAAAATATATGCCGCACAATGTACATCTTCAACCCAATAATCATTAGGCAAATGCTTTTCCTTTAACATACTCCTCGCCATGTCCATTATGGTTCGGTTCTTCCTTTCGGTTACTCCATTTTGTTGTGGAGTATATCTAGTGGTAAACTGCTTTTGAATACCATTTTCTCTACAAAACCGTAGAAAATCTTTAGAGATATACTCACCTCCTCTATCAGTCCTTAAGATTTGATATGCATCCCACTTTTTTTCTCAACAAGTGCTTTGAAATTGCAAAATTTTTCAAACACTTCACTTTTGTTTTTCAAAAAGTAAACCCAAGTTTTTCTTGTAAAATCATCTATGAATGTTAAGATATAGTGGCTATTTGCAAGTGATGGAGTTTGCATTGGTCCACATACATCTGAGTGGACAATCTCTAAGGGTGCTTTTGCCCTTATGCTTTTCCCGGAAGGAAAACTTTCTCTGTGTTGTTTCCCAAGAATACAACCTTCACAAAGGTTGTTCGGTTTCTCTATCAATGGTAAACCACTTACCATTCCTTTTCTGTTCAACAAATTAAGACCTCCAAAGTTGAGATGTCCAAATCTCAAGTGCCATAACCAATTATCATCTTTTGGTTCGCTTTGGAAAGTCTCCTATGCAACTGCTGCTTTCTCTTCACCATTTTTCAAATCTGCTCTCATTCTGAGAGGGAACATCCTATTCCTTGTCATCTTTACTTTAGCAATACATTGATTGCTGGATGGTTTGTCCATGATGGTACAAACATCATCCTCAAAGAAAACATTATATCCCTTATGGACAAGCTTTCCAATACTTAAGAGATTACACTTCATTCCTAGAACATAATAAACATCTGCTATGGATTTCTTTGCACCTAATCTTGTTAAAACATTCACATCTCCTTTTCCCATAACATAAACTTTGCTATCAGTTCCTAGTGTGACTTGTGACTGCACACTCTCATATAACATGGAAAACATTTCTAAGTTTCCTATCATATGGTTACTACAACCGGAGTCTAGAAACCATAAATCCTCATTCTTTTCTTCATCCATATTACAAGCTAAAAACAAATTGTTTTGGCTGCTATTTTCTCTAGTGAAATTTTCACTGGTTCTATCTCTCATATCTTGTTTCTTCGTTCTACATTCATTAGCATAATGACCATATTTCTTACAATTGTAACACTGGACATTGAATTTATCATACCTTTGTCCTTGATCATTCTGCTGACCACTCTGTTGGCTGTTGCCTTGGCCTTGATGCTGATTTGGATTGCTGCCCCTTCCTTGAGCATTTTCTCGACTATTCCTTCCACCTCTGTTTTGGCTTTTGCCTCTTCCTATTTTGTTTCCTCTACCTTGCCCTCTTCCTCTTCCGAAAGACATCTGGGTCTTAAAGGCATGTTCTAGAGATGAGTTTTCACTCCTACCCAATCTCTGTTCATGGGTTATCAGTGATGCATGCAGCTCATCCACTGAAAAATTTGTAAGATCCTTAGTCTCCTCTATGGTGGTGACAATCACATCAAATCTTGAGGGTAGACTCCTCAAGAGTTTCTCAACAACCCTCTTGTCTTCAAGAGTTTCTCCATGAGATCTAATTTGTGTAACCATTCCAATCACATGAGTGAAGAATGAGTCAATAGTGTCTGACTCTTTCATACAGAGAGTCTCAAAGTCTCTCCTTAGCAACTAAAGTTTTGCTGTCGTCACTTTCTCCATACCCTAATAAGCTGTCTTGAGAGTTTCCCATGCCTCTTTGGATCTGTTACCTACTGCTATCCTCGGAAACACACTCTCATGCACTGCTTGATACAAGAAGAAAAGAGCCTTGGCATCTTTCTTCTTACTTCTCTTCAGAATCTCTCTTTCTGCTTGAGTTAAAACATAAAACTCTACTTTATTTGCTGGCTCTTCAAAGCCATCCTCAACAAATTCCCATAAGTCTTGAGAGACAAATAAAGCCCTCATAGTTATTGACCAGTAGTCATAATTTTTCCCATTAAATTGTGGGAGATGGATATTTCCCATACCCATACCAGTGCTGGCTCCAGCCATTCTGCACTCTTAACTATGATTTAAAAACACTTGAATGTGTGTGCATAATTAACTAACTGTACCGCAACAGTCACACAAAACTGTATAGAGAAATACCTTTGGATTCTTCTTGTCTGAACCTTCACACTGCTGGAGAGGCTTCTGCAATAACGAACTCCTTTTCTTGAGATTATTTGACCTTCAAATAGCCTGAATTGGCTCTGATACCATGTTGGAATATTGAGGAATTCCAGAATTAAAAATGGAGAAATAAAACTTCCCCTCCACAACACAGAGAAATAAATTCAATCTCAGAAAACATAGTTTTCAACTCTATAAAACAAAATTTTTATTCCATAAAATCTGTTACAAGTTCTTCCTCAATCACAGAGAGATCACAACTGTTGTTGGACTACTTCTAAGCATAGTTCCAAAACAAAAAAAAAATGTTTCTCTGTCTCTTAAAAAAAACTGCTGTGTGAATTCTTTTCATTCACTCCCACTGTTTTTACAAAAAACAACTCACTGTGTTTTTTAATAAAACTTACACTGCTGTGTAAAATTTTAATTCTGCTTTCTCTGTCTTTTACAAATGCACTGTTGTGCTTAAAAACATTCTGTGCGTGTAAAAAAAAGTACATTACATCTTTGTTCTATATTTATAAACAAAATATCTAAAAGAAATTAATGTCATTCATTGACTTTACAATCAAAATATCACCGCTTAAAAAAAAATATTTATGGTGCCATAAATTCTGGATGCGCTGCTTCAAAATCGAATTGAAGACAATTTTGAACATGGCAGAAATTTTTGAATTTCCGCGGCAGTGGTGGATTGGTGGCGCGCTGGCTGCATGTGGGCAGAGCCACCACTCCTCGTGGTTACGGGGGCTGCCATCTTTCCATACGCAGCAGCTGGGGTGAGGCCTCGTAGTAAACCATAGCCGTTGATCGGTGGTCAACGCACGATCGGCCAGTCAACTACGGGGGGTGCCTTCCCATTAACCTCTGCGTTGTTCGACCTCCCGTACTCCGTCGATCTCTGCCAACTTGTGCGTTGTTTATCCATTCTGCCATCTGCGACTTGGTGGCAGTTGGAAATTACATTCCAACAAATCCTCATACCACCCAGACGAGATTTGAACCCTACACCAATATCAGAAAATAGCTTTAAGAAATATGCCAGAGACCTTTTCAATCTGCAATGACCTCATTGTTTCCAGATTCCATCAGCTCATCTTCCAAATGAGATCCAATGAAAGAAGGTCCCATAGTCACTAGAATTCAACAAATGCATAGAGATTTAACGCACATGTTTTCTTTCAGAGCTTGAGCACTGAAATATGGTTGGTTTCATATAGGTTTTCCCCTTTTAGCATTACGCACTCACTTCATACAAAAAAGGGACTCGATCTTCCAATTCAATTGGACACTGTGATTCGATCTTCCAATAAGGTGTGGCTCTCTTCCTCTTAGAGAATCAACAATTATGTTCTGACCTCAGAGTGGATGCTTTCACATATATACAAATAGCTCCTCAATTCATGTCGCATTCACTGCAACTAATAACTACTCAGCGACAAGACCGAGCTGCCCTCGATGATTAAGCCACACACGGGCTTAAAATCCTAACTCCACTGTAATTATCTGCAACTCTCTAGCAATGCAAATGCCTCCTCTTGCGCTCCAGCTCCAGAGCTCCATACAGAGTCACAACGCAACAACTATAGCAGAGCCAACTCCAGCCAGGCTTGAGATCAGCACAACACTCCTTCTGACAGATCACTCACCACCATCGCAAGTCTTGATGGACAAACAAATACTTAAACAATAAAAATACACTCACTTATTTTCCTCTGCCCAGGAGGGGCCTTGGCCCCAAACAAGCTCTGATATCAAGATGAAAATTAAGATACACACTATCATGTATTAATCAAATATAGTTACATACATACATGAGGTATAGTCTCAAGATAGGGAGAATATCTCGACCACACACCAAAAAAGTAACTTAATTTTAGCTAACCTATGGAATAGAAACAGACTCTATGCATAAAAAGTCACAACTAAAGACAAGTAGAAATTACACATTCCAACACAATTTTGTTGTATTGATGTTACAGCGGCAAAGTTGAAGGTTATGTATTGCAGTACTTTCAAATGGTAAATCTTTTATGGAATTGTGCTTGTGGTTTCGACATGAAATATAAACTGTAAGAAAAATATATGTTTTATCCATTCGTTGGCTTACTGTTGTAATTATGAATATGAAGAGGTTCTTTCCTGCATCTTTATATGTTAGGTTTTACATTGGATCTGAGCCTTATTTATAGTTTCGACTTATAGTTTTGTTCATCTAGGGTTGTACCCTTTTCAAATTTTTTTGTGTGATAATTTTCACATATTATGTTAGGCGAGTAGGAAATACTGTGCTCGCTATATATTTCTTTATTTTTTGCATCGTACGTAGTTTTGTTCATTTCGGTGCTATGATTAATTTATTTTTGTGTTGCCTCTTACTTTAATATCACATAGTCGGTTACCTTTCTGGTTTTTTCTTCTTAGTTGTATTATGATAGCATCTTCTCAACTATTTCCGTCTACGCTGGCTAGCGTCAAAATTCTTACAAAGTTTCCATTTTTATTATGTTAACCACGCTTATTATCCATATTATTATTACCAGTAGTTCAATTGGTAGGCGGCACCTGGAATCCTTGTGGGAATGGAACTGCCATTCGCCCTTCTAAAATGTATATTTACTGAAATATGGATTCTTCCCATAATATACTTCTAACTGTTAAATTGGGAACTAACCTATTTCAATATTAACTAGATACATTTAATATAATATCAATAATTCAAAAATCATCTGATTTTCCTTCTATTCCACAATAACACAAAAACACTTCATATTATACGTATTAGAACCATTCCATAAAAATTTCATCAAAATCACAAATTCTTCTATAGGGAAGGCATAGCATTTCTTTATAATCAGTCTTTACAAAAAACTTGCAGAGAAATCTAATTACAGTAATTTGGAAATCGCCAATTAGAATACTTACTTTTCTCAAGTGGGCATCCAATAAAATTATAATCTTCACCAAACTAATGAGAATGCTAATTACTACCAGTTTCCCCAAGCTAGTTTCCATTTTTAATGAGAATGCTAATTACTACCAGTTTTTCCCAAACTAGTTTCCATTTCTAGAAAAGTGAGGGCTTTCTCTCACATCTTTTTCGCTATTCTTCGCTCCTTTCCAACTAAGATGTCTTTCCCAACTAAAATGATTTATCTCTAAAAATGGTAGTAAGATGGTAGGAAATGGATCGTAATAAGATGATAGGAATTATGTAATTAAAATTTCCACTCGTCATTTTCCTTCCTTAATTTCTATGGCTTTCCATGGCCAATTTATTAATGAAATTAAAATAAACTTTAAACGTTCAAGTTTATTAGCCAGCCTTTCACATAGCCCAGAGTCTATCAAATCAAATCAATGCACTAAGAGTATTCCATCATACTTTAAACATGAATTCAGTGAGTATTGCATCATACTTAATCTAATATGACCATTAAACATCAATTCAATGAAGTAAAAATTCAATTAAAATAGAGTCAATTAAGTACGAGTATCACATCATACTTTATCAAATATGACCATTAAACATCAATTCAATGCACTAAAAAGTCAATTAAAATATAGTGAATTAAGTACGAGACCATTAAACATCAATTCAATGCAGTAAAAAGTCAATTGAAATATAGTCAATTAAGTACGAGTATTACATTATACTTTATCTAATATGACCATTACACATCAATTCAATCGAATAAAAAGTCAATTAAAATATTTCCATTTTCGTGAGGAGTATTACATCGTAGCATTAAACATCAATTCTTGGAACATTTATTCCAATTAAAAGATATCATAGATAATGAATTCCTTCAATGATTACCTTTCACCTATTTTGTAATATTAATCCTGTGATTTCTAAGATACATTACATGACCATTAAACATCAATTCTTGGAACATTTATTCGAACTAAAAGATATCATAGATAATGAATTCCTTTAATAATTACCTTTCACTTATTTTATAATATTAATCCTAGATACATTACATGACTATTAAACATTAATTCTTAAAACACTTATTCCAACTCAAAGATATCATAGAAAATGAATTCCTTTAATGATTATCCTTCACTTATTTTATAATATTAATCTTATGATTTCTAAAATACATGATTTTTGGAACATTTTTTCGAGAGTAGAACAACTAAGGGTTTTGCAACTAAAAGATATCATAGATAATGAATACTTTTAATGATTACCTTTCACTTATTTTATAATATTAATCTTATGGTTCCTAAGGTACATGATAAATATTATGATGTAAATGTGACTCAAACCCATTCAAACCAATCTTTTGTATAACATACAAAACCTAAAAAATATTATAGGTAATGAATTCATTTAATGATTACTTTTCACTTATTTTATAATATTAATCTTATGGTTTGTAGGATACATGATAAATATTATGATGTAAACGTGACTCAAAACCATTCAAAGTAATAAACTAATATTTTGTAATATATTATTTTATAATATTAATCTTATGGTTTCTAAAGTACATGATAAATATTATGATGTAAACATGATACAAATCCATTCAAATTGATATTTTGAATAGCATATCTTAAAAATAATTTCAATATCGATTTAACAATAAAAAACAAGAAACAAAAATACATTGAAATACAAATACATTACATGGGCTTTTTATAATCCTCCACTCTTTTTATAATTCACTAGAACTAAGAATATTGCTAGAAATTGTAGAAATAAAGGCCCAATTTTAATTGTGCCTTAGTCAAATGGAGAAAAAATTATTTTCTACATCAAGACGATGACTTGGATTATAGTTTTCTAGAGTGGCATTTCCTTGCCTACTAGTTGAGTCAACAAGTTTGGGTTTAGAGGATAGACATAGAGTTGTGCATGATTTGATTGCTAAGATCTAGCAACCTAGTTGAGTTATTGTTAGTTGAATTCAATTAAATGAACTGTAGTCATTAGTTGAGTCAGCTCAAGGTAGTTGAGTATTTGTGACTATTGTTAACTAACTTATATCTTAGTTGACTGGTCAATTAACTAAAAATGGACCGAGTATTCATGCAATTTGAATTTCCTAGTTGAGTGGATGGAAAATGCACATTTGTATTTATAATTGTATATTGTTGAGTGTAAACATTTTTACAAAGAAATTTAACAATTCCCCTTGGATTTGTGTAAGGAAGTAGTGAATTTCCTTACTTTTTGAGAGCTTAATTCTTCGAATACTTCGCAGCAAAATAGGAGGTTGAATGAGGCTTGTATTCGCTAAGTGTTGGCCATAACATGTCAGGAGGAAGGATAATATTTTTACAGTGCAGGGTGTGCTTCAAAGTTGAAGAAATACATTAGGATTGTTTCTCTTTCTCATCTGAATTAATGAAAAGAAGTGGAGGAGTTTTTCCTAGTTTGGTTCTCATGTAAAATCATTGCATTCCTTATTTTTTGATGGTTTCATGTTATTGTATGGGTTTCTATCGTGTGTTTTCCTTTCTAAAGAATAGTAGAACAATTTTTTGTCTCTTGATTTCAGATCGATTTCATTAGAGATAGTAAATTTCTTAAAGTTTCTAAATGGTATCAAAGCTTTGAAAGACCACATAGAAACCTTGTTCCATTTCTTCTCTCGGATAATTTTTTATTTGCAGATTTTTTGGTGCATATTCTCTTCACTAAAAAAAAAATCTCTTTCAACATATTGAGGTTGGAAATATGAATTGGAGGGAAACTAATTTTTTTTTTCTTAGAAAGATAGGATGGAAGTTTTCCTGGATGAAAATGGAGTATGGGAATACACACAAAGTGATATTTCAAAACCAAAAACTTCAGATGCATAATCACTTTCTCAATGGATGAAAGACACATCAAGAGAAAGGAGGATTATTCTTGAGGGTGCCAAAAAGCATGTGGTTTTGAACTTGGATGGAAAGGATACTCCTTTTGCAATGTGGAAAAATCTCACAAATTTCTTCTTGAACAATAGTGATGCGAGAAAATTGGTATTGATAGATAAATTTAGGAGAATTTGAATGTAGAAAAAGGAAACCATTCAACCATACCTCTTTACACTTACTTAGGTTCAATATGAACTTGGAGGAGTAGGATAAAATGTACCATTATCTAAACTTGTTAGTTTATAAATCCTTGGCTTTCCAAAATCTTGGCACAATTTTCAAGATTAAGTTAATGGAAGGGACAAGGTACCTAATTGGGAGAGACTTTGGTCTGATTTAGTGTAGAATGAGACAAAAAGAAACACTAGAGATGGTATCACATCAATTGCAGATGAGGAAGAATATTTTTCTTTAGTTGGAAAAGGAAACAAGGCCAAAGGGGAGAAAAAATCGAGCCAAAACAATGGCATGAAGAAGGACCTCAACAAAATAAAAAATTTTCACTTCCATGGATACGGAAACTATGAAAGAAATTTTTAGCACAAGAAATCCAACAAGAAAACTGCAGGAGGAATAAGAGGAGTTGCTATTGTATATCAATTTGAGCTATATTTAACCCTCTTTTCTTGCATGGAAAGCACAATAAGAGGGAGTGAGTGGTACCTAGATTCTGCTGCCTCATATCATATCAAATGCAACAAGGAATTCTTAAGTAGCCTATAGGACGAGCATCTCAAATTTCACATAGAATTTGGAGATGATGGGAGGTATAGTACAGAATGAATCGGTATAATCACCTTTAAGAGGGAGTCAATATTCCATCTTCACCTCAAAAATTTATTGTATGTTCTTGAGGTGAAGAGAATTTTTATCTCTATAGTTGTACTCGAGGACAAAGGTTATGGTGTGGTTTTTAGTAAGGGAAACACTTTTTTGACGTATGTTTTTATTGGACAAGTGAAAAAAATTGGAGTTAGAGTGAAAAATATCTACAATATAGAGTTATATTTCTCAATTCATGAAGCTATACCTCTAAGATTGAGGTGGCGTGATGTAGAGCCTTAGTCACACAGTTGAAAATATTTGGGCAGGGTCCATAGGAGAGAAAAATAAATTGAAATATAATATTTTCATGGATCATTATCATTACAGGGGCCCACATTATTCAATAGTAGGAGGATAAATCTTAGTTGGAGTAGTCACATACTGAGGAGAACATAAAAGTGTTGACAACAAAGTAGGAGGATCAGTAGAAAAGTTAGCAACAACACAAATTTACTATCAGATATTGTAGGGACTAGTAGGAGTCATATACTCGGGAGACAGTTGTAGAGAAGTGTAGATAGAAGAGGATGAGGATCTCTAGAAATGTTAGCAACAACACAAATTTAGCAGTAGATATTGTAGGGACTAGTAGGAGTAATATGCTCGGGAGACAGTTGCAGCTGAGAGACACATTTTATAGAAATTTAATACAAAATACATGTATGTCTTGGATTCCCTGATATAACAATAATATGCTAATATTAAATAAAGAATCGATTCTACAAATCTTTTTGTAATTTCAAACACAATCGCCAATTACAATATCATGAAGAAACATCAGTCACACATAACACAAATAATTTTACCAGGGAAAGCTTATAGCTAAAAAACCACTATCTTGTATTGTATATTATATCATGGATCATGAAACAATTACATACAAAATTATATCCAAGAGCTCTCAGTACATGAGCTAATTGTCTCACACTGCCATACAAAAATTGGCATGTTACTTAGCCAATTTACTGTCTCCGGATAACCTACCTCCACTATGCAATCCATACTGATAGAAATCCCTGAATGGATGTGATCTTGCGTGCCTTGACTACGAAATCCTCATGTGCACATCCAATGTGTGTGTGGTTTCATGTGTGCAACCAGATAATGTCACAATTGATATTCAACTTCCCTTTCACCTAGAAATCAATTGGGTCTCCACTGGATCTCACATGCACGCAGTTAATAATAGTAAATATTCAGTTTCATGTGAGACCACTAATTGTGAATTAATTAATAATTAATTCACTTGATCTCTCACTAGTGTATCTTCAGTTACAACTAGCACAAATGAGATTAACTCACTTAACTGAGTTAAACTACTTTACAACTTGCACAACTGCACTTCCAACTCTATTACAACTTCGAATCACTCAGTTACAACTAAGTCAACCTGCATGTCCCACCAACAAACCTCTTAAGTCTAAATTCCTTTAGCTAATTGATTTCCCACTTCAGTTAGCTATTTCCAAGTGCTCATTGAGAACATATTATAGTTTATTGTCTAACTAATATTAAGGGATAATAATAGTTGACATGCATCTATAAATATATATGCATTCTATAAATAGATTATGCACATAAATCTATAAATAAACATGCATTCTATAAATAGAATCTTCTCATGCATCTATAAATAAAAATCAACCTAAAAATATGTTGAAGCTCCATCCTAGTGTAGGTGCTTAATTTTCACTAGGATCTTCTTTTTGAATCTCAACACTCCTTCTAAACAAGAAAGGGATTATCCTTCACCCTCATCTTGTCTCTATGGTATTCGAATTTTATCCTAATGAGCACCTTTGTCAAAATATCTACATACTGACTTCCGTGGGAATGTTTTGAAGCAACATGATTCTCCTCTGCACACAATATCTGAGATATGGTACCGGATATATATTTTCTTAGATCTATCATGAAACACATGATTAATCGAGAGCTTAATGCAACTCTGATTATCATAATGAATCACTGTTGGATCCATATGAGAACAAAAAAAACCAACCAATATCTTTCTCATCCAGGTAGCCTCGTATGTAGCTTGACTTGCTGCCATGTATTCCGCTTCCACTGAAGTTAGTGCCAAGGATCTATGCTGCCTGTTGTACTAAGAAACAACTATAGATCGAATGCTAAAGATCCCCCATGATGTTCTCCTTCTATCTGATGGGCTACTCGCCCTATCTACATCCCTGGAGCCATGCAAATTCACTCCATCTCTCTGTCTCTACCATAAACCATATTTTGATGTTCCCCTCAGGTATCTCATGACATGCTTACCCACCTTCCAATAGAGCTTGGTAGGGTTAACTATATCTTGATTCGGCTGGTTTACCGCATAGAAAATTTTCGATCTTGTGTTCACTAAATACATTAGTGAACCCACTAACTGTCAATAGACAGTAGCATCCACTACCTCTCCTGACATGGCATCCTCTTTCCTCCAGTTTCCTGGAAGAGGAGTATCCATGGGTTTGTAGCCCTCCATGTGAAACTTACTCGGTATCTCCCTTGCATACTTGCCTTGAGACACAAAAATTTCACGATCTAACTGCCATATTTCCAATCCAAGGAAAGAATGAAGGAGGCCCATATCCTTCATTTCAAACTCCCTTGGAAGATCCTCCTTGCATGAGTGTATCAACTTCTCATCACCAATCAATATTAAATCATCAACATATTTTTGCATCTGCTTCACTTTTGGTGAAGCCTAGTCTGGTGAAATAGATGTCTATCCAAGTGTACCAAACACGGGGTGCTTGCTTCAGCCCATACAACGCTCTTTTGAGTCGGCACACATGCAACTCGCTATTTAAGATCTCGAAACCTTCAGGATGCATTATGTACACCTCTTCCTCAATGATCCCATTGAGAAACATAGTTTTCACATTCATCTGATGAATGTGCTAGCCCATCTGTGATAAGAGAGAAAGGATGAATCTTATGGAGGAATAACTTGCGACGGGTGCAAAGGTCTCTTCATAATCTATCCCCTCGATTTGTGAGAAGCCACGAGCCATAAATATGGCCTTGTATTTCTCCACACTCCCATAAGTAGCTTGCTTTACCTTGTAGATCCATCTCGAACCTACCACTGATTTACCAACCAACCTTGGAAGAATTTCCCAAGAAATGTTTTTGGCAATGGAGTCATACTCCTCCACCATTGCATCTACTAATTTGGGCTCTTGTACTACTTCCTGAAAGGAATATGGTTTAGTTACAATACATTTTCTCATGAGAGCCATGTATCTAGTAAATCGGTCAGGAGACTGTCTTTGTCTGTGCTATGAAGTAGGGACTCCTACATTTTGTGCAGCATCAAGTCTCAGCCTATCAGCTTCCATGGTATGCCTTATGCCATTTTTTATGGATGGCTCTACGTGAGTGGACTCCTCCACTCCATGAACCTCCTCATGTGGCTAATCCACATCTTGAGACTCTTATTTGAGAACCAACAGTTCCTCCTCCACATACAAGTCCAACTCCCTCCCAAGCGACAACCACATGGCTTTCCCCTCATCGAATTTTTGAAAATACACACAATGATTATTCTATTGTTTGGAAAATAGACATGATAATTATGGGGTCTTTTTGTGTAACCCACGAAAATACCAACTTCAACAATCAACTCAAGCTTCTTCCTAGCGTCCTTGGTCACACGCACATAGATAGATGACCAAAAATTCTAAATTATGAAACATCAGGTTTCTTACCAGTGAAATCTTCTTCAGGTGCACTCATGCCAAGTACTCTATGAGGACAATTATTTTTCACATAAACCATAATGTTGCATGATTCTTCCCACAAATTCATTGGCAGGCCCTGTCAATCATGCAACATCGCTTGTGCTGCACCCACGATCATTCTATTATTCCTCTCTATGACCCCATTTCGTTGTGGGTTATAAGGTGCTATTTTTTCTCTTTGAATTCCTTCGTTGCTGCAAAATTTCTTGAATTCATTAGAGATGTATTCTCCACCATTATTGCTCCTAAGAGCCTTCACTTGCTTCCTTGACTCTTTCTCCACCAATGCCTTAAACTCATAGAAATTTAAGAATGTTTGATCTTTCTTCTGCATGAAGAATATCCAACATTTACGAGAAAATTCATCAACAAATACTACATAGTACTTGTTTTTTTCTGTTGAAGCAACCAAAAATGGTCTACACACGTCTGTGTGAAATATCTCAAGGATCCCCGAAGCATGGTTCTCCTTCTCATGAAAGGTGGACTTTACATACTTCCCCATGGTGAAACCGTTGCACTGATAAAACTGAGCAAGTATTCCCATTGGATGTCCCTTAGATATTTGTTGCATGACTTTCAAGGATCCATGATGAAGATGGCCCAATCGCTTGTGCTATAATTCGCCCTCATCCCAGCTCACCACTTTTTCTTCCTTGCCCATCATGGCAGTGCAACCATCTACCTCTAGCTTGTAAAGATTCTTAACTCTAATCCCTATCCTCTTGGCTTGACGTGTTGTTTTATGTCGTAGGAAAGATTTTCCATCACTAAAAACAACGTCATAGCCTCGGTCCTCCAACATTACGACTGAGACCAATTTTTTCTTCAGATGTGGAACATGCATAACATATTTTAATTGAAATGGTTTACCTGACTCACTCTGAAAGGTAATGGTGCGAATCCTGGTAGTAGTGTACCGTCCATTGTCACCCATCTCTATATGCAACTGGAGATATTTATCCTTCAAGTCACTGAAAATTTCCTTATCTCTTGTCATGTGAAAGGAAGCACCACTATACAAATACCACCCTGATATCAATGCACTTGACACCATGCATGCAATAAAGGAGAAGTCAAGCTCAAATTGTGAGGCAAGGGCCTCACTAGCTACAGCTCCAACAACTTTCTTGTTCTTCTTCTTTTGTAGACACTTAGTAGCAAGATGCCCATGTTTGTGACAGTGAAAACACTTCACCTTGGACATATCTAGCTTATTTCCTTTAGAATCAGATTTCTTCCCCTTCCCCTTCTCCGCCTTGGAAGCCAAAGCACAATCCTCTTCATCATAATGCTTTGATGAACAACCCTCTTTGGTGTTCCGCATAAACTCCTCCTGCACTAGATCTGACCACAGTTGTTCCAAATCCAGAAAGTTTTCCCATCTGTTGACAGAGACTTCATAACTGTGCCAACTCTTAGGAAGTACCAAGAGAGCCAAGCTCACCAAATCATCATCAACACGAGTTATTCCCACACTCCCTAATTCATCCTACCATTGGATAAACTTTGTGAGATATTTTGGAATGGTGTCACCCTTTTCCATCTTGATATTTTTGAGTTTATCTTTGAGCGCCAATTTCCTATGGTCGTTGCTTCTTTGGAATAGATCCGTCAAAGCCTTCCACATAGCATATGGTGTAGATTTTGCATGGACTCTTGAGACAATGTGGTCTCGTACTCCCTCCAACATAATCCTTCTCACCTTTTCCACTTTCTTTTTTCCATGCATAAAGATTGGCAGCATCTGACAAAACAGTCTTACGAACATCATTGTCAATGAATTCCTTCAAGCCATTGTCTTCGAGTACTTCCTCCATCCTGTCCTTCCAAGAAATGTAGTTCGAGCTGCCCTCGAGTGCATACTCTAGCCTGAAGACATTGAAATCCATTTCTATCTTGAATCAGCTGAAGCACCAAGAAATAATTTATGCAAATTCGAATTCTTTCCACCAACAAACTCAGCTCCTGATTTACTACTACAATTTCATGTTCTTCAATACCATGTAGAAATTTAATACAAAATACATGTATGTCCTGGATTCTCCTGATCTAACAATAATATGTTATTTTTAAATACATAATTGCTTCTACAAATATTTGTGGAACTTGAACCACAACCGGCAATTACAATACCATGAAGAAACATCAATCACACAAAACATAGATAATTTTACTGGGGAAAGCTTATAGCTAAAAACCCCACTATATTATATTGTATATTATATCATGGATCATGAAACAATTACATACAAAGCTCTAATCCAAGAGCTCTCGGTACATGAGCTAATTGTCTCACGCTTTCATACAAAAATTGGCAAGCTCCTTAGCCAATTTACTATCTCTAGACAACCTGCCTCCATTGCACAATCTCTGCTAATAGAAATACATGAATGAATGCAATATTTCCTACCTTGACTGTGCAATCTTCATGGGCACATCCAATGTGTGTATGGTTGCATGTGTGTAACTGGATAATGCCACAACTGATAGTAAACTTCCGTTTCACCTAGAACTCAATTGTGTCTCCACTCAATCTCACATGTATGTAGTTAATAATAGTAAATCTTTAGTTTCATGTGATACTACTAATTGTGAATTAATTAATAATTGATTCATTTGATCTGTTATTAGTGTACCTTCAGTTACAACTAGCAAAACATATTTTAATTCACTCAACTGAGTTAAACTACTTTACAACTTGCACAACTGCACTTCCAACCTTGTTACAACTTCGAATCACTCAGTTACAACTAATTCAACCTTCATATCCCACCAACCAACCTCTTAACTCGAAATTCCTTTAGCTAACTTATTTTCCTCTTCATTTAATTATTTCCAATTTCTCATTGAGAATAGATTATAGTTTGTTTTCCAACTAATATTAAGGGATAATAATAGTTGACATGCATTCTATAAATATATTATGCACATACATTTATAAATAGACATGCATTCTATAATTAGAATTTTCTCATGCATCTATAAATATACATCCACCTAAAAATAGCGTAAGGCTCCATCCTAGTGTAGGTGCTTAATTTTCACTAGGATCTTCTAGTTGAATCTCAACACATTCGAGTCAATATTTTGGATGTTTCTCAATTGTATTTTTTCTAGTAGAAACAACAATAGTGAGAGGGAGTTATTTTAAAGTACATTGTGCTCGAGTAGGATTGAGATTTTGGGTAAAACACTTCTTTCCAAGAGGGAGTGTTAGAAATTGTAGTAAGGCTTAATTTTACTTGTGCCTTAGTCAAATTGAGAAACTTTTAATTTCCACATCACGAGCATGATTTAGATTGTAGTTAGCTAGAGTCACATGGTCTTGTCTATTATTTAAGTTAGTAAATCCGATTTCGTAGGCTAGAAGTAGAGTTGTGCATGAGATGATTGCTAATATATAAAAATCTAGTTGAGTTATTGTTAGTTGAACTCAGTTAACTAATCTCTAGGAATTAATTGAATCATTTTGAGGTCAGTTGAGTAGTTATCAATGTTTTTAACTCACTGGTTTTCAATGTCTTTAACTCACTAGTCTCAGAATTAACTATTCAATAAACTAAAAATAGACCCATTCATGCATGGAATTCAAATTTACTAGTTGAATGGATGGAAAAGGAAAATTTGTATTTATAATTGTAGATTGTTGAGTGTATAATTATTGTTTCATTGAGAAAGTGATCAATTGCCAATGGATTTGTGCAAGGAAATAAGGAATTTCCCTATTTTTGAAAGGCTTAATTACTCAAAGATTTCACAGGGAAATACGAGATTGGTTGAGGATTCAATTGGCTAAGACTTGGCCAAATTAGGTCACAAAGCACTCGAACGATTTTATAGTAAGGTGTGTGCTTCAAAGTTGAAGCGAGACATTGTAATTATTTTTCTTTTTGAAGGGGTTTTTCCTAGTTGGGTTCCCATGTAAAATCATTGTCTTCCTTGTATTTCGATGATTATATATTATTTCATGTGTTTCTATCACGTTTTTTCCTTTCCACATAATAGCATAAAATATTTTTGTCTCTTTCTTTGAGTTGATTTAATTAGTAGTAGAAAATTCCTTACAATTTATACAAATATATGACATCATTGTATTACAAACATAATGTAATTTACACCAAAAACTAATTTGAATGAATGAAATTATAGACACGTACATGGAATAAAATTTAAAATTTACGCTCTTCTCAATTGTTGAGATGGAAAAGGTATTAAGACATTCTTATTACTTGCATTCTTTCATAAACTCGCGCAATCATACTTCAATTTTTTTGCTAAATTTTTGTCGATTAAAACACATCTTCTTTTGAGCAGGGAGTTCAGTTGTTGGTGAATATTTTTGTGGAAATATAAATCCTCTCATTTAACGACCAAAACTACAAATAATGTCTAGCTCATATTCTTCCACAACTTTTGGTAAATATTCATCACATGTGACTAATGCCATGATGCCCAGATCTAGTGTTCGAAACTTGCATTTTAACACTATTTCCCTTACACCTAATAAATCATTTATATTTTTAATTAAATATAAAATGCAATATTCATCAAGGAGAATGTTCTTGTATCTTTTAATTAATTTCTTTAAAATTTGATAGCATCTTGTTGCGGGTTGAATGTTGTCCATGCATTAAAAAATATAAATTTGTATTTTGTACTCTACATGTATGTACATTGAATATTATTAAAATAAATCATAATGATGATTCTGAAATATAGTTTAATTTTAATATTAGAATTTAATATAAATTTAAAACATTTATTAATACAGTATTCGTATTAGGACATCTTTCATTTCCTCATCATTAGCATGTAAATCCACATTTATTTCAAACTCTTTATTTTGTATCCACGCGTTTTTTTAGAGATTTTTATTTGGTACATTGAATATTATTAAAATAGATCATAGTGATGATTTTGAAATATATTTTAATTTTAATATTGGAATTTAATCAAAATATTAAACATTGATTAACACACTAGTAGTATTGGGACATCTCTCATTTCGTCATCATTTGCATGTAAATCCACATTTCTTTCAAACCCTATATTTTGTATCCTCACATTTTCTTAGAGCTTTCTATTTGGTACATCATTCATGATCTCTATTTGATATATATTTATATTTTCCCTTAGTGCTCTCCTCTTCACTTTTAATTTCTCATTTCTATTTGATATTGTAACAACTTGACTTCCACTATTTTTTTCTTTTCTTTTTATAGCCTAATGAGTAACTGTCGTTAATTGCATTAAGGTATTTTGTCACTCTTTGACGCATTCGTCCATTTGATTTTCATCTCCCTTATTGATGATGAATTCAATTCCAGCATTTTTCATCACTTATTTTTCTTGGATGCCTAACATTGAATACATCTCTTCACCACCTTATTTTAATATAATGGAATTTATGATACTTATTCTAACTCTAGCATAATATAATTCTTATATTATACCTTTAAGATTTTAATTTCATTATTATTATCAATGCAAAGCATATGTTACTCTATTTTATATCTAAGTCATTCTTACTATGCCTATAGCCACCTTATTTTATATTATCAACTTCGACTAGTTGATAATTATATCTTTATATTTAATTAAGGTTATAAATCAAACCTTACCAATGTATTTATTATACTAATTGACATATGTGCAAATTTATTTGTCATATTTGATCCATTATGACTTTATAAAGAATTCTACCTTATTACAGATCTACGAACCATAACTTTATACTTCACTTTATAAGATATATATTTTATAACTTTTACAATTCCATATCATATATCAATTTATCATTCGAAGATAAGGACTTTATATTAATCTATATGGTATTGTATGGGATCTATTTCAAGGTATATAACCACTAACGTATGTAAATTATACATCCATTCCGAATCTAAGATGGAATTACGTATTTCTCATTGTCTTTGTCACGTATTAACCCAACACTGGTTCACATAATGATAAGAGTTTACGCAGCTGAGATTTGATATGACTATCTGTAGTATTTTGAAGTCACACGCTTTTAATTTATTTATCCTTTAGATATTTTAGAATTTATGAGAAGTAATGTGTTGATTAATGCCATCACATGGCTCTGGATATTTTTCTTCTCGTCTGCTAGATTTATTCTCTTAGCTTCAATCCACACCACGTGGATGGTTACGATTGAATCATATTGTTGTTTCAGATTAACTCTTAGTATACCCTAATTTCATTATGGTTTGTTCCTTATCATTTTGGCACTGTGTTTTTTTTGGGCTCTAGTTCTTCCTGAGACCCTCATCTGGAAGGTTTCCATGCCATTCATTCATCCTTGCGGGAATCATGACATTAAAAATCTTTGGTTCTCATTAAGGTTTCATCATTTAATACCCTCACGTCTTCTTCTACTAACATTTCATTTTAGTTGAAAACTTTTTCGACATTATGTCTCTATTATATGGATTTTGGTTCATCTTAAATTCATTTTTTTGAATGTTTATGCTTTGCAACTTATACATATCTATTCACCATGATTGCAAAATTTTCGTTTTTAGCTAAGGTGAGGAGCTATCCTCCATCAACGTCTTCAACCCACATCTAGGTAAGTAATTTCGACCTTTTTCAAAATGTATGGTGACTGTTATATTTCTAAATAATACTTGTAACATGATTCCTTACTCACTTTTTCTACTTGTACATGGTTTTGATATATGTATTTACCCTTGTAGCTTTAATAATAAATTCGTTATGCGTTAATATAGCCATGATTTAAGTATGGAAGTGATTTTACTATTACTTAGAAGTCTTTGAAATTTTATTCCCGATTCGTGTTATTTCTCTATAATTTCTTCACACAGAGAGGAACATGACTCTTGACCTTAATTTATTGAAAGTAAAAATTTCTTTCAACTTATTTCCCTACATTTATCTTGACCTCTTTTTTTCATTTTACAATTTGGGATTTTTCCAATTAAATATAAAACTCTGCTATATAATTTAGATATTTTAGATCTACGTAGTTTTGTTGAAGTTTCTTGAGATTGGCATTTCATTTTTTGAGGAAATTTGAGATAATTCCTACTTGATACTGAATCAAGTTAATTTGTAGAAATTACTATATCTCTCAGAGGTTCGATCTATATTCAGAATTTCAATTTCTGAGTTGACTCATAACTCCTATTTTCCTCATGAAGATTTTCTAATTTTGTTTTCTTTCAAGTTATTCAAATGTCTCAGGTTCAGGAAGCTTCTTCCCTTTTAATTTAGTTAAATTGAAATTTAACACCACAGTATTACTGATTGATAATCTGTATAAGTTCTTATATTTATGTTTAATATTTAATTTCAAAGAATACGATATTATGACATTTATGAATTTAATAAATTCATACTGTGTCCAGGAACAATGAGTTTTACACAGATCCTCGGATTTTTTCAAGCACCCGGTTGACGAAAATTTCAGGTAATAATTTTCCCTTTCTTTCTATTAATTTATTCTTTCTATTATTTTCCTCTTATTCTCAGTTTAATTATTTTCTTAATTTTTTATCTACAAATTTACCATCCTAGTCCATTCCAACCAGTAAGGTAATATTTCTATGTTTAATTATCAACATCACTTATTTAGGTATTCATTTCTTTATTGAATTTAAGGACATTTATTAATTCATATTTAGTTGTTTATATGCAGGTACTTCTTTCCCTTTCCTTCTCACTTCTACAAAAAATTTATAATTTTGTAAGTCATACATTGACAATAAACTTTGATTTTATCTTCGCAGGTTGGTCCAGAATTCTTTAAGGATTTCCTCCTCTTGTATTCTGAACAAATTTCAAAGTGATAATTTGGTTGTAATCATGGGATTGAATCCCAAACTCTGTATAAATTTTATGACAGTATTTAATTGACATTTATGCACATAGAAATCTCCAGACTTATTTTGTTTCAGCATCATGCAGTATACTTTATTTCAAATTGTTAAGCTATGTTTACAGTTCTGCATGTATTAGGTTTTGTTTGACCTTTGATACATTCCTTAGATAATTCTATGGTTTATATCGATATCTAAAAATATTCTAATTATGTTACAGTAGAAGATATTATTTGAAATTCACAATTTCATGTTTAATAAGAGAAAATAATTTCCTCATTCTGTGTAAATTTTTTATTTATTTTATTATGTCTCAATTGATAAATACACTAAATTTATTTTCCTTCCCATGTATTTATCTATCTTTTTGTGTATATAATAATAAGATTCACTACCTAACCTTAGATTTAAACATGTTGCAAAGTTTTAGACATTTTGAGAGTTGGTTTATTTCTTATAATTGTCTTTATAACTATACATGACTACATTATATTTGTTATAGTAAGTTCTGTTAAATACATCACACTTTGTAACTTACAACTAACAGAAAATTATGACACTATGTAATAACATAGAAATATAATTTACTACATATATTTCTACCTAAACCAACATATCACTAACTCTCATCATAATAACACAATGATAAAATTAAATTAAATAAATTTTGCGTACCAATTTTGGTAAAACTATTTTCCACACAATCTTCAGCTTTTTCTCCAAACCTCCCCCCGAGAAGAGACCAGTTCCTCCCAGTGTAGACAACCTCTTATCTACCAAATAATGGCTTATTTAAGACTTATTTCCCTTCAGCACGTTTCCATAATTGCGTCGAGTTAATCAAGATGTTGTTTTCCTTTCTGCCTAGGCTTTCATTTGGTTTTTTCCACAAAAGTACTTTAAAACTAGCATTTTTCTCTTTCTATTTTTATTCCACCTCTTCCCAGTAATTTTCCACTTTACTGAGGTATCTTTTTAAATTGTTATCTCTAATATAATATTTAAATTTTTATTTATTTTCTCGAAGGATTTTTTGATAATCTAGGAAAGTCTTTGGAATCTTGTCCATCCTCATGGAATTGGATTATTGATCTCTAATTATACTCTAGTCTTTGCAAAAGAATTCAATTTCTACTTTTATTAAATTTAAAATAATAAAATATGTCCACAATATTTTTTTCCTTTGAGTCCACTTGACCTTTACGATTGTTCTACTATCTAATAAAAGCAGTAAAAATAGAGATATTACATATTCCCCCTCTAAAACAAAATACCGTCCTCGATGTTGCAAAATATGACTTCACTTTTCAAACAATGATGGATATTTTTCTTTCATATCTTCTTCTCACTCCCAAGTAGCTTCTTCGGGTGAAAAGTGCTTCCACTCCACTTTCACCCTGGCTACCATCCTATTCCGAAGCTCAATTTATTCCTATGATAAGATATGAAGTGGCTCTGGAAGAAATTCCCCTTCTGGTTCCATCTGTATCACATTTCAATCAATTACATGAGTAGGATCGAATATATAATTTTTTAGTAATGAAACATGAAAAACATTGTGAACCTTAATGTGACTAGGTAAAGACAACTTGTAAGTTATTGGTCCCACTCTTTCTAGCACTTCAAATGGTCCACAACTATCCATGTATAAAATTCTATTTTTGGGCTTAATTCTCAGGTAAACATGATCTCCCACTTTGAATTCTCTATGAATTCTCTTTTTTCCTCCATAGCTCTTTTGTCCGTCTTGTGATGTCTTAATATTTTGTTGAATTTTCTTCATAGTTCTTTCCATTTCTTGCAATGCATCTGGTCCAAGTATTAACGTATCCTTTATTTTACTCCATCTAAGAGGTGTGTGGCACTTTTTGCGATAGAATTCTTCAAAATGACTCATTTTTATTGAGGCCTGCTAACTATTATTATATGAAAATTATGCCAGATGCAGAAATTCTTCTCACCTTGTAGGTCTGTCCATAAAATACATTCTCAACATGTATTCTAAAGTATGATTTGTTCTTTTAGTTCTTCCATCTGTTTTGGGATGGTATGCGGTACTAAAGTTCAATTTGGTACCCATTCCTCCAGACGGAGTTTTCCAAAAAGCTGAACTAAAATTTGCATCTCTGTCAGATATAATCATTTTAGGAATACCATGTAACTTTACAGTCTCTTTCATAAATACATTAGCTACTTGAGTTGTACCAAAAGTAGATTATACTGGTAAAAAGTGAGCAACTTTAGTCAAGGCGTATACAACCACCATTATAGAATCATTTTGATATTTAGTTCTAGGCAACTCAGTAATAAAATCTACAGAAACTATTTCCCACTTCCATTCTGGGATAGGTAAAGGATTCAACAATCATGTTGGATTTTGATGCTCAACTTTTACTTGTTGACATTCTAGACATCTAGCTAGGTAATCAGCCACATATTTTTTCATGTCAGGCCAAAACATACTATTTCTCAATGCTGAAATCATTTTTTGATAACTGGTATGCCCTACATAGGGTCATTTGTGATACTCATCTAAAATTTTCTATTTTGAGGAGCTGAAATTGGGAATGTACAATCTATTTTTATAACAAATCAATCCTATCTGGTTTTGAGTATCCCAATATCTCAGTATTCTGCAATTTTTCTTGAAGTTTTTTCATAGTTTGAATCTTGACACATTACTTTTTTTTATCAATATTTCAATGTCAAAATTCACACTACTCCCAATATTATTCAAATTTTGATGAGCATTCCTACTCAAAGCTTTTGTAATCTTATTTTCCTTTTCTTTAATATGTTTGATTTCTATGTCAAAATCACTAAGGAAATGCAACCACCTAGCTTGTCTAGCATTTAAATCAGGTTGTGTGAAAAAATATTTAAAACTTATGTGATATGTCATCAATACAAACTTCTTTCCTAACAGGTAATGTCTCTACATCTTCAAAGAATGTATTATAGAAAATAACTCTAAGTCATACACAGTGTACTTTTGTTTATGTTCCTTTAATTTTCTAGACTCGTATGATATGAATGAGTTTTCCTGTAATAATAATCCTCCTAATCCTTCTTCATAAGCATCTGTACATACTACAAATTCTTTGTTTGTATCAACAATCTTCAAAATAGGACCATTTTTTAGTTTAAGTTTTAACTGTTCAAAACTATGTTGACATTTTGTTGTCCAGTCAAACTTCACTCATTTCTTCTGTAGAGAGGTAATAGGATATGCTAAGGCTGAAAATCCTTCTACAAATCTCCTGTAGTATCCAGCGATACCCATGAATGATCTTATGGCTGGAACATCAGTAGGAACATGCTAATCAATGATAGCTTGTATATTTTCTAGGTCCACTCCCAATACTTTTTCTGAAATTACATGACCCAAATATTGAATTTTATCTTTATAAAATTCACATTTTCTAAGTTTGGCATACAAATTAGGTTATCTAAGTGTTTGTAACAAAATTCTAAGATTCTCTCTATGTTCCGCTTCATTCTTAGAATATACTAGAATGTCATCAATAAACACAAGAAAAAAATTGTCTAGATACTTACTTAAGACATTGTTCATTAGACACATGAATGTAGTAGGTTCATTAGTCAAACAAAAATGTAGAACTACAAACTCATAGTGTCTGTATCTAGTTCTAAATTAAGTCTTATTTATGTATTCATCCTTAATTCTCAGTTGATGATAGTTTGTCCTTAAATCAATATTTGAAAAGATACTAGCTCATCTCACTTTATAAAATAAATCATCTATTCTCGGTAGAGGATATCTATTCTTTATAGTCAGTTTATTCAGTTTTCTATAATCTATACACATTCTGAATCTGTCATCTTCACTTTTAAGAAACAGTATAGGGGCTCCCCATGGAGACACAGTTGGCTGAATATAACCTCAGTCCAACAACTCTTATAGTTGTATTTTTAATTATAACAACTCTGGGGTACTCATTCTAGATGGTGCTCTAGAGACAGTTGTAGCTCCAGGTATTAATTCAATTGAAAAATAAATTTCTCTTTCAGGGGGTAGTTGAGTAATTTCATCTGGAAACACATCTTTGAATTCTTTGATTACTGGTAAATTTTCTACATCTTCTTTTTCATTTTGTTGTCCCAATTCTTCCACTTGTACAACATACACTTGATAAACTTTCCTTGTTGTCCTTTTTAACTGTAGTGCTGAAATCTGTCTAATTAATATGGGTCTAGGTTTTCCTTTTACTATCATTGGTTTTCCCTCACCATCAATACAATGTACTGTTTTATCTAAGAAATTAACTATTTATTTCTGTTTTTCTAACCATTCCATTCCAACTAATAAATCATAGGAACCTAGAGGAAAAATATTTAAATTTAGTTCAGTTTCGTACCCATTTAAATTTCCAACAATATTTGGTAATTTATGGGTCACTTTTCTTTTTGTTCAAGTAGATAAATGAACTAACCATGCTTGCTGAAATTTTTCTGATCTTAATTTGTACTTTTCCACTATCTGAGAACTTATATAACTTAAATTTTCTCATGGATTTATCAAAGCAGAAACATGTTGTTCAACAATCATACCTTTAATTTCAACCATGGTTGATTGATGTTCAGCTTGGCGATCCTCTAGTGCAGCACTGATTCTGGGAATATTTCTTGCAATATCATTTATTGTAGTTGCCTCTCTCAACATTTGAATCTTTTGGATGGTTCGATGAGGACGATATCATAACAAGTGATGTTATCCACAACCCCAACACCTTAATGGTTCCTTCATTTTTACAGTTCTTTTCTTGTTCTTTACATCCATCTTTTTAGATCCAGTTTCTGATTGGGCTAGTTGAATTTCTCCAGTTTTGCTAAACTTCTTCCTTTGATGATTTCTCCCAAAGTTCCTCAAGTATGTTAGTTTTACTCTTTTCCCACTAAAGTCACCTTTCCATTTTTCTTAGTTCTACAAATTTTTCAGCTATTCGTCTCTGCCTTTGAACTGTTGATAACATAATCTTTCTTTGCGCATCGCTTCATCCATTGCCTTGGGATTATCAAATTCTATTCTCTCCTTGTAGATAGTAGGTAGGAAGTTTAAAAATCATTGTAACTTAGCCTTATCTTCTCTAATATAAGGTACATACTGAATTTGATTGGTGAATTTGGTAACAAACTCATCTATGGTGAGCTGTATCAATCTCAATTCATAAAACACTTTGGATTTGTCATCGTAGTATCTTTCATTCAGGTATCTCGATTTAAATTTAGTTTGGAAACCTTCCCAAATAATAGTTTTCTCACATAGTACATGTGCCATTTTTGTTTCTTCCCACCAAAATGTATCCTTACCTTGTAGTTGGTAAATAGCCAATCTGGCTTTCACGTTGCTTCCATATTCATAAACTTGAAATTATTTCACCATGTTTAGAAACCAAGCTTCTGACTCTTCCTCCTTCTCACCATCATAAGTGGGAGGTTTAATTTTTCAGAATTCTCCTTGTAATTCCTTTTTCTTTCTGGACTGTTTTCCAGAGGCTTCGCCTTCCTTAGATCCTTCTGAGTTGGTTTCAGCTTCCTTTCTCTTTTTGACAGAGCCTTCACCTTTGTGACTAGAACTGGAGGTTAATTCTTTGATCAACCTTTATTTCTCTTCACTGGCTTGAAACAATATTTCATTACTGGTTCGCAACAATATTTCATTATTGGCTCTCAGTTGAATAATTTCTCGATGCATTTCCCGTAACATAGCCAACAATGAAGAATTTTGATATGGTTGATTTTCCCCACCACCCAAATCTACATACAACTCTTCCCCTTCATTCATAATTTCAGTTGTACTTTTTTGCACTAAATCGATGTACACAGAAATTAAATTAGTGCAAAAAAAATTCAATCTAAATAAATTTGTAGCAGTAAAATTTGCGATTTTAAATTTTCTGTGTGACGGCACATATCTACACTGTATTTTAACATGGGCTCTGATACCATTTGAAACAACTCCATTTCCACTAGTTTTTTTTCTTTTTATAGCATAACGAGTAACGGTCGTTAATTTCATTAAGGTATTTCGTCACTCCTTAACGCATTCGTCCATTTGATTTTTATCTCCTTTCCTATGGATGAATTCAAGTCCAACATTTTTCATCAGTTATTTTTCTTGGCTACCTAACATTGACTACATCCCTTCACCACCTTATTTTGATATAATGGAATTTATGATACTTATGCTAACGCTAGCATAATATAATTCTTAAATTATATCTTTAACATTTTAATTCCATTATTATTATCAATGCAACAACATATGATACTCTATTTTCTATCTAAGTCATTCTTACTATGCCTATAGCCACGTTATTTTATATTATCAACTTCCACTAGTTGATAATTATATTTTTATATTTAATTAAGGTTATAAATGAGATCTTACGAATGTATTTATTATACTAATTTACATATGTGCAAAGTTACTTGTCATATTTGATCCATTATGACGTTAGAATGAATTCTACCTTATTACAGATCTACGAACCATAACTTTATACTTCAATTTATAAGATATAGATTTTATAACTTTTACAATTCCATATCGTATATAAATTTATCATTTGAACATACAGACTTTATATTAATCTATATAGTATTGTATGGGATTGATGTCATGGTATATGGACAATAACGTATGTAAAGTATACATCCATTCCTAAGATAGGATGGAATTACGTATTTCTCATTGGCTTTGCCACGTATTAACCCAACACTAGTTCACATAACGATACAATTTTCTCCAGTTGAGATTTGATTTGACTATCCGTATTAATTTGAACTCGGGCAATTTTAATTTCTTTATCCTTTCGAGATTTTATCATTTATTGGAAGTATTGTGTTGATTAAATAATTTTCTTCTTGTCTACAAGATTTATTTCCTTAGCTTCAATCCACACCACGTGGATGGTTATGATTGAATCATATTGTTGTTTTAGATTAACTCTTAGTCTACCCTAATTTCATTTTGGTTTTTTAATTATCATTTTGGCACTGTGTTTTTTTTTTCGACTTTAGTTCTTCCTCAAACCCTCATCTCTAAGGTTTCCATGTCGTTCATTCATCCTTTCCAAAATCATGATGTATAAAATATTTGGTTCCAGTTAAGGTTTCATAATCGAATACCCTTACGTCTACTTCAGGTAACATTTCATTTTAGTTGAAATTTTTTTCGGCATGATGTCTCTATTATATGGATTTTAGTTCATCTTAAATTTTTTAAAAAAATTTTATGCTCTGTAACTTATATATATATATATATTCACTGTGATTGTAGACATTTCATTTTTAGCTGAGGTGAGGAGCTAGGTAAGTAATTTCAGCCTTTTCCAAAATGTATGGTGACTCTTATATTTCAAAATATCTATAATTACAATACCTGTAACATGATTCCTTACGTTTTCTACTCGTACATGATTTTGGTATATGTATTTACCTATGTAACTTTAATAATAAATTCGGCATGCGTTAATATAGCCATTATTTAAGTATGGAACTGATTTTACTCTCACTTAGTAGTCTCTGAAATTTTATTCCCAATTCATGTTATTCCTCTATAGTTTTTTCACGCAAAGAGGAACGTGAATCTTGACCTTAAATTATTGAAGGTAAAGATTGCTTCTGACTTATTTCCCTAAGTTTACATTGACCTCTTTTTATTATTTTACAATTTGGGGTTTTTTAAACTGAATATAAAACTTCGTTATATAATTTGATAATTTACATCTACATTGTCTTCCTTGAAATTTCATGATTTTGGCATTTCAATTTTTGAGGAAATTCGATATGATTCATCCTTTATAATGAATCGAGTTAACTTGTATAAATTACTATAGCTCTTAGAGGTTCGATCTATATTCAGAAATTCGATTTTTTAGTTGACCCATAATTCCTTTTTTCCTCGTGTGGATTTTCGAATTTTGTTTTCTTTCAATTTATTCAAACGTCTCAAGTTCATGAAGCATCTTTTATTTTAATTCATTTAAATTGAAATTTAACACCACAGTATTACCGATTGATAATCTGTATAATTTCTTATATTTATGTTTAATATTTAATTTCCAGGAATAGGATATTATCACATTTATGAATTTAATAAACTCACACTGTGTCCAGGAACAATGATTTTCATAGAGTTCCTCAGAGTTTTTCAAACACTTTGTTGATAATATTTCAGGTAATCATTTTCCCTCTCTTTGTATTAATTTACTCTTGCTATTATGTTCCTCTTATTCTCACTTTAAATGTTTTCCTAATTTTTCTATCTGCAGATTTACTGTCCCGATCTATTTCAACTAGTAAGGTAATATTTCTATGTTTAATTATCAACAACACTTATTTACATATTCATTACTTTCACAGAGTTCCTCAAAGTTTTTCAAACACTTTGTTGATGATATTTCAGGTAATCATTGTGTGCAGGAGCAATGATTTTCATAGAGTTCCTCAGAGTTTGTCAAACACTTTGTTGAGTAATCATTTTCCCTCTCTTTGTATTAATTTATTCTTGCTATTATGTTTCTCTTATTCTCACTTTAAATGTTTTCCTAATTTTTCTATCTGTAGATTTACTGTCCCAATCTATTTCAACTAGTAAGGTAATATTTCTATGTTTAATTATCAACATCACTTATTTACGTATTCATTACTTTATTGAATTTAAGGACATCTATTAATTCATATTTAATTGTTTATGTGCAGGTACTCCTTTTCCTTTCTTGCTCACTTCTATAACAAATTTATGATTCTGTTAGTCATACATTGACAATAAATGTTGATTTTATATTCACAGGTTGGTCCAAAATTCTTTAAGGACTTCCTCCTCTTGTATTTTGAACAAATTTCAAAGTGATAATTTGGTTGCAATCATGGATTGAATCTCAGACTCTGTCTAAATTTTATGACAGTATTTAATTGACATTTATGTATATGGCAAACTCCAAACTTACATTGTTTCAATATAATATAGTATACTTTATTTCAAAATGTTAATCTATGTTTAATGTTATGCATGTATTAGGTTTTGTTTGACCATTGATACATTCCATGGATAATGATATGGTATATATAGATATTTAAAAATATTCTAATTATGTTACAGTAGAAAATATTATTTGAAATTCAGAATTTCATATTTAATAAGAGAAAATAATTTCCTCATTCTATGTAATTTTTTTATTTATGTTATTTTGGCTCAATTGAAAAATACACTAAATTTATTTTCCGTCCCATGTATTTATCTATATTTATATGTATATAATAATTTCACAACCTAACCTCAGATTTAAACCGGTTGCAGAGGTTTAGAAATTCGGAGAGTTGATTTATTTCTTATAATTTTCTGTGTAACTATAGAGGACTACACTATATCTGTTATAATAGGTTCTGTTAAATACATCACACTTTGTAACTTACAATTAAAAGAAAATTATGATACTATGTAATAAAAAATAAATATAATTTACCACATATCTTTCTACCTAATCCTTCATATCTCTAACTCTCATCATAATAACACAATGATAAAACATAATTAAATAAATTGCGCATACCAATTCTGGTAAGACTATTTTCCACTCAACCTTGAGATTTTTCTCCACAGCTCCCCCTGCATAGAGACCAATTCCTCCAAGTGTAGACAACCTCTTGTCTATCCAGGAATGGCTTATTTAACTCTTATTTCCCTTAGCATGTTTCCATAACTACGTCGAGTTAATCTGGATGTTGTTTTCCTTTTTACCTAAGCTTTCCTTTTGCTTTTTCCACAAAAGTACATTAAAACTAGCTTTTTCCTCTTTGTAGTTCTATTCCACCTCTTCCCAGTAATTTTCCACTTTACTGAGGTATTTTTTTAGATTTTTATCTCCAATATAATATTTAAATTTTTATTTATTTTCTCCAAGGTTTTTTGGAGAATCTGAGAAAGTCTTTGGAATCTTATCCCCCATCATGGACTTGGATTCCTGATCTCTAATTATACTCTACTCTTTGCACAATAATTCAATTTCTACTTTTAATAAATTTTGAATAATAAAATATGTCCACAATAATTGTTTTCCTTTGGATCCACTTGATCTTTAGGATTTTTCAAATGTCTAAGAAAAGCAGTAAAAATAAGGATATTAAAAATATATATTTTTAATTTCCCTTTGTTTTCTACTCTTCCCTTTTAGTTTATCATTTTTTCCTTTAATTCAATTCTAGTGCAATTGTACTTTCATTTCAAATTATTTTGGTTTCCCTTATTATTAAATTTAGAAACCTAAAATCTAATGCCAAAACAAAACAAGTCAATTAAATCTTGTAATACTACAAATGATTCCAGGCAAATTCTGACAAGAATTGAAAACTGAAAAGAAGTGGAGCAGAGGATTTCTCTTCTGAGTATTCCAAATTAGTTAAATATGATTACATTTGAAACATTAGTAATAAATAATTAGAGTGAAACTCGACTTAAAATGTATTTATTGAAATTGAACTACGATAGTTGAATGGACGACTTCGACACCTAGCAAGTGGTTGGAATTAGATTCTCCAACACTCCCCCTTAATTACAACCATACAAACATTTAATTAAGATACCTACTATTCTATTTCTCAGCGAGGCTTATATTTAAAAAATTGAGTTCAACTAGAATTAGTTTTCTTCTTCTTTTTTTCCAGATTTTGTAGCCTCTAAATTGTTTTAGAATTTTCTTATGTTTGTATTCTTCAAACCTCAGTTTCTTCATTTTTTGGTGTAGGTCTTGTATTGTTCCAGACTTTCTAAGCATGTCATGGAATTCTTCAATAAATGACTTGTATGTGGGTTGCTACCACATTTTGTCTTATGTATTGCACTTTTCATCATCAATATGTTGCAACATAAGCTGAGAATAATATTTTATCTCTTCAAAACTCCAATACCTGAAAATTTCATTGACGTGTTCGTCATGCATGTTGTTTTCAACATTCATATTTATAGCTTTTGTATAGACCGCATCTATATATGGTGTTGCAAGCCATGTTTCAAGGAACTTTAACTCTTCTTCATAATCGATATGTTTACTTGCACAATGAAAATCAATGGTAAGTGTAAAAACATCTCAAAAACCACATTGGTTTTGTTCCTTCTGCTCTACAATGAGAGTTGTCTCCTTTTGAAATTCATTCTCTGCTTCTACCTCTATCTATGTTTTTACTTTCCCTTTTCAGACTTCTTTCTTTGCATCTATCTCTCTCTCTCTCTCTCTCTCTGCCATTACCTTTGTCTTTGTCTTTGTCTCTATCTATTCTTGACTGACTGTGTTGCTACAATCAGATTGTCTTCCACTGACTCAAATCAGATTATCTCACCAAATAGAATCATGCTAATATGATGTTTTTGTTGCATAATCTGCAACCAATAATCATCAACCAAAAATTCTCTATCAAAATTTACATCAACAATATTAGTCACTGGACTTACCATAGTATTTTTACTCTCATCAGCAAGCTTTGTTGCTAGAATCACTAAATGTTGATCAACAAGATCCGCTATTGGATCCACCATATCATCATCAACAAGTTGTGTTGTTGGATTCACCATATTGTCATTATCAATCTGTTGCTGGATTCATCAAATTTTCGTCCACTTGAATCTGTGTACAGCAGGTTCACAAGCATCTTCATGTCAATTTTGAAATTTCTTCAAATACATCATCCACTTGTGGTTGAACACAGTGGGATTCAACAAATTCTTCATCTCGATGTAGATCTTCTATTTTAGATCCACCTTCATCTTCAAATTCAATGCTCCCCCTTGCACCAAAACACCTCTCAAGGGTATCCCAAGCCTCCTTGGTTGTCTTGGCATCTGCAATTAGATGGAGAATGCTAACGTCCACTGATTCTCTTATGCATTTTAATGCAAATACATCCTTTTGTGTATTCACTTCAATATCTAAAAAGATCTCAAACGTTTCCTCTTGTTGCTTTAGCCTTTTGGCTTTTCCCATTTATTAATTATTCGTTGACTGCAGCTCAACAAGAAAATTGATTTGCAGACATCTTTTGTGGTGACTTCTTCATTGCTCTTCCACAAACACATGGGTTTGACGCTTTCACAAAATCTTTCAGAAAAATCACAATGTCTATAACCAATTTGAACAATATCCCTTTTCTAAAAATATTTAAAAAAATATACAATGTCTTTTTTTAATAACAAAATTAAATCCCTTTTCTTCATAATAAATTCAAGTTTTTTATAAAAAAATTTAAAAAATCATAAAAACTCTTTTTGTTTTAAATCACTGTTTTTAAAAATAATATTCTCAAAACCTTTTTAAGAAATCCCATAAGTTCACAACATTATAGTATTTTCTTAAAAGAAATGAATCACTCAAAGATGTCTTTTTTTTTTAAGAGAGGGCTTACGTATGCACCATGTACTTATGGGTTCTCTTTAAAAAATGTATGCTCTCTTGTGATGCTTCACATGTTAGAACCTTTGTTCTGTTTCACTTACTAGAGTCCCGCTTGCCATGTTTGGTTCCAACGAGAAGTTTGAAGGGGTATAACGCAGTGGTTGTGTTTGCATAGATGTTGTATTCACATAGCTAATTTTCAGAATCAATCAGTGTCCATTGATCATATAAACTAATGGGCTTCATGGAAATGGACTCTAGCATTACTAACGATTTGGACTAATCCAGATTCAGTGTGTTACCAGCTTCAATTCTTTTTTAAGTCTACAAATCGCTCTTCTGTTCTCCATTGCCGATATCAAACCAACATTAAACACTATTGCAGAAAAGTTAATACCTTGATCCAATCAACAAGACCCCATAACGCCTTCATGAAAATCAAAGGCTCTAACAGATTCGATCTCGTGGCCTGGCACACACAGATGTGTTCTTTACGGTGATTTAAACAACCTGCAATTCTATGTTCTTCTATAACTAACACAATTACATTTACCAATGTGGTAGATATACGTAGATAGGCGTATATGTGGTTAATATACACCAATAAACCTATATCCACCACCCACCACATGTGTTTAATCAAAATAATCATTATATATTTATGGATATAATACCAATATATTTTATATATCTACTTAAAATATATTAATAGTATTAGCTATATACACCGTGTATATATATTGAAAAACGTAATATTATATTATTTGATATTAAAATATTATTAAATTTTTTCAATAGTTATAATTCAAACTATACTAAAATTCAAATACTTTGTCCTATATCACTTACTAAAGTCCCACTTGCCATGTTTTCTTCCAACGAGAAGTTTAAAAGGGTAAAATGCAGTGGTCGTATCTACATATATGACGTCGTCACAGAGCTAATTTTCAGAATCAATCGACGTCCAACGATAACTGAAACTAATGGGCTTTGTGGCAGTGGACTCCAACTTTACTAACGCTTTGGACTATTGGACTAATGCAAATCCAGTGCATTACTAGCTTCAAATTTTTTATAGGTCTGGAGATCTTCTTCACCATTTCTGATCTCAAACCAACATCAAACACTAATGGAGAAAAAATAATATCCTGATCCGATCAACACGACCCTGCAACGCCTCAGGAAAATCAAAGGCTCCAACGGATTCGATCTCGTGGCTTGACACACACAGATGCATTCCTTACGGCGATTTCAACAACCTGTTATCCTCTGTTCTTCTACAACAATCTCGTGTCGAAATTTTGAATTCAATCGCAAATTAACGCTTCCGCAACGAGCTCTAGAGAAATGTGCACAACTGGGCTTGACTTCTGGAGCACACGAATTCAGATGTGGAGGTCGGAGAACACAGACTGTCATTGCTACAGGTAATCGATATCGTTCCCTCCAATCTTGACGAAGACGAGTTGTGGCTGAAGCACAACAGATCTGATCAGCGCCCCTCGATAACACATATGTTGTGCAGATCGCGCTGGTTTGGAACGAGACAACAGATCTGATTGACGCCGCTCTATAACACATATGTTGCGTTAATCATGCTAGATTTGGAACGAGGCAAGGATTTGATGGATCGACGCCGTTATCTTGTTGGCATCCACGTTGATTGTAACAGTTCATGGGCTTTGCGTTGATCGACGCATATGTTTCTCAATTAAGAGCATTGATCGTTGTTCTTTTTCAAATTAAAAAATTAAAAAAAAAAAAAAAACTTCACTAAAATATCAGGGGCTTCTCCTGTGATGCTTGTTCTTGTGTTTCTTCTTTCGCACGAGGCGTTCTCAAACTTCTTCAAACTTTCTTTGCTTTTTCAAAGAGTCCTATGCACTCTCGCTTTTTTTTCTGTTGCTCCAACTTTGCTTATGTTGCTATTCTTTCCAGGAGTCTTATTCAAACTAAACAATAATTGAAAACTGAAAACAAGTGGAGTAGAAGATTACTTTTTTGAGTATTATGAATTAGTTAAATAAGATTACATTGGAAACATCAATAGTAAATAATTGGAGTGAAACTCGACTTAAACTATACCAACTGAAACTTAACTTAGACACTTGGATGGACAGTTTCACCACCTAACATGTCATTAGAATTAGATTCTCCAAAAATTACAAATATCTCAAAGTGTAATTTTCTTATAGTGATTTATAACCTAATCTAAATAAAGTCTTATATTTCTCTCTAAAAAAAAACCATTCAAAATATATATTTTTTATAAAATATATTAATACTTAATTTCCATAAAAATACAATAAAACAATTATCTTTTTCCCCACACAAAAAAAAACCTCATATATATATACGCTTTTTTCCCTATTGAATCTCTTTTTTTAAGGGTTATAAAAAAAATATTTGTATCTTTGCAAAATAAAATAAAAAAAACATTCAAAATATCATTTTCTATGAATATGAAAATTGATTTTTTCTTTTCACATAAAAAAACTAATAATTATTTCTATATTTTCAATAATAATAATAATAAAATAATTTTTTTTTTCATATAAAAAAAAATATTTATACTACCTTGAATAGAAATATTTTTTCTATTTTCCAAATATGAACTTGGTGCTTTTCTCCAAAGATGAACTAGATGAACTTGGTTTTTCCCAATTTACACTTAACAATCTAATTATTTTCGTGTCAATGAAACTTTTCATTGACTATTTATACACCTATCGGCGGAGCAATTTTTCCTTAAAATGCACATCCTTTGATAAAATAATCTCTTCTCTCAGGACTCAGCCCAAATTCTGAGACAAGTTTATAAATCTTTCCAGTGCGAGAGTTGATATAAACCTCGAGGGAGAGTATGGGAAAGAAAATATTATTTTCGAAAACTCTGGACCATCAGTAGGTGATAGGAAGGTTCTGTGCTAAAACTGTCCGTCTAGAGTTCTAGAATTTTTAGAATGAGGGTTTTTAAATTGTTAAACTAGAGATGCGAAAACTGAGAATTTTAATTTTCTAGTCTGAGTGTTTTTCACAAACTCTGTCAAAAGAGCTTTCCGTCCATAAAAATAAAAATAGTGATTTTCGGGAAATAGCTATTTCATAAGAGTCAAATCTTTGCCAAATTTATAAATTTAAGAGTTTCTCAGCTTAGAGTTTTTCACAACTCTCTGTCAAAAGATTTCCTAAATCTAGAGTTTTTCATCAATGAAAATTAGAATTTCCTAAATCTAGAGTTTTTCATCAATGAAAATTAGAAAAAAGAAACTGGCCATTTTCAGGAAATAGCTATTTTATAAGAATCATTTTTTTGCAAAATTTAAGAGTCAAACGATTTTTTTCTGGGTTATATTGGATTGAAATGTGAATCTAACCTTCAATGATAGAAGTTTTATTCATTTTCATTAAGAAATGATAATTATTAATCATTTTATATTATTGTAGATTTTTATATTTTTGAAAATTTACTGAAATGAAAAAACAATAACTTTAAATTCAAAACACCAAATCAATTCAAAATTTATTGGGTAGTTTCTCGTGTGTTTTTTTCAAAAATATATTTTCAACATATTCATTGATTATCACATTAAAATGAAAATTCATTGATAGACAAAAGTATTAAAAAATAACATTTTTTTTTTGTTTATGTATTTTATTAAATGATTAAGCATAGTGATTGAATCTGAAAATTCACCAAAGATATTCCAGTTCTAGTACATTTTTTTTAGATTGTGATGATATAATTTTTTTACAAAAATGAATTACCATCTCTACAAAGTATTGTGAATAATGAAGTTACTCATTACACTTGGCTGAAATTTTCATATATGCATTTAGTATCTACCAATTTTTTCACTTTTCATATATATGGATTTAGAATACATCAAATTTTTGCAACTATATGTTTATTAAAAATAAAAATAAAAACTATTAACAATAATATAAAACAATTCTATTAAAATCTTATTTTCAAAGAAAAAAATTCTCAACTAAATAAAATAAAAAATTGAAAAAAAAAATACAATTTTACATACAATATTTCCCAATTTTACATTTTCACCCAACATTTATTCCACAGTAAAACGATATGCTACACCTAAACTAAAGTATATAATAAATAATGAATTTCTTTAATAATTACCTTTCACTTATTTTATTTTATAGTCTTAATCCTCCTATGGTTTCTGAGATATATGATAAATATTATTTATAATCTTAATTATATGCTTTTTGAGATATAAGATAAATATTATTTATAATCTTAATTATATGCTTTTTGAGATATAAGATAAATATTATAATATAAACTTGACCCCAAAAAAATACATATTCTTTAACTTTTCACATTCAAACCAATGTTTTGTATGACATACCACCAAATTAATTTCAATATCGATTTAACAATCAACAACACTAAATAAAAATACATTAAAACACAAATACATTACATAAGCTTTTTAATCACCAACGCTTTTTAATAGGATTTACTAACAATGTGCTTTGCAATTTAATTTTTGTGGAGAGCAGACAATATTTGACATCATTGTGATACAACATAATGTAATTTACACCAAAAACCCTTTTGAATAAATTAAATTCTGGAAACATTACAGCAATAAAAGTTTAAATCTAAGCTCTTCTCAATGATTGACGTGCAAAAGGCATGCAAACATTTCGATTAATTGCATATTTTCGTAAACTGGAACGATCATACTTCAATTTTTTTGCTGAATTTTGGGCTTGTATATTAGAATATATCTGCATTCGAGCCTGAAATTCAGCTGCTGATGAATATTTTAGTGGAAATAGAAAGCCTCTCAGTCGACGACCAAAACGGAAGCTGTTGCCTCGCTCGTATTCTTCGACAACGTTCTGTAAATCTTCATCGCATGTGATTGATACCAAGACGTCCAGATCCAGTGTTGGCAACTTGCATTTTAACATCATTTCCTTTACACCGAATAAATCCTCCAACTTTTTCATTAAATCTACAGTATAATAATTTACATAAACGGTGATTAATTAGCCTACATATGGATTTCAAAATCAACGAGATAACACATACTCGTAACCTTTTCTGTTAGCTCGTTAACCTATTAACACAGAAGCAGAAGAATCTAAAGGTAATGAAATCTAAATCTAAAAAAAATAGTTGTGGTTAAGTGGGGAGGTTTACTTTTCACAGATTTTGTAGTTCAATAAAATTTAAAAATTTAATTAATCCAATAATGGAGAGATTTAGTCTTCACCAGTTTTGTTTTGTTGTCTAACCTTTAACTAATTAAGTACGGAAATTTAGTTTTCACAAATTTTATTGTCTAATCTCTAGCAAGACTATGTACGCCTGAGATGCTCCCGAGGGGATTCCTTCAGTTGAAAAAAAACGAAGTAAAAATAAATATACAGAGACATGAGAAAAACACACCGATGAATAAATTGCATACCCTCGAATGAGATTTCTCTAGTGACTGTCACGAGTCTGTTGTCTCCTCCATCATAGTGAAGCTGATGGCCATCGCAAGTTCTTGCAGTAGGCAGAATGATACCCCCACAGCTGCACAACAACTTGATATTATCGCCTGCCAAAACTTTTGGTTTGGAGGAAGCGGCCATATCTTTTAAATTTTCTTAAAGGCTTGTCAAATCCAATTGACCTCTGCAAATCCTTTCTCTTCATTTAATCGTAACAACAACTTATGACCGGCCTATATATATTCCATTTTTTCTCATTTACCTTCTAACGAGAAACTTGTAGGTATATCACACGTTGGAACTGTGTATGTATTTTCATAAAACTACGTTTGAATCTGTTGAAGGTGGCATAAAAATAAAAAACACTAAATGGATAGTGAATATAAATCCATACCTAAATAATTGACATCGGAAGCAGTGATGGATATGCTGAGTATACTTCAATTTTTATGTTGGAAATTGGCAAAAAAATATCTATTTTTAATAAAATTTAAAAATATATAGAAAATTAATATGAATATACAAATTACATTGGTATATGAAAATATATAGGTCATAAAATTTGCATGTTTTTACAACAATCAAATTCATTTTCAATGCCTTTTGTTTTACTTGTAAATATCGTGAGTGGAAACATTCATAAATAGTAACTAGGTTATTTTGTAAAGTTGATATTTACACATTTTTGTCATCCTTAAGTTTTGTTGGAATATGTAATTTTAATTTTTACTTGTCTACAGTGTTGACTTTCTATGCAAGGTGTTTGTTCCTATATCATAGAAGGTAGCTAAATCTAAATATTCTTAGTTTGGTGTGTGGCTGAGATATTCTCTCAACCACTTTATTATGCGTCCAAGATAGTTTCCCTATATTGAGACTATATTTCATGTATATATATGTAACCATTTTGATTAATATAATATAGTGTGATTAATATAACATAGTGTGCATATTTAGATTCTATCTTGGTATCAGAGCTCATGCAGACAAACTGCTATAATACCACAATATGCTGCGGAAAATGAGTTTTAAAACTTCACACAAAATTTCCCTTTATTCGCAATAGGGTTCAACCTTGGAAGGTCGCAACATACATATGCGTACAAATCAACAACGGAATTTTGTATAACACAGACCATACAACAAACCCAAACCAATACAAATTCGTGGGTTTCTCACCGGAGGGTCCCATCATGGCTCTGACCAATCAACAGGTGATCGCACTTCGCATACTCCACAATATAACTCAAAACATTAAGTTATATTTTTTGTGATTTGTGAAGTTGCGCAACATCGACAAGTGCCCTTCCCACTTCACATCGAAAAGCGTTTTGTTTTCCTTGTGACAGTCCTTAATGCTAACCCCTAAACTTGGTGACGTGAGAAATCACTTTTAATCTCCATTGTTGGCTTCTACAAGATCCGACGGTCCGCGTAACTCCTTCTCCATACCACTTCGCATCGCAAACTATTAAACTTAACTTGTGGAATCTCTTAACTGAGAATCCTATTTTCTGTGATGTGTGATGTCCTCCGACCGCGATGTGTTCTCTCACCATTGATCGATGTTGGATCGAACAACCCTTGTCGTGCCTGCAAATCCGATTGATATCTGCTCAACGGTGAACATAATATCTAACTCAACAAAGGAAAGTGTAAAAACTAAGGCCTCGTTGTGCCTACAATCCAATTAGATTTCTTGTCGTGCGACTTAAATATAAATATTCGATTTCAACAGAGATTTAAATAACTAATTTAAATTAGGGAACCCAATAAAAACACAAAACACTTAGAATTTGTTTGGAAATGAAATATTGTTTTAAAAACAGAGATCCCGATCAAACATAAAACACTTAGAATTAATTTGGAAATGGAAAACTCATAACCAAGCCCTCAGATGACTTGTTTTTACATTTAATTCAACTTCTTTATTCTTTTCTTTCTCGCTATGGATGGCAGAACCCCACAATGGTGGATTTGGTTCAGTTTTATTCCTTTCCCAAAATCTCCATATGGTTGAGAAACTGTCATTCAGTTTCCAAAACAGTTTATTCAACTAAATCCTTAACTAATCCTAATTTAACCATTCTTTTTATTTTGCAAATTAAAATGGTTTAGTTAGCCCAAGTTAACTTAAACAAAATACTTCAAAAAAAAAAAAAGTCTTCAAATTCTTAGGATTGCTACTCCTCTTCCCAAGCCACAACATGTGACCAGCTTGTCACATTGCTCGCTCTACCTTAATGCTCCTGCATCAGCCTCCCGGAGTAAATTAAATTCATGGCTCCTGTCCATGAGCTCTTCAATAGAGTACCCCGCGCTTTGAATTTGGGCAGTGTCCAACCAAGAACAATCCTCCAGAGGATGGTCCTTCCATTTGACCAGATACTCTCAATATTCTTTGTTTCGCGTCCTCCTAGCCACTTGTGTGTCCAGAATCTATTCAATTTCCAAAGGTTGTGCTAGAGGCATCTATTTAATCCATGATCTCTCTTCATCCTGGGTGTCTTTGCTCATCTCTCGGAACTGTCTTCTTCATCAACAACAGTGTATGGGTATAGATCAGCCACATTAAAAATAGGCGAGATTCCTACACCTAGAGGTAACTGCAACTCGTAACCATTTACAGAAAATTTTCGACGAATTCTACAAGGCCCGATATTTTTCATCTTCAATTTGTGGTATTCAACTTTAGGAAACCTCTCCTTATGCAAATGTGCTAGTATCAGGTCTCCTACTTCGAATTGTACTTCCCGCCTTTTCAGATATGCTTGTTGTTTGTATTTTTTTCTCTTGTCTTGTAGTTTCAATTTGACCTGTTCATGTAGATCATTGATTGCTTTCGTGAAATATTCGCCATCCACACTCCTGCATTCTAACTGACCCAAATTCCACAACTCAAATAATCCACGTGGGTGCATTCTATATATGATTTGGAAAGGAATTCTATCTGTGCTTATGTTGGGTGAGTCATTGTAAGCAAACTACACTTGTGCAAACACACGATCCCACTGTCTGGAATTTTCACCAACCAAACTCCTTAGGAGATTTCCTAGACTCATGTTCACAACTTCTGTTTTCCCATATGACTGTGGAGGATAAGCATAACTAAAAAAAAAATTGGTGTCTAACTTCTTCCACAATGTTCGCCGGAAATGGCCTGTAAAATTTACATTCCTATTCAAGATGATGGACTTCGGCAAGCCATGTAATCTAAATTTATTTGAAAAGAACAAGTATGCTACATGGGTGGCATCACTTGTCTTTCTACATGGAATGAAATGTGCCATTTTGGTGAAATGATCCACAACCACCACAATGGAATCGAATCCCCGTTGTGTCTTCAGTATACCTAAGCCAAAGTACAAGCTAACTAAGTCCCATGGTATGTTCACAATGGGTATGGGTGTATACAACCCTGCATTCTGGCTACACCCTTTTGCATGTTGACACACTTTACACCTGATCATGAATATCTATACATTCCTTCGCATTTTGGGCCAATATTAAAAGTGGCTCAACTGATCCAAGGTCTTGTCTATACCAAAATGTCCGGAAAAATATCCACTGTTCTTTTTCTGGATTAAGTTCTCTCACATAGAGAATTCCTAAATACACAACTATCCTCCTTTGAACAACAAACCATCCTGCATGTTATAGTCCAACCATGGACTATTGCACCTCAACAGTGGATTTTAGCAAGCTTCATAGGCTTCCTTAAAATATGCATCCACTTCATACAAGTCTTTGAGATGCTCAAATTCCAACACTTGCACTACACTTTCTTGTAATATCAGACTTCTCCTCCTTAACACATTTACCACCTTGTTGGCTTGACCGCTAATATGTTTAAAAAAAATGTAAAACTCCACAAGTACTCCACCCACTTCGTGTGTTTATGATTCAGCTTGTGCTGCTACATAATATATTGTAACACAGAATTGTTTGAAAAAAGGACAAATTCATTAGCCAACAAATAATGTCTCTAATGCTTCAATGCTTGGACGACTGCATAAAACTATTTGGCATATGATGTATACTTCTGCTCTCATTTAACTTCTTGCTGAAGTATTCTACTGTCTTATCTTCTTGGCTAAGTACTGCACTAATGGCTGCCCCACTAGCATCACAACGAACTTGGAAAAGTTTGTTGAAGTCTCACAATTTTAGGATTCCTTTTTCCGTGATCTTCTTCTTCAAAAACTGAAAAATCCTCTCAGCAGATTCTGTCCAATGAAAAGGCTGATTTTCCTTCTTAATGGTGTCCAACATAGGTGTAGAAATACAACTGAAGTTCTTAATAAACTTCTGATAGAAACTTTCCAATCCATGAAAACTTCGTACTTCAAACAAACTTTTGGGAGATGGCCAACTAACTATGGCTGCAACTTTCTCTAGTTCCATCTTCAACTCATTCTCATAAATTACAAAGCCTAGAAAAATCAATTCTTTGTTGAAAAATGAACATTTTTTTAAATTCATTAACAAATTATTTTGCTACAATTTTTCTAGCACATACCTAACATGCCAAAAATGTTATTTCTTTGTCTTGCTAAAAATAAGTATATCATCTAGATATACAATCAAAAACTTACCAATGAATTATTTCAACATCTCATTCATCAAACATATGAATGTGCTAGGGGCATTGCTTAGGCCAAAAGGCATGACCAACCATTCATACAAGTTTTCATTGGTCTTGAAAGTTGTCTTCCATTCGTCACCTTCTCTAATTCTGATCTGCTGATAACCACTTTTCAGATCTATCTTTGAAAAGTATGCTGCTCCACTTAGAAAATCCATCATATCATCCCATCGAGGTAAAGGAAATCTGTACCTGATAGTGATCTTGTTTATCACCTGAGAATCAGTGCACATTTTCTATTCACCTCCTTTCTTAGGAGCTAAAACAGTTGGAACAACACAACAGCTCAAACTCTCCCGAACTAGTCCTTTATCCAACAATTCATGTACATTCCTGATCTCCTCATTGTCTTTTGGACTCATCCGGTAAGTAGCCTTGTTTGGAAAACTGACTCCTGGAATAAAATCAATATGGTGACTAATGCTCCGCTTTGGTGGTAATTTATTTGGTAGATCATCCACCACAATATTAGTAAGCTCTTGCAACATGTCCTATATTTCCACAGCCAAATCAGTAATTTCCGTATGCATCAATACTATTGTTGGCCTTCGCAAAACTGCATAATTCACCACATTCTCCTCAATATGTCGGAGAAACTCCTTCCTGCCTATCAGTAGTGTTTTAGTACCACTAGTTTCTACAGTCTCTTCTTCTTTCATCACAACTAGCGTATGCTTTATTCCATAATTCAAAAATCTGTAACAATTATTTTCCCCATCATAGACGACCTTTCTCTCATATTTCCATGGTCTACCCAGCAAAATATGGCACACATCCATAGGCATAATATTTCAAGTTACTTTGTCATTGTACTTGCCAATGTGAAACTCCACCTCACAGTGCTCATCAATCAGCAGTTGGTGTCCTTTCTACAACCAAGACACATTATCTGGAGTTGGGTGCTTCCACTTCTTCAAACTCAAATTTTCCACCATCTTAGTAGCTACCAGGTTATCGGTACTTCCACTATCTATAATTAATTTGAATCATTTTCCATGTGATTTCCAGACAGTCTAGAACAATTCTTTCCTCTATGTCAAGTCAGCCACCTCCTTAGCTAGTTTTAGTAAAACCTTGTTCAACACCAAGGCCTCTCCTGTTTCAGGTAAATTCTCCACTTCTTGTGGCGCTGCCTCTGCTTCATCAGGTTGAGAAACATATGATCCCCTCTATCCAGCTGGCTCATTTTCAGGACATTCAAAATACCTATGTCCCCATTTGTGACAGTTGTAACACTGCCTCTGCCTCTACCATTAACTCTTCCTCGCTGGTATGACCTTCCACCTGTGGTGTCACCTTCCTTCTCAGCTTGTCCTGAAGTCTTCAAACTGCTTCCATCTTCATTATTTTCGGTAGCTCAACATCTGCCAAAGGATTGTCCTCTTCCTCTACCAGATCCACATCCTCTTCTTGCATTTTTCTTCCTCGTAATATTTTCTTCCACCTTCAAAACACACTAATATGCCTCCTCTCTAGTTTTTGGGGAAAGATTACTGATCTCATCCAAGATTTCCATCCGTAGACCATTGACAAATATTTTTGTCTTCTTAGGGGTATCTTCAACATACCCAACCCTCAAGTTCACTTTATAGAGCTCTTATGTGTATTTCTTTACAGTAATTGTTCTCTGTCTCAGATACTGCACTTGTATGTAAAGGGAAATTTGGTAATATTTAGGGAGGAAATTTATTTTAATCTTTGTAATCATCATGTCCCAACTCTTGATAAAAGGCTTGTTTTGTCTTCTCTTTTCTACCTGCATGTTGTTCCACCACAGTGCAGCGTGCTCTTTCAACTTAGTGAAAGAAAAATTGATTTTTTTGTCCTCACTAATTTCCTCATACTTGAAGTATTTATCTAACTCACTTATCCAATTCAACAATGCTTCTTTGGATAAACTGCCATCATAATTGGAGAGCTTTAGTCTTGGCTTACTAATAGCCATAAAGACAGATTTCAGTCATCTGATTTCTATTGGCTCATACTTTGGCTCATCTATTTTGCCTCTGTCTCATCATCACTGTCATCTTCACCCTCAGGGTCCCTATGCCTTCCTGCTTCCACTACTGCAAACATGTTGACAACACTCTAATCTCTTCACGCAGTTCTTCATCTGTTGCTCCCCTTGCAAATCTTCCTCGACTTATTCTTCCTGCTTTAGCTCTTCCCCGACCTCTTCTTCCTACTTCCATCTTCAATTAGGAAGAAATTTTTTCTCTAATACCAATTGATTTAGACATGCTTCTATAATACTAGAATCCCTTGCAAAACATAAGTTTTAAAACTCCACACAAGATTTCCCTTTACTCACAACAGGGTTAAACCTTGGAAGGTCACAACATACATACATGTAACACACAAACCATACAACAAACCCAAACCAATGAAAATATTCAAGTTTATCACCGGAGGGTCCCACGGTGGCTCCAACCAATCAACGTGTGATCGCACTTTGCAAACTCCACAATATAACTCAAAATGTTAAGTTCTATTTTTTGCGATTTGTGAAGTTGTGCAACACCAAAATGTGTCCTTCCCACTTCACATCGCAAAACGTTTTGTTTCCTTGCGACAGTCCTTAATTCTAAACCCTAAACTTTGTGATGTTTGAAATCGCTTTTAATCTCCATAGTTGGATTATGCAGGATCCGACAGTCTGTGTAACTCCTTCTCCGTACCACTTCGCATCACAAATTATTAAACTTAACTTGTGAAATATCTTAACCGAGACTTCTATTTTCTATGATATGTGATGTCCTCTGACCAGGATGTGATCTCTCACCGTTGATTGGTTTTGGATCAAACGACCCTCGTCGTGCCTGCAAATCCGATTGGTATTGGCTCTACAGTTAACACAATATTTAATTCAACAAAGGAATGTGTAAAAACGAATGCCTCGTTGTGCCTACAATCCGATTATATTTATTTTTTTGTGACTTAAATACATATATTCGATTTCAACAGAGGTTTAAATAACTAATTTAAAATAGGGAACCCGATCAAAGAACAAAATACTGAGAATTTGTTTGGAAATCAAATACTGTTTTAAAAAAAGAGATCCCAATAAAACACAAAACACTTAGAATTAATTTGGAAATGGAAAATGTTGGGCCAAGCCCTCAGGTGGCTGGTTTTTACATTTACTTATACTTATTTATTCTCTCCTTTCTCTCTATGGATGGCAGAACCCCAGAATGGTGGATTTGGTTCGGTTTTATCCCTTTCCCAAAATCCCCATATAGTTGAGAAACTAGCATTCAGTTTCCAAAATAGTGTATTCAACTAAATACTTAACTAATCCTAATTTAACCATTATTTTTATTCTGCAAATTACAATCACTGAGTTAGCCCACATTAACTTAAACAAAATACTTTAAAAAAAAGATAAAGTCTTCAAATTCTTAAGAGTGCTATTCCTATTCCCAAGGCACAACATGTGACCAGCTTGTAAAATTGGTGGCTCTACCTTAATTCTCCTGCATCAAGAGCCCATACGGGCCTAGACCTCCACCCCTCCTGGGCTGAGCGAAATAAGATAGAGTATATTTTTTGGTTTAGTTTTTTTTTTTTTTTTTAAGTTTGTCTATTCGAGTTGAACGTCGTAGAAAAATTGATGTTTTTTTTGTGTGCAAAGGCATTGGTGCATTATTTTGTGACCGTGGATCATTTGGTGCCTGGATCGATAGGAGGATTTGGGCTATTGAGAAAGATGGTGATGGTGCCTTCACATGGGAGGCTAAGTTTTTTATCTGCTGGTGTTATGAGCGATTTGATGCTGAGATGGAGCTTCAAAAGTCTATTTCGATATAGATCCAGCTAAGTTTTTTTGTTGTTTATTTTCAGGTCTTTCGAAGAAGCAGAGAAGAAAGAAATATGCAAGTTCCCACAAGCTTAAAATCATTACTGCAGCTTGAAAAATCATCATAACCTATGATTCATGCGGATTTTCCTGTTGGAGAGATCTCGTTTTCAATTTGGATTTTGGGAAAGTAGAGATATTAGAAATATAAGTGGAGAAAACAATCCTACTTCCATACAAGCCCACGATGAGTATTGTAGCCTGAACAAAAAAAAAAAGTATGGTTGTTAGAGCCAGTGTCATATGGTGGGAGCTTGCATGAGGATTCTTGTTTTAGAGATATTGTTTCTAATTAGGTTTCTGAGGAATCAAAGAGTGCCACACTAAGAAAATAACTCTTTGAGCTTGGAGATCATATTGTTTCAAGTCATTTGATTCAGTGCAGGGACTACTAATCAAGCAGAGAGCAGAAAAATATAGAATTACCACCTTAAAATTTTGCTGGAAATTTGGTCTCTGCATTATGCCCACATGTTTGAAGCGATTTGATTTCATCATGGGATTGATTTCATTGCTATAACCTCCTCGAAGGAGATCGATTTTTAACTAATGCTGCTATGCAGAGTGAGCAGATCGCATGTTGTTGATGAAAAGAAACAAGCAAGCTACATGGAGGCTGAGATCACTCCTTGATCGTTGTTGTATTTTCTAGGAAATATCTCCTTTGGGAAATTGCTATATTTTTGCATTGAGATCATCATGTTCAAGGAAGTCATTAGATTTCTTCTACGTGTCATGTTGTAGCATAAATACAATGTGTTGGAGATCAGATTGAATAGATCACATAAGTAGTATCTCTACATGAAGTAATATCTATTTTGACCGAGGGAGGAATTGATGGCAGCCGAGGATCAATTTATGCTTATTGGAAATGTTTTCTAGCTTGCATTTTGGAAACAGGATCCTAGTTCCAACTTGGATCCAATGCCAAAGTTAGAGAACTATATTCTGCAAGAATCGACGAGGAGGATCGTTATTGCTATAGAGGGCTATGTCCAGTGTCTCCACTGTTGAATTTGTGATGGGTGTTTTGGAATTTCCTAGGCAATCACTAGAATATTTGACTGTGACTAAGTGTGGTGCAGTGAGCATTTTTTCGAAGCTAGCATGTGTGGTGCGGTGGGCCCAATGTTGTCTACCTCGCAGTGGAAGCATCTTTTTTTTTCTCAACCTTCATCTCTGTTTCATATTTTTTTGTGGATAGGTGTTAGCCTTGGAATTTTTCGCACATGTTCATATGAAGTAGTGGAAGAGAGTCAGACTCTATGTGTTTCATAATGTTTACCGGAACTGATGCTTCTACAACACCGAAAATTGAGCCATGAGTTATGTAGAGAAATCGTAGCCGCTATTCCTATTTTTGTGCAACGAATGAGATGGGAGGTCGATAAATATTATTGGTTGTGGTCATGCAGGTTGTAGAGATTTGTAGCTTAATAGATCAATTTGGGAACCAAGTTGTGTTGTCAGGAAGAAGTGTGAATTTATGGAAATTTAGCATGGAGGACTCAATCTGGTTCTTGATCGGGGTTGTGTGAATATTGCGTCATAGACTGCATTAGGTTCTTCGATGAGAAACAAGTTCTATGGAATATTTTTTTATCACATGATAATGCACTTCTTGGAAGCTCCCATTTGAAATTCCTACAACCAGTAGTATATCTCAATGTTGGCATTTATACTTTCAATTATGTTTACTATAACTCTTTCTCTTCTAGAAATTCTAGAGATTAAGTGGTCTGGTGTTGAACTATAAGAATGTTGGAGAAATAAATAATTCTGGTTGATAGGGGTGCTCATTCAATAGCCGTCTTGCAAGGATTTTTGAAGGTTATTCGCTGTATTAAAATCTTAGATTGATCTGATGTCCATTTAATGCAGTTTTCTGACGTTTCCTATAGATAGAGTGGATTTGAAACTTGGTACATTGTATTGTGTGTCCCTATGTTAGTAAGCACAGACTTGGGCCACTGGTGAATGAGATGTTGTGCGGGATGACTGATTTGGTTTGGTAGTAGAGAAGGAAATACGCCATGCAACGAGATGTATTTTGACCAATGTTGATAAGAGTTGTGTCAGGTGGGTGCAGGGTGTAGAGGAGTTGATCTGGGTTGAAGGTTGAATGCATTGTTATTGTGGTTTCATGGCGCAGCGGTGAAATGTGGTTCAACATTTTTGTTGCAATGGTTGAGGGCAGTGTTGTGAGCTACCTGGATGTAAACCTGTTCCTATTCGTATACCAGAGCAGCCTCTGGTGAGTTGTGCAGTAGAAGCGCGGTGAGTTGCAGGTGATGGCAATGTTTTTTGCAACGTTTGTGGATACATGGTGAAGATGAAACTAAAAGTTCCAACATATTTTCTTTCATGAAACAAATTGACTTCGTGAATTCCTTTGTTTTTTCATGTTGAGGCTGATCAAATTAATATGTAAATGCATTCATGTAAATCTAGTTGAAAAATATTTTTAAGGTTTGTGGTGATATTTAGTGTCTTTGTTGGAACTGGGCATTCCAGTAGTAGACAAAATTAGTAGCAAGAATGATTTTCTACCAGATATGATGAAGACGCTGATAGTGAAAATTTCATGAAAGGATAGCTTCTGGATCTACATCAGAGATTGGAGGAGGATGGACAATCAAGTTTTTGTGAGTTTCTTGGAATAGACTCTTGATGATCAGTCGCACAGTTGAATGGTAAGAAACTCTAGGATGGTTTTGTAGTGGTCTTTGTATGTACCTGTCAACTCCAAGCATTGGAGTGTGTAATGTAAGCCTTGTAAAGACATATGTATCCCTATGAAATTTGTGGTTATCTAAAAACCACTTTGTAATTTCCAGTTTGTAATTGCAGGTTTGTGGTTAGCCGGAAACCACTTTTGTCACTTTGAAGTGATGGTTTGGGGTGAGCCATAAACCACATGCTAACCCTAGTGGCTACACAGCTACAGAGCCTTCGTGGCTATGGTGCCTCAAGTGTACACAAAAACCTGCATGCTCATAGTGGAGTAGGTGGTCTACAGAAATACCTTACTCACAGGAGAACCTTAGTCTTTTGTAGGTCTCAGTTTACTGAGCACATTTTCAGGGGGATTTGTAGATACAAGTATAGGTATGTAGTGATAATGGTTGACATATCCATGTATGCGAAGGACATCTTACGAGACTAGAGGTTGCAGTAGTTGGTACACATGCATTTCGGTGGATGGTTACTCCTTTATATGGACATCAACATATCCTTTTGTTGGTTTTGCAAATGGGATTTTCCCATTTGTGGTGGATCTGAGTTGTAGACACATATTTTGTTATGAATGACCACAACTAGGTTTTGTGAATCGATATCGAGAAAAGTAGTCATTAAGGGGGTGTGTTGGAATATGTAATTCCTACTTGTCTGTGGTGTTGACTCTCTATGTAAGGAGTTTGTTCCTATATCATAGGAGGTTGCTAAATCTAAATATTCCTAGTTTGGTGTGTGGTTGAGATATTCTCTCAACCACCTTATTGTGCATCCAATATAGTTTCCCTATCTTTAGACTATATTTCATTTATATATATGTAACCATTTTGATTAATATAATATAGTTTACATATTGAATTTTATCTAGCTCTACATGTAGCATGCAATTTTGAAATTTCTTACATTGCTTTATTATTTATTTTATTCATGTTTGGAATTGAGTTGTTTTTAATTTGATTGAGTAATTGATTCATTTTACCCCATCAGTCTTGTTATTCTTTTATGGAAATCACTTCCATAATTAATTTAATCAAAAAATAATTTCTGCTAATATATTGTTAAAATAAAATAAAAATAACAATAATGTCTTGTTGTCTTTAACAACATGTTATAATCATGAGTTAGCAATAAACTAACTATTACAGTGTGGGTTTTCTAGCTATTTTTTACTGAATAAAGAATGCACCAATTTTACAAAGTTTAATTGCAAATTCAATTCTTAATTATTTCATTTAAATTCTTAATATTTTATCTAAATAAATTGATATCTATAATATACTTTATGGTTTAGAAATAATTAAATCATTATCTATATAATTAGATCTTAATCATGTAAATTTACCATGTATTTTTTAATAATTTTTATTAATTGATATATCTTTTTCTTGCTTTCAAAATAATTACATTATTCCATTTCAACACAGTTTCGAGTAATTTTAGTTTTACGTGATCTATATTTAGGTTGACCTTTACTATTACATGTTTTGAAATAGATTTATATAAACGCTTATGCATAACATATTGATAAGGTATTTGTTTATTTATGTTCATCGGCTATATATATATATATATATATATATATATATATATATATATATCACTAGTTAGAAACCATGGTGGTATATAATTCATATTTTGGAAAAAAGAAATAATTTCGTTTTTGTATAGATTTGAATAATTTTAACTTTTACTTCGATATTGCTCTCGGTTGGGTTTTAATATTTAATGTTTTTACATATGTTTACCCATAGGGTGAATGTTTTTATTTACATTAATTTGTTCAATTAGGTTTTAGTTTTAATATTTAATGTTTTTACATATGTTTAGCCATAGGGTGATTTTTTTTATTTACATTAATTTGTTCAATTAAGTTTTTTTTTTTTTGTAAGTCAGTTGAGATATTATAAACAAAAAAAAGAAATTGATAATACATAAGGTTACAAAATGGCTTGCCAGTTTCAGATGAACTTGAGGGTGCTCAGGCCAACCAAATAGAAGGTCATGTTTACATCACAGAGGGCTGTCATAAAAAATTATCGTCTATACTAGACGAACTGAAAAAAGAAGAAGACTTAGAGTCGTCCAACCACGTAGGGTTGCCTAACAAGATAGTAATCCTAAGAAAAGAAAAACTACTTGCTACTTTACAAAGCCCTCTATCATACATCATTGACAAAACTATCAGAAGAGACACGATATAAACATAATCAGAAAGAAACCAAAGATAGAGGAATTACAGGACTGGATTGGAGGCTCCTGAATGCCCATCAGCATTGGGACTAGCTTTCTCAACTCCTTTGGGAACAAGGCGAGGCTTATGGCGACAGATGATTGTAGTGTGGGAATCATCCTATGTAGTCTCAATCGACACATTCAGAACGTGGCACAAGTAAATCTTAAACATCCGGATGAAACCTTCCAACCACTTTGAGTTCATCTTCAATTCTTCCGTGCGGGAGTTTACGAAAGCCTCCAACTTGTCCAGGTGCACAGAATTTCTAGCCGAGGCTAGGGAGGTGAACGTGTCTTAGACTACTACCCCATGCATACTGATAGCCTTGGCTAACATGGTCTTCATCTGCCATGCTACCATCTGAGTTTGCAGAAACTGGGTTGCCCTGGTAGATGGAGTCCCTGGGTCAGCAGTCCAGTCTACCTCCTCCCTGATGGTGCAACTATCTAGAGTGGCCTTGGCTGTTTTGAATTCCTCTTGAAGCAAATCGATATTTTTCTTGCCTTTCTTTGAGACCGAAGCTTCGTAGCCCTCCTTCGCTCTCTTGAGCTCTCTGGTTGCTTTAGCACTGCGAATATTATGCTTAGCCATGGAGAGGATACATCTATAGATATTGTGTAACCAGCAGAAAAGAAAATGAAACAGAAACACAATGCAGAACAAAGCAGAAGTTTTGAAACAGATGAGGTCTGTCCAGTTCGCGATAGGATTTATAACTTTAGTTTCATTTTGGGGGGTCAAAATTCCAACTGGAATCCGCATATTATAATCATTGTTGGCAGCCTGCTGTCTTATCATGGTATTGATGCCAGTATCATGAGAATTAATCCACTTCTTGATGCCAATCCCTTCGCATGCTTGAGGATGCCATTCATGTCGCCACATGTGTCGGTTGAGCCTGTCGTCATCCTTTCAGATGATCTGCCACCTTTCCCAAGGCACCCCATAGGACGATCCCCAACGGTGCCACCGTTTGTCATTAAGAATATAGTTAATCCACATTAGTTACTGATGATCCATAACCTGCAGTCCATCCTCCTCTCTCGAGCCTCCTGTAAGGTCTTGCCTCGAGATGAGATTGCACTGATTCCTAAGATCGTCATTTGTGACGTCTTGCCAACATGTGTCAATGATCTCCCTCGGATGATCAACAGCGTGGTTGGCAAGGCTGTCTACTAAAGCATTTGCCTTCTGCCTTACTGCCTGTAGAATAATGCTGCTGAGGGAGGAGAGATGATCTGCAATTAAGTTTTACAATAATATGAATTTATAATTTAGTTATGATTAATTTGTCTATGTCATCGGATACAAAATATTTATATTTATAATTCATATTTGGTTGGTATTATAATTTGTATTTTGAAAATAGCCAATTTTTTTTATTAATTAATTTTATAATTAATATTTTTAAATATTTTTATCAAACTATTTTTTTAAATTTAAGAAAATATAAACATACTCGTGATCTTAATTGACACATAATTATAAAGTAGCAATAATCTTAGCTTTATGGCTTTAAAAAACATAATAAGGTATAGATTCATACATAAACACAAACTAGGAGTAATGCTAGCATTAAGAGGCGGTCCATCACACCTAATTGGAGTATTTTCCAAACGAATAAGAGGTGTAAGTTAGTTTAGAAGTTGTTCAACAAATTTAATTGGAGTAGTTTTCCAATCAATAAGAAGCGTATGTTAAGTTGATTTATAAAAATTAAGATAGAAAAAAGAGATCACATAACTAGAATTAGGTTTAGCTTGTCTCTATATAATGTAAATTTATCTTTTTTAATATGTTTGCACATTACCATTTGTATTACAATTGATCAAATAAATTTCCTTTCAATGCATTTTTTTAACTATAAAATTATGTTTAATTTTAATATGCTTTGATATAACATGATAGCACTACAATGAAAACACCCTCAGGTGGATTTTATAAACAATGTATTTAGTGTTATAAATTAGCCAAAATTGTAAAAAAAAACATTTGCTGCAACATTTTTTTCTGGTAATGAAGGTTTTGGCGGAGCTTCTAACGAAACTTCAAAACAATTAAAAAAAACTAGGCGGCTGGAGTTTTTTACAGGTGTTTTTCTCATTTGTGTGTGCATCATGTGTGAACACATTGGTGCGTTTTACCATGTATGCATTGGTACTATAATGATACCAAGCACTGGGATGGAAAACAAATTTCGGATGCCCCAGAGAGTTTAGCAACATCCGAGTTCGTGTCACCCATAAAGACGCACCACACCAATCAAAGGTACATGCACTCGCGCCATTACGATGTAAAAATGCAGTGGGACGTTTAGGTGTTAAAATGAACCGAGTTTTCAAGTTATAAAAATGCATCGGCGCATTAAAGGAAAACCGTCCCGGTGCATGAAATGCCTATTCGACTGCCCGAGTGTTGGTAATTGATAAAACGCACCGGGCATTCTAATTGGTATTAGTATTTGTGTGGTGCCCATAGGTCGTAGAAACACACCGATGCACATTATCATACAAATGCATCGAGGTATAGTAACTAACATGCACCAATATTCATTTTCTATTTTCTTGAAACATCGACCTGTGACAGTGTGATTATTGTGATTTTGTAAAATTCATTACTCATCAAAAGATGACATATATCTTATAATATTATTCATATCAATTAAATTTTTATTAGTGCATTTGAATGTGATGTTTAGATTAATTTTTTATATCATATCATTAGATTTCACATCTATTTATTATAATATTTAATCATATATATATCTAATTAGTGGTGTAAAATTTCACAATGACAATAGAATATAAAACCTATTTCATTATATGTGTGTGTGTGTGTGTGTGAATAAGACACTCTTTTTTATACAAAATGGGACAGTTATTGGTATCCCTTTGTCTTTCAATTGGGAAAATATGTCCATTACATTAAGCAAAATGTCTGATTTCACAGATAAATATTTCAAAAAATACAATGTCTTGGTTTGTATCCAAACATATTGATCAATATTCTTCATTGGAACTTGTTAGTCATCAATAATTTTTTATCTTATCCAAAGATGACTAAGTTGAGAATCCCAGATTTCTAGAAACAATATTGCAGAAACATTGTGAGTTCTAGAAATCTCACAACCTTCATTATCCTAAGTCTATCAACTCATTGAATATCTTCACTTAAATCCTCCAAGTTATCCTGCCATCTCAAAAAGAAATTGTTTTCAGGTTATATTTCCCATTTTTTCACCTACATCATATCTGCCCATTGTTCACTCATTTTCACTTATCCAAACAACCATTTTCCCCTTGCAAAAATTGTTTTCTTCCTTTCTCATTTACCCTCCATTCCTTTAAAAAACCTTTTTAAACCATCAAAACCCCTTCATAATGGTTTAAACCTCCTTTTTATACTTAATGGAACACCAAAAAAGGGCTAAAAACCCACTTTTCGGCCTATTCTTTGACTTTTCATAAAAATTGGCCTTAAGCCCTTACGGGCTTAACCCTCCACCCTTTTTCTTCATATGACCCGAGGGCCCGACCACCTGTTAACCCTCGGCCCCTTTTCCTTAAAGCTTTGACTCCCTCTGTTCCCATGTGACCTTACTTCTCCACCTTCTCTCTTTACCCCTCCGCCCTTATTATTTTCATACCCGAAACCTTATGGACTCCCAAAACCTTTAAAAATTCAAAGGTGGGCCCTTTTCTCCCCCACCCTGCCTTACCTTTCCTTAGGCCACCTCAGCCGTAGATCTAACCCCTTGGCCTCGATCCAACGGTCATCCCCAACCTTCCATTTCACCCACGAGAATTTTCAATCCACGGGTTAACACCAAGGGCGCTCCTGTAGTTGACTTGGTTGACTGCATAGAAACTCAAATGAATGACTAAGATTCACTACGGAAGCACAAGGCAGGAAATTGGTCTGTACCTTCATGGCCCCCCCGCAACAAATCCTACCCATTGATCCTTGTCATCCAACAATAATCACTCAAATTCACCCTCTAATCCCACCCATTAACACTACCTCTCCATGAAAAAAAGTGATGCCACCTATCCTCCACCATTCTTCTCCCGCGTAGCTTTTCAACCATCGCGTGCAACCATGACCATCAATCTGGATTACCCAGATCGGACAACCCCAAATCCTTTTCGAGCTCGATCCGCCCAAAACTCGTCAACGTGCATCTTCCACGTGAAACATGTGGTTTCAAAGGGGGCACGTGTCATCCAATGGACCATATCACGTTTGATTTGCAGAAAACCGCTTACCACCCTTTTCTTAAGCGAAAACCATTCGTGGTTTTCCAAAACTGCCTCCACTATTTCACGCCAATATTCAAATTTGCCCCGATTCTGCATAACTTCATCCATGAAATCCTTCCCTCTGCATATTTTTTTCTCCCTCAATGCTCCTCCAACACCTCCCAATGCCTCTAATGCAGTTTATCCAATGTGCAGGCTTATATAAGGGTTTGATTGTTTGTTTGTAGGTTTTATGGAGGCCAGATACTCAGAGTCAAGGGTGAAGATCCTCTGAGGCTGAATCAAAGACAAAGGGGACCAAAGGGGTTGAATTTCAACGTTTTAACCAATTGTTTCATGAAAATTTGTTAGCCAGTAAAACCCTCTAGCACAACAGACCTATACACAAACAGTGAAGTCTAAAGATCAGAGAAATTAAAGAATGAAGGTTAAAAGGCATAAATCTGAAGATTAAAGACTTAAATTATGCAGATTATGGATATAATGTAGTAAAAGAGAGAGGATGAAACTTAAAATAGTAGAATAAAGTAAAAGGACAGTGAGACAGGTTAATTAAAGGTTAATGTTGTTAAAGCAGAAATTAGCCTTTGAAGAAGTAGCGATTAAAGACAGAAGCTCTAAAGTCAAAGAAATAGCAAATGAATAGTTGTTTAAAAGGGACTAGGGATAAAACATAGAAAAAAGGATTAATTAAAGGCAAATCAGAGTTAAAGGCCCATTACCAAGTTTGATGATGAAGTGAAGGAAGGATAAGCTAAAGGAAGCATGATGAATTATGAACGCTAAAAGTAGAATTAGGCCAAAAAACACAGTCTAAATGGATAAATTGAAGAAATTTAGGCTAAAGCGGCCTCGAATACATCAACAAAGAGCAGTTATTCCCTTAGAAATATCTAACTGACACATTGAGCCTACCTTCTATCCATAAAGCCAATTAAGCAGTTATTACACAAAAGAACATATTTTAAACTGTCAGGAAAATTATTGTAATGATAAGATAAAGCCTTAAAGTCAATATTTTCCACCTATCTTTATCTAAGAAATTAAGACAAAGTTATTTAACATAGAAGTTGTTGTAGATATTCTTACGTTATGCCCTGCATGATTTTCAAGGCTAGGAATGCATTTACTCTATAATTAATAATAGTTTGAACTGTAGAAGAGTTTCACCTCCTCATTTGCAGCATAAATACTGCATTGGAACTCATTTTAAATGTTGGATTTTGATGACTTATGCTGGAATAATACATAGTCCTTTGAAGTTCTTGAAGAGAAATTGATGTCTTGGAACTCATACACGATCTGATTTGCTTGTTGATGGAGAAGGATTGTTTGCAGGATCCATAGGCTTGGTTGATGGTGAAGTTTTCTTTCTTTATGTTTTCTAGTTTTCCATTATGTTTTTCATCTTGCTATGTTGCAATAGGACAAAGAATTTAGATTAAGAATTTTTTTCTAATGGCACCTTAAATCTGTTTCTCCTTCACTACCTTAATGTTTTCTTCTGCTACGATAAATTAGAGAATTCATCTTTTTTTCTCTCTAAGTATTTATTATGCTTGTCTATTTATTGAATATTTTAGATCAATTGTTTTCAACATGATTCATGGTTAGCCCTGCATATTGTTGCCACTGAAATATTTTGTTCTTGGAATCATCTCTTTAAAGCAGCTTTGTCTAGGTTTGTCAAAATAAGTCTATTTAAAATAATGCTCTTTGCCTTTACTTAGCTAAATTTGTTTTAAGGAAACCTTATAGCTGTAACTTTGGATGTAAGATTTTTCTCTCCTTCTATGGTTATAGTTACTTGTATATCTTAAATGTTTTTCTGCTCTAGATGATAAAAGCTCTGAAAGTTGGATAAATTTCTTACCTTTTCTATGTTTTTTATCTGAATGTTTGTCTTGGTTAATTATCTATTTTGAGTCTGAAATAAAATGGATTAGGTCCTGCTTATGCCTTTTATTCTCTTTGTGTTCTTATCAATTTTCTAACTCCCTCAGTTTACAAGGATATAAATGATTCAGTTTCAGCCCTTTATTTAGTTTGTTGTTCTCAATATTTATGTCCATTTCATAAATCCTTCATAACCTTAAAAGATCCACCAACCAAGTAAAATTGCCCTACAAATGCTCTTAAACACCATTGATGAACTTATCTTGACCTTGTTAGACTCCATTGCCCAATGACTTAACAATATTCCATGTTTCCTATCTAAAATTTATCAAAGTATCATACCCAACCAAAAAACAATCAAAATAACTTACACTTAAACATCTAGCATAAAATCAACCCTAATCATTAAACAAGTTCACATCTTTTCACCTGCTAGAGAGATCCCCTTCCGAATCTAGGAAGGCTAGGTCCTTAGATTCCAAAGCTTGGTTTGATGTTACCCTTGTCAATTTGTATCTCAATCAAACTAGAAAATTATAGGGAGCACATAGTGGCGATCATGGTGGAACCAAGTTCATAGTAGCCTAGAAAACTCTTATAGTCTCATATACATCCCTAGTTTGACATAAAAACCAACCCATAGCTAGAGTAGAAACTAATTACCTCATCATCCTAGCAAGATAATGACTTAGTTAGGGGATACTCATTAACCTTGAGGCTACATAAAGAAACCAAAAACCCAAAAGTACTCCCTATATTGATTTTTTATCAAGAATTTGGTGGTGGACCATTGTATACATATCTTCAAAATTTCAAAAAAAATCGACCTGGTGACTCGACTAGCCTCCAGTAGGCCTTTCTCATCCCACTAGTCCTATAGGTTGTTCTAGGATTGTGTCAAATCAGTCCAAAACATTTTTTAAGGCATATTTATACCTTGTGTGAATAAAGAGATCTGGCTTCACGAAGGATCTATACCAGATCACACTGAGACCCAAATCCTCCTACCGTAGTTGATAACCCAGAAAAGATTTTGTGGAAAAATCCTAAAGTTGGAAACTCGCCCACTATTAGGACCATCCATAGAGCAAGTTCTGCACCGGAACACCTTACAGTTTCACAAGATCCTCAATTTTATTTTCACCACACCAAGAACCTATTCAAGACCAAGTCACAAAGTAGGGTTGACCAAGCTGACTTTGAGCCCATAGATTTGCAGCAAAGTCCCAATAGAGAATCTTCTTCTTCCACTCCACCTAATATTCAGCTTCTGCATCACTTCAACCCTTTTCGTCTCAAATCTACTCAGAATATAGTTTTCTGGTCCAAATACCTCAGCTACACCCATCCATACCACCAGTGTGCAAACCACCTCACTCCATCCTCCTCCACCTCTCACAAATCCTCCCCTTGTAAATCAGCCTTTGTTTCCTTTCCCTCACATCATGGAAGCCTGTTATGCTCCACTAGATCTACAACAACAACTATTACCTTTTCCAAATGATTATCAATCCAAAATCCCTCACTTCGTAGGGACTGAATCCATTACTGCTCAAAAACATGTAGATAGAATTAATGATGCTTTTGAATATATGGAGATAGAAGAAGAAACCATAAAAATGAGGATTTCTGCTTAGAGCCTAGGGGGAGAACCCAAGAAATGGTTTAAATACTTACCTCCTAACAACATTCATGATCTCCCTATTCTATACCAAACTTTTGTGAACAAATGCGAAATCAAGAAGAACCCCCTCCAAATTTTTTCCGAGTATAACAATCTTAAGAGAAAACCAGGAGAAAGTGTTCATGACTACTCCACTAGGTTTAATAGTGTTTACAACGCTCTCCCACCTCACATAAAACCTTCCCAACGCTTGGCCTTAGTAAAATATCCTGAAGGCTTTGATGCTGATATTGCCTATCAAATAAGGGAGAGAGATTACCTAACTCTAGAAGACATGCAAAAGGGGGTTGTAAGTGTAGAGGCCAATTTGATGGAGAAAAGGGATAGGGTGAGATCAGATAAAAGGGTGATTTATAGAGATGACACAACACCTGCACCCTCCTCTTCTGACACCAAACTTGACTCCATAGTTAGGAAAATGGAGAAGATGATGGAAAAATTCAGTTTGAATGAGAGAACACCCCTAGGGAAAATCAAGAAAACCTTCAAAACAAGAATAGAAATCAAAATTTTAGAAGAGACCCTCCTCCAGTCGTACAAATAGAGAGTGACCAACAAATCAGACCCCCTTTCCAAGACAACTATGTAGATGAAGAAGAAAGAGAGCCTGCGCAGTTGGAAGAAGACCATGTAAATGTAATGGGTTCGGATGATGAGGATAACACATTCATTACTGAAGAAGAACAAAGGACGTTTTCTTAAAACTCAAATGAGAAATCATATGAATATTCTGAAGACTATAGATTAGGATTTTAGAATGCCATAATGGAAGTCCATAGGCAGTATAACCTTAGGAGAAAGAAGATTCAAGATGTTCCTAAAACAGATAAGCCAAACACTTCTGTTAGAAAAACCTCTGAACCTATTCCTAAAAAAATAGCAGAAAGAAAAAATACTATGGCTAAGAAGACTGAACTAAAAAAGCAAAAGACTAGCCAACCTAGTAATGATTCAAGATGCCCTATTACTTCAAATAGTGGCCCTCAAAAAACCTTAATTTCCAAACCATCAAATCAAAATCAGAAAATTAAAAATGTATAAAATTTCATGGCTAACAAAACTGATGTAAATACAATAAAGACACCTACACCATTCAATTTTGAGGGGGAGATTTCCAAAGTCAAGATCACTATACCCCTCACTAAATTGGTAACCCAAGAGGTATATAGATCCCAGATTTTTAAAGTGTTAAACATAGGCAAGGATACTGATACCTTAAACTTAACTGATGATAAACTAGAAATGTTGTTTGGTCCTAAAGTAGAGGGAAGATATCAAGAAGTAGAAGTCCCTCCTTTCTATGTAAGTCTGAACATACATGACAAAATTCTGCATAATGCTATGCTAGACTCTAGTGCCTCACACAATCTCATGCCAAAGGTTTTGATGTAGAGATTGGGCCTAGAAATCACAAAGCCCTACAAAGACCTGTATTATTTTGATTTCAGTAGAGTTAAATGTTTGAGCCTAATCAAGGATTTGTGTGTCAATCTAGCACAAATCCCCACTAAGAGTCTAGTCATGGACATAGTTGTGGCTGAAATTCCCCCAAAGTATGGCATGCTTTTCTCTATATCATGGGGTGCCAAACTCCAGGGCAGCCTTCAAATGGACTTGACCAAAGCCACCATCCCAGTCTTCAATCAAACAAGAATATTGTATCGAGAATATGATATGAAATACATGGTGAGTAACATAGATAGGCCAAATAACACACCAGTTTATTCCATTCACTCAGATCTCAAATCTTTCATCCTGTACAATGAAAATGACATAAGTGAACAAGTGAATGAAAATGAGAGAGAACTAAGTCCCCCAGAACAATCAAACAAGCTCTCTAACCAAGAAAATGACTCCCAAAACTTTAGCAGCCGTGAAGTACAAAACATTAAAAAAACTGAAATTGACACTCTTTGGCATATAAGATTTGATGGTTCTTATGGTAAGGCCAGATCAGGGGTTGGTGTTTGGATCCACAACAAAAATGAAGGCCATTCCTATAGGTTATATTTTCAATGGACCAATAATGTTGCAGAGTATGAGGCTCTCCTTATTGGTCTATAATTACTTAAAAATATCAAAGCCAAGAAAATATTGATCCAAGGAGATTCTGAACTATTCATTAATCAAATTAAGGGAGAATATTCAGCCAAGAACCCTAAGTTAAGGGAATATAGATATTCTACCCTAGACCTTCTCAAAACCTTTGAGAAATATGAGCCTACTTTCATCCCTAGGGCCCAAAACTAGTTTGCCAATGAGCTTGCCTTTGCTGCTAGCAATTTCTCTTTACCTTATGAAAATAATCAATTCCTCATCAAAATAAAGAATGGGCCTACTGTACCAGACAACTTGAACCATTGGCAAGTGTTTGACAATGATGACCAAATAGATGATTTTCTGCAATCCAGAAATGAATTTGTAAGCACAAAACAGAGTTTGAGATTTGAAAGAAATAATTTTGCTGAAAAAGAAAATCCCAAAACAGAGTTTCCCTTTGATGATCATATAAACCACCTTCAAAACCCTTGTGTTGTAGAAGTATTTGATAAATCAGATCAAAAAGAACTTCAAATTCTGCAGTACAAAGATGATACCTTGCCAAGACGCCTTACACCAATAGAAGAGTTGTTTGATTTTAATGATGTAGCTAAAAAACCCAAGATGGAACCCACTGAAACAAATGTAGAAGAGTGTAACATTGGAGGTATTAAAGAGCCCAACATAATCAAGCTGTCCAAAACTCTCCCATCTCACCCAAAACAGAAATACATTGAGATTTTTATAGAATTTAAAGATGTGTTTGCTTGGGGGTATGGAGACTTGAAATCCTATGACACCAAAATCATCCAACATAAAATTCCTCTCAAAGAAAATAAGAAACCATTTAAACAAAATTTGGGAAGAATAAACCCCCTCTTGTTACCCTTAGTTGAGAAAGAAATCAAAAATATGTACGATGTCGGGATAATAGTCCCTGTCCGATACTCAGAATGGGTGTCCAACCTTGTGTCAGTTAGGAAGAAGACCAAGGAAATTAGGCTTTGTATTGACTTCAAAAATTTGAACAAATCCTCCTTGAAAGAAAATTATCCCTTGCCTAAAATGGATTACATACTCCAAAAAGGAATTGGTTCACAAATAATCTCATTACTAGATGGCTTCTCAGGTTATAGCAAGTTATAGTCTTTCTAAGTGACCAACTTAAAACTGCTTTCACTACACCTTGGGGTACATTCATGTATGTTAAAATTCCATTCCGTTTAATGAATGTAGGGGATACTTTCCAAAGGGAAATGGACATAGATTTTTCAGAAGACATAGGTTACTTCATAGTCATATACCTTGATGACATCACTGTCTACTCTAAGACTGATGAGCAGCACCTAGTCCACTTGAGAAAAAGTCTTTCAAAAATGTAGAAAGTATGGCCTTTCCCTAGATCCTAAGAAAACTTTGTTTGGCCTTAAGGAAGGAAAAATATTAGGTCACATCATCTCTCAGGAAGGAATCAAGATAGATCCCAAAAGAATAGAAGTAACCTTACAAATCAGCCATCCAAGGAACATTAAAGAGCTAAAATATTTCATTGGAAAGATTAAATTCCTAAGAAGATTTGTTCCTAACCTTGCTGAGCTCCTAAGAAATATCACGAATATGTTGAAAAAGGAAGTAGGAGTGAAGTGGAATATGGAAGCGAAACAATATTTTGAGCTGGTAAAACAAGCACTCACACAAACACCAGTCTTAATTAGCCCTGACTTCACCAAGTACTTTTACATTTTCTCCTTTTCCTCTGAACATAGTGTGGTAGTAGTATCGTTACAAAATAACATCATGGGGCAAGATAATCCCATAGCTTTCTTCAACAAAGCCTCAAGGGATGACCCTCTAAAGTATAACATTATGGAGAAACAAGCCTTTGCATTAATCAAAGCTTTGAAGGATTTTAGAGTTTATATTTTGCATTCACATATTATAGACTTTGTCCCGAACACGATTGTCAAAGATATACTTAATCAAGACCCTGATGATAAAAGAGGCAAGTGGATTGCTACCATTTTAGAATGTGACTTAGAGATCAGGACCATCAAACTCATCAAAGGGAAAGGATTAGAAAAACTGATGGCTGAGTGAAACTTCCAAGCTTTAGATGTGAACATGGTTAATATTTTGGAAGAGACAGAAGAATGCATAGCGCCATTCATTGAAGAAACATTCATGAACTCTCCTTGGTATGTTGACATCATATATGTGTTGCTTTATCTGAATTCTCCTCCTTCTTTGTAAAAAACAAAAGCCAGATTTGTCAAACAGAAGGCTTTAAATTATTGTATATTAGATGGAGTTTTGTATTGGAAAAATGCTGTGGGGATTTTACTTAAATGTTTACTTGAGGTTGATGTAGGAAAAATCATGCATGAGCTAAATGATGGAGAATGTGGAAAACATCTTAACTGGAATACCACAGCAAACAAAATCCTCATGTCTGGATATTATTGGCCCACCCTCTTCCCAAACACCCATAAGTTAGTCATGTCCTACCACAAGTGCCAAATCTTTGATGGCAGGAGAAAACTCTTACCACTACCTTTGCAGCCTATCAGTGTTAAGGCTCACGTTCAATAATGGGGTTTAGACATCATTGGGGAAACTCACCCATCATCCTCAGCCCAACACAAATGGATACTCACAGCCACTGATTATTTTACCAAATGGATAGAGGCCATACCCACTAGGAATGCTACTGACTCTGTCATCATCAAATTCCTTGAAACCAACATACTATCCAGATTTGGTTGTCCTAGGAAAATAATCACATACAATGTTACTCCCTTCAAGTCAAAGAGGATGGTATATTTTTTCCATAAATATCAGATCACATTAGGCCATTCTACTGCCTATTACCCCCAAGGAAATGGTCTAGCTGAATCTTCCAACAAAAGCCTTGTTAATATCATCAAAAAATTGTTCAAACAAAATCAAAAACCTTGGCATAGTAAGCTTGTCCATACCTTATGGGTTGATAGATTGACTAATAAAAAGTCCATCGACATGTCTCCCTATCAGTTGGTTTACGACATGGATGCAGTATTCCCAACATCTCTACGAGTCCCAGTCATGAAACTCCTTCAAGAGGTCCAATCTAAAGAAAATTATATGCAATGGAGGATCAATCAAACCATTCATTTGCAACAATCAAGAGAGGAAGTATATAAAAGGACACAAGTAGTCCAAGAATGAATCAAGAAATTATTTGATAGAAGGACCAAAGCAAATGATTTCCAAGTTGGAAATGTAGTTCTAAAATGGGATTCCAGAAGGGAAGATAAAGGCAAACATGGTAAGTTTAACAATCTATGGAAAGGCCCCTATATCATTGATTCAGTGAGAGGCAACAATGCTTTCTTTTTTAAGTAACTTGATGCAATTGGAATGTTTGGAGGTCCTATGAATGGCAGGAAGCTCAAACACTATTTTTGTCAAGAATCTTAGTTTCAAATTTTTATTCATTGTACATAACACAACTAAAAGTAAATTATAGAAAATAAAAAAAACAATAAAAATAAAATAAAATTAAAGAGGGGAGATTCAAAAGAGGTACAACCCCATATACAAAAAAGAGAATTTTCTTAAAGTGAGAAAATCTAAGTGCCACTGCTGATTAAAAAATGATATATTGTTTAGTCATCTAACCTAATCATGGTTGAACATACTTTAAATTTATGTTGATAAGTTAGTAGAAGCACTGATTGATAAGATTATTTCAGACTTGAATTATTAGTAGAATAGATTAGGATAGAAAGGAAATGGTTCTAACCAGCTCAAAACCTGAACCAAAGAAATAAAGAAAGATGTTCATGATTTTCAGATCTTAAGCCTTCACAATTTTGTTTTTAATTTTCTGCAAATAAATTCTATGTGTAGCTTGTACATAAATGCCATAGCCTCCATAGCAAATCAGACTGTCTAATCCTGATTTGACTGTGTTTAAATTTCCTGTCTTAGAAATAGAGAATAAAATCTGTCAAACAGCCTAAACTTGACAGGTAGATAGTTAGGTAGAGAAATAAAGAGTTCAACAGTTTAATCTAGACTCTTGGAAGAAATAAGGATAGGATTAGATAGTTTATTTTTGTTTTCAAAAATAAAATGTCAAAGAGTTTGCTAGTTCAAATGCACTCAAAGGAAGAAAAAAAAATGCTAGGACAAAGTAAGATTGGGTAGGTAGAGATTTTGTTTTAAAATAGATTACATGTTGCAGATTGATAAAAGTTGTCTTTTTCAAAGAAAGATCAACAAGAAAAAAGAGGAATCTGCCCAATGGAGAAGGCAATGGTCTGCTGAAACTAAAAGATTTATTTTCTAAGGTTCTAGACACCTTGAAAGGCAAGCTGCCCTCCCCAAGTGGAGCCACTGTTAGTCATCAATAATTTTTCATCTTATCCAAAGATGACTAAGTTGACAAACCCAGATTTCTAGAAACAATATTGCAAAAACATTGTGAGTTCTAGAAATCTCGCAACCTTCATTATCCTAAGTCTATCAATTCATTGAATATCTTCACTTAAATCCTCCAAGTTATCCTGCCATCTCAAAAATAAAATGTTTTCAGGCTATATATCCCATTTTTTCACCTCCATCATATCTGCCCATTTTTCACTCATTTTCACTTATCCAAACAACCATTTTCCCCTTGCAAAAAAGGTTTTCTTCCTTTCTCATTTACCCTCCATTACTCTAAAAAACCCTTTTAAACCATTAAAACCCCTTTATAAATGTTTAAAACTCCTTTTTATACTTATTGGAACATCAAAAAAGGGATAAAAACCCACTTTTCGGCCTATTTTCTGACTTTTCATAAAAATGGGCATTAAGCCCCTGTGGGCTTAACCCTCTGCCCTTTTTCTTCATATGACCCGAGGGCCCAACCACTTGTTAACCCTCGACCCCTTTTCCTTAAAGCCCCGGCTCCCTCTGTTCCCATGTGACCTTACTTCTCCTCCTTCTCTCTTTACCCCCCCGCCCTTATTATTTTCATACCCCAAACCTTATTAAATGCCAAAACCTTTAAAAATTCAAAGGTGTGCCCTTTTCTCCCCCACCCTACCTTACCTTTCCTCGGGCCATCTTAGCTGTAGATCTAACCCCTTGGCTTCGATCCATCGCCAACCTTCCATTTCATCCGTGGGAATTTTCAATCCATGGGTTAGCACTAGAGGTTCTCCCACAGTTTACTTGGTTGACTTCATAGAAACTCAGATGAACAGCTAAGATTCACTGTGGAATTAGAAGGCAGGAAATTGGTTCGTACCTTCATGGTCCCCCTGCAACAGATCCTAGTCGTTGATCCTTGTCATCCAATGATCATCACTCAAATTCACCCTCTATCCCTACCCATTAACACTACCGCTCCACGATAAAAAGTGATGCCAATTGTCCTCCACCATTCTTCTCCCGCGCAGCTTTTCAACCATCACGTGCAACCATAACCGTTGATCTGGATTGCCTAGATCGGACAGCCCCAAATCATTTTTTCTCTCGGTTCGCTCAAAACTCCTCAACGTGCATATTCCATGTGAAACGGGTGGTTTCATGGGGGGCACGTGTCATCCAATTGACCATATCGCATTCGATTTGCGGAAAACTTCTTACCACCCTTTTCTCACGCGCAAACCATTCGTGGTTTTCCAAAACTGCTTCCACTATTTCATGCTAATATTCAAATTTTCCCCTGTTCCGCATAACTTTGTCCATGAAATCCTTCCCTCTGCATATTTTTTTCTCCCTCAATGCTCCTCCGACACCTCCCAAGGCCTCCAATGCAGTTTATCCAATGCGCAAGATTATGTAAGGGTTTGATTGTTTGTTTGTAGGTTTTATGGATGCCAGATACTCAAAGTCCAGGGTGACGATCCTTTGAGGCTCAATCAAAGGCAAAAGGGACCAAAAGGTTTGAATTTCAATGTTTTAACGAATTGCTTCATGAACATTGGTTAGCTAGTAAAACCCTCCAGTGCAGCAGACCTGTACACAAACAATGAAGTTTAAAGACCAGAGAAATTAAAGAATGAAGGTTAAAAAGCATAAATCTGAAGATTAAAGACTTAAACCATGTGGATTATGGATATGGCGTAGTAAAAGACAGAGAATTAAACTTAAAACAGTTTAATAAGGCAAAAGGACAGCAAGGCAGGTTAATTAAATGTTAAGGTTGCTAAAGTAGAAATTAGCCTTTCAAGAAGAAGTGATTAAAGATAGAAGCTCTAAAGTCAAAGAAATAACAAATGAATAGTTGTTTAAAAGGGACCAAGGATAAAACACAGAAAAAGGATTAATCAAAGGCAAATCAAAGTTAAAGGCCCATTACCAAGTTTTATGATGAAGTGAAGGAAAGATAAGCTAAAGGCTGAATTATGAAGGCTAAAAGCAGAATTATGCCAAGAAACACAGTCTAAATGGATAAATTGAGAAAATTTAGGCTAAAGGGGCCTTGAATACATCAACAAGGAGCAGGGATTCCCTTAGAAATATCTAACTGACACATTGAGCCTACTTTCTATCCATAAATCCAATTAAGCAGTTATTACACAAAAGAATATATTTTAAACTATGAGGACAGTTATTGTAAAGATTAGATAAATCCTTAAAGTCAATATTTTCCACCTATATTTATCTAAGAAATTAGGAAAAAATTATTTAACAGAGAAGTAGTTGGAGATATTCTTTCAAGGCTAGGAATGCATTTACTCTGTAATTAATAACGTTTTGAACCCTAGAAGAGTTTCACCTCCTCATTTACAGCATAAATACTGCATTGGAACTCATTGTAAATGTTGGATTTTGATGTCTGATGCTGGAATAATACATAGTCCTTTGAAGTTCTTGAAGATCAATTGATGTCTTGGAACTCATGGATGATCTGATTTTCTTGTTCATGGAGAAGGATTGTTTGCAGGATTCATAGGCTTGGTTGGTGGTGAAGTTTTCTTTGCTTATGTTTTCTAGTTTTCCATTATGTTTTCCATCTTGCTATGTTGCAGTAGGACAAAGAATTTAGATTAAGAAATGTTTTCTAATGGCACCTTAAATCTGTTTCTCCTTCACTGCCTTAATGTTTTCTTCTACTAGGATAAATTAGAGAATTCATCTTTTTTTCTCTCTAAGTATTTCTTATGCTTGTCTATTTCTTGAATATTTTAGATCAGTTGGTTTCAACATGATTCATGGTTAGCCCTGCATATTGTTGCCACTGAAATATTTTGTTCTTGGAATCATCTCTTTAAAGCAGCTTTGTCTAGGTTTGTCAAAGAAGTCTGTTTAAAATCATGCTCTTTTCTTAGCTAAATTTTTTTAAGGAAACCTTATAGCTGTAAATTTGGATGTTAGAGTTTTCTCTCCTTATATGGTTATAGTTATTTGTATATCTTAATTGTTTTTCTTCTCTAGATGATAAAAACTCTGAAAGTTGGATAAGTTTCTTACCTTTTCTAAGTTTTTTATCTGAATGTTTGTCTTGGTTAATTATCTTTTTTTAGTCTGAAATCAAATTGATTAGGTTCTTCTTATGCCTCTGATTCTCTTGTTGTTCTTATCAATTTTCTAACTCCCTCAGTTTACAAGTATATAAAGGATTTGGTTTCAGCCCTTTATTTAGTTTGTTTTCTCAATATTTATGTCCATTTCATAAATCCTTCATAACCTTAAAAGATCCACCAACCAAGTAAAATTTCCCTGCAAATGCTCTTAAAAACCATTGATGAACTTACCTGGATGTTGTTAGATTCCATTGCCCAATGACTTAATAATCTTCCATGTTTCCTATCTAAAATCTATCAAAGTATCATACCCAACCAAAAAACAATCAAAATACCTTGCACTTAAACATCTAGCCTAAAATCAACCCTAATCAGTAAACAAGTTCGCATATTTGCACCTACTAGAGAGATCCCTCTCCGAATTCGAGAAGGCTAGGTCCTTGGATTCCAAAGCTTGGATTGATGTTACCCTTGTCAATTTGTATCTCAATCAATCTAGCAAATTATAGGGAGCTAACATAACTGTTTTCACTGCTCGAGCTACTTCCATGATTTGGGTTATTTGGATGAATTCTTTGATCATTGTGTTCATTTTCTTATTCTTCTTCAAGTTCCATCTACAAACATAAAAATAAAGTGTAATGAGTGTATATACAGTGGTGAGAATAATGAAAATTGCAATATTAAATAATATATATCAATGTAAATAGAAAATAAATGTACCATAGCAAGTATTGATTCATGAACTATACACATTTTTTCAAAACCAAATTTCAAGCCATCTCTCAACAATTCATTTGTTGGTGCAATTCCATAATTTGTTTCCTACAAGTTTTATACCTGATAAAAAATCATAGATTCAATATAAAATATTTTTTTGTTTTATTAATTATAGATGGAGCTAAGTAAAACAAGATATATTCTTACAAATTCCACAATTAATTTTTGATATGCCAACATATACTGACAACCCATACTTAACCTAATGTCAATCAATTCCTCCTGATCGTTCTTCTTTGTATGTTAGCACCTGTTTGAAGATATTCAATGATGATTGTTGTAAAACAACTTAAAATATAAAAAATTGAAATCTATTTAAGTTGTTATAAGGAAGTAAAAATTACTCACAAACATAGATAAAAACCCTTCTCTTCCTTGTCGTTCTGTTTTATGTGTTGAATGGGTTCCATTTTATTTTGTTTTCTGCAAGAAAGTACTTGAAAAATAATATTTAAGGCTAACTTGTTTATTTTTTGTACACAATGAAAAATTCAATGATTACATATTACATTTCAAGCATGTTTTTGTTTAGATGGCTCCTTATGCGATGAAATTATATCCATTTCTTTGGCCATCTCCTTGTACACCTTTTTGGACATTCCTACTGGCATATTTATGATGTTAGCTCGTTCATCCTTTGAGATTTTCATAATCTTCATGAAAATGTAACATGAAAATAAACTATTTAATTTTTGTTTTGATATATGAAAAGTGATATTTATGAATGAATGCTTTGTAGTAATATATACATATAATTCTAGAAAAACATTTAAAGGAATATTAATTTTTCAATCCTTGTTTTTGGTTGTTGTATGTTTTTTCTATTAAAAGTCTCACATGTCTCATTGAACAATTCTCTGAAAACTCATCCTATAGTTTAAATAAAATTTGGTTCCTGGAATAATTCGATTGATTTTTTTATTATCAATGGAAAGAATGTCTATAAATTCATTCCACCAGATCCCTAAAAGTTTGCGAAATCCCCCCCCCCCCCCCCCCCCTTTCATTAACCTCCATCACCAGTCGAGATGAGCTAAGGAGAAATTCATTTTCGTTTGCATGTTCTATTTTTTTCTTTTCTCAAAACAACATTCCTTGTCTTCGTTGTTGGTCCCTATAGAACATTAAACATATCTGAATTAGTAGATTGTTTGAAACATGTTATCTAATATTTTTAAGTATATTATTAATGAAAATTCAAAAAAGAAACTCATATTGGATCGATATTATTTTTTCATTCACCTGATTCATCCTTCTGCAAATTTTCCATGAAGCTTTTACGCTCTTCTCGTCTTAGATCATAAATAATATTATTGACCTTCATCATTTTTGGGCTCTGCATCATACACACTAAACAATACATATTAGTTAAACCTACATATAGTTCAAAAATAATAATTTCTGTAAAGAATTTACAAAGAACTTGCCTTTTTTGCTTTTCTCGATGTCCTATCAGTATTTTTGTTACTTCAAATCTTGTCAGCCATTTCTTTATCAACATGAAACTTGTACCATTCATTAATATATTTTATAAATAAATCACATAGTTTTCAGGTAAAAGAGAAATCAAGAAAACGATGCTCGTTTCGCAAAGTACACACCAAATGAGGTGCGGTAGGTTCTTATAAACACATCGCCAATATAGTAGAAACATCATACAATGCTCTTTTTCAAAAAGGAGACATAGTGCGTTATATGTTAACTGATGCACCGATTAACATAAACATATATTTAAAAAAAAAAAAGTATCAAACAAATTTTTTTCAGTACGCATCGGTGCGCTATACTAAAATAGCGCACTTGTGCACTATTTTAAACCATGCGTACTGATTAAAAAAATATGTTCTTTGAAAAATCATGGAAGGGCCGACATGGATTGGAATCTGAATCTACAAGTGGTTCCACAGGATAGATTTCATATGCCTCTATATATAGTAATACAAACCATATAAATATAAAATGAAAAGCCCTAATTGTCAAGTCATGTAAACAAGAAGAAGCTAAGAGATTAACGTAAGAATGGTTTTTTTTGTTTTTTTGTTTTTTTTTTCTTTCAGAAAATTCATTTTAAAATTTAAATTTTTTTGTATGCATGTATTAAATCTAACAGAAACTGTAAAAAAAAAACAATGTTACAGTAAAATTTAACAATTTTACTATACTACAGGGTGCTTGTGTGAATCACCAAACGTTTCAAATTTCGATTCTCTGAATAGTGATGTTCGAAATCATTTTGCTCCTCCACAATGCGCTCATGCTCTCTTGCTCCAGATGTGTCTCTCGTGCAAATACCTCCCTGAAAATTTTCACAAAAGTAATGAAATAATGAATATATTTTACTATTTAAAAAGAATTTTTTATGAAATCATATTTCCGAAAATAATTTGCCTCCCATTTTTAAATTTACTGCTTTTTTTTCACTTCAAAAAATAAAGTTGTGCTTTTTAATTTTTGGATATTCGGTGCATTTGTTAACTAACAACATTGGTGCGACTGTTAATAAAACCACACCAATGCGCAGTAACTAAAACACACCGGTGCGATTAACAGTACATTAGCACTGATAATAATAAGTCCATTTTTAAGGCACCAAAATTACTTTTAGTTATCTACACTAAAATTTGTTGTTGATTTTCCTCAAATGCAGGGAGAAAATTTCATAATTATATCAAATGGAAAATTCTTGAAAATCTAGCTTGTTCCATAATATTTCTCGAAGTCCATCACAGAGTTTTTGTATCCATCTCGAGATGTAATTACTTCAAATTTAATTTATATTTCCATTATCTAATTGAATTTTTTTTTTATCCATGTCAATCAACTGAATAAATTTAATGTATACAAATTTTCATGTTCATGCACATTCAGAATTGAGTTCAGATGTACAAAATATTCAAAGAGCTCCAAAACGTCGAAAGCTCTTATCAGGGGAAACATACCGCAAGGCACAGTTGGCAAATGAAAATGGACAGTCGCTTCACCCTGCCAATTGTAACATGCCACATTCTAGCCACCATCTTGGGACAATGATGGTACTATTAATTGTTTGGTATATTAATGTAATTATTTCAATGTTAAACCAATTAATCATGGATTATCAACGTGCTTCCTAATTGATATCATCATTTTTTTACTAATCATGTTCAAATATATTTTTTGAAATTATTAGGATTCTAGTGATGATGAGCAACCTACCTACCATCTTCCATTGCACCCCACAACAATGTCAGATCGAGAGAAGGATGAATTAACAGAAAAAAACAGAGGGGAATGATACTAATAATGATCGAATCTAACTCCTATTCAATTCCCACTAAGTCCAAATTCACCAATTAGGAATGACTATAGAAATAATAGTTATTAACAAGCTGGAAATGGAGGCAATCAAATAGAGCTTGGTATGGATGATTACTTAAGGGATATGACTGCCATGGATACAATGTTGTTAGATGCATTCTAGAATGATGATCAGCTAGGGGATGATGCTCATATCGTTGATACCGTTTTCGAAAGACTTAATTTGCTTCCACCACCCCTTTATTTGGACTTGGTGGTCAGTCAAAGTCTACCCAGTTGGGTACAAAAATGTTATTGTACAACTTGAAAGCAAATTTTGGCTTGCTGAATGCATGTTTATCAAAATTTTTGAGGTAATTAACCATCAGGTCCCTTATATTTTGAGAAATGTAATCACACAATGAACATTACAAATTGTTAATTTTATGAAAGTTAATAATTATTGGAATTATTCTACATTTGATATTGTCCATGACCAACTACAGGTTATTCAAAGATAAGGTTTTTCTGAGTGATAATGTCTTGCCCAGTAGCTACGAAGAGGCAAAGAAATTGTTGAAAATGTTGGGTTTCAAGTACTTATCATATCATGAATGTACAAATGATTGTATTCTATATACAGGGGAATATGGAAAAGAGATATTTCCAATTTTTTTTCATGACAGGTAGGATGAATAAAAAAATTAGGGTAAATCATGTGGTCTTCATTTTAATATATTGAGGCACATGCCTATAATCCCAAGGATTCAAAATCTCTTTCATTTCAAAGAATCAGCTATGTTGGAGGGATGGCATGCCTCACACAAAAGTGAGGTGGGAGTTATGTGAATCCAAACAGATTCAATAGCCATCAAGCATATAGAGGATACATGGCTCAGAAAATTCAAGGATGAAGTATGAAGTCTATGACTCAACATAGCCATGGATGACATCAACCCATATTCCCTCCAAAACACCAACTATTATGTTTTTCCTGAAGTAGTGATTAAAAAAATATCCCCCCATGGTTTTCTGTCAATAATGAGAATCTTATGTTGGGTCTCATAATCCCTGCTAGAAGACAAGTGAAGAATATGGATGTCTACTTACAAACACTGGTAGATGAATTGAATAAATTATGGGATGGGATAAATGTATATGATGAACCAATTCCCATCGCAGGAGAGAGGAGTTTTACGTTGAATGGCATATGTTCTTACATCAAACATGATTATCCACACTTAGGAATTTTCTCTACTAAACTACATTTTATTTATTTTGTTGTATAGGTAACAATATTATTTTGCATATTAGTTGCTTAATTAATTTTAATTTTTATGATCTTCATGATATTATTTAACGTGTCATTCATATTGTATACAATAATTTTGCAAGTCTTGTAACAAAATGGTATTATGGATGTAAATTTTGTGGACCTTCTCTGAAAGCTAGATGATCCAACGACCTAAGAAAGCCATTGTATGATTACTCCAGGGTATTCCTCCCAAAACAACACCCTTACAAAAGAGAAGCATTCGCTTTCAATGGTAAACAAGAGAGATACTGAAGGCCTGCAATAATGACACCAATTGAATGGCTTAGAGCATATGAGGGAGAGAAGAAGAAGGAGTTCATAGAAATGTTCGATTCAAATGAGGAGCCTATGTTCTATTATCCAGAATTCTTCAACACCTGTGTTGAAAAATTTACCATTGGGATGAAAAGGTAATATATATTTTATAACCTCCCATATTGGGAGCATCTTAATATTACCCACTTATTAGATCCCATGCGTATATGTAAAAATGTTTCATCTTCTTTATGGAGGCACATATCATTGAAACAAAGTGACACATTGGATGTTAGGAAAGATCTTATTACTTCAATAACTAAAAATAAAAATTGGCCAATACGATTAGAAAGTACAGGGTCAAAGGTAGCTTGTCCCTCTAATTGGTATTTCAAAGAAGGTGTTGTTGCATGGATTTAAAAAAAAGATGATCTTTCTTTGGAAAAGGAAGCTATAATGGGTGTGAGGATGCAATCTTCATATGGGTCTTCACTACGACGTTGCTTCACCATGGATGACCATTTGTCGGGGTTGAAATCGCATGACCATTTGAATCTTCTAAGAGTACGCATACTTCCAAAACATGATTTTATTATTTTTTATATTAATAAATTTCATCCCATGCAGGGATAATAAAACATAACTAATTATTTATTATTTTTGCATGTGTTTATAACTTAGCAATGTAGTTATCCTTTGTTTGGGCATGGGTGTGTGAAACATGACTTCCCCCAAGACCTAGGATGTGCCATATCTAAATTATCTACATTTGTACTTTTGATCACGTCAAAGGAGATTCCTCTGGCTAGCATTCCACAGAGGCGTCAAGATAGTTGATATTGTTTGTATGTTTGAGAAGGAACTGTACATGAGTTTCATAGACTTGCAGGTTCATCTTATAATCCACCAAGTAGATGAGGTTGAATTTTTTGGGTTGATTTCTTGTCTTTGGATGTTCTTCTTAGAGAGGTACATGAATAAATTGAAAGGTTTTGTTTGATAAAGAAAAAAACTCGAAGGTTCTATTGCAGAGGGGTACATATCATATGAGTCTTTCTATTTTTCCACTGAGTATATCAAATACGAGGTGTGGTGATTTGGGACGATGAAAGGGATGAAAACAAATGAGAATGGGGGCTTATCCAAACAAATGGAAAAAGGCGCTTGATAAAGAGTAAGGGAATTATAATTTTTCAAATTTACACAAAGTAAATATTCACGTTAAACTTCGATATAATGTATTTTTTTATCTCATATGTAATATATGTTGGTTTGATTTGATCAAAAAACGTAGAAATTGAAGCAATGAATAAATTTGTTCTTTACAACTCCGATGTGACAACTATGGCTCGCATTGTAAAAACAAAAGAGGATGAAATGGGATAGTGACAGGAAATAATTCAGACGATTGAATGGTAGAAGTATGCCTTATCCCAATCATTTAAAAGAAAATATGTCAATTATATACCCCAAAAATTAGGTCGCTGACCAAGTTAGAAAGAAATATAGTGCAACAAGTTGTTACCTACGTGCTGAAGAGGATGCGCTAAACATAGGGATTGGGTGAAAAAACTTGATAATAATCTATTTATGTACATTTTAAACTTAACATTGCATGTTGGAAATGTAACATCTATATTTCATATTTTCACATTTGGGTTATTATAAGACACATGACGCTATGATTTTTTAAATTTTTTATAGGCGCATTTGTTCCCATAGATGTCGGCATATGGACACCATTTTCACACAGAAAAATTGGATGACGGACACATGACACAGGACTATGGAGTGGAAGTCAATTTTGATCAATCTAGTCGAGCTAGCCACCGTGATCAAAACCTACTATGAGGGACATTAGGTTACGTCAGAAAGATACAAGAGATCATTGAAGCGGAATTCTCTTCTTTCTAATGTGTTATTTTTAGGTGCAAGTGGTAGGACACCTTTGATTAGAATAATGTAAAGGAAGATTGCAATAGTAGGTTGATATGTATCAACTCTAAAAAGATGTGGGATGAAGCTAAGGAGCCTTATGTTTTCCCCAAACACTTCAACCAGGTGTTTTTTTACCCATATGTGTTGGATAGGGGCTGGTGGTTCGTATTGAGACATGACCCTAGATCAAAACATATTTTTGAGAACAATAGTGTTATCATGCCAAGCAAGCTGGAAGATAATGAGGGTGATCATGATAATAAAGAGTGATATGTTACATGTGCCATTTCATTATTTATACCATTTAAGATGGGTTTTTATAAATTTTTCGAAACATTATAATATGTATTTTGAATTAATTGGTTTGAATTATGTTAATATTAAAATCATTTCACTTGATAATTTACAATTATGTTGATCTCAAAAACAATGAACTGTATCAAGTTTTTTTTTTTAGGTCAATTCCTAAAATAATACGACTACTCGATTGCTTTAAATTTGTGTGAATGATACCTTCAAAATTTAAAAAAATGTATTAATGTATACTATTATTTTTGATATGTAAGATCATAATCAAATAATGATAATTCTAAACATGAATTTATTTGCATCATCTTCTAAACTTTATTATGTTACAAAAATTCATATTATCCTAGATTTATTATTTTACAATTATTTATATTCATAAAAATTTACAAATTTATAATTATGGTAATTTAATAATATTTACTGTATATATTTTACTTACACTAGTTATGGTTCAAAATTGAAAATTAATTTACAAATTTACAAATTTACAAATTTACTAATTTTACAATTTTAATAAAATTGAATCATGACAATGCATACAATTACAATTACCATTTTACAATTTCACAATACAATTACAATTACAATTACAATTTTACAAATAGTTTCGATACAATTACAATTACAATTACAATTTTACAGTTTTACATACAATTACAGTTACAATCATTTACAATACAATTACAATTACAATTACAATTTTACAATTTTACATACAATTACAATTACTATTACAATTTTAAAACTTCACAATAAAATTACGTACAATTACAGTTACAATTTTACAAATAATTTACATAAAATTACAATTAAAATTACAATTACAATTTTACAATTTTACATACAATTAAAATTAAAATTTCAATTATAGTTACAATCACGACATAATATTTAATAAATATCATGATTTAATATTAAAAATAAACTTCATGACCATGATAAACATCGTACAAACATCATATTATCAAATACATATTCAAAATCGCTAGCATCATCTAATCATCATGATCATGATCATGTAACAAAACACAATCAATGTATAACATCGTCACAACAAAAACATCAAATATACATCTCATGTGAAATCACTGCTATCACATACACATCTATCTGCAAGCACATTAAAAGAACATATTAAACATGACCTAACAATATAAACATCATGATGAGCATGAACATGTAAATTAAGTACATCAATGTGAACATAAAATACACACACACACACACACACACACACACACATATATAATGTCAAAAATATACAACTGTAATATAACTACATATAAATGTAAAATATCTGGTGGTACTACATCAATAGTAGTACTAGTCGAGGTCTGCTCAGTCGATGGTGTAGCCTCATGCTCACATGGATGACTTATCTCCTCCCTAGGTGCCTAATGATCATATGGTGGAGTGTTCTCAAGCACTGTCTGTTGTTGAGTCGTCGATGGTGCAACCTGCTAAGTGGATGGTGCCAGCTACTCAAATGGACTTGCCTGCTCAGGATCATGTGCCTCCTCAATCGATGGTCATGTCTGCTAAGGACTAGGTTTTTGTTGAGATGGTGTAGACTATTGAGAAGATTCCTATTGATCAGGACTTGATGCTGGCTACACATGATCTCTGGAGCGAGGTGAAGGAGGAGGAGGTGGAATAATAGAATGATTATCACTACCCTCGTCATCATGATGATCAAATGGGTTATTCTATAGTGCATCTACATGATGCCTATCCCTCCTAGCTACTAGTACTCTGGAAGCTTCAACGATATAACGCATAACGTTCATCATATCGTGGGGCATGTTTCTCCAAAGCTCTGTGAGCCTACGTTAAGCTGACATCTCTCTGATCATAACAGGGTGGACTCCCTCATAAACCAGGATTCGACATAATCAGTCACCCAACTCCATCCTAAATCGGATGTCCGCCCTACGCCACACCCCCACGGGTGTCTGCACTGGAGGATTCGGTCTGTCACCTTGATCCAATGCCTCCGCTATCTCCTCATCAAGATCTACACCTGGATCATTCGATTGGGGTGGAATCATGTCCCCAAAAAATGTGCCAATATGTACAAAATATATATTACACAATAGCAATTAGACAATTTCATTATACAATTTAATAATATAAGTTAAGAATGTGTTAGAAGAAATTTTATTCTAATTAATTAGTGAAGAAAATAAAATGAAACTATATTAATTTCAAGAAAACACTAATATTACCTCTCGCATTTGGTGGCTCATCCTGTGTGAATATGATGTTGGTACACCCTTTCCAACCCAAACTGGCGTACAAACACACCACCATCACTAAAAATTGATCATCAACACTCGCTAGGAACTCTAGTGCATCCGTATATATCATGGCTGGAAAGTCAGACAGACCCCACTTGGGCATCATCTAGCCCCACATATGCATATGCACATGCAACATCGACTTACGAGCCTGCCAAAAAAATGTAGGCCTCATCCTTGGAAACCTCTCAAAAACTAAACAAAATAACTCTGAAGAAAAAGGTAAGTTAAACCTCCCTCGTGCTTGAGAATGAAATCTATCTAATGATGTAAAAAACTCCCAAAAAAGATCACAAACTATCTCACAAGGCATGGCATCTGGAATAAAGAATCAACATAAACTAAAAGCCTGAAACTAATGTGTTGCCCGTCACTAGTATAGTGTGTAATGGTCATCAATAATAGTAAGAGGCACCTCACCTCCTCTGGACCAAGTGAAGCAATGCGTAACTAACCACCAGACACCTAAAAATCTACAGGAGAAACTCTATCGTCCCTAATGTATCTTTCAGAGTACACCACCAACTAAATACCTATTGCATAACCTACGAGGGCATTTGATAACTGGGGAAAATCATGTCCTCTCTTAGATAGGCCGATAAAAAAATAGATTTCCTCCACAGTGGGCTCATACCACCGACCAGGACCGACCGGGAAAGCCTCTTAGTGGGCATCACACCTGTAGATCAGTTTTCCCAATAACCCACTATGCCCCTTCAGGGATGTAGCCTCCTCTTAAAACTTGAGGAGGCCTACCTCCCTTAGGAGCAACTAGGTGGTTGTCGTAATAGGACAAGGGTACAAAATTTTCTCCCTCCCCCATGCTTCCCATAGATAAATCACATTATAACGGTCCTCCATATTCTCTTGTTGTTCCATTCTCTCTCTCTGTTGACGTCGCTAAATGATTCATATATTAAATATATATTTTTTATTAAATGAGAAATGTATTTACAAATATATATATATACATATACATATATATATATATATATAATTGAAAAAAAACAATAACACGTCGTTACTGATGTATATTTCTTCATCACGCACTGCACCTGGTGTGCATGGAAATGTTCGCGCACCGCCCAACCAAAAAAAAATTTGTGTGATCCTTTGAACAAACTAACTAACTAGGGGCAGATAGTTTGGTCAACGCATTGCGCAACAGTAGTACGTTGTCAAGCGAGCGGTTCATTGACCAAACTATCCACCCCAAGGCAACTGTTTGGTAAATGCACCTCCCTCCCGACAACATTGCATAGTCAACGATGCGGTCCTGTAAACTACCACACTGCTGTGTTATTTTATAAATTTTATTAGTGCACATTTTCTCGTTACTACATCGGTACCCGATGTGGTTTCCATTAATGCCATTCGCGGTTCGGCCCGTAAATTTACAGGCAACACCGCAAGTGGTTTAGTCCTTAATTTTAAGTTAATTTCAAATTTTAATCCACTAAAGGGTTTAGTTACTGAGAAACAAGTATATCACCCATACATTTGCGCATTGAGGAGGCATCTTTGCTAAGGAATTAAAAAAAAACAAGTTTTCCCATCGTTTCAAAAATTTGAACTCCACAAAGTGTGCAATGGATGGCAATAATGTGGGAAATTGAAGCATCGATGGCAAGGCACCTCACAAAATAAAAACTCACACCGGTGCTTGACAGGTCTACAACACTTAACAAGTAAAAATGAGGTTTTTACGACCAATAATTTTTTTTAAATTAACCTTTTTTTTTTGCTCTCGATTTTGAGATGCACCGTGCAGTTTTATCAATGCCGCACTACACATTGTTATGATGAACTGGATTACAGAGACGCACTGGGTCAGTTTCTACATAGATCGTCGGTGCATTAGAGTTCTTAGATCAACCAAGCGGGTTTATAGAGAGTGCACGGTGTCTTGGTTGCCAATTTATAGTACACACTAGTGTGTTTTGCATAAAATGCACAAGTGTGTTTTGCATAGAATGCACAAGTGCGTTTTATGATGAGAAACACACCGCAAAAAAAAAATGTGCAAAAACCTCCACCCACCAACCTCCTCTAGTGACCTCTGCTACAAACGGATATTTGGGCTATTTTTATAAGGTATTCCGTAAAAACATCTGCAAGAGTGTCTTTTCCTTGTAGTGTAGACATAGTTATTTTCCACTTCGATATAACTTTGGCGATCACATTTGACGATTTTTAGATGTTCTTGATTTTCTCCAATGCCTTAAATAATTCTTCTTAGCCAAATTTCTTCATAGTATGCATTACATAAGACCTCATACTAAAATTTAGTGGGAGATAAAGAAACAATTGGTTGTATCTTGTTACTCCATGACACAATTTTGGATCCAGTATTTGATCTACAAGAAAAGGTGGACTTATTTTTTAGATATGTTTCCCAATCATAATTTAACTAAATTGTCAACTCAACATTCCAATCATGTTAATTCAATGTAAAAAATTTTAGTGTCCTTCAAATATGAAAACACCCACTTAGATAATTTCCTGTGATTTTCATGTTGCTTAGTCGTGAATTGACTAAGTATGATGATTGAATATTCAATATTTGGATTGGTTGTAGTTAAGTAATTTATAATTTCCACCAATTTTCTAGACAATGTACCAATCGCATCATTTGTCTCGTCATCGCTTCTGAGTTTGACATTATATTCTAGTGGTGTAATTATTTCTTTAAATTTGTTTATATTGAATATTCTAATTAATTACTATGTATATTTATTTATTTTGATCAAGGTTATGTCATTATTCCTTGAAACTTCAAGATTAAATAATAATGCAACTCTCTTAGATCCTTCATTTCAAATTCCTATGACAATTTTTTTTTAATTTTCGACAAACTTGGTAGCATTTCATGTTATGATAAGACCATCAAGATATAGACAAATAAAAAAAATATGTCTCTTTTCATCCCTATTGATACACATATTTGGATCTTCTTTATTTTTAGTGAAGCCTGGTTGAAATAACAATTCATCAAGATTCACATACCATGACATTGATGCCTATTTAAGTCCACATAATTATTTCTTTAACATAGAAAGAAGGTTTTCTTATTCTTTCTTTACAAATTGTTATGGTTGAATAATTTCAACTTCTCCCCCTATTTCTACATTCAAATTTTTTTTATTTAGCATATAAGCAATTCAACTTCTAATAATGCTTAGAAGTGAATGTAATCATCATTCTAATAGTATTTATATTAACCAAGGTAGGAAATTGTCCTTGTAATGTATCCTTCTATTCTATGAATAGCCATTTGCTACTATTATAGATTTATATTTATCAATAATTCCATGAACATCAAAATTTTGTTTTGAACAAACATTTTGAAATTATGGGGACATTATCCTTAGGAAATTTTGTCAACTCCCATGTTCTATTTCTCATAATATAATATGTTTTTTTTTCCTTCCATTGCATCCATCCATTCTTTATTGTATTTGGATTGCTCATAATTTGAATACATTGCTATATGCATAACATGGGTCACTAATGCACAATATTTATACATTGTTGGTGTTTAAATTTTCCTTGCTAGCCTTTATAATTATAATTTATTTTTGAATTTTCTCAGTTTCCCTTTGGTGTTCTAGTAGGTTCAATGCTACATTGTTCTACATGATATACTTATTGATTTTCATAATATTTTTCTTTGTTTTAAGCACATAATTTTCATGCATTGTGATCTCATTCTTTTGGAATCCTTTCTGTACATTCATGAAATATGATAATATGATATCTCCACTTTGAAAGAGTTTGTGATTCTTTGGATAATACATTTATAAGCTTTATTATAATGAAAATAAATATAAAGTTACATTTAATTACCTTGGCAGCAATATTTATCCTATCTTGAGTCGGAACATGAGAGAATGCTACATATGAAATATTCTCAAATGAATCATTACTAGTTTATAGTGAAAGAATAATTCATAATGTGTGTTGTGCTCTCAAGTATTTGTAGGACTTGTATTTTTCAACTATACATGAATTCTAATTGCTTCATCCTAAAAACCATTAGAGAATTTTATAGATATTATAATACCTAGAGCACAATTAAGTAAATTTATATTTTTCCTTTATACTATGTCATTATGATGGCGAGTATGTGGAACTATAACCTGTTGTTTAATTCCATGGCTTTTCCAATAGTTAATGAATTACCATGATGTGTGTTCTCCCCATTGACCCAACTTAAGGATATTGATGTATTTTCATGTTTCCATTGCAACGATGCTTTTAAATTCTTTGAGTATTCAAATATATAACTTTTTGTTTTAATAAAGTAGAAAAATATATATCCAATTCTATAATCAATGAATAAAATTAAATGCGAAGCTCCACGCAATGACCTACCAGATCATATAAACAAAAACATCATAGAGAGATGGGAAAATTTTCTTACTAAGAGATCTTATTAATTCAATCCAACACAATTACTTAGTTTGGTTGAACCAAAAACATCAATACATATTAGCTCAACAATTTTTCATTTTTCTCATTTCTATTCTTGTAGGAAACCCTTGTCTATGTTGCTTTTATAATGCACCTCCTTCACATTCAACATATTCATTTATAAAATTTGGAAGACATTCCACCAATTCTTCATTTTTATGTAACAAAAGATCATTGTGATTGAGATGTGAATAGTTTTGATTCCATAGCTCTCTTGTTGACATGGTTATAGATACCAGTGCTTGATGATATTTCATGTTAACATCAAGCTTGTACAATCCTCCAACTCATACTCTTTCCATGGTGTTGTAGTTCTAAAATATATCCTTCAAAATACAATGTGACTTAAAGAATTCAACCTTGATATCCTAATCTATAATGATGGAAATTCAGATTATAATTTTTTTATCCCAAGAATATGTAGCAAATTTGTATTTTTTCTAGATGGCCACTACAAATTTACACATACATCACCATAACTCTTGACTTCATGAGATATATCATATCACAAATAGATGTATCCATAATTGTAATTGTTGTTAAATATTTCAAACCATTCAGTATTGCATGTCATATGAATCGAATCACCACACTTAATAAACCATGCATTGAAATAACTATTTTATGATGATAAAGTGGCATATAAAATGAATAATCTAATATTTTTGACATTATCACTAATTGTGTCTTCTTTATCAACAAAATTTCCTAAATTCCTTCAAAATTTGGACCCATCAAATTTATATTTATTGATATATTAAAATCCATCCTTCCTCTTGGTATAGCTATTTTCCTTGGTGATGATGTGCCTTCATGTGGTTTTTACTATGTATTGCATCCTCTCTTTTTTCCCCAGGGTTTTCCTTTGTATGATTTCTTCCCTTTGGCTAGTAATGCTAAATATGAAATTTGAGATCTACTAGTGATATTATTCCTTCTTTATTAAACGTCCAATAGAATACCTATAAATTCATCAAATGTAGGAGCCCTTTTCCTAGCTACATGTGTAATGATTAATATATAATAATCGTCCAACATCCCATTTAATGTAACTTTTACTAGATCGCTTCTTCAAATATTTTAGCACCAACCATATCACGAAATTATTTGATTCTTGAAACAATGTAGTAATATTTTCATTTACCTCCATTTAAATTGATAAAGTATCTTTTGTAAGAAAAATAATTGATTTGTATTTTATGTTTCAGACATTTTTTTAAGTGTATCCTAAGTTTCTTTAGATGTATTGCAATACCTAATGTGTAAAATGATGTTTTCATTTGCATACATTGTCCAAAGTACATTTTCTTTTGTACCTTGGAATCATCAATCCTAAATGGGAGTTTCTAGTGATATCAATTTTGTTTTAGCTTCATATGTTATTGACCAAATATTGTAGCCTTCCATTAACTTCTATGTCTCAAAGATGATTTTTTTCTAATTCTCTCCATCTAACTTAGTGGACAAGTTAAATATGGATATGACAATGGATTCACCATATTTTGATAAGAAAATTCAAATTTTTATGTATATCTCTCATAAATTCCCCTAATTCAAATACCATTCACAAGAAAATTCTAAGAGAATGCAAAATATATTATTCTGATTGCACCCCATAATCCTAGATATCTTTTGATATTGGTAGCACAAAAAAAACCTATTTTAATACTTGATAGAATACATAGATTACATTTAAGAAATCATCAATACTAGATCCCACCATTCAGGGTTTGGAAAATATTTTAGTGTTCAAGTCATACTATGCATGCCACATTTCTCAATCAGATGACCTCCTCAACATAAGTCCAAAAAAATACCTTTGGATTTGTCCTCTTTGCTTCTATGTATTTTGTTCAAGGAGATCACAATTTAACCATATATCTATGAACATAAATGAGAGTTCATTATTGCAATAGTTGTGACTACACTCAATAAAATAAAATCGCATATATTTGAAGATCCATTCCCCAAGGAACTAGTCTTATTAGACTTTTTTCCCTCTTCTATAACAAGTGGATCCTTATTTTATGCAAATCCTCTTCAATGTAGGATCCACAAACTACCAAAAATAAGTATATTGATAATAAATCTTGATGAATATTGTTTTATTGCACGTTATTAACAAATGTTTTTAAGAGAAAAAATGATGGAATGTCCTTGGGATATACCCAATGCATAATGTTCATATTCCTTCACACTAGACTCTAAAATGTATTAGTGTATCCAGTAACATATCTGGTATGGGATCATATGCATTGATATTTATTTACCTTCTGAGCGAAGGCCACAAAGCTACCAATCATTCATGTTTAACAAGTCTCCTTACTTTTGTGAGTCTTATAAAAAAGTGTTATCTAGATTCAAGTCTATTTCTAATTCCTTACAAACAAACTTTAGATCTCGGATTCGAGCATCTTAGATTCCAATGTCATTCTGAGCTACAACATCGCCTCTTCTTATGAATTCTCCTCCTTGTAATTTCTTACGTTTCACACTTATATATTATCCAATAATATGTGTCACACATATAATATTATTACATTTTTTGACTCAACATAACTAAGATTTGAACCAAATCAAAAAAATAAAGATAACGTAGAGATATATTAGAGTTGTCTCACTAAGATATTTTATTAATTAAATCTCACACTCAAACTACATACTAGAGTAAAATATTACAACTTTGTGATTCATACACTATATAATCAAAATAACTTGAAGATAAAGACAACTATGAAGCTCAAAATCGCTCTTACATTAGAAAAATTCCCATTCTAGAACATGATGTTGAAACAATATTAATAGAAAACCTTAATTTCTTTAGTTATCTCTAACAAATTTATATCATCTCAAAATTTTTGTTTTTAACACTAAGTTTCTTCTAGATATCATATAAGATAATGGGTATCATAATTTTTTTATTTTACACAAGAGTAATAAGATAATTCTACTTATATTTATGTATCTAATTAATACTTAGTTTGCCATGATGTTTGGTCATCCACGCATCTGGATTTGAAGAGACAAACTTCCTTGGTATTAGTGATGAACCATTTACTAAACTAAGAGGGGGGTTGAATCAGTTTAGTCCATTCATGGACATTAAAAATACTTTCATTAAACTCATTTACAAGTTATTTCATAAGCAACATAATAAAGAATGATCATCAAGATGAATATGTGAACAACAAGTAAACCCATATTAACACAACATGTCAACACATATAATCATGCACATGGACACTAGATATAAGTGGAAACCCATAAGGGAGAAAACCACATCTTATTATTGTTGTGATGCAAAGGAAAGATCTTACTCCATCTCACGACTGATTTTTTGTAGGTTCCAACCTACAGGAGGCTCCTACCTTAATTTTTGTAAGCTACAACTTGCAAGGAAGCTCCAGTTCCCATATATTTTCTGTAGGCTACAACCCATAAGAGGTTCCTACCTCAACCAGCTCCAACTAGACATATATCAACCTACAACTTGAAACAAAAGCACCAACTCCCATGTATTTTCTATAGGCTACAGCCACAGGGGACTCCTACCTCAACCAGCTCCAACTGGACATCTATCAAGCTACAACTTGATATGGAAGCTCCAACTCCCTCACAATACAATAAAAATCATATGCTGATTTACCTGGATATCAACTTCGTTATCCTCCTTCTTCACTGTTTCCTTTTCTACCTTCATTTCTGCTTCATATCAACTCCTGATGTGCACAACAACTATATCAGCTCTCTCTAATTCTTCTGCTCTCTCTCACTCTCCAACTCTCTTACATTATTCAGCTCTCTTCCATTCTTCTACACTCTACACTATATGGTTGTTGATATTACATCTCTTATACAGATAAATCCGTATTGTTTGCATTCTACAGGGAATATGAAGTGAATAGGATTGACTCTATGCCTTCCACCCATTCGATTCCTCACACTTTATTTCAGGTTATTACATCAACAATAATACAGAAATATTCATTTCAACACTCATTGGAGTTTTTCTTATGCCTATGGAGACTTGTCTTTGCATCACATACAATAAAAAATAATTAATTCATTTCATTTATAATTACATCAAATATATTTTACTCACCTCTTTTCTCTTTTTCTTGACTTGTATTTTTATTTTCTTCTACTATCATTGAATTTTCCACTTATATTGTTATATCATAACAATGATGCACAAACGCCTTTTTCCTAACTTGAACCAGTTGGCATGTTTTGAACAGTGTTGCATAGTTGTATTTTGACCGACTTGACCAATGCCTTTTTTTCTTGTTCCCAAGATGTTCAACCTTTACCTTTGTCTCAACACCTGACTCTACCTGGAGTGTTGCTCATCCCAGCTCATACCATAGTGCTTATCTCCTCATAACCACAACGTTCAGATTTATGTTCCCTTTGCTCTGTGTTGGGTCACTTACCTGAGCATTTCTGCCCACACTAAGAATTTATTATGTTATCAAGGATAACTGCTTTCCCCTCTGTACGTAGCGTCGAGAATTATTATACCTGTATCCTTCTGTCACATTCAAAATTTTCTTTATAAGCTGCCATTAGAATGGAATTGAAACACATTACTATGGAACTCTGAAAAAAAATTTCATCCAAACTCCTTTATCACATTTATGTGTTTCAGCTATTTATTTTGTTCTTCGTTTATACATTTCTCTGCCTTCTCGCGATGCGATTTATTAAATAATTTCATATACACTCAGAATTGAAATCCTTTACATGTCACCTTTGAAACTACATCGCATCCAACCCCGTAACGCATCTTGACATTTCAACTTTACTCATTGTGCGCTATTCCTTCTGAGCTTTGCGATGTGAGATATGTGAATGGGTCCCACAAACATATCGCAAATTCCTATCACAAATTATTATCGTAGTTTGGCTCTGATATTTGGTTATAACCTCTTGTGACATGTGATTTGCAATATGTGAAAACGGTCCCACAAATTTATTGCAAATTTCCATCACAGACTTGCTATCACAGATTTTTTTCGATCAACGGTTATGAACTCCTTGCAATATGTGATTTGCGATATGGGGGTTAGGTCTACGTCATCTACCACATCTATTCCATGTCACTGCTTACGTCAGTGCCATATCATCTTGCCACATCACTGCTTACATCACTGCCACATCATCTTATGGCACTTCGCATTTTTCAATTTATGTGTCTCTGTTATTTTGCGATACTCCTTCAGCTATGATTGTGATATGTGATATTTTGACTTGCTCCGATTGCAACATGCGATATTTAAACCTCCGCCAAACACTATTTTGAACATGTATTTGCATGACTTGACCCACTCGTTCACTCCTTCATACCTTTGTTTCTTTGGTTACGCTCCTTCATTTCTTCTATTTTTTGCACGTAGAACACCGTACTCATTCACAATATTCTAAATTCAGAACCATTGTTCTCCACATGTTTTACAACTAGCCTGACCCAGCCCACACGTTCATTTCTTTTCTTTGTTGCACGCATTTTTTATGCATACACCTGACTTGACATTTCTTCCATACTTTTCCTTTTCTTACTATTCTGAACTTGAATAACTCGACTTGACTCTACACTTCACAATTTTCTTCTTTTATGCATGATGTTGTATTTTACCTCTTTTGCTGCTCCTTTCTCCTTTGCTGCTCCTTTCTGCTCCTTTTCCTCATAAAATGAATTTTATGCTGCTCCTTGCCTCTTTGCTACTCCTTTGCCTTAGATTATACTTCTAATGTTGCTCCTTTTCCTTGCTCCTTTGCCTCTTTAATGAAAATTGCTTCTCCTTGCCTCCTTTCTACTCCTCCACTGTACTTTTTCCTTATTTTCCTTATTTCTCCTTTAGGCTCCAACTGATCCTGATCTTCTCCTTTGTACTCAATGATAATTTTAGTGTTTCTCCTTTCTGCTCCTTTCCATCAATGAAAATATTTCCAACAGTCTCCCCCTTTGGCATTGATGGCATCACTTCCTCTAACACTTCCTCCCCCTTTCATTCAAAGAAGTGTATATCTTCCTCTGTTTGCTTTTCCTCCCCTTTTGACATCAATGGCAAAGGGCTACACATTTTTCCAGAGTAGTTTCCATCATTACATTACTTCTCTCTGAGTTATGTATATGCCTTCTTCATTCTGCCCTTTTGTTATTGATTGTATTCCACTTCATATGCTTTGTTAGGAGAATACTTTGGAAACCATTGAAATTTTAGGTATGTATAGAAGGAACTGACAACATCCATCAACACAGACTCCTTGCACTTGGATAATTATGAAAGTATGATAATGACAGTCCATATAAAAATTTATACTAGATTGCATAATCAGAAGTACACCATTGGAATAATACAACCATAATGAGGATGCTCCATGTGATATAGACAACCTGCTCCAAATATACTTCAGTCTCTATTAATATTGCAAGAGAACATAGGATAGGGCAAGTTCAATTGCAATTTTCTAGCTACCAGCAAGAATATTCATACCAATCATGGTCTTCATTTGGAACACATATCTATTAAGGAAGATTGTTGATGGAATATGTCTTCAACTGCACTACACATCTACAATATACTTACATTCAACTTTGATGATGCCAATCTGCCTTTTGCACTATGGTTCACCTTTACTGCCTGTTGGAGGTGATATGTGCTAGAATGCTGACAGGGATATTACACTAATCTCCAAAAGGCCCTTGATGTTGATGTGAATAATTAATCTCAAGAATCCTTACAACTTGTTGTAAGACTGGACAATATTTCAATGAAAAAGACCTAACGACTTTAATATTGAAAAGTGACTTTAATGCATTGTATTGTACAATATCAATACTACAATAAGATCAAGTGATGAAACCTTCATTCCTTATTATTACTGATGTGGGTGAGAGTGGCATAATTTCTAGGCTAAGGGACAGATTCAACACTCTAATTACAACCAAGAATATATGATCAAGGTAACTATGCTAAGGAGAAGGTGTGTCACAATAGTTTATACTATGACTTCATTAAAGATTCAAGGATATATTTTCACAAAACTTGGTTCATAGACCAACTGCTCATAATCTCATTATAAAGCCTTCTCAATTCAACTACATACCTCTTTTGCATAAATTTTTGGTGTAACACATGCTTAAGGAAGACTAATGGTTAGAGATTCAAATATCTGATATCTGAGATATAAAATTATGCCAATTTGATCTATACATCCATAGCCACAAGATAACATGAACCATACGGTATTTCAATATAGCTCCAAAATACACTCACAGTTGAGAAAACCCTCATAGTATCTACTATTTGTATTGTGTTCTCCTCTGTTCTCAACAAAAATCAACAATATACAAACTTTGATTTTGGCATCAATAACCTTTTTCATTCTGGCATTCTCTTATTAAATTAATTTCATTGCATATGCCTTTCTAGGGCTGCTCCAGAATGATTTCAGCTCCATATATACTTCAAATTTTCTAACACAAGGAGCTTCAGAAAGACATCTTCAGCTTATTTAATTGGAATCTCAAAAGACAGACCACGCACAGCTTTATGGATGACCTTGAGAAAGAAGCCTTGAAATTACATCAAAATTAACTTGAAGAGGAGTGAAATTATATCCAAGAATAATACTACTTCAATGCTCAATATAATACATTAATGAAAACAAGATAATGACCCTTTGGCATATTAAACATTTCTATTCTTTTATAATACAACTCGACATTCACCTGCATTTGCAACCAAAAGATACCTTCCAATAATCAGAGAAACCAGAGCTATTGTACCCTAAGACTTGGTTGAACAGCAATATCATTACTCCAGTGCACAAACCAATCATTAGTGCTATAATGGTCTCATTCAACTATTTTTCTCCTCTCAAAATATGCCCAAATTCAATTCAAGCTCAACATACCCTAGCATTGCTTCAATAATAGCTCTTAGTATTCTATTGATAGGAGATCTATTGAAAATCCCAATTAATGAATATTTGTACATATATAATGAGAATTAACATTTTTCTTATTCATCCTTATTATTTTTTTTCCATTATTAGCACTTGCAGTGTGATGCAGAGTGTGATCATCCTCTGTGGATCTTTCCAGTTCTATAGCTCGAAACATAATTTTTGATTTTAGCCATTCATCACTTAATGTGATGTTGTCTTCTTAGCTTAGATGTTCATGGGTGATGTTTCCTCTATCACCATGGTTGCTTGCTTCCTTTTGTTCTTCCATCAACCTGTTGGTTATTGAATGCTCAAGGTGCCTTTGTCCCTCTATATTTCTTTTCCAAAGGAATTGTCCTTTCCCATCATGAACTGTTTGTTTTTCATATTCCAAGGAGCTCTTCTTTGACATATTTGATGGTCTTCTCTCCCCCTCAAATGTTGCCTCTTGTCTATCATTGGTTGAATGACTACGTTTCTTCTCGGAGCAGCTCCCCCTAACCCTATGATGGGTTCATTATGTTATTGAAGTTGCGCATTCCCCCTTTTTCTTCTTCTTCCATACCTTATTGGGATTCTTCATCATGTCTACATCTCCTTTTGATTCACAGTTTGGCCTGATTTGATTTGGTTCCATCATCTGTCTAGATTCCTTTAATGTATATGGCAGACTATAGTCATTTTCTTTCTGTCCAAACTCGTGGCATACATAACATCTTATTTTACCTTGATACATTTGAGCTTATGTATAACATTTTGTGCTCCTTTTTTTAACATAGTTCACATTGAACAGATTTATGTCCAAATTCATTGCATGAATAACAATATCTTTGGAAATGATTTGTGCACCTAGTGAAAGGTTGTCCTTTCCATTTGTTTTCTTGAGGTAATATTCTCATTTGGTGCATATTTTGTTGTTTAAACTTGATTTTATTTGTCTTACATTGAGCTGCTACATGTCCAAAGTGATTGCATGAATAAGAGTAGACATGGAAATGATTTGTGCACCTAGTGAAAGATTTTATTTTCCATCTACTTGCTTGAGGGGGTATTCTCATTTGCTGCATCTTTTTCTGGTTAAAGTTGATATTCCTTGTGTTAGAATGTGCTGCAATATGTCTTGGTTTATGACAAGAGAAACATGTGATATTTTTCACATGAGGAAAGAACCTCCTTTGAGATCTTATGAACTTGTTTAATTCATATTCAGGAACAATTGAGCTTTTTGCAACTGATTGCTTCTTCGTCTCATTATTTTTCTCTTGATGTTGCTACTTTTTTATGTTTGTTTCTTTACACATCAAGTTCTTGTTGTCTTCTGCTTTTGTGGATTCTTTTTGAGTTGCTTCATCATCCATTTCAATGTATGCCATCTCTGAGTTCTCCATTGAGGAAAACTCATCTCCGAGCTACTTACACAGCTTACTCCTTTCTTCTATCAGTCTTCTAGTTGAAATAATCTCAGATTGATGAGATTTATCATTTTCCTTTATTACATATTTTACAAAACTGATATCCTTGTTGTCATCTACCTTGGACTTACTAGTTTCTCCTTCATAGCCTATCCCAACCTTTATAAGAGGAGATCTTTGAGCAATTAGTATCTTGTCCAACTATCTAGAGCTTTTCATTTGACGAATATTCATAGTTAATTCAAATTGGGCCTTCTCTCATTTCTTCCTCGGGCTTACCATTTATTCTTCCAGCTTTTCACATCACTGAATTTTCTCCTTTATTTCCCTTTTCAGGATATCCTCTATTCTCCTTAATTCTTCTAGTTAAAATTTCAATTTAATAAGGTCTTCTAAATCTAGTTCTATCTTTGCATATTTCAGAAGAATCTCTTTTTGTTTCTTACTCTTAATTTTAAGCCTTTAAATTTCATTTAAGTAACTTACCAACTTCCCCTCAATTTTTACCTTACCTTCTTCTTCAGATTCCAGAGGATCATCTTCAAGGTTGTCCATACCCATTAATGTGAATTCTTATATGCCATCTTCATCTAGGGATTCATCTGAGCTTTTAGATGCACTACTATCTTGCTAGGAAAAAAAGGTTTTTCTCCCAAATTTCTTCCCTTTCTGTATATTATAGGAGCTTATTTTCTCTTTCCCTTTAGAATGATTATTTGTTATATTATTGGTACATTTTGAGGCATAGTGGCCCACTCTTCCATAGTTAACGCACTTGAATGGAAGGTTTTCCTTTGTACTAACCTATGCCTCTGTCCACTCTTCTAAAAAATTTAGCTTCTTCTTCATCTAACTGTCTTTTAGCTTAAACAATTTTAGACTCTAGTATTTCATATTGTATATCTCTCTCCTTCATCTAATTATTAATAATTCTTCCTAATCTCCTTGCTTCTTCAATTTTTTCCCTCGGGCCAACAATTTCTTCCTTATCTTCATATTCTCTCTCATCGCATATTTGCACCAGTGTCTTAAGGTCTTAGTTTTCATTCTTCAATATTTCTGTTTTAGTCAAGGCTCTATCAAGTTTGGCTTGTTCTTCAACTGTAATTTCTTCATGGAAATCACATCAATTCACCCTAGAAAGTATCTCATTTTATTGACATTTTTCATTTTGAAAGAAATTTTTCTTCTTCTTGATAATGAAACCACTAGTGTCTCCTTCATGCATGAGATGTAATCTATTCCAAGTTTCTTTTGCAGAAGTTAATTCCATTATTGAATCAAGATCCTTGTTATGAATATTTTTATATATCACACATTTTTCCTTGGCATTCCACTATTGTTCTTACAAAGAGGGAGAGTATTTGCAGTAATCGTCACATACAAGCTTCCATACCTTAGGCTCATAATCCATTAAATCTATTTTAACCTTATCTCTCCATTCAGGAAAGTTTTTTGTACTCAACATGGGTACATTTTGATAGTCGATGACTCAACCAGATCTACTTCAAGTTATTAGGCTTACACCTAAGGAACTTTGCTCTGATAAAAATTGATGAACCCTTTGGGCTAAAATGTGAAGTTGGGTTACACTTTTGTGAGAATCGGGGGAGGAAATTTTTTTTCGGCAATATTTCGGCCGAAATTTATGAGAAAGTTCGACCAAACTCATTTTTTCATTCAGATTTATAGCACACTGACGATGTGGGAAAACAGAGTTTTCATTGGAGATGGGAAAACTAGCAACAGAAGTTCAGTTGAACTTTTACTCTTAAAATAGTTCGGCCGAACTATTTCTTATAAATATATCGCCCGCAAAGTTCATTTTTTTCCTATGTCTGTGTTTCTTTTCTCTGTTTCTTTGTGCATTTTCTGTGTTTTTTTACTCTGTTTCGTCGTGTGTTTTCTGTGTTTCTTTTCTCTATTTCTATGCGCATTTTGGTATTTCTACTCTATTCATTAAATTTTTTTGGTGGTGCTGCTATTATGGGGTTGCTTCCACTCTGTTGGTGATTATCTGTGCCGACGTCAAGCGAACCACCAGGTAAGAATTATTTCTGTTGCTGATTATCTACCTGTGCATGGAAGTTTAGATCAAGTTGAAATGTAATTCTGGGTTTATTTGGCTCTTCTCTATTTTATGATTGCAAACTAAGTAAAATTAACATTTTTAGCTATGGAACATTGTCTCAGTGTATAGTGGTTTTTGTGTTTTTTGATGGATAAGAATGGTCATTCGGTAATGACAATGGTATTTCCCTTGATATTTGCGACCAGCTGGTCATCAGTAGGTAGCTTGAGATCATCCTTGTTCTGTCGAGATTTAGTCAACAAGCTAACAAAACCATCACCAGAAATGTCAATTAGCTGATTAATAGTGTGAAAAAATTCTTGTTGTTCCTGTGGATCCATTAATTTCATCCCCTCTAGCCAATTCTTAGTGTGTTATGGCATGCACTAAGACAGTTGGAGAGAAACTAAACTTCCTCTCCCATTCGAGCTCCTTGGTTATTATTGTGCCCAAGATGTCACTAGCCGGTCAATAGCCCATATATCCCAGTCACATTGTCATACAAAACCAATATGGATTCTCATTAAGTGCCCACCATAATTTCTTTGCTAGCCTCGGTTAGCCAATAATATATCAGGACTAGAAATTTTTGGATCAGTAGCTCCTCTGAAATGACTAGTAATACCACTTAGGTGCAGATAGACCGTCCACTCAGTGCCGCTACCCACTCCTACCGAGGTTGGGCTTAATGGGAGCAATAGCGAAGGTGAACCTTGCCTATTCCCCAGAGTTTTCCTAGTCATAAATATGACCTATATCTAATAGAACCAATTTCATTATCTAAAAAATAGGGATTCTCCACCTATGCATGGAAGTTTACCACCCCTGATAAGCTTATGTCGTTACTGAGCCTTCTCTCGATTCCTCCTAAACGGCCATAATTATGCTCTAAATTTCATTACCTTTTGTTGTAAGGTGTATGTTGAATTTCTGGTAGTATGATATGCGTTAAGTTTCTGTAGTTGTTACTGTTCCTGTGGATCCATCAATTTCATCCGCTCTAGCTGATTCTCCACCTATACATGGAAGTTTACCACCCTTGTTAAGCTTATGCCATTACTGATCCTTCTCTCGATTTCTCAATGCTGGAATGTGAAACCTTTATTATTTTTTGTAATCACTCATGGTGTGGATAGACTATAGCGAAACGGCCATAATTATGCTTTAAATTTCATTACCTTTTTCTGTAAGGTGTATGTTGAATTTTTGGTAGTATGATATGCATTCGGTTGCTGCAGTTGTTACTGTTCCTGTGGATCCATCAATTTCATTCACTCTAGCTGATTCTCCACATGTGCATGGAATTTTACCACCACTGTTAAGCTTATGTTGTTACTGAGCCTTCTCTCGATTCCTCAACACTGGAATGTGCAACCTTTACTATTTTTTTTAATCGCTCATGGTGTGGATATACTGTAGCTAAACGGCCATAATTAGGCATATGAGGGTGAAGGGAACTTTTTTTTACAAGAAGAATGATTGAAATAGAATGATATACTATTGTAATGTGACTACATATTGTCTTTTTCGGATGTATTTCTATATGAGGTATAATTTGATCTTTTATACTTGATAACCTGTTATGGGTATATCAAGAGGATTTTGTATATGAATTGTTATCAATATATAAAATAGCGTTTTTTCTCCTTTGAAAAAAGAGTTGAAATAATTCTAAATTCACATATGCTCAGTGGTGTCACTATTTCACTTCTGATATTATGTTGCTTACCTTGATGAACAGGTGGAACTCTGTTGGGAGGCCTCTCTGTTTTTTGACTCTTTTCTCATACTGTCAAAGGCCGTTATATGTTATATGGGCTATACTATATAGTTATTAGACTACATATCTTCATATAGAACTTGCAAATAGTATGATGGAAACAAAACATAATAATGTATTAGGACATCACAACTTTCTAATTAGCTATTAGACTACATATCTTCATATAGAACATGCAAATAACATGATGGAAATGTGAACTTGCAAATAGTATTTTGGAAATGTGGATCTCATGACTATTCATGATTAATGCTTCTAGAAACCAAACATAATAATGTATTAGGACATGCTCCTTTAGCTTGCAAATAGTATGGTCGGAATGTGGATCTCATGGCTCTTCATCATTAATGCTTCTAGAAACCAAACATAATTTAATGTATTAGGACATAATTTAATGTATTAGGACATGCCCCTTTAGGCTTGGTGGAATTACCTTTTCTTTTTATTTCTCTCTTACACACACATATATATATGAAGAGATGATCCCATATTCTTTTTTATTCATAGATCAAATTTCATTGAAATACAAGATTTATCATAATGTACAATGATTCATTCCATATTATTTATAGATAAAATGTCATTTAAATACAAGATTTATCATAATGTACAATGATTCATTCCATATTATTCATAGATCAAATGTCATTTAAATACACGATTTATAATAAAGTACAATGATTCATTCCATATTATTGATAAACCAAATGTAATTTAAATACAAGATATATAATAACTCACAATGACTCATTCCATATTCATTTTTAAAATTCATTCCATATTTATTTTTAGATTCAGGAGGATCTTTTGAGAATGTTATGATAATGCCTATAAAGAATGTGCTAGACTCATCTTCAAGATCTATTAATTAGATATGAAAATTTATAATTAGATAAGAAAATTTATAATAATACCATGTACATTTGAGAATATTTATTTACATGTTTATATAAATTATATATGTACATGTATGTAATTCTTTTTTTTCATAAATTTTTTGATTAAAAAATGAACCCTTTAAATGATGAACCTAGTTAATGCTTCTTCTTCATGAAGAAGACTACTTGATCTTTCAATTTGAATTTGATGATGGTCCTTTGTTATCTTTCTTGACTACTTCAAATTATTGACACAATCATATGCTTCTTTTTAATCTTTTTATTCCTTCCTTATATTGTATTCTCCCCCTTAGATATTGTGTACTCTCCCACATAGATATTGCACTCAATTTTGATGGTCCTTTGTTATATTTCTTGACTACTTCAAATTATAAAATTATTGACACAATCATATAGATATTGCACTCAATTTTGATGGTCCTTTGTTATCTTTCTTAACTACTTCAAATTATGGACACTTGATCATATAAATATTGCACTCAATTTTGATGTTCCTTTGTTATCTTTCTTGACTACTTCAAATTATTGACACAATCATATGCTTTTTATTACTCTTTTTATCCCTTCCTTATATCTATTCTTCCCCTTAGATATTGTGTACTCTCCCACATAGATAGTGCTCTCAATTTCATAGGCTCTTCTTTTGAAGTCAAATATATTGTATTCTCCCCCTTAGATATTGTGTGATCTCCCACATAGATATTGCACTCAATTTCATTGGCTCTTCTTTTCAAGTCAAATAAGTGACAATAATTTACAAGAAATATCCCTAATTTGTTTCTCACATGTTCAAATGGTTCTCTAACAAGATAATTTATAAGAACTATTCCTAATTCTTTTCTCACATATTCAAATGCATCTCTAACAAGAGGCTTTGTGGGTATGTATTCCATCTTCACTATTTTCTTAAAGATTTGTTGTGTGAGGAAGTGGTACTTTATGGTGATATGTAAATAGTGATTGAAGGAATTATAATATTATATTTTTTAAATTACTATTACACTTATATTGACACACTTAATAGATATATAGATTTACCTTAATCTATTGTAGAGCCCATTTCGTCCAAAACACTTAAAAAAGAAATTTACCTTACCTTAATATCTTGTAGAGCCCATTTCATCCAAAACACTCAAAAAGAATTAACTACTATGTATTCCACTTCTACTCACTCAAAAATAAATTTACCTTAATATATTTTTGAGCCCATTTCATCCAAAACACTCAAGAAGAACTAACCACTATGTATTCCACTACTAACTAGATAGATAAAGTAACGACTATTTCTTTCTTAACCATTAAACCAAAGAATCTTCTAAGTAGAATTATACATTTTCCACTTGTACTTTTCACAAGCCTAGTTGAATCTCTATATGTTGTCAATGTAAATTTCTCACAAGTAAATTTGTCAATGTAAATTTCTTAACTTCTACAAGTTCTATAGGCAGAGTCTGTAAAGGACCAGGTAGCCTCTGGATCTCATCTTTTATGAAAGGTGACATATCTGGTAAATGCCCCTATAGTCAATCTGTGGAATAGATTTAAATAGAATTTATTCATTTTAATATCCATAAAACACAACCACTTTAAGGTAAAATGTGTGCATGTGTCATTTCTCCCACAAACTAAAGGCTTCCTCCCATTAATTTCAGATGTGAATTATAGAACATAAAATTTTTAAGTCAAACTTTAAGATAAACCATGCACATCTCATTTACCTCATGATCTTGTATCATTTATCCTATGTATTTGCAATAAATGTCAGTTTAATATATATATATATATATATATATATATATATATATATTTTATTGAATTTTTTTCAGGGATAAGAAAACCATTAAATATGGTTGGAACATGGAAATTATGCATAGAAGTTTCTTGCTATCCCAATCCAAGGAAAGCAGTGATTACATATGTGCTTTCCAATATTGCGACTAGAAAAGTCGTCCAAACGAAAACGAATATACTGGGAAGAACAACAAACAATCGGGCATATTATATTGGATTGATAGAAGGTTGGGGAACAACGATGGAGTATGGATCAAATGGAATTGTAGTTTTCACCAATTCTGAACTTTTGTGCAACCAGATGAATGGCGGATGACAATTTAAGAAGGAGAGGCTAAAAGAACTGCATGGAATAGCAAACAATATTGTTAGCCAATTTCAATTTTTTAGTATAAGGCATTGTACAAATGTCAATAATTGTGTGGGGCAATGCCAATTCAGGATTCATCTATCAAAGATGAATTAGAATTATATAGAGTAGTGCGAATGCAAGATTCATAGCTCAAATATGAATTGGTTTTGATATGCTCTTCTTCAAAAATTCAAGATTCATCTCTCAAAGATGAACTAGTGTTGATACACTCTCCTTCAAAATTTATTAATGGACATTGTAACATATCTTGGATATGTGTGTGTTGTGTACTTATAAATGCATATTTTTTAATGACCATGTGATTTTTTCAATTATATACCAATTGTGCTCCCACCACACCATTTAAAGCACAACTTGGTGAACTTCACATTTGCAAGAAGTGGTGGAATTCACATTTTTATAAATTAAAATGCAGGGACTTCAACAAATTTTTGTTTAAATGGAGTTTTTTTTAATGTATTTTCACTTGTTTTTTAATGACCATGTGTTTTTTTCAATTTTATACCAAGTGTGCTCCCACCATGTAAAGCGCAATTTGGTGAACTTATCATTTTTATAAATTTTTTTTTGCTTAAATTGAGTTTCACACATCAATTAGTGCTTTGAAAGTTGTGTTCTACATAATTTGTGTACACTAAATTACATTAATTTTCTGAAATTTATTTTGTGTAAATGTCCACCAATAGATATATATATCATGTAGGATGAACAACGAAGATCAACAGAATCCCATATGGGGGATCAGAAATCGAGGGATGTTCATGGTATTTAAATATAATCTTAAATCTCCATACATGTGTACATATGGAATTGATTTGTTATTAACTTTGTGAGTTAAATTAGTTGTTAATAAGTTTCATTTATTATTTTTTAGGATCTAAGAGGAGAAGGGTCTCTAATCCATCCATGGAGCATGCCCATGGTTCACCCAGTCGTGGTATATGGTTCACACAATTTAATCAATCAATATGTACATGTATTTATATGTACACATGAATGTATTTTTCAATTGATTATAAATTCGTATTTGTTTATGAAGCTTCTCTCTCTTCTCGAGAGGTTGGTGGTGGTTCAAATCCCCTTAGAGGGCCATCAATGAGTGGTAGCAGGTTGTGTGAAGGTGGTGATATTTATTCCCCTAGAGGCCAATCAATGGCTGATGGTGCTGGTTCTCAACATGGTCGTTCTAGGTCTCAACAGTTTTAGGGTGGAGAAGATGCTTACCAACCATGTCGAGGTTGCCATTAATTTCAATTTTTTGTCATTAAATTTTTACGAATTTGTTTACATGAGTTTTTTATAATATACAAATTTTTATATATATTGATGCAAAGGCTGAAAATGTTCCAAATATTGGTTAAAATAGACACAGGGCAGAACGCTACATTCAAGAAGAATGTTTTCTACCCACCACAACTTATCCCGCTGGCATTTTTTATATACCAAGGGAAAGAAACATGGTGCAATGTACCCTACAAAGGTGTCAACAACTTCATGCAAAATTTTGGAGAGATCTTGTGGCTTTGACTCTACCTGTTGAGAGTCGAAAAAGCCTCGAAATAGTTACACATTCATTGGGTGAAATTGTAAATGTGTACAAAAATCTTGGGCCAAGGACTAATACATTTGTAGAAGTGATGATAAAGAGGAAGGAAACAGTAATGGATCCCGATAAATGGGAGGATGTAAAACAAAGAGTTACAAAAGATATGGCGAAGTCAATGTTTAATTTCAAGGAAGGGCCAAAAAGAAAAATGCCGAAGGTGAAAAATTTCAAGCACCCAAATATAGTTCACTATTTATATGATAGGCACCTTGCAGCCTATGGAAGGATCCCATGGAACGAAGAGGTTCCTATTTATTAAGCACAATTTTTTTACGCTAATTTTTTTTTGAATATGAAACCCAACTACAATGACCTTCCGTCAAAATTTTTTGGTCGAGGGAAAGGTTGATTTTATGACCGTAAAGGCACTAAGCGAGATGTGTAGTTGCCTCGTCCTGAGCTGCCATTGGTGAGTTGACCTTTCTGGGTCAAAAATCTGCGGTCAGAGATGGATGCGAGTTATCAAATAAGTCGAGAAGCAAGGGATGTCATGATCGACAATGTTTACAGTGGATTGGGTGGAGTCAATGTTTGTCTAAATCGATAAAGAGCAGATGAAAATGCACGTGCCAATTTTTTGTATTGTACAGATGAAGAGATTGAAAACGTGAATGTTTAAGATCTCCGAATATATGCAAAGAATTGTTGCAATGGTTTTTAATACATAATTCTTCATGAGGAAGAGGGTAGGGGAACGGTATGTGTTAATGACCTTAGGGTTCAATTATTTTAACATGTATACATGTGTACAATTTGTAATAAATACATGTGTATGTACATGTATACATTTATTTGTATGTACATTAATCTAACAAAAATGTATCATTATATGTTAAAACACCATTTGCAGTTGTCACGCATGATGAATGACGAAAATGTTAATATCACCTTCGGGACCTTTGGTTCAAACAATGCAGATGGTTCTCACCATCAAGATATGTTGGAAAATGTTAGTGTTTTTTAAGTAATATTTTTAAAATAAATAATTGTGCACACATGTACATGTATGTATATATAATGATAAAATGTTTTAACAGATTCTGATTCCGTCCGATGTTTTTGGGATGGTGGTACCTTCTTCTTCCTTGGGAGATGTACCTTCTACTTCCTTAGGAGATGTGCCACATCCACAACAAGTATGGACAATTTTTCACTTTTAAAATTTATATTTAAGTTTTATATATATATATTCCACTTCAAAAAGTGCCATTAAAAATTGAGATACATATATATATATATATATATTTTAAATTTTTTGAATTTTAGGTTCTTGGAGATTTTCATTTGGAGCCTCTCTTAGGAGATGTCCCAAATTCACCTGCAGAAGTATTCAATTTTTATATAGATATAGATATAGATATATATGTGTGTGTGTGTGTGTGTGTGTGTGTTTTTAATTTAGTTATAATTTATAAATTGTTGTTTATTTAAGTTTTATTATAAATTGAGATCTTGATCTTGAGTTATTTTAAACTTTTAAAATTTTGAATTTTAGGTTCCTATAGAAGATTTCTTTAATCCACAAACTCTAGCGACAGAGATAGGAACATCCACACCATTTCAACCATTTGAACACGTTGTCTAACTTTTTTTTTAATATTATTGAAAATAAGTTTATATATGTACACGTGCATTTTCATCTAAAATTTTTTAATATATAAATTTATATATATATATATATATATATATATATATATATATATATTTAATTGTACATGTATATTGTACAATTTACCGTTGCAGATGTTTCCATGGGGGGGTAACTTGTAGCAGGTGAACAAATGGAGAGGGAACCTCATGAGGTATTGCATGATTTTTTTTATATTTTGTTTTTTACATGAAGTTCTATATATATTCTCACTCATTTTTAAAATATCAAATTTTAATGTTTGTACATGTGCATTGTGTACAGGTTTCCCAGGCTTCACATGATAGTGCGCGGATTGAGACCCTGATAGGAAAGACACTACATCCATCTCTATTTGATGGACATGATTTGTAGATTTGATTTCAAGATTTAGATAGTCTTAAATTTACTTTTTTATATATTATCTAGATGCACTGTCATATATATATATATATATATATATATATATATAACTTGATACAGTTTGATACTTGTGAGATCTACAATTTTTGGACATATTTTATTACAGTGTTAATATAATTTGTTTTGTTCCAAAAAGTTAAGTTTTGGATGGTTTTAGTACTTTTGGCATGTGAATGTGAAGTAATGTTGTTATATAATTTGTTTGGTTTTTAAAAATTTTAAGTTTTGGATAATTGAACTACTAGTAATGTTGTCATCTATAAATTAATGTTTTGCTTCTATAAATTAATGTTTTGCTTCTGAACTACATTCAGCATGTTATGTAATGATGTGTTATAATTTGTTTTGTTTTTAAAATTTAAGTTTTTTTTTGCTTTTGAACTACATTTGGCATGTTATGTAATGATGTGTTATAATTTGTTTTGTTTTTAAAATTTAAGTTTTGGATGCTTGAAGTACATTTGGCATGTGAAGTAATGTTGTGATCTATGATTTTTTGTTAAATTAAAAGTTAAGTTTTGGATGGTTTCAATCTACATTTGGCATGTGATATAATGTTAAATGTTTTTATTGGATAGTTGAACTATAATTGGCATGGCATGTGAAGTAATGTTATGTATGATATAATCAAAAAGTTTTTAAAACTCAAGTTTTGGATGGTTTCAATCTACATTTGGCATGTGATATTTAATGTTTAATGTTTAATGTTTTTATTGGATAGTCAAGAGCTACAATTGGCATGGCATGTTAAGTAATACGTGCATGTGAATTAATGTTGTGATATATAATTTTGGATGGTTTCAATCTACATTTGGCATGTGATATAATGTTAAATGTTTTTATTGGATAGTTGAACTATAATTGGCATGGCATGTGAAGTAATGTTGCACGATATATAATTGGATGGCATGTCAAGTAATGTTGTGATATAATCAAGAAGTTTTTAAAAACCAATTTTTGGATGGTTGAAGTACATTAATCATGTGAAGTAAGGTTGTGATATAATAAAAAAGTTTTTAAAACTAAGTTTTGGATACCATTCTAATCTACATTTAATGTAAATCCCTTTAATTTTGATTTAATGTTAAATGTTTTAAATGTAAATCCCTTTAATTTTAATTTAATGTTAAATGTTTTAAATGTTTTGATATAATGTTAAATGTTTTGATCTAATTTTTGGATGGTTTCAATCTACATTTGGCCTATGGAATACTCCCATGTGTAGACATCGGATGCGTTGCAGAAGGGGAGGTGGGGGTGGGGATGGAGGGGACAGGAGTGTTGGCTCTCGCCTGCCTCTTTCAATTCATGACACAGGTAGCCACCCTCCTCTGGCAAGCAGTGTCACACAATTTCACTTCACCAGCGCTATGGTTAGACCTCGAATTATGACGACCATTTCTGTATTTTTTCAGGAGGAGGCATAAGATGAAGGTTCCTCTGGTTCCAGGAAGTGGCAGAGAAAATCCACCATCCCAAATCATCGGCCCCAAGACACCAGGAATTCGGCAGCTCTTCCAGTCAAATCCGGCTCGACGAGCTCCAGCAATGATGGCGCAAGCAGCAACAACTCGGCCTATGTGGAGAAAAAGCTCAAAGATGACACTGGCTCCTCTTCTGCTTTGGAGAGCTCCTCCCAACACTCCAAGGGAGTAGATGATGATCTAGATGAATATAGTTTTCCAATTTTGGAGGAGAATCCTCCTACACACATCGATAGCTAGTCTGATGTCAAGTCCTGTTCATCTTTTTTGAACTTTTGTCATGTTTTGCAATCACTGTGCTTTCGAATACTCTATGTCTGTTGGTTTCCTGATATTGGGCAGCATCTCTTGGGCTGGTTTCCCGATTATGGGAAGCCCTTTTTCTGTTTTTCTTATTCAGACCCCCTCTAGTGTTGGCTAGTTAGGCAACCTAGGAGACGGGTCTCACTATGTACATTATGTTCAATATCAATAGATTAAACAACCTTAGGAAAAAAAAATATAATGTTAAATGTTTTTATCTATGTTTTGGATGGTTTCAATATACATTTGGCCTAAATGGAAGACTTCCATGTGAAGTATTGTTTTGATTTAATCAAAAAGAGTAAAGAAGTAGTTATATGTAAATCCATTTAATTTTGATTTAATGTTAAATGTTAAATGTTTTTGTCTAAGTTTTGGATGGTTTCAATCTACATTTGGCCTATGGAAGACTCCCATGTGAAGTATTGTTTTGATTTAATCCAAAAGAGTAAATAAGTAGTTATATGTAAATCCCTTTAATTTTGATTTAATGTTAAATGTTTTGATCTAAGTTTTGGATGGTTTAAATCTACATTTGGCTTATGGAAGACTCCTATGTGAAGTATTGTTTTGATTTAATCAAAAATAGTAAAGAAGTTGTACATTATCCCTTTAATTTTGATTTAATGTTAAATGTTAACTGTTTTGATATAATGTTAAATGTTTTGATCTAAGTTTTGGATGGTTTCAATCTAAATTTGGCCTAGATGGAAGACTCCCATGTGAGGTATTTTTTTGATTTAATAAAAATGTTTTAAAAACTCAAGTTTTGGATGGTTGAAGTACATTTGGCATCTTAAGATTGCTTTTGATCTCTACATACTCTTGTTTGAGTGAAAAAATCTCCAATAGGAAGAACATAGCTTTTCAATGAAACTAACCATATCAATTGAGCTCTAATTGAAAAAAAAAGTAAAGAAGTAGATATATGTAAATCCCTTTAATTTTGATTGGAAATATAACAAGTACATATATGTTTGTTGAATTCAGGTCAATTTCATCAATGCACATGTATAGAAAAGATACTTTCAGTTGATACTAGAGAACGTGCATGTACCAAAACAATTTGTACATTTGCAAACACTTGCACAAATAACATAAGAAGCTCAATTTTTAGTTGAGTACTGGAATTTCTGAAACATATTTAATCCAAAGAGAATAAATTGTTGGGTAGTTCAATCAGAAATTTTCCAATGGAATGTCATCTTCAATAATCCGTTCATGATCGGATTTTCATATTTTCCATTTCTTAATTTTCATTTTTTTTCTTTGATTGAACCTTTATTAAATTTATGCATGATGCACACACCAAGTGACTATATTGACAAATTATGAAATTAAGTTCATAGTCTTCAAAGTAAAAAAAATCCCCACTTTGATTAGTTTGTCTGGGAAAATAACCTTTTAGTATAATAGATCCTCTTTCATATTGAAATCCTTGATCATTATAGTTTTTTGATAATTTCATTTTTCGTTCAATGCAATGCATCAAATAATACTTCACATTTTAATCATTTTCAATAGGTGCAATTACGGCAAAAACATCTCCTGCAAAATTAAAAAAACTTAACAAAATTATACATATTTAAATTTATTTCTAGATCTTTAAATCATTAGAAAGCAATTGAAATGTTACCTTCTCTAACAAGATCAGAAACTCGATCACCATTCGATGATATTGTAGTTTCCTATGATTTCATTTCTTCAAACATTATAATAGACATTTTTCCCTTTATATTTAGCTCTGTATGTTTCCAATCGTTTACATACATTTTGTTTTCACAAACGTCATTGGATTTTGTGTTGTCTATGCAAACATGACAAAAACAAGAATATTTTCTTTTATCCAATGCAAACACATTCCTGGACGACTTTGTTTTAATTGAATGCAATTTTCTAGTCCCTTTTATTGGTTCAACATCATTTCCAATTGATCTATCTACATCTTCAATCCCAATATGCCAGAAAAACCTTTATATGGAAAATTCAAAGAAGAATGTAGATATGATATCAAAATACAATCAAATATAATCATTGCCCGATAAAATTAGATTTCGAATAAAAATTAAATTGAATGTACCTTTGCAGTTCCCTTAATGGGTTAGTATCATGGCTTAGAGCAGCGATGCACCATTGAACAACATCTTTCGTGTCCATGGGTCGGCTTGTAGAGGGGTTCATTTGATATCTTCGAAGTGCTCGTTTTATGCATGCCTCTGCACCATCATGTTCTCCTTTTCCATGGCCAATCTCAAAGAAATTCCAACAATGTTTAATGCAAGTTTTCTTATGAAGACAACACAACCAAAAGAATGATCGTGCAGATTTGAATTGACCTGCGCATCTGTCTAACCATATCCAATGTTCATTGAATGTTATTACACGATTTTTCAAGGAATCATATTTTTTTTCAAAACAATGTTGTACAAAATAGGTATCATGTGTATGATCGTTGCTAATATAAAAGTGATGTTCTTTAATGATATGTCGATTTTCACTCATGCTTTATATATGATTGATGTTTTGTTCAGCATGTCTATATAGAATATGGACGAGCATGGAGACTTGGTTAGAATGATAGTATTCACTCTGAATTTCTTTTTGTGGAACAAATGTGTAGTTTTCTGAAAAATCAATCACTAACAAAATGGTCCTTGGTGGAAAAAATTCACGAGATTTTTTATTTCAAGTCTTTCCATCGAGCTCTATGGGAATGCTTGGTGTATTTGTAAATTTCTCCCTCAAACTTTCTCAAAAATTCTATCACAAAAATTTCGTCTTCTCGTAATTCAATTCTTTTAACATTATCTGCACCTTGAATCAATGTATGGATATATTCATAACTCTTCCATTTCACTTTCATGTTGGACAATGATTGATCATTTATATCAATACCATATTTGTTTTGAAATTTAGTAAAATTTCCACAATCATCGCATTTTTTACCACCAACACATTTCTTTTTGTAAAATAGTTCATCGCTTTATCTTTCACATAGAATTTGAGACATGAAATCATGGATAGTGGAAGGAGGAGGCGAATCCTTCCATAATGTTGTACCAAAATCAAGAAATGTGTCATAATATAACTCAAATTCCACATGATAATGACAACAACAAGTGTTGCGTATGGTGTTAGGTTTTACATACCATAGTTTTTTTTGAACAAAAGCACAGATTGAAAAATAAATTTCATGATTCGCTTCTTTGAACTTGTTGAATAACTCTATCTGAGTGGTTTCCAAGAAATATTTTTCATGTTCTTCGTACTGATTTCGTGCTATTCTTCTTCACATCTCATGCTTTGCAGTTGGTGAAGCACGCGAATTGTTCTTTCAATATTCATATATTATTTTTTTTTACATTTTCTCCAAGTCTATCTTTGTATGGTTGCCTACAAATAGCTCTCGAACAAGCGAGTTCATCATTTACATCTATTTGCCACTGAAATTTCCAATGTTTATGAAAAGTTATTCGCGAGGTTCCTAATGCTCGTGCCATAGATGTTACCAAACGATTATCTTTAGTACTTGATGAAACCATTCCCATATGTATTCCACTACATACAATTGAAACATTTTTCTTTCTAGATCTCCTAATTGAATTTATAACACTACTTATATTTTGTACCACATTTTCCTTCATTTTTTAATCTTTCGTTTATTTTTGAATACCGAGTAGTGTCGTAGCTTCTTTTAATTTCCTTAATTATAGGAGCACCTTTGTGAAATACGTTTCAAAAATGCGGTTAACATGATATCGTATATAATGGTCAGGTTTTCTATCTCCATATGTGTGAGTGTCAACATTTTCTAACATCTCATCATCGACAACGATTTCATCTGTGCATATTCGAATAAATAGTGCATAATAAGTTTACATATTGAATAAATAACTTTAAATTAATAAATATATGTAGAATTTCAATAATACGTGCATGTGTTCAATATATAAATATATACACACATAACTTGTGATTCAAATTCTTCACTTGAATTTCTTTCAATATTTTCACCATCTTTAATCATTGGTTCAATATCTCTTTCACTTTCTCTTTCAAAGTTTTGTATCTCATCATCAATGTTTTCAGGAATATCTCTCTCTGTTTACATTGCAAAATATTTTCAAATTAGTTCATCAAATAAAAATTAAGCTTCACATTTTACACTAGGAAAATTTTAAATATATCAATAGATCATAATATTTGCGCTTACATACCTGCTTCAATTTCTATTTCAGGTTGATTTTCCCCTTTAATATTTTAGAGTGCTTCTATCTTTCTTTTGTGATATTGTCTCATCTCTTCTCTATGTTCCTCAAGGTCTCTTTTTCTATCATATTTTCTCGCACAATTCCTTCGATTTCCCATGATAATAGAGAATGAAGTTAAAAAAGATTCCTTCAAAAATTTAGAAAATAACCCAATTAGAAAAAGCATCACAAAATATTTAATTTAATATTTCATCGCTTCAATTTCTAGTTGAGGTTGATTTTCCCCTTCAATATTTGAGAGTGCTTCTATCTTTCTTTTGCGATATTGTCTCATCTCTTCTCTATTTTCCTCAAGGTCTCTTTTTCGATCATATTTTCTCGCACAATTCCTTCGATTTCCCATGATAATAGAGTATGAAGTTAAAAAAATTTCCTTCAAAAATTTAGACAATAACCCAATTAGAAAAAGCATCAAAAAATATTTAATTTAATAGTTCATCACTTTAAAAATTTTGCAAAAAATACATACTCCAATCCAAAACACTTACTTTAAAAAATCCGAGAAAAAAAATGTCTTATAAAAACTAAACGAAGCTGAAAATATTTAATTCAACTCAAAACACGTACTCTAAAAAAATGTCACTTCAAAAAATGCCACCAACTTAAAAGAAAAAACGTCACTTTAAAAAATGCTTCAAAAAATACTTCCAGAAAATGTCTTTTCAAAATTAAGCCCAAATCCATACTTTCAAAAAAAATGAAGCACAAAAAATATCCAAATAAATGCATTACATACCTCCAAGAAATGTCCTATGAAATCAGACCGCCTACAAAAAATGTCCTCCAAGAAAAGTCTTTAAACCCAAAACAATTCTTTGCAAAATCAGACCGCCTCCAAGAATTCGAAATTAAGCCCAAATCTAAACTTTCAAAAAAAATAAAGAACAAAAAACATCCAAAAAAATGTATCACATACCTCTAAGAATTGTCCTTTGAATGTACGTCCAAGAAAATTCCTTAAACCCAAAACAATTCTTTGCAAAATCAGACTGCCTCCAAGAAATGTCTTCCAAGAAAAGTCCTTAAACCCAAAATAATTCTTTACAAAATCAGACTGCCTCCAAGAAATGTCTTTAAACTCAAATCTCCAAGAAAATTTTTTGAACCCAAACCAAGACTTTGTAAAATCAGACCAAATGTGTGAAATGCGCGAAAGTTATGAATGATTTCGCGGCAATTTATATTGTCGCGAAAAGTTTTTTTGGAGGGGCTCCATGAAATTTTCCAGCCGACGGAAAAGTAGGCAAAAGTTCGGCCGAACTTTGAAAAAAAAATTGGCCGAACTATTAAGGCGTGAGACTTGACGGGCCATTTGCGCAAAAAATATTTCAGCCGAAATTATAAAAGTTTAGCCAAACTAATGTGTCACTAGTTACATAGATCCAACCTCTGAGTACGTTTCTGCAACTTTGGACCGATTAAACTCCATAAAACATTCTGAATTAACTGTCGAAACCAAGACAAGAATTTTCAGAATTTAATCTTCTTTCAGGAAATATAAGTTTTATGGAATTTCATAAATATTTACTAATTTTAATTAATTTTGTAATAAAACAGGTGCAAACAATTTTTTAGGGTCATTGTGATTCAGTGAAATAAAAATTCTGTATCTCCCAAAATACATTGTAAAAAAAATTGAAAAATTATGGGCCATTACATTGGTTCGTCATCTCTAATCGGTAGCTTTTAGATTTTTATTTTATAACTTATATGTTAGGAAATATCTTACATCGTGAAACATACTCAAAATATACATTTTTTTTATATTGGACCAGTTCGAAAAAATCTAGTAATTATGATATGCATCCATTGGCTTTGTAAATATGAAGAAACTGAAGTAGACTCTGTCTATATTGTGGTAACACATTCTTTTTTCTCAAAAACACAATTTTTCAAAGAATAAAACATTGCGTATTAACATGACTTCTTATGAATCCTTTGATTGTTAAAAAACACACATTCAAAGAAACGCTAAGTTGACATATCAAATGTGCATAAAAATATTCCAAAAAAAGAAATAATAAAAAGCTAACAAAATTTTTGACAACTTTTCTTTTTATCGCAAAATGAAATTCTAAACAGAAAAATTGTTATAGTTTGTAGAAAGTTGAAGAACCAAAACAAATGAAATTTTTTTCTCAAAAAAGGGCAAAAAGTGTAACCCAACTTCACATTTTCACCCCTTTACTAAACTGAGAGGGGGGGTGAATTAGTTTATTCCATTCATGTAAATTAAAATTCCTTTCATTAAACTCATTAACAAGTCATTTCATAAGAACCTTAATAAAGAATGACTAGCAAAATGAATATGTGAACAACAAGTAATAAGCATATTAACACATCACATCAAAACAGATAATCATGCACATTGATGCTAGATATAAGTGGAAACCGATAATGGAGAAAAACACATCTTATCATTGTTGTGATGTAAAGGAAAGCTCCTACTCCCTCTCACAGCTGATTTTGTATATGCACCAACCTACAGGAAGCTCCTATCTTAATTTCTGCAAGCTACAACTTACAAGGAAGCTCCAACTCCCTTATATTTTCTGTAGGCTATGTTAGGGTCCTACAATAATAGGATTCATAATTTTGAATTTAATATTGTAAACCTTGTAATATTGTACATACCTTTGCTTTCTACAAAAGTTTTCCCATATTTAAAAAATGAAAAGAGGGTATGTCCTAAAAGAACAATCAAAGGACAAAAGGAATCAAAGGTAAAAAATAATAGTAACTATGAACCCTGCCTAAATAGATCATGAAAGTGTTGCACGTTTAAATGCCACTCCTTTTAGTATATTTTTACAAATAATATTGTGTGCAGCTTGTCCATAATGCCACAATCCATGATAATCTAACAATTTAAACTTGATTATTCATGTTTTGAATTTCAAAAGTATCGTTAGATAGTGAATAAAAATCTAGCCAAACTGTTTAATCTTGGCAGATCAGTAGTTAGGTAGAGAAATAAACAAACTCATTAGTTTAATATGAACCATTGGATATCATAAGGATAGAAATATATAGTTTGCTTATTAAAGAGAAATAAAGGGTAACTAAGCTCAAATACGACCTAGAAAGGAAGTAAAAATGCTAGAATAAAAAGGGTAGGTAGGATAACTTTGGCAAATAATGGAAAGCATTGTTGGTCATTTCATATTTCTAACATCCTTGCAAAAAACAAATTCCCTTGATTTTTACTATTTTCCTTTTACTAATATCCCTTTTATTTTTTTATCATTCTCTTGTAAAAACCGTTTTTCCCTAACTAACTCTGCCCTTTTCTCTAGCTAAAACACCTTTCTCTAGCTTAAAACCCATTTCTATTACAAATATCCATTCCCTTCACTCAATTCCATTTCCTTTATTAATTCCCTTTTCCCAACATCCCACCATGTTAAAATACTCACCCTGGCATTATAATAATCCCCCACTAATTATTTATCCCAACCTCCTTATGATATCTATTATATAGTTTATATTATTTTAAACCCTTATCCCGTTCGATATAATTCCTAACCCATTGTTTATACATCCTATTATTATATATCCCCTCATTATAATATAATACATTTCCCACATATTATTTAAACTTCGCAATATATATTAAAACCCTCCACATAGCTTATCTCCCAGTCCCACCTTTAAACCCATCATAATTTATTCACAGTCTGATTTCCTTGGATCGTATCCAATGGTCCATGCTCCATATAGCGCTCTTAGACAGCCCAATGATTAACACCTCACAAGCTTGTGAAATAATCTATTTTGAAATCCTCTCCCTTTGCTACGTGGCATCACCATAATTCATCTCACTCGTAAGAAAAATACCGCCCAACCACTTTTTGATATGCGAAAATAATTTCAAACATGAGCGATAAAACCGCTTCTCTGCTCCCATGTTTTCTTCCTACAACCGTGTGAAAAAATATCAAGCCTTCCTCAATTTGAAATAAAGCCACTTATCTGCTCCTCTGTTGTAGAGGTATAAAACCATTCCACTCCACATTGTGAGAAAAGACCTAAGCTACTGTTATAAATCCTGTGCAGTACTAAATTTTTATACGATTTCGCACACTGTATTAACCTCTCTCAATTTGAAATGCGAATGTGAAAGTGAAAATCCATTGCCAAATGGAATTAAAATCCAAATATAGTTCAAATTAATTTCACATTTTTCTCATTCCTGGAAGCCATTGCCCCTTCTCTGCAAAACCTCTGTTTCATTAACTAATGTTTTTTTTGGCAGGTATATCAGCATACCAAGAAATCCGATAAACAATTGATACTAGTTCAAACTTTTTAATCCAGATTCTTGGGATTTAAATTTGAAGGCTTCACTGAGAAAAAATTCCATGAACAAAAAGAAATCCTTTACTCAAATAGAGACCAATTCTCACAAATGGTCATAACAGAATATAAACACATTTGCAATAGCAGCATATTCACATTTTTACATAAATTCAAACAAATATTTTAGTAAAATTTAATTTTACTAAAAGTCATAAAAGCAAGATGAAAATAAAGATTCAGACGATAAATTTTACTGAGATAGGGTAAAAGTGAAAAGGTAATATAATTGTAAGGTGAATTCAAAGAAAATATTAATAGTTAATGAAAGACATTTATCAGGTGACCAAGCAGAGTGAAAGGGTAGCCAGCATGAAAGACAGTTAAAGAGAAAAAGCATGTCAGAGTGAAGATAAATGAAAGATAGAGAAATAAGACAATGTAAGAGACAAACCAACATTAGAAAAACAAACAAAGGACAACAAATCAGATAAACAGGGACACCTTTCAATGAGTTGAAAGGTGTCACTACCTTTCAGCTTCTAGAAATTTTTTTTCTGATGTAGGGGAATTAGGCACAATGAAGAACTTTGTATTTTGATGAGACATAGGGGGTCTCCTGATTTGAATTTCTCATATAATTATTAGTCTTTTGGATAAAAAGTGAGGAATTGTAATTGTTCTCAAACTGCAGAGAACATGAGAGAAAATGATTAGTTAAGAATGTGAAGCGATAGGCAGTTCAATTATTAGGCTAAAATTAGGATTTTCGAGAATTCCAAAGGTCCATTGAGTCATCAAGGAAACTGGATCGATTCCTGAGAAATTGTATAACTCTAAGCATCTGTAGAGTAAGAGGGCAGAAAGCTATTCAGAAGGGACAGAGCAGGTTTTAGAAGGCCTCTGTAATTGAAGATATGGCCTAATATGAAGTTGTAAGTGAATGCCTTATAATTTGATTCTAGTTGTATACATTTGTTTATAAGTCCTGCGTGAAATTCAAATGTGTACTGGTCAAAATTATATAAGCAAGATTTGAGTTCTGTGGCAAATTGTGAACTCTGTGTTAACGAGCTGAAGTAGAGACTGTGTGTGGTTGAATTGATATGTCTGTTTGAAAGCTTTTGGTTCTGAACGCAAATTGAATCCAATTCCTCTCTATCTAATTTAAGTGTGCGATTATTTTGGGTGTATAAGGCTCTGATCATTTGGGAGTTTGGTTGTGCTGTGAATTTCTAAGTAATTCAAGAAGGGATTTGATTTTATAAATTGATATCCACTCTGGTGTTAAAACCATGATACATAGGAGTCGATGAGTTTCAGTCTTTGATAGAGGATATAAGCTATGCTAAGTTCTGATTTTGAGCACGTTGGTATCAAATTTTTTTTATTGAGTCGAAAATGCCTGAGCACATTTATAACATTGGTTGAATCGGTTCACAACCATCAAGGCAAGATATGAAAGGTATATTTCTATGCTTAAAGCCGTCAGATAGTGAATATGTGGAGAATTAACCCTGTGCATAAGACTCTGGAGGAATGTGGAACCGAGAATGTAGTGGAACCATGCAAACGAAAGGTGGTTTGAGCCTAAACCCCATGGTTTTCACGTTAAATTAAAATGGTAAGATGTATTGAAATAAAAAACATGATATAGCCCATCTATCGACGCATGGCCTTAGGTGGTTTGGAAAAACCGTTTTTATTGCGCGATTTGGGCACGTTAAAGTTCAAAAGAAAACAATGCAATATTAGATTCCATCCATCGGATCATCCAAATCGATCTGACGTCATGCCAGCCGTTGGATGGGTGTATGGAATTAACAAAGGTATGGCCATTGATATTTCATTATTAAGGTTTATTCAATATATAAAATTGAACCTGGTAGGTGGGCCGAAGGAAAGTTATAGTTAGGTGTTTAAAGCGTATTAATATTTAAGAGTGCTTTGTTTAAAAGGACCAAAGGTCATGTTATATAGTAGCCAAACCTGGTCGGAGTTACACATATGGGTTACGTGTTGGTTAGTGGTTAGAAGTTTTAGCGTTATGTGGCCAACCATATGAGAAGCAAGTGCAGTACCGTGATATTAAATTGACCAAGGTCTAAGTACAATAGGTAGACGAACCTCCTCATATGAAGATTAAATATTAAGGTCTCATATAGGTTTAGTTGAAATGTTTGAATGTTCATTCGACAAGAAATTTAACCATGGCCTTTACCTTGGGGGTCAATGAAAAGATATATTTATGCATTGTAAGGAATTATAATAAGGTCTTCTTCCGCATAAGAGAACAGAGTTCGGACTATGGAATGTGTGGTTTTTACATGCACAAGAGAAACTTGAAATTAATGTCTCAAATATAAGAGATTTGAGACATTAAAGCTCTCATATTTATTTGTATAAATTTCTAGCTAAGAATAAAAGAATGTTGTGAGATTTCCCGAATTGGAGTTTGGTTGGGAAATGGATTTTGGATGCATTTTACACACATATTAAGATTACAATTTTAAAGAAAATAGGGACTGTGGGTTTTACCCCTATCATAGTGGTATCAGAGCTAGAATTGAATTAGCTCTTTGAAAATTGATTTTTGGAATGCACATGAACTGAACAGGAAAGAAAAATTGATGTGTAATCTATTTAACAAGGATTGCAGATTTGATTTGGCATACAGTGAAGAGGCCTCCAGATGTGCAGAGTCTAGAATTGAAGAGAGCATCAGGAATAGCTCTTTTTTTAAAAGTTCAAGTTTGGTGAATGCAAAGAAACCAGACTTGTGGAAACTGATGAAATTGTAGCGTGCAGAGATACAGTGCATGTGATGAGAGGATGAAGAAAAATTGAAGTTTAAATCTATTGAAGAGTAATTATAGATTTGAAAGGGGAAGATCAGATTCCAATATCTAATAGGCAAAGTACATAGAGTATAATGAACAGGGTTTGCAGAGAGAGTGGAAGACAAGATCATGTAGAGATCTTGCAGGTAAATAATTTTAAATCTGATTTGAAATTGTAATTACAGAATCATGGTTGCAGGAAGATAAGGACTGAGCCTGGTGATGATGGCAGTGAGCCTGATATTTAGCTAGAGGCTGGATAAAGAGGACAGTTGCAGAGTTCTAAAGAAGAAGTGAGTTGGTGAGAAGTATTTAACTATGGTTTGAAGAATTGTTTGCAGAATTCATATTGTAGGTGATTGAATAAATATCAGCAAGAAGCAAATCAAAACTTTGAGAGAAGTGATAGAAGGGTCCAGCAACAGATTTTGAGTGAAGAAGGGGTGTGGCAGAACTTGGAAGAGTTCCCAAAAAAGGTTGGATGAGAAGAGAACAGGGTTTTCTTGAGAGAAATTGCAGAGTGAAGCCTAGGTAGAGTAGAAGAGAGTGCTCAAAAGGTTCTAGCAGACAGAGGACTAGTACTTTCCAAAAGCTGGATCCGGAGGAAAGGATTGGTGAGGTGAGTTGCAGCAAGAGAGCTTGCTGTTGAACATGCTTAGTGTAGCTTGTAGGAGAAAAATGGCTACCGATAGCCACAACAGAGATTGTTGAGGTTCTGAGAGAGGCCACAGCAGAAGAAAGAAATAAGATGCCAAAGTAGATGGCATGAAGAATAAATCCACTGATGAAGAATGGCGGAAAGAGATAGCTGAGATTACAAAATAGTTTTATAAACTGGAAAGGATGATAGAAGAAAGCCAGAGAGTTTGCTGGCTCATGAAAAAGAGAGTGAAAGGGCAACCACTACAGTTGAGGTTGAGGCAAAAGAAGATTTTCTTATTGAGAGGAGAACTTAGAGCAATTGAGTTGAAAGAAGAAATTTCTGCTAATGAACCAGAGCAAAGCACAGATGAAGAGTGGAGATCTGCAAGAGATCTTGTGAGACATGGTGAAGACTTGAGGCAGCAAGAAGCTTGTCGTGCTGAAGAGGAAGTCATTGAGGATTTCTTGAGTTGTTGGACAAGTCAAAATGATGTAAGGGCTTGTGTTTTTGAGCCTGACAAATGTGAAGTGATGACAAACTCCACAGAGGAGGAAGAACCCAGAGTTCTTGAGTCGAGGATGGAATTTGAAGATTCCATGTGTACATATGTTCAAGAATAAGTGCTTGAGGAAGAAGCCAAGACTAAAAGGTCTTCTGATTTGAAAACTAAAAGGTTGTGTATGTTTTCAGGTACACCCCAGGAGGATGAGCAAGCTTTAAGGTTTGTTGAGGAGGAGACATTGAATCTGAAACCTGTTCAGATCAATGCTGAGATGGCGAGATCTCAGGGAGAGATGAAGAAAGGAGAGTCAAAATAAGATATTCAGTAGAGTGTTGAGGCTGAGAGAAAAGGACCAGCAGAGGATTGGTCAAGAATAAGCAGAGGCATAAAGGGTTGTGTAAGGTTCCCAAAATCTACTCCAATTGGAGTTGTTGAGTTGTATAGGAGGTTGGATTTTCAAAGAAGGAAATTGGAGGAGAAGAGGACCTATGCACAAAATGAGTTGCTGAAGAAGAAAGGAAGAGAAATTGTCATGAATGACAATCGGAGACCAGAGGATGAGAGAGTGATTCCGAAAAATAAAGGAATTCATTTTGATGAATCACAGCAGAAGAGAATTCATGAACCGGACGTTGGAAAGAAGAGGAGACTAGCTGACAATCTCATGAGGAATGCAAATAAACATACTCAGATGCTGACAAAGGATTTAAAGGGGACTTCTGAACAACATACTGATGTGTTTTTAGAGAATAAGAAGGTATTCAGACCTTGGAATTCTACTGCTGATGATTCATTTGTTAATAATGCAGATAAAGAGGAAGAAAAATAGTTGGAAGTTGTCAAAAAGTTGACTAAGAAGGAAACTGTGTTGGCTGAAAACATAATGGAGGATCATCATTTTGACATGGTGATTGGAGCAGTGGAGATGACTCTGATAGCTGAAGAGAAGAATGATGAAGAATTTATGAGTCTTGAACCAGACTTATAGTTGCCGGGAGAAGAATTTGTGACTAGGTCATCAATTGAGACCATTGAGTCTCATGGTTTTAACACTGACAGCTTGTTTATGTGTATAGGTGATGCAGAAGACAATTCATCCTTTGGAACTATCTTGGGAGAAGAAGAAATGTTGTTGAAGGAAGATGACACAAACATGTATCATATCAAGGAATTTGTCACTGCCATTGACAGAGAAGAATTGGCTAGTCTGATGGGCCAAAGCCAGTCTGAAGAGCAGATTTTAAAAGCTGCTAAAGTGAGGAAGAATCAGCATTCCATGATGATAGAAGATGAAGATACTAAAGCTATATTTCAGCATATGGATGATATGAGTGTACAAGAAAGAATTAGTGGACAGATTTTTAAAACTGATGCAGTAAAGAAGAATCAGCATTCTATGTTGATAGAAGATGAAAATGTAGAGCTTAAAGGACTTGATTGGATTGCCAAAATACATCAAGAGGATGAGAGGCAATTGCTTAAGATTTCCCAAGAAGAAGGAAAAGATGTTGAAGATAACTTGCAGCATGTTGAAGATGTAAACCAAGTACAGGGGTGATGGCTAAATTGTCTACTGGGATAAACTATGAAAGAGAAAGAAAATGCAAACACTAGAGCAAGGATGCCTAAAGCTATGAAGAAAGAGGAGCAGATACCAGCTTGCAGAATCAAATTATGTTTACTAGTATACTGGATGGGTATGTCACTGTTGGTAGGAAATTAAATGGTGATTTGTTTTCAAAAAATGAGTTTGCAGATGAGGAGAAAAATAATAATTTTGCAGAGGAGATATCTTAAGGGATATTTAGGATGTTTGGGTGGAGGCAACATTCGCATCAGCAACACCCATGGTGGCAGTTGAAGCAGCATGGGGAATGACATCTGCAGGAGTGGTAAACATGTTAGTAGCATGTGGGACAGCAAGAGCAACAATGTTTACAGCAGTAGAAGGTGAAGGCAGCAGCAGAAGGCAGAGGAGTTTCCATATAGAAGATAAGCTAGACATGGAAACTAGAAACATCAAAAGATTGATGCAGCAGACAGAAGCTAGGAAGCCGAAGTATTTTTGTAAAGGAAAGGAAAAAACAGATTGTGAAGGTATAACTAGAAGTGAATTACAGAACAAGACATGGAGACCTGGAAATTTGCAGGAGAAGAATGATGCAGCTGCTGGACAGCAGAAAAACAAAGTTTGGGATCCAGGAGGCAGAGACTGAGAACACATGATCAGGAGATCATGAAAAAATTGAAATTTGGGAGTCTGATGCAGGTGCATTAGGCACAATGAAGCACTTTTTATTTTGATGAGACATAGGGGGTCTCATGATTTTAATTTCTCATATAATTATTAGTCTTTTGAATAAAAAGTGAGGAATTGTAAGTTTTCTCTAACTGCAGAGAACATGAGAGAAAATGATTAGTTAAGAATGTGAAGCGATAGGCAGTTCAGTTATTAGGCTAAAATTAGGATTTTCGAGAATTCCAAAGGTCCGTTGAGTCATAAAGGAAACTAGATCGATTCCTAAGAAATTGTATAATTGTAAGCATCTGTAGAGTAAGAGGGGAGAGAGCTATTCATAAGGGACAGAGTAGGTTTTAGAAGGCCTCTGTAAATGAATATCTGGCCTAATATGAAGTTGTAATTGAATTCCTTCTAATTTGGTTACAATTGTATACATTTGTTTATAAGTCTTGCGTGAAACTCAAATGTATACTGGTCGAAATTATATAAGCAGATTTGAGTTTTGTGGCAAATTGTGAAATCTATGTTAACGAACTGAAGTAGAGACTGTATGTGGTTAAATTGATATCTCTGTTTGAAATCTTGTGGTTCCGAACACGAATTGAATCCAAGTCCTCTCTGTCTAATTTAAGTGTGTGATTATTTTGGGTGTATAAGGCTCTGATCATTTGGGAGTCCGGTTGTGCCATGAATTGCTGAGTAAGTCAAGAAGGGATTTGATTGTATAAATCGATATCCACTCTGCTGTTAAAACCATGATACATAGGATTTGATGAGTTTCAGTCTTTGATAGAGGATATAATTTATTCTAAGTTCTGATTTTGAGCACGTTGGTATCGAATTTTGTTTATTGAGTCGATAGCACCTCAACCCATTTATAACATTGGTTGAATCAGTTCACAACCATCAAGGCGATATCTGAAAGGTTGATTTCTGTTGTTAGAGCCATCAAACAGTGAATATATGGACAATTAACCCTATGCATAAGACTTCGGAGGAATGTGGAACTGAAAATCTAGCGTAACCATGCGAACGGAAGGTGGTTTGAGCCCAAACCCCGTGGTTCTCGTGTTAAATTAAAACGATAAGCTGTATTGAAATAATAAAACGTGATATAGCCCATCGATCAACACGTGGCCTCAGGTGGTTTGGAAAAACCATTTTTATCTCGTGATTTGGGCGCGTTAAAGTTCGAGAGAAGAAAAATTGTGATATTAGATTCCATCCATCAGATCATCCAAATCGATCTGACGTCATGCTAGCCATTGGATGGGCGTGTGGAATTAAAAAAGGTATGGCCATTGATATTTCATTATTAAGGTTTATTCAATATATAAAGTTGAACGTGGTAGGTGGGCCCGAGGAAAGTTATAGTTAGGCGTTTAAAGCATATTAATATTTAAGAGCACTTTGCTTAAAAGTACCAAAGGTCATGTTATATAGTAGCCAACCCTGGTCAGAGTTACACATATGGGTTACGTGTTGGTTAGTGGTCGAAAGCTTTAACGTTATGTGGCCAACCATATGAGAAGCGAGCATAGTACCGTGATATTAAATTGACCAAGGTCTAAGTACAGTAGGTAGACGAACCTCCTCATATGAAGATTAAAGATTAAGGTCTGATATAGGTTTAGTTGAAATGTTTGAATGTTCATTCGACAAGAAAGTTAACCATGGATTTTACCTTGGGGGTCAATGAAAATATATATTTATGCATTGTAAGGAATTATAATAAGGTCTTCTTCCACATAAGAGAACAAATTCCCAACTATGGAATGTGTGGTTTTTACATGCACAAGAGAAACTTGAAATTAATATCTCAAATCTCAGAGATTTGAGACATTAAAGCTCTCAGATTTACTTGTATAAATTGCCAGCTCAGAATAAAAGATGTTGTGAGATTTCTCGGATTGGAGGTTGGTTGGGAAATGGATTTTGGATGGATTTTACACACAGATTGAGATTAAAATTTTAAGGAAAACTAGGACTGTGGGTTTTACCCCATCATTTTCCCAGAATAAATCCTAATTATTAAAACATGATATTTTGTATTTGTTTTATTATAAATACTTCCAAAATTGAAGTATTAAGTGTGGATGAATTGTTGAACATTTCTATAGTTGTACTATTGTGAACGTAAGGGTGATTGTACCAATTTCAAGTCAACAGACTGGATTAAAGCAATAACGCATCATATTACACAATTCATGTGTTAGGCCACTACAGTGAAGTATTTTCACTTGTTTCTTTGTCAATTTATTATGTTTTTCATCAATACTTGAATTTTTTTCTAAATCTAAATGATAAATAAGGAATTGTTTTTTCATAATATGTTAAAATCACTCTGTCTTGTACTGCTTATCATTTACATGTTTTCCACTAATATCTAGACTAAGGAACCCTTAATTTCTCCCTAGTTTCGATTGACCTCTATGTTTTTAGTCATTATCTGGATTTCAGAACCATTAATTGCTCTCTTACCCCGATTGAAAACATTTTCACGATCAGTCTTGAGGATCTGAAGTAACTCATCTATCTTTCCCTGTGAAAGTTTCCATTTAGAACTTGATCCTGATCTAAGTACTTGACACGTTGACTCCATTAGCCCCATAGAATACAGATCTACATATATTCATCTAAGTAAGTGATTTCACCACCAAATCAAATTAAAATCCAAAACCAATTTACCTTACATAACTAGCCTAAAATCAATTAAAATCAACAAATATAAATCGTATAGAGAGAGCCCTCTCCGAGAATTACGAAGGCTAGATCCTAAGGCTTAAAAGTAGGTTTGTGGTTACCTAGATGAATTTCTTCTTTAACCTTGGGAAATTACTGAGTGATAATGGGCTACAACCCACAGCAAGCTCCTACCTCAACTAGCTCCAACTAGACATCTATAAAGATACAAATTGAAATAGAAGAACCAACTCCAATGTATTTTCTACAGGCTACAACCCACAGGAGGCTCCTACCTCAACCAGATCCAACTAGACATCTATCAAGCTACAACTTGATATGGAAGGTCCAACTACCTCACACTACAATAAAAATCATATGTTGATTTACCTAGATATCAGCTCTATTATCCTCCTTCTTCACTGCCACCTTTTCTGTCTTCATTTCTGCTTCATAGCAGTTCCTTATGTGCACAACATCTCGATCAGCTCTCTCTAACTCTTCCACTCTCACTCACCCTGCAACTCTCTTACATTATTCAACTCTCTTCAATTCTTCTACACTCTACGCCCTATGCTTGTTGATATTACATCTCTTATACAAATAAATCCTGACTGTTTTCATTCTACAGGGAATATGAAGTGAACACGCCTGACTCTATGCCTTCCACCCATTTGATTCCTTACACTTCATTTCAGGTTATTACATCAACAAAATATAGAAATAATCATTTCAGCACTCATTGGAGTTTTTCCTATGCCTATAGAGACTTTCCTTTGCATCATATACAATAAAAATAATTAATTAATTTACATTTACAATTACAACAAATATATTTTACTCAACACTTTGGTCTTTGTCTCACTGTGTATTTTTCTTTTCTACTGCTGTCATTGATTTTTCCATTTCTCCTGTTATATTATAACACTGTTGCATAAACGCCTTTTTCTCAACTTGACCCAATTGGCATGCTTTAAATAGTGCAGCATAGTTGTCTTTTGGCCAAATTGACCCATTCCTTTTTTGCTCGTTCCCACAACTTGACCCTCACCTTTGTCTCAACACTCGACTCTTTCCAGAGTGATGTTGAGCCTGAATCAACCCATAGAGATTATCTCCTCATAACCATAACGTTTTTATTTCTCTTCCATTTTCTCTGTGTTGGGTCACTTCCTCGAGGCTTTCTTCCCGTGTTCAGACTTTATTCTATTATCACGGTGTAACCGCTTTACCCTCTACAAATAGTGTCGATTTTTATTCTACACGAGACCTTCTGCCGCATTCAGCCTTTTCTTTATAAACCACCATTAGACTGGACATGAAACACATTACTCTGGAACTCCGAAAAAATTGCATACAACCTCCTTTATCGCATTTCGGCATTTCCACTATTCCTTTTCTTCTTCTTGTATACATTTCTCTACCTTCTCCCAATGCGATTTATTAAAAAATTCCATATCCACCCAGACTTGAAATCCTTTAGACTTAACCATTGAAACTACATCACATCCAACCCCTTATCGCATCTCAACATTTCAACATTACTGATTGTGTGCTATTCCTTCCGAGCTTTGCAATGTGCGATATGTGAATGGGTCCCACAAACTTATTGCTAATTCCTATCATAGATTCTTATCGCATTTTCGCTCCGATATTTTGTTATAACATCTTGCGACATGTGAATTGTGATATGCGAAAAGGATTCCAAAACTTAATCGTAGATTTCCATCATAGTCTTGCTATAGCATATTTTCTCCGATCCAAGGTTATAATGTCTTGCGATATGTGATATGGGGGGCATGTCTACACCATCTACCATGTCACTTCCATGTCACTGCTTATGTCACTACCACGTCATCTTGCCACGTCACTTCTTATGTCACTTCCACGTCACCACCACATCATCTTATCGCATTTTTCATTTTTCAATTTCTCTATCTCTGTTGTTTTGCGATACTCCTTCCACTGTGATTGCGATATGTGATATTTCGACCTACTCTGATTATGAAATACAATATTTTAGCCTCCACCAAAAACTGTTTTGAACATGTATTTGCATGACTCGACCCACTCATTCAGTCCTTCACACCTTTTCTTCTTTGGTTGCACCCGTACATTTATTCTTCTTTGTTGCACGTAGAACACCTAACTCGTTTAAGATCTTCTAAATGAAGAACCACTGTTATGCACGCATTTTACAACTAGCCCCACTTGGCCCACTCATTCATTGCTTTTATTTTATGCATTCATTATGTACGCATACACCCAATTTGACCTTTGCTGCACAATTTTCCTTTGCTTACTGTTCTAAATGTGAATAGCTTGACTTGACTCTGCACTGCACAATTTTCTTCCTTGATGCATGACGTTGTCTTTTACCTCTTTTGTTGCTCCTTACTTCTTTGCTTCTCCTTTCTGCTCCTTTGCCTTAGAAAATGATTTTAATGTTTCTCCTTGCCTCTTTATTGTTCTTCTGCCTTATATTATACTTCTAATGCTTCTCCTTTTCCTTGATCCTTTGCCTTTCTCCTTTGCCTCTTTGTTTCACATTGCTCCTCCTTGTCTCCTTTATGCTCCTCCACTGTACTTTTGCGTTATTTTCCTTATTTCTCCTTTATACTCTAGTTGATCATGATTTTCTCCTTTGCCCTCAATGATAATTATGGTGCTTCTCCTTTTTCTCCTTTTCCATCAATGACAATATATCCAACAATTAGATGATTATAATGACTATTAAAAATGTGGTGCCTCTTTGATCATTGTGATAGTGATGGAAAAATGGAAAAAAATTTTAAGTAACCAAGAGAGTAGACCTTATCACACACAAAAATATGCTAAGTATTTTGTTGAGTAATGTTGTTGTACAAATATAAATATAATTATTCTTTTCTCATTATATAAGGAGCATCTTGACCCATTCATTTATTTGAGAAAACATGTCAACCACACTCCAAAATAGGAGACTAACTAGTTGTAGGGAACCTCTTAGCTAACTAGGCCTAAACAAACTCATAATTAATAGAAACTAAGTCATGCTCAAAGATCCTAATAATGAAAAATAAACTCAATAATAACATATATGTTCAAACAAATAAAAACAAGCATGGGTTGAATACTTGAACACTCCCTGAATAGTCCCCCTTAATTACTACTTGTCTTAATCCTCATCGAATGAGATATTCATCTACATACTCACTATAGCACATGCTCCACTATACACTAAATAATATCCCTTTCATTAAATTCTAATTTTGGTCCATCCTAGAACTTTCACCTCGTATGAAAATCATGCTGACATCACCAAATTATCAACATGCATTTAAAGAAACAACCATCCACTAGAATGCATGGGTAGATAAGAACTATAATTTCTAGTTCACTAATATGCTCTTCACTTACATGGTTCATTCATGATATTAATGAACTACCCTTGAATGTAAAACTTCACATATTGGAGTCTACAACCAACATATGGTCCATTGAAGTGCATTCATCCAACACATGATCCACCATTCAGTGTTACACGACTCCCTAATAAAAATTACTAGGCTAAACAAAACAAAATATCAAATCATTATCACATATAGATGATAAATGTGTGTGCATGTCTCTTTAGGTATTATAGTGAAATTCCCTTTTAATGTTACATAGAAATAGGTACAAACTGAAACTTATGCATGTATAAAGTAGAATATTTTCTATGAATATTACATCAATTCAAACATAGAACTATGGACTTGCTTACAAACACGAGTGACATACATTACAATATGATAAAATATACTTTATCCAACACTTCATTCAAACTTTACCTTTATTTTTCCATCATCACTCAATTTGAGATGCTACTACTCTAGCTAATATCCACTACTGACATAGTGCTTTCAAAATTACCGTATTGATTTTCTCTACCACAAGCAATATCACCAACTTTCCAAATATTTATCTATTTTAATTAGGATCATTATACCCTTATTATTAAAAACACATAATTCCACTCCATAAAATTAGCGTGCAACAATTATTAGTTTTCTAATGAAAGAACAATGCAATTTTCACCTTTGAAGGTGTCCATTATCCTCCATTCATCTGTAAAACTATCATTAAGTAATAAATATAAATTAAAGTAATAATGGTACTATATAATAATTGTGAATGTATTGTGCTCCATATCTAACATCAAATTTACCATGAAGTCGAATTCAGTGAGTAAATGGATCTAATTCTACCTACCAAGATACATGGATGCCATCTCATGTAGTGACTATTTATTTAGATAAATATTCTTCATATGGGATGTCCCGATATTAGTATGGAATTATCTTTGCATATGCAAAAAAAATACCTATACAACAACTCTCAAACAATTCTTGGATAAAAAAACATAGTTAAAACTCCCTTATGGCTATAACACTTCTTATATGTAGAATCAAGAATGATATTCCATAACAAAATATAATAGATCTAACCACAATAGCAAGATATTTATGACATACATGGTCCTCCTCATGCTACAATCATGCACAAATGTGGTGTTTTATTCTTTTCTTTCCACTTTTATCTCTTCAACAATTTTTTTCAATCTATATCTTATATTTTCATGGCTACCTTGTCACTTGTTTGAGTCATGAATTCTAATAAATAAGTATACTCCCATATCAAGTTAGCCTCTATCAATAATTTTTTTGTGTTTAATGAATAAAAAAAACATATTCTCATAATTATAAAGGTGTCAACAAATTATTTTCATCAACCAAAAAGAGAAAAAAATTATTAATTGTCATGGATTTTCCACATCATCCAAGATATGCCTAAAACAATGCTAAAATTGAGCATAGGCCATAATCTACAGATACCTCCAAACACAATCCTATTGTTGGCAACATGAAATATTTGCACTCTCCACAAATTCACACAAGAGGGTCAATTTCCACCATGAATACGTTCTTCATCCCCAACATCATCCTCATCCATTGATTCAACATCACCATCTCAACTTTTAGTCACATTCTTCTTCCTTGCTAACATCAATTCATGAAGTTTCTCCTTCTAGAGAAAAAGGGGCCCTTTCTCTTTCAATTCCAAGCCACACTATGCCTATTTGTGGATTGTGCAATATCATGACTCCCATATCATTAGAAAACTTTAAGGAACACGTGAAATGGGCCAAAGTATAAACCAACATTCGTTCTTCCACTATGATATTCAACAACTCATGAATTATTGCAGAGGAATGCTTCTCATCCTACACATAAGTTTGTTGCAAGCTAGAACAATCTGAATAAGGTGATATTTATGAAATTTCCTAGAACATAGAGATGCAATACTTATCCTTCCTAGTAAAAATATATCCATTGGGAAGATGTATCTTCTTTAACATCTTAAGCCATCATGTATGTTGGGTCTGTATACTGGGTAAACTAACAAAAGTATTTTATTATCAATCAAGGTTTCTAGAACTTAGAAGAATATCAAAAATATATGGATTTTAACTACAGTCAAGTTTAGAATATGAATTACTAAATTTAAAGGAAATTCATATTAAAAATATAAACTTAACTAACTAATTTCTAATTCATTATGTAATAAGTAGAAAAAGAAGCTCCTAACTTAGGAGAACTTGTTTGACCTTCTCTACAATACTACTTCATGAGCATAAATCAAAGCCACTAATGGAAAATAGCTCAAGATGAGTAAAATAATAATATAACAGGATCATAACTAAGGAGGTCTATTATTTCCTTCATTATAAATTCATTCATCATTAATGACATTGTTAGAAAACTGGAAATTCAAAAAATCACTTAAAATCAAGAAAGATGAATTCTAGTTTCTAGTCTCTGATTGGATAGAAGGAGAGTTTAACATAAACACTAGTTTGACCTTCATATGAAGAATAGAAATTAGATTAATATTCATCAGAAATAATAACATATCATCATACATCTAATTAACTGATAAATAAAAGTAGTTCAAGAAATTGCAACTAAATTAACCAGAAAGTGCACTTACCTCGATGTGGGGGGCCCTCCACCCTTGCGTCTCACACTGAAATTACTTCTCAGATACATAAACTGAATCAAGCATTCACCATATAGAACAATATAAAATAAGATATAATTGGTTCTTCAATTAGCTCCCAATAGTTCAGAAATATCCATGTGAAATCATATGAATTCTACATATTTTTGGCTTAAATAGAGAAATATGAAACAAACTTAACTAAAATGGCTATAAAAGTGATGTCTATCCTTATCCTATGTATTCTAGTTGAGCTCATGTATATAATCTCTAAAAATCTAGAAAATCCAATAAAATGCTAAATTTGGCCTATTTCATAGGGATTTCTAGAATAACAGGTCCTGTTTGTACGTCCATTTTTAGTTCCCAATATTTCTAGAAATGTGCTTAGCTCGAGCCCAGGTGTCCTACAATTATGACATCAATGAAGCCATTACATGAATTTTTAGTCCTATCCAAAAATGAACTTAAAATTCAATTTTTATAAAAACATCTAAAGATTGTAAAACTTAATTTATGTACCTGGATGTGCATAAATTGGTAAAAATAGAGTGAATATGGATGGTATATGGATGGATATCATGGAAATTAAGTGCTTTTAATTAAACAAAATTGGATAAAAAATGAGGGCCAACATCTCCCCCTTGTTGATGTACAAGAATGTCCTCATGCTTGCCGCTTTCTCTTGGAACTTCTGAGCTCTGATGTCAACATTGTACCTGATATATATGCCTCCTGTTGTGTTGGTCGCAAGATACAATCTATCCCTTTATAATGTTCTTCTTTGCAGATTGAATCCATGACCTTTTGTTTTTCATACTTATATTTCCATGTGTTTTTATCATTAAGCCACCTATAATCTTGTTTAGAAAGAATAATATTGTTTGTTTCCAATATTCCAAATTTCTCATTCAGGTTTTCATTTTCCTTAATCAATTTTGCATTGTTTTTCCTGTATGTATTATTTTCTTTCTTCAAATGCCTCTCTACAATTCTGCTTACGTCCAATTGATCTGTCAACTCTTTTATTTTTCTAAGGTTCAACTCCTTCACTTATAATCTTGTGTCTTTGGCAAATGAAGTGGCTTCTATATCATTATTATCAATGTATGAATCTCTTTCCAATGTATTTTCATATGCTTATTTTTGAAATATTTCAATGATTTCATCAACTTGTTTTATTATGGGAGGTGTTTCAACAATTTGTACCTGAGGGTATTTCTCTTTACTAGTTGTGTTTGTTGGAATGTTTCTCCTATGTCTCCTGGGAATGGATAGGAAGGATTCTTCTCTTTCAATCATGATAGTATCTTGTTGCTTCTTGGACCTTGTCCTTGGATAAAGAGGTTAGTTAATTATGTTATTTCTTTCATGAACTTATTTAAATTTTTCCACAATGATTTTCTCTTCAAACCGGTGTTGAGTTAAAAACTCTTTCCATAGTGCACCCTTGGTTTTCAATTGATATTACACAAGGATTTTGATAAGTATCTGATTTTAGAATTTTGCTTCCTTGGGTTTATTTTTAGTCCCCACATTCTCTATCATTTTAATCAAACTTTTAGAGAAGAAGTATGGAAAATTGACTTTCACTTCTCCCTTGATATGCTGGAGAAATTTGATATGATAGAGATGCACTTCAATGTGCCTATTGTCACATGTGAAAAATATATGAAAAATTAACATCAACTTCACCCATGGCTCATTAGACCATTCCCTCGAAATACCCTTAGTTCTACCAAATTATCCCTTCCTATTTTTCTCCAAAAATAAAGTCCATCCCTTATCTTTAAATTGCAAACCCTTATGATATTGTTCCCCTGATAATGGCAGATCTAAAGCTTGAGAAATGGATTCTAGATTTAATGGGATAACTAGGTTTGCAACCATGGTTTGCTCCTGTGTATAGTTATTTATGAACTCCTTGGTGATGCTCTCACTGTGTCCATTTAAATTTTGGAGGAAACCTATTAGACCAACCCGATAAAGTTCTTCTTTGCTCTCTTTTTCCCAATGCTCAACCTAGAAATCTTTGGGTTCTACCCTGGTAGCCATATGCTCTGAGACCAATTTATGCAACCTTGTAATGTCAACATTCTCAATTTGAAAATAAAAATTTATGCACACATATAGATCTTTGTTGACTTATTCATGTGTTCTATTCATGGTGATAAGGCTTACCTCGTCTTTGATGCTCTTGACAAAGAAATGAATTTAATCTTCTTCAACCTATGTTCTTTTACAAAAACGAACCCACTGCTTCCACAAACTAATAGAAACAACAAATTTTGATATAGAAATATTATAAAAACATTGTAAACATGTTTTCATTAATCTATTTCTCATTGTCAATTCTTTGTTTTATCAAAAAGGTTTAAAAAATATGCTCTGTTTTGATGTAGAATTCTCTGCCTCTAAATTGATTGTGTAAAAATTTTAAAAAATTCATGCCACAGTGTCCTTCTTCTCATCGAATTCATACATAATTCTTCCTCCACAGAGACAAATTCATTTTGACTTCAAACTGAATCAATTTAGGCTTACTGTGTGAAAAAATAATCAACGAATGACTCTCTGTTTATATATCAGACAATCATCAAATGGCTCATAAAATGGCTCACTCTATTTTTTTTTAAAAGAAATCTATTTTTTTTTTAAAGGAAATATAAAAATTTTGTGACTGTATGTGGAGGAATTAAAATTGCATTTTACCCACTTTGGAAGAATCCTGAGGTTTTCTCTGAGTTGAGCTTCATATCCCTGTGTTTTCACAATCATTTCTAGTATTAAGACTCATTTTTTGATATCTCATAATCCTCTTGTGCTAATAGGTAGTAGAGTTAAACTAAATGGTGGTAGACCCAAGCTAAACAGTGGTAGAGACACACACTTATAACTTGTATTTTAACTCCTGTTCAACACACAATCCCACGTTCCATTCACTCTGAATATCCGTTCGCCAATGAGAAAAATGTGGATTTTGTTCTTACCTGCTCTCTTCCACAAGATCTCTGCAATTTGTTGGTATGTTTTATTAACATGGCAAGCGAATATCTCAACTTCAAATATCTGTCAATATCACTGCACCCTCTTCTTATTTCTTCACTCCTCCTTTAATATTTATTATGATTTCTTCTCTCGACTTATGTTTCTCTTCACAGCCTCTCTTATTTTTCTTCACAACCTTCAATTTCGTTCTTCACAAGGTTTTGAAATGCGTCATATGGTTTGCACAACATTAAAATTCCTTTCTCCGAGCTTGCAATGGATGTGATGGTGAAAGAAGAATGCAATCATAGGGGTCTATTGGTTTAAAAATGGCGGAGGCTTCAGTATTTTCATACGGTTTGTTGTATGTCATAGCACTGTTCTCCTGAATTTGTGTTGGCCATTTTTCATGTTGAGACTCAGATGCCGCTGTGGCCTAGTTTCTCTGACCTGCATTACATCCTTGCTCCACATTGTCTGCATACGTCCCATCACCATAACTCACATTATTTGTTGTTTTTTCCTTCACTCATATCTGTCTTCATTCCTTTGCATTCCTATACCCTAATCAATTGGCATCATAATTCGTGTTTTTATTGCATTATGTTTGTATTTCAACGTGGGTTATGTCATTTGCATATTTTTTTCATTTTGCATTATACGCTCCATTCCCATATCAACTTAGGTTTTTTCAATTTCATTTTCACCCATATACCTTATATTTATCATATATGTTGGAATATTTATGCTTATAGCTTAGGTCTTTTTTAATCTGTTATTGTTTAATTTAATTTTAAAATGAACCTAGAATGGTCATGTTTACAACTAAATTTCTATCATGACACTAACCTTTGTTTTTTCTTTAGGTCTACAAGGATTTGAATATTGAGCCTTTAATTCTTGATCCATAGGCTTAAGAAAATAATTAGGATTATTGTGATAGTTTAAAAATGATTGGAATGATGGTATATTAAATGATGGTTAAATGTTGAAAAGGGTAATGAAGTATGGTGTATGGAATGACGGTTAATGTATGAGGGTAAATGTTAGGAAAAGGGTAATGAATAGGTGATTATAATGGGTAGGATAATGAAGGTAGTGGTAGGATATAGATTAAATGTAATGGAATATAATGCAGATCAAGCACTAAATTGGTCTTAAGAAATTCTAGAAAATCAAAATCAAAAAATAAAAATTTTAAGAGAAAAAATTTCACTTACTGTACTCGTACTCCCATAAAATACTTGATGTCAATGATATTCTCTAGTCAAATGATGGTATAAAATGTCTTAATTATCATAATGATGGCTCTTCCATGATATGTTGAAATGTAGAGACTTATTTCTACTTAATTTTTTCGCATCTGATATTAATTCAGTATCTTTGAATGTTGATGTTGTTTAGGTCCCTTCTACAGTGATATTATAAATAATGTTCAAGGTCCATTCTGAAATGTAATTGTCAACAGTGTTTCAAGTTGCTTATGTCATACGATACAGGTCCCTTCTGCATAATATCCTTAATGATATCTTAGGTCCCTTCTGCATAATATTTTCAATGATGTATCAGGTACCTTCCATACAATATTTTCAATGATGTATCAGGTCCCCTTTGTCATGTAATTCGAGTTTCTTATGCAATTCAACTCCTCAAACTATTTGCATATTTTTATTACGAACTTTCCCTTACTGATGTTAAGACTTGACCTCAAGTATTGCATGTCTTGGAGGATTAAGTCTAAAAAATCGTACTAAAGTAAAAACAAAACAAAACAAAGAATTCTTATTGGACAAACAAATTGTTTTTTCGATATGAATTCAAGTTTGTATTGTGCCAGTCTCCTGGATTTTCAAAACCAAACTCTTTTATTATTTATTATTTATTATTTATTTTTAATTTTTTTAATTTATATTTAATTTATATTTTTCATTCTCGTGGAAGTAAGGAAGGCATATTATGTTGTTCCATTATTTCCATATCAGTCTCTGTTGATATTCTTTTCATAAAATCTTCTCTATTGATAGGCTTATTGTAGACTTTAAGTTTATTTCCATTAACTACAAATGAAATTGACACCTTAATTATTGCTTTTATTTTGACCACTCCATTGTCAAAGATCTCTTCAATCTCATATAGCCCAAGCGAATGAGTTGTAAACTTTGCCTTGAAATATTTAAACTTTGAGTCAAACAATAGTGTTCGATCTCACTTTTGAAAAAAATTATTCTTGATGAATCGATCATGCCATTTTATTCTCTGCTCTTGTAATAATGATTTATGTTCCACTTCCTAATATATTATTTCATCTAATCCATTTAATTGAATCACTCTTTTTTGCTGTGCTTCAGATCGTTCCATTCCCAACTCTACTATGAGTTTATATGTATGCATTTTAAATTTTATGGGTAACATGAATTCCTTATCGTATACCAACTGGTATGGACTGAATATATTTTTGTTCGTCCATGTGATCCTATGGCCCATAGTGCATCTCTTAAATTTTCCGACCAGTATTTTCTATTCATCTGCATAGTTTTTGTCATGATATTCTCCAAAACTTTGTTAGTGGACTCCACTTGTCCATTTTCTTGGGGACAATACAGAGTAGATTTTTTGTGTTTGATGTTGTACTTCTCTGTAAGATCCCTTACAAGCTTGGAGGTGAATTGTGCTCCCTGTTCTGTAACAATTTGTCTCGGAACTCCATACCTTACAAGAAAGAATTCAAATAGAAAAGAAACTAATCTTTCTTCGATTGCTCGTTCCACTGCCTTTTCCTCCACCCACTTAGTTACATAATTTGTACACACGAGGAGGTACTTATTTCTGTTTGATGGCAAGTTTATCAGTCCGACAAAGTCTAGATCCGTTTCCTCAAATTTTTCAATGATTACTTGTGGTTTTAATGGAATTTCATCAGATACCACTGGTCTTCGAGTTCTTCGGCAGATCTCACATAACTTAACATAGGTCTTGGAGTCCTAGAATATTGTTGGCTAGTAGTAGCCAAGTTTTAGCACCTTGTATGTCATCCGCTTGTCTGTAAAATGAATACCACATGTATTGTCATGACATGATTTCAAAATATCTAGAATCTCGCCTTCTCTAACACATTTTATTATTATTAGATCAAAACTAGTATAAAATAGGTAACCATTGACCCAACTATATCTAGCACTTTCCCCAAATATCTTTTGTTTCTATTTATTTGTGTAATGGGATGGTAGGATTCTAGATGATAAATTGTTTTCTACATCTACAAACCATGGAGCTTTGACAGTTATAGAAAAGAGTGTTCATCTGGGAAATTATCTGAAACATGATGTGGATCACCAAGTGAATAAAGTCTTGATAGAAAGTCGGCTAGTTGATTATCCTTACCTGGTCAATCTTGTATAGTGATGTTAAATTCTTGCATCAATAACAACCATTTAGTAATTCTGCCATTTGTAATTGTTTTTTTCATCAAATATCTTATGGTTGAATGATGAGTGTGAATGAATAATTGATAACTTGTTATGTAATGCATAAATTTAATAACTGCATGAATTACAACTAACATTTCTTTTTGCATAACTATATAGTTCAATTTTGTCAGTGTTAAGTTTTTTTATTATGAAGTATATGGCATAGTTAAACTAGTTCTCTTTATTTCCAAGTGATGCTCCTAGAGCAGTATTAGATGCATTAGTAGATATATGAAATGGTAATGACCAATTCAATCCTTCAATAATGGGTGCAACTGAAAATTTTTCTTTTAATATCTCAAATGCATTTTGACAATTATTTTTCCATTGGAATTTAACATCATTTGCAAGTAACTTGAATAGAGGCATAGCTATTTTACTTAAATTTTGAATGAACCTCCTATAGTAGCTTGCATAACCCAAGAAAATTCTTACTTCCTTTTGTGTTGTGGGTGGCATTAAATTCACAATGACTTCCATTTTTGTTGTATCCACTTTAATTCCTGAAGAAGAAATATGGTGTCCCAACACTATTCCCTCAGTTAACATCATAAATCCTTTTTCATTACTGAGAGATATATTTTTCTATGCATACTTTCAAAACTTTTTCAAGATATTCTATACAATCATCAAATGTTCTGCCATATACAGTGAAATCATAAATGTAGACCTATACACATTCATGATCAGATCACCAAATATTGCAAGGGATGCTCTCTGAAAAGTAGCAGGTGCATTACATAACCCAAAGGGAAAAATATTATATGCATATGGTCCCCATGGACAATTAAATTTTGTTTTATCTTGGTCTTCCATTGCTATCTTAATTTGATTTTATCCAATAAATCCATCAAGAAATGAAAATAATTTCTTCCCAGCTAATGAATCTAGTACTTGATCAATAAATGGTAAAGGGAATTAATCTTGTAATGTGGATTTTTTGAGATCTCTGTAGTCTACACAAATTCTCCACTTTCCATTTTTCGTAGGCACCACAATTAAGGGAGAAACCCATTGACTATCAGAAATAGGATAAATGAATTTGAATTGTAACAATTTCTACAATTCTTCTTTCACTATTTCCTTCATCATAGGTTACACCCCTCTTTGCAGTTGTCTCATGGGTTTTATTTAATCATCAGTGTAAAAGTAGTGAATACATGTCTTTGGATGAATCCCCTACATGTCTTTGTAATCCCAGGAAAAAGATTTTGAGTATTTCTGTAACAATGGTATTACCTCTTGTTATTGTGACAATTGTAAGTTATTACCAATATTCAAATTTCTTCCAGGACTAATTTCGATGATTTTACTCTTTGAATTGGTAATGATTTAACAAGAAAAATACTTTCAAATGAGTTTTGCAGTGATTGAATAGTACAGTTTTCCTGGAAACACTACTTTAAAATATGAATTGCAGTTTCATATTGTATTATTCTAAGCTTCTCCGAAATATTTGGTTTTGAGATGAAAATATCTAATAAGTCCTCATTTTCTTCCTCTTCTCTAAAATTATAAACTCAATTAATACTAAGAACGGATTGAGTTTCCTATTTTTCTTGTCCATCAGTCCATGATAATAAAGAAGGAGATTGTGCTAGAGGATACAATGTAACATGTTTCCTTTCATCCCCATGTGCAATAATCATACTTCCTCATCTGCATCCAATGAAGGCATCTGCAGTGACTAACAATGGTCTGCCTAAAAATAAAGGATGGCCTCCTAAATTTGTTTTTGGTTGAAAAATGAGGAATTATACATGATAATCCCATGAATCGAGAGAGGCATTGATATATTTTAGTATTCCTTGTGGTACAACTTTAGATCTGTCTGAAAACTCTAAAATTGTGGTAGTAGGTGTAATGTTGTTCAAGTTCAAATTTTTGATTGTCTCTCTAGTCATAACATTTATAGTTGCTCCCAAGTCTATTAAAGTGTTTGACACTGAGAAAATATTTATCGAGATTGTAACCATAGGGATCCCAGGATCAATATATTGTTCAACTGTTGTTTTTGTAGACATGAGACTAGTTAATCTACCAATGACCTAGATTGTGGGTGGATCTCTTTTTCTTCTACCACATTTCTTGATGTATAACTCATTTTTGCATAAATTGAAATATATTTTATTTCACGCAATAAAGGAATTTTGACATATGTATTCTTCAATTCATCCAGAATATCAAATTTGGGCATAAACATTAGAATTTTCTGTTGTACTAACCTCTCTGGATAGGGTGGTGTTTGAGTCATAATGGATTTCCCTTTTTGAATTTGATTTTCTGATTCATATTGTTGAGTTTGTTCTCCTTGTTCAGTTTGTTCTTCTATAATTGGATAAGAATATTTGTGTAACACCTTCCCAGACCTTAAGTGGAAATATTTTATGGGAAGAATAGAATATGTAGGATATTATGTTTCTTCTTCCACATTGTATGTTTGTTTATCCATTTTTTTACATGGATTAGCTATTGGCTGAGCTGGTAATTGTGTTGGTCTAGGAGGTGGATGGTTAGAAGGCAGTTGAAGTTGGTGAGGTTGAGTTGGCATTGATGTTGGATTTTTTGGTAGAAATGGAATTGGTTCATGTTGCTGGAATTATTGGTATTGGAATGGTTATTCATGGTATTGTTGCTGGTATGGTTGTTGATATTGATATTGTTGAGGGTATATTTGCTGAGGTGGCTAGTTTCCATAACTATATCCTCTCCAACCTTGTGCAGGTTGATTTTGATATTGTTGTGGTGCCCAAGCCTTTCATGGAATTGGAGTGTTCCATGAATTCTGAGGAGGATATTGAGAATTCTGGTGGTTTTGTTGAGGGAATTGTTGAGGAATCCTTAATTTCCAAGTTCTCCTTGGTGCCATATAGTAGAGAAAATCTGCCCCTTTTACTCCTTACATTTGCAAGTCTTTCAATTTTGGACAGTTTTCAGTTGCATGATTTTTTGTACAAATTCCACACACTTGTATACCTTGTAAAGGACATTCTCTAAGTGGATTTTTTTGCCTGCACTTTCAATAGAAGATTGATAAGATTTGATATTTTTATTATTTATTCTTCTTGGCTTTTAAAACATCTACTTGTGTTCTCAAAGTGTTTGATAGATGTATTTTAAAATTTTCTAGTAAAATTCCTATTTCTACTCTTATTACTACACTTGCTGCAGATTTGGAAGGTCTTGATGTAATATCTCTTTTTCCACTTTTTGATCTTCCCCTAGAATATTTTTGACAAAGTTCAAAAATTTCATCAAATGGTAGGTTTGAGATATCCCCTTTTCCCATCACATTTAGAATATATAAGTATTCATATCTGATACCCTTAAGAAAAATTATAGGGATGGTATCAGGGTTCAGGGAATGTTGTTTGAATTTTTGCAAATTGTAAAGAAACATTTCTAAATACTCCTGTAAACTTTCATCTTCTTGTAGTGTCATTCTAAAAATATCTTTTTTTGAGTCTCTAGCCCTACAGTAAGCTTGATACTTTTTAAGACAAAATTTCTTCATATCATCCCAAGAAGCAATTGTATGTGCTCCTAAACCGATAAACCATTTTAATGTTGCTGCTTCCAAAGTAGAAGGAAAGAAACAAAGCTTGTGTGTGCCATCCATGTATCCATAAGTTATACATAAGATTTAAAATTTGAACATAAATAAACCAGGATCTTCTGTTGACATTCCATTAAAGTTGGGCAATACAAAAGGTGGAATGTTTTTCATTTTCAATTCCTCTCCTAGTATTGTTGTTGTATCTAATATTGGAAAACCAAAAGTAGCTTCCTGATCATTATCATTTTCTTGTTTATTATCATATAGTCTTTTTTTTTCCTTTTCTCTATTTTCTTCTTGCTCTATCCTTCTTAGTGCTTATATTATTTTGTCTTCCTCTCTCTTTCTCTCTACTTCCAATTTATTTTCTTCCTCCCTTTTTCATTTCCATTCCCTTTGTTGTCTCTAATATTCAATTTTCTATTCAGGAATCATAATTGGTATATTAGATCCTTCTCCTTATTCATTCATCTCCTATTAAGAAAATTTTAATGTTTCAATGTGAGGTTTATTTGGTGTTTCCTCAACTATCTTAATTTTCTCAAAGACAGGTTGCTCTAATTGTTCAACAACTGGTTTTTTTGTTTCCTTTTGTTTTCCTAGGGAAGGATTTTCTTTTGGTGATTGCTTTCTTTTTACCTCCAAGGCTAACGAGATATGTCTTTCAACTAGAGTTAATATTTGTCCTAATATTTTTTTTACCTATAACTCCTCTAGAGTGGGTCTTCCAGCAACTAGTGTTGTTAGTCTTGTGGATGGATGAATTGTTGGGGGGTTTTTCTTGAAAAATCGACCCTTTTGATCTCTATTTCTAGGCATAAAGAAACATACTAGAAAGAAAAAAAATATGTTTTTGTTGTTTTTGGTGTGTGTGTGTGTGTGTGTGTGTGTGTGTGTGTGTGTGTGTGTATTCCTATTTGACGACTTTGAAATATGCTTCACCGGTAACGGCACGAAAAATGTTGGGTCTGTTTACTGGGTAAACTAACACAAGTATTTTATTATTAGTCTGGTTTTGTAGAAGTTAGAAGCATCTCCAAAATATATGGATTTCAACTACAGTCAAGTTTAGAATATGAATGATAAAATTTAAAGGAAATGCATATTACAAATAGAAAACTTAACTAAATAATTTCTAATTCACTATGTAATAAGAAGAAGAAGAAGCTCTTAGCTTGGGAGAACTTGTTTGATCTTCTCTACAATACTACTTCATGAACAGAAATCAAAACCACTAATGGAAAATAGCTCAATATGCATAAAAGAGAAATAAAAGAGGCTCCTAACTAAGGAAGTAATTTATATCCTCCATTATAAATTCATTCACCATTAATGCCATTGTTAGAAAACTGGAAATTTAGAAAATCACTTGAAAATAGGAAATATGAATTCAAGTTTCTAGTCTATGATCGGATAGAGGAAGAGTTTAACTTAAACACTAGTTTTAACCTTCATATGGAGAATATAAATTAGATTAAGATTCATCAGCAATGATAACATATGATCATACAATTAATTAATTGAGAAACAAAACTAGTTCAAGAAATTACAACTAAATTAACCAGAAAGTGCACTTAGCTTGGTGTGGGGGCCCTCCACCCTTGCCTCGCACACTAAAAGTAGTTATCATCTACTGAAAATCAATCAATAATTCACCATATAGAAAAATAGAAAACAAGATAGAATTGGTTCTTCAATTAGTTCCCAGTAGTTTAGAAAAATTCAAGTGAAATTATACAAATTCTACATATTCATGCCTTTAATGTCTTTGGCTTAAATAGAGAAATGTGAAACAAAATTAACTAAAATGTCTCTAATATTTGTTTCTATAGTTATCCTATCTATTCCGGATGAGATCATCTATCTAATCTCTCAAAATCTCGAAAACCCTATAAAATGCTAAATTTGGTGTATTTCCTAGGGATTTCCAGAATAACAGGTCTTGTTTGACTGTCTTTGACCATGCCTGTTTAAGCTTTGTTTGACCAAAGAAATAGGTGTACACCCATTATTAGTTCCAAACATTTCTATAAATGTTCTCAGCTCTAGCCCATATGTCATGCAAGTATGACATCAATGAAGGCATTACGAGAATTTTTAGTCTTGTCCAAAAATGCACATAAAATTCCATTTTTATAAAAACATCTAAAAATTGAAAAACTTAATTTATGTACCTGGATATGTATAAATTGGTCAAAATAGAGTGCATATGGATGGTATATGGATGGATAGCATGGAAATTAAGTGTATTTAATTAAAAAAAAATCGATAAAAAACGAGGGCCAACAATGTATAGGGTTGTTATTTTTATTACTAACTTCTTCCAAGATCTTATTTTCTTCAAAAGGGAAAAAAATAAGAATAACATCAAGTAAACTCCTATTTAAGCCCATAATCTCTCATTCCTCACTTCTACTTTGTACAATGCACAAAAAAACTCTAGTAATTGTATTTTTTAGCTCTTACATTGGCATCATACAATCCATTTTTTCTATCAAAATACTTCAATTAGAGATCTCATAGGATGTTCCAATTTTTATGTTACCTCTATTTTACAATTAAAATGTATTTCCCCATCTTGAGTACCCAGAATGGTATCCTCCTATCACAACACTGGAGAGTTATATCCCCAATCTCCAGCTAGAGCTTAACCACGAATCCCACTAGGTTGGTCTTCATTGTTTTGCAATGGATCCTCATCTTCACCAATATAGTGAAAACGAGTAGCACCACCACTACCAATAATTAATTGCCCATTTTTTCCTAGATTCTATCATTTTACTTCAAATTATCCCTCTTTCTTATTCATGAAATCACGTCCACTTAGTCCAAACATTTGAACAACTTGATAAGGGTATATGTAAGTTTGTTTGAGGATAATATTTAGGCACATGTGCATTACACAACAATTTCTCATTGTCCCTATACTCCCCATTCCTTTATCCTAGACAACACATACAGTGACCCTTGTGTACTTTTGAAGCATGGAATACATACCCCAGAACCACACTTTGTCTACCAATTCATCTCCCTTTACAAATTTTCTGGAATATCCTTATAAAAACCTGGTTTTCAAGGTCGGTGCTTTGTCTAAGTGTCTGACCTACGCCGATAGCAGAGATTTGCACTGAGAACCACACTGATCAACGCTCTATCTTAATGTCAAACCCACACTAATCATGTTTTGGAAAGTTTTTTTGAGGATAAGGCCGAGGAATTCCCCTTTGGGATTCTTGTTCCCAGGAAATAGGAACTACTCCAAAGGATAAGTGCTTTTCCCATTATTTGAGGGCCCATAACCTCCTCCTCCATTTTTATATAAGAAACCTTGTTCACCTTTGCCGCCTTAGCTAACATAAACAGATTAAACAATCATAGCTTCGAGAGAATAGAGTTGTTTTTGTGTGTTAGGAACATAGTGAGATTTTAAACCTTTTTTTATGAGGGTGTTGCAAACATGCTTGGATATGGACCTGCCAAAGGAGAGCCTCAACATCAAGGCTTGGTTGTAAAATCCCCTTGTCTTTATCATAATAAAATCCAACTGATGTTTGTAATGTCCCATAATAATTATAAAATAATATATAATATATAAATAATATAATATAATTTAATAAATAAATAAATAGTCAAGAGAATAATAAATAAATAATAAATAAAACATTAAATAATAACTTGAGTTTTAAATAAAATAGTAAATAATAAACTGGAGTCCTAAAACAATAAACAATAAGTAAAGTTAAATAAAGAATTAATTAACAGAAGTAAATAAATTAACAAAGAGTTAAACTAAGAAACTAATAGAAATAAAGTTAAACTAAGAGAACACTAAATTAAATAAAGCTAACAAAAAGTAAGAGAACACTAAATTAAGTGGAACTTAAGTTGCATGTTGACACAGTGAATGTGTGCATGTGGTTCCCATTCCATTGCTTGGTCTATTTAATAGACATTGAGGAAGATTCAAAGTTCATTCATTCTTTCATTCATTCTCTGGAGAGAAAGGTATGGTGAGGCAAAGGATACCGTGGCAGTAGTACGTTGATTGAGGGCTCGGGGGTGCCCAGTTGTGGAAATATTACATATAGTTGAGCCTACGGTTGGGTGGAGAGTTCTCCCCAAAAATTTGTTGCCGTCAACAGGATGCAGATAGCGTTCAACCTTGGAGTCTCAAGTAAGGAAAATCTGCATTACAGGTAAGTCATCTTCCTCATGTGTCTGAAAATTCCATGATGATTAGTTAAACAACTTTTGGGTTGATTATTCATTGTTTATGTGATATAATTAATTGCATGTTAAATTGGGGTTGTTACATATGGTATCAGAGCGGGTTTCAACTTTATGTGACCTCTAAGTAAAAGTCAAAACTTGATTTTGATTTTGATGTTAATAAGTAAAAGAGTGAGTCTGGTACAACAATGATTATAAAATTAATATAATAAATTTTATTTATTATTAAAGATAAATTTGAGGAACTTTTAGTCTGGGGTCTTGGTAAAATGGTGATGAGGTGGGCTGTTATAGCACTCATCGCACGTTCAATTCCCTTCCCCAATCGGGGTGATGTATCTGGGCATGTCGATGAAAAATGAAATAAAAAAAAAAAAAAATGAAAAAGGTGAAAAATGAAAGGAACTACCAAGCTTACAAAAACAAAAATTATATACATGCTTCCTTTTAAATCTATGGTTATAATTTTTAATTAAAAGAATTTTATAGATTTTACATGCTTGTTACATGCATGATATCTTAATATTATTTCATTCATGCAAGTTATAAATATATTAAAAAACATTATATATATATCTATATATATATATATATATATATATATATAATTAGCTAAGTATTATATTCATGCATGTTATAATATTTCTTAAAAAATAAAAATAAAAAAATTACACTAATTATTATATAAATTATTAAGAGAGTAGATAAATATTACTGATTTAAATTATCATAAAATTTGTACGATTCTTAACAATTATATGCATGTATGTATAATTTTAAATTTTTTATAATTATATTAAAAATAAATCGTATAGGGATAAAATATTAAATACTTATGTGAATTTCCAGTGTTCGAAGTTTAAGTCCCACAAACCATATCAGAACTTCAAGATATCATGTACGAGAGTCATGTGAGAGTAAATGGTTGTCCCACTAACCATAACAGAACTTCAAGATATTATGTACGAAAGGGCGTAGTCTAACGATGTTACGAATTGGTTTTTGCCGCTACCGTTTTTTTTTAATCTTCCGGCACGTTGACACCTTCCGCTAACAACGATTTCCGGCAAGCAATAACCAGCCTGCATAGGGCATTTAATGTGCCTATGGCAAGCCTTTTGACATAGCATGACCATACATAGCCATCTCCGATTTGAAAGATTTCTTCGTGATTTTCGCTGCCTCCCTTCCACGGTGGCATGCCACGCTGGCTGAATCACCGTGCGTTCAAACCACGGTTTAAATTCACCTCCCGCCATAATTTGAAGTGTGCATTTTTCTCCCACTTCCGAACCAGTTGGTCGAGTTTACCTGAACGCCCCTCTGCTCCACCAAAACTTGCATCGGTGATCGTTGAATCGGGATCCTCTTCGAAACCAGTTGTCCAGGTTACCTGAACACGCCTCTGCTCCTGCCATCGAAACTCAAAGTCGCCTGGATCGGTGATCATTTAATCATTTTACAGGTTTGATTTTGTCACACTAGCTCCTTTATCACTCTAAAATTTTTGGAATAAACCGATACGCTGCTTGGAAACATGAGCAGATAGTTTCCCCCAATTCCTTCATTGGTTACAGCTCGGACGTCTCACTGTATGTGTGAAACCCTCACCGGGAAAACCCTCTCTCTCCCTGCATGTTAGATAGGGTAAATCCCCCTTTGTGCATACATGTACGCTGTCCTGATTACATCTCTGTATTTTTCTTTGCTTGACACACCGGCATTGGATACTAATGGAAGAATGCTTTCTGTTGCTTTGCTTGCCAGTTTAGGGAGAATTTAATGAGATTGCAACGCCTCACGAATACCTCAGTTTAGATGATGTGAATGCCTCACGAAATTGCATTTATAGTAAGTTATTTTAAGATTTACAAATGGTCTTTGTGTCATCATTTTTATTTTTATTCTCACTGTTAAAACTTGATATATGATATTTGAGGCTACGATCTATTTTTTATCATTTTTTTCCATCTAAAGCGCATCTAGTTTTGCAGTGGCAAGGTCCATTGACAAGTTCTGTTGCATGATACGTATGTAAGTTTTCCATGTCATGCCATGTCAAGATTCCAGAGTCTAATAGCTTCCTAGAAATATCTTCCAGGGCCTTTTTGCATTTAAATATTTCAAACATGGTAACTGTGTTTCATTTGTTCAACATTTATTTTCAAGTTAGAGACAGTGTTCAGTTGTACATGTTGGAGATGTCGTAGTTTGGATCAAATCTAAAATGTGAAAGAATAACAGTAGATTAACATATCATATGACAAATAATACTTCTTCGTGAACAATGTCTGCTAAGATAGTAGATGCAATGAAAACCGGGAAAAGGAAAGCCTGGCATATGTTTTCTATTGCCTCTGCATCTGGAGAAGGACCACCAATGTGGAATTTAATGGACTTTCTAATGAATATCAGGCAGGAAGGGTGCAAAGAAGAGCACACCGCAATATGAAATTTTAGAATAAGCAAGAACTGGGTCACATATGTTTTTAAAACTAATAGGGTGCATAAGAGAATCCATTGCTAACCTGAAGCATTGATCTGTAGCTGTTGGCAAGAGCAAAACATTTTTTCATGCTCTAATCGATAGACCCAAGAAGCAGAAAGCTATAATCAAAGGCTTCTCCTTTCTAGTCTGATAAGAGGTGGTACTCTAATTCAGAGTTTATAAAATTCATCTCTTCCTCTGCAAAACACATCTAAGACACTGTGATATGAACCTTGGTGGGAGATGGGGTATTTCAAACCTCTGTTCCATTTGTGTAGCCAAGGTCCCTTTAACACTGCTCGACAATATTATCAAGACAGAAATTTGGTACAATCATAAGAGTTTGGAAGCATCACATTTGGCAGTAAAAGAATCCAGAAAAAAAGCCAAGGAGGTGTTCCAAAGAATGTCAACGGTATCAGTGTGCATGACAGTAATGAGAAGAATCCTTGGAGTTTGAAGAATTGCCTCCAAATCTAGCTAAGGGAGTAAGAGAGAATTTTGCTGCCCTGGATGATTACTGATTACTCTCATGAGGTAAGTCCAAATAAAAAGAGCTATCCTCTTAATAGTGAAATTCACTTAATGTTTTTCATCTGGACATAAGTCTCTCTCCTGTGAAGGAGATTTGAAAGAGATTGGTTCTTTAAAACACTACTTGTCAGCGTAATATAAACCTGCACTTGGAAAAAGATCTTGTATTCCTATCAAAATTTGTAGTATGTACAACTGCAGATCCATATCAATATTTCTAGTCATTTCAAATTGGGTCGATATACTTCTATTGAAGCTGCAGCTACAGTTGTAGACGTTTCTTTTTTGACTGAGATTTCATACAAGGATCATAACATTATAGATGAACTTCTTGTCATGGAAAATGAAGCATTTTAAAAAAACACAGGGTTATTCAGACAACGAATTTTAAATGAATATTCTGAACAAATGGAGTCGAAATTCAAAAAAACGCGACATGGGTTTTTCGCAGAGCGATCTCAATTGTCTCTTACGCTGGCAGATTCGAAAATTTGCATAACGTTTGAGGGATTTTTCTTGTTCTTCCAAGGGGCCATACAAAAGGCAAACGTAAAGTGATTTGGAAATGAAGGCCAAAAAGGATTTCGATGCTAAAAGGAAAACCTCATGGGAATAAGCATATTTTCGATCTCACCTTTATTTTCCACGGCAATGCATATAAAAAAATTGCAGACTCTCTCCATTAAAATATGGGAGACCACCCATTTCATTTTCCAAGGCCGCAAATTGAACAGAAGTAGGTAAATTTTATATACATCTATCTCTCTATTGAAAACCGGCATGATCAACTCAAGGAGATGAAAATGGAGTGGGTTTTTCATTCCCAGTTTTAATGCCAAAATCAGCGGGAGTGTCTTACTTCTGTAATACCATAAAATCCAGATATCTTGGACTCTCTTTGAAGCCAAAATTGTCTGCTCAACAATACTTTTTCAATGTCAATATTTAAGTCGGTCCTGCGGAATTTGGGCAATTGTCCAGGTTGTAAAGCTTTCCTCGAACTATGATCACAAAGCATGTACATTTTTTTTGGGGAGAGGATGAGGTTTCAAAGGTGAAGATGTAATAAAAATGGTGATTGCTTGGCCACAGTAGCTTGCTTTTGATTTGGACTCTATGAAGCTCAGTTTCTATTACTTTAAGATTGCATAAAAATGTAAATATTATTTGATGTCAATAATTTTGAGTTGTTTAATTTTTTATTTTTTTTTAATATTTAATTTAGATAAGGTTAACATGGATTTATATTAGTTTTAATTTATACAAGGTTAAGATAGATTTATATTTTTTAGTGTTTGAGAGTGAATAATATTGGTAAATGAATTTGAGTGTATATGATTAAGATAGAGTTTTGCTAAAATATTAATCTTTCTTTTTCCAATATTAAGTATTTTGATTAAAAAACTAATGATTTGAGTACTTTTTTTGGTTTGTTTTAATTCAAATGATATCCTGCCAACTGTTTTATTATTATGTTTTTTGATATATATAAGTTATATGCAAATTAATGAGTATAAATGTATATGAAAGAACATTTAGATCACTTGGAACATCTACATACTCAAAACTAAAAGGATTCTTGGGAGAGAAATCTAGTTCAAGGATAAATATAATAATCTATCTAGCTTATAATCATAAAGATTTTTTGTTTATTTGATCTCAAAAGAGAAATGTGTTTTCTCAATTGTTGTGTAAACATAGTTACAAACTTGACAAAAACTCTCCAGAGTCTCCTTTATAGATATTGTATTGATATTGTATTAGGTGGTTGTTTTTACTATTGTTTAAAAATTTGGTGTTATAGGTAGAACCTAAGTTAACAATACAAAATTTTGCAACTATATATAATGTTGTACATAAAAACTTAAAATTGGTGTTATAGGTAGAACCTAAGTTAACAATACAAAATTTTGCAACTATATATAATGTTGCACATAAAAACTTAAAATTGTTGTTATAGGTAGAACCTAAGTTAACAATACAAAATTTTTCAACTATATATAATGTTGCACATAAAAACTTTAAGATTGATCCGAAATGAAAAAACTACTAGCAACACTCAGCTTTTTTTAGGTTAAAAATTATAATTTGTTCTGATATAATGACATTAAAAATTTGTGATATTGTGATCCAACATCTAGAAACCAACACTTAAATCAAAATGTGATGTTGTAAAACTTTTCCCTTAATCTAAAATTGCAAAACAAAAAATAAAAATTATTTAAAAAATTTGTTGTGTAAACATAGTTACAAACTTGACAAAAAAATTTCTCCAAATTCTGTTTTCTTAGATATTGTATTTAGTGGTTGTTTTTACCTTTGTTTAAAAATTTGGTGTTATAAGCAACACCAATTTTTTTCAAGACTAATAGTACAAAATTTTACAAATATGATATATAATGCTGCAAACAAAATCCTTAAAATCCACCTCAAAATAAAAGGGAAGCTAGTAGCAACATCCACATTTTTATTGAGATTCAAATTATAATATGTTTAATAGAACGACATTAGCAATCAATGATATTGTGATCTAACATCTCAAAACTAACACTTAAATCAAAATGTATTATTACTTGTAAATCCTTTGTCTTATTTAATTTAAAATTCCAAAAAGAAAGGAAAAAATTTATTAAATTATATATATATATATATCAGTGGAAAAAACTCTTGGTTTATATTATGTACGAGTGCAATAACTTCTTCTTTTTCCTCAAAATGTTTCATGATGTTACATATTTTCATGTCATGCTGTACAAATTCACTTGCTTTCTACATTTACAAAATATGTCTTAGTCATCAACAAAATTCTATCTTCTGCCATTTACTATGTTGTGTAGTATCATTTAATTTCTAAGAGCCTTTCTCTTCATTCCTACGTCATCTTCAAAAAAACTGGTATATTTTCTTCCACCATGCCTCATTTAATTAGCAAAAATAGTTCTTGTCCCCTGTAAATGTTAATAAATTGTTCTATTAACTGCATCAAAAAGATAAAATCTATCTCCATCTTCAATCCTGTCAGAAAAATTTGAGCACTCCATTCGCCCCCGTGCCTGTGGAGTCATGCAGTTCATAATGCATCTCCCCGAAGCTTCCTTGGATTCCTTTCTTTGTTAGCTTGTTAGCTTGTGTGTTTTTCTCTCTATAGATGTGTTTGAAAATAATGCTGGAGAAAGAAATGCGGAGTCCTTTATTCTTGTCTAACCAAGCAGTGAGATATCCAGGATTGAGAGATGTTCGTTTGTTGAGATGGTCCAAAAGAACCTGTGAATCACCAAACACCCATAGTTTTTCCAGATAGAGCTGGGATGCAAACCACATAAGGCCCCATAGTGCCAGGATTTCAGCTCGCATGTTGGATCCCCTGCCCCTGTACCAATGTTTTTTGTAGTGGCATGTGGGGGAGATCATCAACCATTCCCCACATCCACATCTAGATTGTTGTGACGCCTCATCGAAAAACCCAGCAGGGTAGTGGATTTTGAAAGGCCTCAGTCTCTTGGATGATTCAGTAGGTGACATCTGTTTAATTTTAAATCTACCCCACAATTTGATGATCTTTTGACAGACATTGTCCATGTTGTTGTAATCCTCCTCGAAAATCCATTTATTTTTAATACACCACATGCACCAGAATAATAACATAGGAATGTTCTTGAGAGACTTCCCTTTTCTCAACCACCATTTGAAATAGTCTTGGGGGTTCTCCATTTCTATGTACTGCACTTTGAAGTGCTTGCATATACCTTTGTGGACTTCCCTTGTAAAAATGTAGGAGTGGAATAGGTGTGAATTCTCCTCCTCTGCGTTCATGCAGAGACATCATATACCAGGACCAATCTTTCCTATTGTTTGTAGGTTTAACTAGGTCATGTTCTTGTCCCTCCACACCAACCATGCAAAGGTTTTCATCTTGATCTGTGCATGTACCTTCCATACTTCTTCAAACCAACATCGACTGTTATGTTCGTGATCTCTGTAGATAAGGAACTTATAGTTTTTGTTAGCATATATTTTCCCTTCTTTTATGGATCCCTTCCATGTCACTCGATCTCAATTGCTGCAGTTTTGTAAACCCAGACTTCGCAACTGTTCATTATATGCGTCCCATTCAGCTACCATATCTCCCTGTAAATCCATTTGTTCTGTTGTTTTCCATATAGATATGCCCTGGATATATTCTTTAATTACTTGTCCCAAGAAAAATATACCTTTTCCATTAAGGTGTGCAATAAGATCTTCACTAATTATTGGGATGGCAGATGTACCTCTCATGTTTGGGTTGCCTATCAAGATCTTCCCACCACAACCAAAAGCCCATTGTAGATTATTCATGAAGAGATGCCAGATCATTTTAAAACCTCACCATATTATTGATTGTGCACCGTCAATTGTCCATCCCATTTGGAATAGCTCCTCCATTCCTATTTCATTTATATAATTATACCTTATGATGTCATTCCATATTACATTTGAGTTTAGAGCCCTTCATAGCGACTTCATCAACAAAGCTTTTCCGAAATTCTCTGTGTCCAAGATACCCCAAATTTCCATTTCCTCTTTTGGTTTTCGTAATAAAATCCCCATTTCGCTAAATGATATTTGCCTTTTTCTCTTCCCCTATTCCATGAAATTTTCCATCATGGATCTAATCTTTTGATAATTTTTTTGGGACAAAGTGGTTAAATGTACCTAATATATCAAGTAAATGCGCAACACGGCTGAGCAAGAATGAAAGTCTTTCCCCTTTTGATAACCATAATAAACCAAATCCATGTATTCTTCATAACATTTATCCAACATCCATTTCCATGCTGAGAATGCAACAACATGATGAGCTTAGGTGATTCAAAGGTGTCACCACTAAGTGGGCCCGCAGGCAAATTCTGGCGCAAAGTCTATTTTTAGACTATGTCTAATTTTAGACATGTTGATCATACTCATGAGCTGCGCTATGCTATTTGTGGATGGTTGGTCAAGTCGGGAAAAAAATATATGACTTATTTTTAGACATACTAGGCGGAGTCTATTTGATTGCCAATTAAAAATAGATATGCTTAATATTATTTACCCTTAAATAATATTTGGACTATAAACATTATGTTATCCTCTGCAGCACTTCAATAGTCACGGATGTTCCAGATAACCTATTGCATGAATTACGCTATTCCTAGGGTTTAGTGGAGCTATTGCATGGTTGACTTCAGTTAGAACTCATGTGACAGAGTTTGGTGGAGTTGATGAGATAGTTAATGGAGTTGTGTTCAGTTTAACTTAGTTGAGCTAGTTGTATCTAGTCCAACTGATTGATACAATTAGTGAGAGTGGTGTGAATTAATTATTAATTAATTCACTAATTATTAACTCATAAATCAACTAAAGAATACATCAGTTAATTGTAGTGCATGGACAGTTTCAGTGGAGACCAGTGGAGAGGTAGGTGAAAGAGCAGTGTGACTATCAGTTGTGACTATACCGGTGCATGAGATTTGCACACACATTGATGGAGATGCCAATGAGGATTGCGTAGCTGCATACTGTGGGCTTGAACTTGGATCTCGTGATTATTCATCTTGGATTGCGCAGTAGAGGCAGGCTGTCAGGTGGAGAAGATTGCAGCATGTGTTTTGCTAGATCTGAGCTTGTGTAGTGTGTAACAATTGGAGATTGTACTGAGAGCTTGTGAGGAGTTTGTACAATGATTGTTACAAGAAATCTATCATTATAATATACAGATAGTTGGGGGTTTTCAGCTTTAAGCTTTCCCATAAATACTGTGTTTATATGTGTGGTTGTTTGATGTTTTAATGTGCGCATGCGATTGTTTATAATTCCGCAAATTGATGATCAATGGTAGAAGAGGTTATGTATTATGCATGAAGCTCAAATAGTGTGTGATCAGGATAATCTCGGTGAATAATTTAACTATTATTCAAATTTCTACAATCCATGACCATTCTTTCACTGTATAGTTGTTAGGCTTCATGTAAAAAGCAAGGTACTTAAATCCCTTTTCAAGTTTCTCAGATTTCAAAATTGAAAAGACTACAAATTTCCTTTTTTAATACCCCATCTTTCTCTACGTGGAATAAGCAAGACTTCCCTTTGTTTGCCACCATCCCGGAAGCAATGCCGAACTTAGAGAAGATGAGATGAATGGTTAACCATACCTGTTTAATGAGCAGTCCAAACATTAATACATCATCTACAAAGAGGTTGTGGGAAATCTCCCTTTTGGGGTAATCTTTATCCCTCTGATAGTTCATGTATCCACCACCATATTGATTTTAATACTGAAAGCATCCATTATTAGAATAAAGAGAAGAGGGGATAAGGCACATCCCTGACAAAATCCTCTTCCTGGTTTGAAGAACTTGGTTGCCACCCCATTGATAATGACCGCCATGGACGTGGATCCGATGCACCCCATAATCCAGATGACGGGGGTTCTATCCATTCCAATCTTGTATAGCACCATTCTTAAGAAGCTCCAATCAACCCTATCGTATGCTTTACTTATATCTATCTCCATCACCCCAACTTCCATTCTCCTTATATGAATTGTGTGGATAATCTCTTGTGCCGTAGCCACTGCATCGTGAATGCTCCTGTTTTGCAGAAACTCGGATTGTTCAGGAGTGATAAACCTGGACAGTGTCCCTTTCATTCCCTCCTCTATGGTCTTGGAAATGACCTTATATAGGGTGTTACATAGCGAAATGGGTCTAAAATCATCAAAGAATTTAACATCTTTTCTCTTCAGAATCAAGGCTAGGAAAGTGGAGTTTAAAGCCCCACCCAGAAAACCAGTTCTTTTAGTCTCCTCTATCAATTCAATTATATCTTCGATGAAGTAATTTGAGAAATGTATGAAAAAATTTGGGGTCCATCCATCTGGCCCCGGGCTCTTATCAGGTTTTAAAGACTTTAAGATAGACATGGTATCCTTAGTTGTGACAGTCTTTATCAGTTTCAGTCTGTCACCCTTCTCAAACATGATAGGGAAGTCTTCTATGGCCCATAGTTGTTCCTTATACACAGGTACCTTTCGAGCCATAAATAAACCTGAAAAAAATTTAGCCGCCTCATTTTAGATTTTCTTTGTAGTGTGGAGGGATTCACCCTCTGCCTCGATGTGCCATATTGCATTTGCATTTTTACGTCCCGTAGAAAAAGCATGGAAATACTTTGTGTTCTTGTCACCCTCTTTGAGCCATGTTGCTCTGCTTTTCAGCCTTCAGGTTTGTTCTATGAATAAAAATATCTTCCTTTTTTCTATTTCTATATCTCTAACCCTGTTCCAGTTATTATAGGTATGCATTCCCTACTCCATTTCCTTCATTATCTTAGTTGATTCTCTGGATAACTTCTTTAGAGATTTTGAAATTTGTGCCTTTTTTGTTTTTTCCCATTTTCAAACTGTTTCTTTTAGACCTCTTAGGGTGTCAGTCAGATGTTGGATAGTTGTAGTATTGTCAGCCCTTCAGTGCGACTGCAGATAGCCACATACCATAATGTTGAAACCCTGACCCTCCAACAATGCTTTATTAAATTTGAAGGCCGCACCCCACGGGGATCTTTCGAAGTGCCATTCTAGTGTTATAGGCCTGTGGTCTGAGATTTCAACTGCCTCGGCCCGAGCATTCAGTCCCCCCATCTGTGTGAGTAAGCTAATTTGAACTAGGAACCTATCAAGTCTCTTGCCGATAAATTATGTGCCTCTCCTTCCATTGTACCAGGTGGGACATTTAATCTCCAAGTTTATGTCTCAAAGATGAGACGACTGAAACAATAAATAAAGAGTCCCGGCCAAAGGGTCACTCTGCCCCTTTTCTCCCCATATATCTCCATCATCAAGCGAACAATTAAAATCTTCAACAATGATGAGCCTATCCAATAACAAAAAACCACAACCTTCCATGTGATTCCAGAAATGCATACGCTCGCAATATGGGGCATATAAGTTAATAAGGTGAATCTTGTGCTGGAAGCCTCTCATATAACCACTGAGGATGATGCCTCCAAAAATCCCGAAAACCTGTAAAGTGGCTCGGCGAGGATCCCACATGATAACCTCTCCTCCTAATTGTCCCTTCACATCCCGTGCCACCATGTGCCATGCTGGGAACATGGCATGAAAACAAGAAATGGATCTATCAGCGGGAAGCATAGTTTCTTGTATAAAGATCAAAGTAGGATTAAGTGCCCTCATGACCTCCTTTAGTGACACGAGCTTATCCCTCCCCCTAGGCCCCTGATGTTAAAAGATCATAATCACATCATGGGTCAGCATTGGAGGGCACCAATGCTCTAAGAACCCTGTCAATAGCTTCTGTAACCGACACCTCCCTATAATTACCCACATCCAATTCTGGGTTTGGAAACGCAGCAGAAAGGGATTTTTTCCAGGTCCTGGGACGACCCTTTACCTTCCGTATGGTGACATTTGTAGAATCAGACAAAAAAATGAACAAGGGAGGGGAAATGGGTTTACTAGTGTCGACTCGCAGAGGGTTTAAGCTAGCATCCAGATCAAGAAGAAGAAGTTCGAGATCACTATCTACAGAATTGTGGGGTGAAAGAGGAGCATCCAAAGCATGTGAAGGGGAAGAGAGAGTAGGGAGGACTGGCGACTTCGGAGACCGCAGGGAAGAGGTCTGTAGGTGATCAGGATATGGCATCCCCCAGCCGTCAAGTGGCAAGGGATTCAGAATGAGTATGGGGGTACGTCCAGTTCCCTAATCATTCACAGGTTCTTTTACTAGGAGAACCGAGGGAGCACCCACCCCTACATTGGCTCCGTTCCCTCGGGTGACCCCAAACCCACACTAGAAGGTACAATAGGAGAAACTGCCACCCTTTCCAAAATGACATCGGAAGGGAAAAGTGGTGATAGAGAGGACTTACCCGTATCTTTCGTTGGGCAAGCCAGCATGTCGCGGTGACTGTTGAGTCTCAAAAGTGTTCTCCATATTCATACATATTTCCATTATGTCATAACCATTTAGCTCTTATTTCATAACCATTTGACCTAAAACCCTACATCAAGTAACCATTTTCATAAATATATGGGTTAGGATCCTTGTTTTCCAAAGTTATTTATTTTATGTATTTTAAGTGAATTTATGATTAGAAACCAGAAAATTAACATAGTTTCATATATCTATATATGTGTTATGGGTTTTGTGACATGTGTAGGTCAAAAGGAGACTTCTAGAAGACCCTTATGTGGCACTCTAAGGCCAAATTCGAATTTGGTTGGAGAAGATTATGGGATCAAGAGGACATGTGTCTCACTTCCTTGTTGTATTGAAACTCTAAGAGGATATGTGTCTCATTCCTCAAGTTGTGTTGAAACTCTAGAAAGACATGTGTCTTATCATTTCCTATTTTGATTGTAACTCTAGAGATGGAGGGAGAGATTCATGGACCCCCATTAATGAGATGTCTCCTCATATTTTGTATAAATAGGAGAAGCTTTCTCCTATCATAGGTAATGAGAAAGTAATGAGGAAGTAGATTTGTAACTAAGTTCAAGATGGAATGGGATGTAGATTTGTGAGTTCTTTTTAATAGAGAAATTCAGTTCTTTGATGCTGTTTTGATTACAAATTTAAGGAGCTGAAGGACTTCACCAAATTGGTAGCAGAGGGCCCCTGCTATCCAAGGAGGCTTTTACATGTTTTCTAGATAAGTTGCTTTCAATTCTGTTTTGTCATATTTCCTTACTTAGATTGCTTTTTGAAATCATAGCTTTTAACATAATTTTCATGGCAGCCCGGGCATTTGCATATCTTTTGACTAATGACATGGAATCAATATTGTTCTGTTGTTAATTTATTTCTTCTTAGTTTTTGTTTAATTCCGGTATTGCTTTGTTTATTTCAGTCTTGCACATTTGTTTCAGTAGTTAGATTTAGATATATTAAGCTGCTCATGTCATTTTCAGTTACCTCCGAAAGCCACAGCTGGACTGATGGTGAGGGATTGAAGTATGAGTATGTAGTTTGATATTAGTTTACTTTCTGCAAGTTAGATATATTAAATTGCTCATGTCATTTTCAGTTACCTCCGAAAGCCATAGCTGGACTGATGGTGAGGGATTGTATTATGAAATGTGTAGTTTGATATTAGTTTCCTTTCTGCAAGTTAGATATATTAAATTGCTCATAACATCTTCAGTTGCCTCCGAAAATCATAGTTGGACTAATGATGAGGGATCAGAAGACAAGTTGATGTAATTTGATTTAGATTTACTTTATTGCAACTTTTGGATTTCTTTCAGCATAGTTTCTTTTGTGTTTAGACAGCAGCAAGAATAGTTTTGTTTCATGCTCACTAGTTCATTGTTTTGATTTATTAGATTAGCAGCACCTTTTTCATTTCAGCAGCACATTTTCATTTCCTTTCAAGTTTTGTCATTGTATGTTTCAAATTCATTTTTCAGTTTCAAGTTGGTAAATCATTATAAAGGACATCATTGCCTTGAATATTCATAACCATACTTGTCTTTTAGAATTTCCATCTCACATTAGGAAACCAACCAAGATCAATAAAAATCCAAAAACGACAAAAGTAAGAGATAGGTTATCTTGCACATATAGTGTGCCACACTTCGTCAGCTTACGAATCCCTGGTTGATAATTTATGTTAGCAATTTAGGACACACTAAATTGACCAAACATTTTGGCGCCGTTGCCGGGGAAGTGTAACTAGGTAGCCTTATTTCTTACATCTAAAAAAAAAAAAAAAAAATTCTTGAGTATGCTCTCCTCCTGCACTTTGTGTGATCTGGAGGATCAAAAAAAGGATTGTTATGTAAAAAAAAAAATTAATAATTCTTGAGTATGCTCTCCTCCTGCACTTTGTGTGATCTGGAGGATCAGAAAAAGAATTGTTATGTGAAAAAAAAAAAGGAGACAAAATAAAACTTCATCATTTCAATTGATTCAACAATTTAAAAAAAAAAATTGTTTTCATGAAAAACTTTGATTTCAATAAATTGTTTTGTTTAATGAATATATATGTGTATTTTTAAATTTTTGAAAATATCACATACATAATTTTATTAAACAATTCAATTAAAAAAAAAATGAAAATAAAAAAATAAAAAATAAAAAAATTAAATTGTTTTGTTACTAAGATATATATGTATATTTTTATTTTTGAAAATATATATATAATTTTAATAACAAATCATTTAAAAAAAAAAATTCAATAAATTGTTTTGTTTAGTAAATTACACATGTATATTTTTAATTTTTCAAAATTTAACATGTGTAATTTTATTAACAAAACAAATAAAAAAAAAAATTTAAAAAAAAAAAAAATCATTTTGTTTAGTAAAATTTATATGTGTATTTTTAATTTTTAAAAATATAACATATAGTTTTATTAAAAAAAAAAAAACAAACAAACAAAACAATAACAATAACAAATCAATAAACAAAAAATGAAATGGCCATGGCATTTTGAAAAAAATGAATTACTCTCAACAGAAAACATAAAAATTCAACCATTTACGATGCTTGCAGCTGTATTATGACTCGGAAACATCAGATTTTCTTTGCTTTTGATAATGAAAATCATGTAGAAGTTGAAAATGATGGAGTTACAGATGCTGCAAGGCTGCTAGGTTGCTGTGTTTCAGAGCTTATGACAGCATTATCGACCTGTAGGATTCAAGCTGAAAACATCATCAAATTCCCCAAATCCTTGAAAGAATTTGTGAGGCCTTCATGCAATCTCTTGCCATTCAAACCTGTCAAGTTCCCAAATGCCAATTCCTTTTATTATACCAAGCCTGTCAGCCTTGCCAATGCCACCTGCCATCATCAAACGCTCCTTCAGATTCATAAAATGGCATGTAAGAGAACAAGGCAATGAAATTAACAAAATTTTCAAACAGAAAAAAAAAATGTGCCTTGACTGAACTGAAGAATGCTCAGGATAACAACACTCTTTACATATGGAAATCAACAAACCAGAAGTTGTATTTCATTCTCAGAAAAACGCAATTTTGAACCACGTTCTGAAGAAAACGATTTTTTTTGCTGAGGCAGAACCCAGAAAAACGCAAACTGTTTTTGACACATCATTTTCAAACACGTTTTCTGATCGATTGGAGATGAATTTAGAAAAAATAAAACATGGGTTTTTTCTCCAACATGGTCAGTTAGATAACCCAGAAACCGTTTTAAGAAATTCGTGGCGGTCTGGGAGAAATACTCGGTTCTTTGAAGGCCATTTTTGCCCGTCACAAGGAGGAAAAAAACGATTTTTTCGAGTGAAGAATTTGAAAATCGTACTCTACATTGATAATTCGGTTTCGATTTCTAGGAAGAGGAATTCTAATCAAAATCAAACTCTTATCATGACATTCAATGCACATTCCACTCATTTTTGAATTTAATTCACTCGTTTTCTGAATGTTGGATTTCACATCTCCTTTATCATCTGCCCAGCAATTTTTGGTGCTTCAACGACATTATTAAATGCCAACCATTATGATGTTTATTTCAAAGGGATGCCACATCACTATGGAAAGACACTAAGAGGGCATGGGAATGAATTGAGCGAACTACAGGAGGATATTATCGAGCACATGGTCGTGTAGATGACACAATGAACCTTAGTAGCATAAAGGTAAGCTCAATTGAGATTGAACGTGTCTGTAATAGCAACTGCTGCAATTGGAATTCCAATTGAGGGGGGTGGTCCTGAACGGTTACTGATTGTGATAGTCCTCAAGGATCAAACAGATACAAAAATAAAATTTTGAAGAGATGAAAGATTTTATTTTGAAATAGCGATCATGCCCCTTTTATGTTCTTCAATGCTTACCAATATATTATTTTTCATCTTATGTGATCTTCACTTACTATTCTATGGTCATTGCAAGGTCACGATTGGTCAATGTATCTGAGTTTGCTTTATTTAGCATCATTTGTTGAAACTTAAAAAATAAAAAAATTAATAATTTTGAATCAATGAAATGAACAAGTTATTTGCTCGTTTTTTCCGAAGGTATTGATTAATTTTGATCGATGATGAAGGATGAATCTTGAATGGCTAATAACTTTTTTATTCAAGATTTTTAGCTGCTGCAAACCGTCACGACATTCTCACCGAAGTCCAATTCCGCAAACCTATTCTTCAATTCCGCAAACCGAAGTCCAACCTCACTGCTTCACTCCGTTGTGCCGAAAACCTCATTGTTCAAATCAGCCTAACTTTCTCATACAAAATCAGATTTTGATGATTCAAGTATCGTTGGAAAGGTCTCAACAAGATCTACACAATGAGAAATCCATAATTAGAGTTTGAAATGGTAAATAATGAAATAAATTGCTGAAAAGAAGAAACATTCAACTTGAGGCACTTATTCCAAAACAGGTATAAATTCTTTTGATTTTTCCTTTGAGAACTTGTTTCATTAATAAAAATTCTTAGTTTTTTGTGTAAATATCATAACTAGAGAGATTGATCACTTCTCTCCTTTGATAATCTTACATTCCATTGCAGAAGAAGTATTAGTTTTTTTGCAGGTTCGAAGAGGAAGGACAAATGCCTATGTAGAAGGTGTGTCTCCCTAAGAGACCAATTTGTTTCATAAGAGGATGACTGTAAACAAAAGGAGGAAATATGCCGATGCGGCAAAAATCGATCCAAACACTTGAAAAACTTTCAGATACTATTGTCTCCATCACATCCATTCCTCATAATAAACCATTCACCTCATTTCACTTCATATTTTCCATTTACATTCACATCCACTTTCCATTTCTTTTTGTCCATTCATAACCTACAAATAAAAGCAAGAGGCTCATTCACATGCTTATTGTCCATTGCCATTTCTACTCTCCATTGCCATCTTCCATTTTCATATTCTATTTCTTGTCATTTTCATTCTGCAAATAAGCCCTGCTTCAATGCAAATTATTGAGTCCATATTCCTTTGAGTCTAAGTTCTTTGTAAAAACACCTTGAGGCTTGCATGCCTTAATGGCAAGTTCTCATGCTAACAAACAATGAGAATACATTAATGTCCCTTGTTCGTCAGATCTTCTAGGTGACTCGACATCAGCAAAATCATTCGTACCTACAAAGTGTGTTTGGGCATCTTGACTCTCATTGTCATCAATGGTGAGAGTTCTCGTGTTGACTAGTGGCATCCATTAATGGCCACTAATTCAACAATTTCCTACTATGTTCGACATCAGAACATATTTGCACATAGTAGGAATTGTGCCAATGAGTTTTGAAGAGATGAAGACTATTATTTTCAGCATTTTGGAGCAATATCTGCATAAGTTTTAGAGCAATAAAAAGTCATCTCATCTCTTTATCCATGACTCTCTTGTTCACCACTTAAGAAAAATATGATCAGAATTTTGGTACCCACCACACATACACAACTCATCCACATTTAAGGTAAGTGAAGGTATGTTGTTTTCTAATTTTTAGTCATGTAATTCATTAGAATGCTAAAATTGTAACTTTGGAAAATTCTCACTCCCTTTTTCACATTGTCATATCTTGTCTTTAGTTGGGGAAGGGACATCATTTCATATCCACATGTCATACACTATCACACATTTTCATTTCATTTCCCCCACCCACATATACTTCCCAACCAACTATTGTTGCAACATGATTCAAAAGATTATATGCCTTGCAAATGATAAATTCATTGATGAAGTAGTTGATTCTAAATGTTTTCATGAACTTTGATGCAACAAAGAAAATAAAGCATTGTTACACAAGAACCAATGCTCAAAAAAAAAAAAAAAAGTTGTCACACAAGAACCAACCATTGAAAAAAAAAATGTTGCAATCAAATGTATTATACTTTGCCAAAAAGGAAAATATCAAGAAACAAAGTTTGGAATAAATCTATATGAGTCAAAACTTATAAAAGATCAACTCATGGACAAATGAATCATTGCAATAGTTGCATGAGGACATGCAACAACTTCAGTTGGGGGGTATGTTGAGTCTCAAAAGTGTTCTCCATATTCATCCATATTTCCATTATGTCATAACCATTTAGCTCTTATTTCATAACCATTTGACCTAAAACCCTACATCAAGTAACCATTTTCATAAATATATGGGTTATGATCCTCGTTTTCCAAAGTTATTTATTTTATGTATTTTAAGTGAATTTATGATTAGAAACTAGAAAATTAACATAGTTTCATATATCTATATATGTGTTATGAGTTTTGTGACATGTGTAGGTAAAAAGGAGACTTCTGTAAGACCCTTATGGTGACTTCAAGGCCAAATTCGAATTTGCTGGAGAAGATTATGGGATCAAGAGGATACAGTGTCTCACTTCCTTTCGTTGTATTGAAAACTCTAAGAGGATATGTGTCTCATTCCTCAAGTTGTGTTGAAACTCTAGAAAGACATGTGTCTTATCATTTCCTATTTTGATTGTAACTCTAGAGATGGAGGGAGAGATTCATGGACTCTCATTAATGAGATGTCTCCTCATATTTTGTATAAATAGGATAAGCTTTCTCCTATCATAGGTAATGAGGAAGTAATGAGAAAGTAATGAGGAAGTAGATTTGTAACTAAGTTCAAGATGGAATGGGATGTAGATTTGTGAATTTTTGAATAAAGAAGCTTAGTTCTTTGATGCTATTGTGATCTTATCTTTAAGGAGCTGAAGGACTTCACCAAATTGGTAGCAGAGGGCCCCTGTTATCCAAGGAGGCTTTTACATGTTTTCTAGATAAGTTGCTTTCAATTCTGTTTTGTCATATTTCCTTACTTAAATTGCTTTCTGAAATCATAGCTTTTAACATAATTTTCATACAAAAACTTCGGCATTTGCATATCTTTTGACTAATGACATGGAATCAATATTGTTCTGTTGCTAATTTACTTTTTGTTTAATTCCAACACTGCTTTGTTTATTTCAGTCTTGCACGTTTGTTTCAGTAGTTAGATTTAGATATATTAAGCTACTCATGTCATTTTCAACATTCTCCGAAAGCCTGCTGTACCGGACCGATGGTGAGGGATTGAAGTATGAGTATGTAGTTTGATATTAGTTTACTTTCTGCAAGTTAGATATATTAAATTGCTCATGTCATTTTCAGTTACCTCCGAAAGCCATAGCTGGACTGATGGTGAGGGATTGTATTATGAAATTTGTAGTTTGATATTAGTTTCCTTTCTGCAAGTTAGATATATTAAATTGCTCATAACATCTTCAGTTGCCTCCGAAAATCATAGCTGGACTAATGATGAGGGATCAGAAGACAAGTTGATGTAATTTGATTTAGATTTACTTTATTGCAACTTTTGGATTTCTTTCAGCATAGTTTCTTTAGTGTTTAGACAGCAGCAAGAATAGTTTGGTTTCATGCTCACTAGTCCACTGTTTTGATTTATTAGATTAGCAGCACCTTTTTCATTTCAGTAGCACATTTTCATTTCCTTTCAAGTTTTTTCATTGTATGTTTCAAATTCATTTTTCAATTTCAAGTTGGTAAATCATTATAAAGGACATCATTGCCTTGAATATCCATAACCATACTTGTCTTTTAGAATTTCATAAAAATCCAAAAACGACAAAAAGTAAGAGATAGGTCATCTTGCACATATAGTGCGCCACACTTCGTCAGCTTACGAATCCCTGGTTGATAATTTATGTTAGCAATTTAGGACACACTAAATTGACCAAACAGTGACTAAGGGTCCTTTCACCACTATAATCTTCTGTCACCGCAGCACGAGCTTCAGAGGTGTTCTACACTTCTCGAGTCGGTCTCCACCCTTTACATGACTTCATGAGGTGACCCGTTTCATGACATAGGTGACATCGGAAAGGAGTCTTCCAATAGTCCAACGATTGTCTGTAAATAACTTCATTCCATTCCAGATCTATGATAGCGAGGAGACCACTAGCAAAGGAAACTTCGACCAACACCCATGCCACACGTTTGTCGTAAAGGCCGGCACACTTTGGATCAACAAATTTGCAAGTGCCGATACAGTTTCCAATGGCCTGTAAAGCTTTGATGGACCAGAATTGAATAGGAATACCTGTCATATGAACCCACATCAAAAGGTTCTTTGGTGCATTAGCTATTGGATGGAAATCAACCGTCCATTGATGAAGCATGAGAAATTAGCGCCTACAGACCCACACTCTATCCAGGGCTTCCCCCACATCAGTGTCCTTCATTAAGTGGATATTTATTAAAAAACAATCAAATATTAATAAAAAATAGTAAAAAAAAGCCACTTACCAAACCACTCATATCCTCTGCCTTCTTGCCACACATGGATTTCAAGCAATGAGTTTTAATCATATTAAATACTATGGCTTAATAATAGTTAGTGTGTGGGAACTTTTTTAATAAGGGACAAACTCATATTGGCCCTCTAGACCTCCAGGTCCTTTATCTCATAGGTACATTCTTACAGGTTGACCTTCTCTAGTTTTCTTGTAGGGATCTCTGAGAAGTCTAGTCTTTTGCTCTTCGTGAGAGTTGTCAAGTACCAGGTGTTCATTATGGTGATTGTGAAAGCTTGTGGCAAACCCCTTGAGGCATTTGGTAGCCTCCTAAGGTGTAATTTCCCCCTGGGGTTTTAGTGTTGTGATTGGTCAAGCGACACTAGGTGGTGGCTCCGAGTTGTAAGGTGTAGGCATTTCCCATCGAGTAAGGTCGTGAGGTGGTTTTCATGTCAGAGGTTGCAGTGGCATCGCTAGAATTTTGCAGTATCGTCTTACAGGTTCTAGATTGGGACTCAAACAAGTATTTTCAATTGTTGATTTGTGTGGCATGAGGCCCTGTCTAATTTGGGGGAGTGGACATGTTGGTAGGAGATGCAATGCTAAAAGGGATGCGCCCGTAGGGGTGACATCCCTCGAGTTGTCAACGCAGTGCATCTTTTGGAACAACGAGATATTGGGGAGGAGGTCGACCAATAACCTGCCAACTCTCCAGGGAGAGTCGATCTATCCCCTACTTTTGAAACTCTTAAAACTCAATCACGTCGGGTCACACTGTTGATGGAGAAATTAGCACGGTATTAATACAATGATTGCATCGAGGTCATAACCTTTATGAATGATTTGCAACATAATCATTGACACATGATGAATAAGATGGTTTCTCTCTAGCACAGGAAGAAATGGATTCAAGACAATCATGAATGCTTTGAGGTAAGGTTGGTGCATATGGAAGCCCACATGCATGAACCTTTTTTCCTCCTCTGCCACCTGAAAATATGTCACAAGATCTTGGTCTGGGAAATGTCGCTGTATAAAGATGGTTGATGAATTTTTTTTTTGGATTTTGGGTCTCTTCTGGTTAATGAGGGCAATCTGCATGTTGCTATCTAGCTTTCTCTTGTTGTTGTCTTTTTGTTTTTTCCACTCTCTCGGACAAGAAGTCTGATAGGAATGACACCAAGATCATTTTGTCTAACAAATTATCACGATGTACTCCTATGAAGAATGAATACAAAATATCTATTTACAAAAAAAAAAAATTATTAGAGTTTTTGGAAACAAATTATATCTAAATTTTGAAACATCTATCCTTAAATCATTCATTTTCAATTAACGATTTGGCAAAATTTTCCCTCACACCAACTCTGGATCGACCTTAGACTCTCTTGGTTTTATGTTTGAAACCCATACCCTCATTTTTATAACCAATGCTAAACATTAACTTAATACATACATGTGCCTTCTCACCTATGTCGACCCCCACTTCACCTTGGGTTTGGTAGAACTTACTCTCTGCAATATCACAACTCTCCCCCTCCATAATCTTGTCAAGTTAAGCATGACCACTTTGCAACATATAAGTTTTTCCAAATCCATTGAAAACCATAACACAATTTCCAATTCATATTTGACTCCATTTGGCATTTTGGGGGCATGCCACCATTAATATAAAGTTAAATAATAACTTTGACAATCAAAATAATTTCACTACTCCTCTTTTCAATCATAACCTATTATTATCTAATTCCAACCCTTGCAAATTTAATTAATTAAAATTCCTAATAATAATAGCGATAATTCTTGACATTTTGTGAAGTGGTTTGAGGTTTTCCTGTGCTTTTGGTTTATGCTGTTGTCGTTGATGTCAACCCTGGAGTTTGATTGGGTTTGACTTTGGCTAAAACACGGTCATTGATGTAAAATTGATACTGAACACTTATAATTGTCTAGATTACATCAAGTTGGGAGCTCCATTATTAGATAGTTGAAAACCCTAGTCCTAAGGTTTAAGGTCGTTGGACTTAGGAGATATCTTGACTTTGTCGATGGTTTTTGAAGTGGAAAATCATTAATTTTGTCTTGGAGACCCACGTCATTGGACTCTCCTCATCACGATGTTTCTAGTGGTATGTGGTACACTCCAAGAGGCCTCTTGATTTGAGATATATTAACATTTGAAGTCGAGGACCCCATTTCATAGGCTAAAACCCCAAAAGGTGACCATATGATTCCTACACCATGGTCAAAGTTGAAAGAAAAATTAAATTAAAAGATTAAAATTAAAATTAAAACTAAAAGCAAAAAAAAACAAATAATTATATATTAAAGTCTAAAACAATTAAGAAAAACATTATTAAAACTTAGTTCAATTATATATTAATTATTCATTAAAATTTTAATTTTATTTAAATCAAATTAAAGTCTTCAATATAATTATATTTTCACTTTAATATACTCCAACAATCATCTCTAAAATCCCTCTCTCATTCCAAAAAAAACTATATAAAAACATTAATTAGTTCTCTTTACATAACACCTCAACAAACTATCTATTATGCTTTTACTCTGAACCTCGGCCTTATATAAGTTATCGAAAAGAACAGAGGACCTATCTATTATGCTTTTACTCTGAACCTCGACCTTATATAAGTTATCGAAAAGAACAGAGGATATAGCGAATAATAGGTGGTTTACAATCTTGTCTTTATTTTGAGAAACATTAATGAGTGACCAAAGTTAGCTCTATAATGAGTCAAGCCGACACCAATATTTTTCAATTGATTTTGTTGGAACATTTTCAGGAATAGTCATGATTTTTTTTTGGCAAGGATCATGCAAGTTAAAAAGTCAAAATGGTCTGCACCATAGATTAAATGTGAAGCTATTTATTTATCAACTTAGTTAATAAACAAATTTGGAAATCATAATGGAAATGTTGTTTGAACCTTCGATAATTTATAATTTTGGAAGACTAATGTGTTGAATGGAAATTTTACTTTATTCATTATTGGTTATATAAACTATAGATTGCTTTGAAAACAACTTATTTAAATGGTCTATGGTGGTTAACAGTAATGAGCAGAGGCTATCGATTATTTTATAATTATTAATGTGCGTGGTTTTTAAAAATTGTCTATTGGTTTTAAATATTTGTTGAGTTTGAATTTATTTGGGAGGTAATTACGGACAATTGGGTTTCAAAAACCATGAACTGAAATGTTAAAACCATGGATAGTTTAATTTTTGATGAGTAGAGTATGCTAAATTATGCATGATCATATTCAATAAGTTTGTGGAGATGATTTATCATGACGCATAAGAAGCATAAGAATTTGATGAGGATGTCATTTGATGTGTGAAATGTGAATGCACATATTTAGTAGATGATAAAGAGTGGAATTGAGACAAATTTTCTAAGAAAATTTCACCTCGGTAACTATACGGTTAATGGTGTTCTGGAGAAATTATTGCATTTTATTAATTGGATATCAGTTTAAAAAGTTGAATATTTGAAACCAAGGATACCTATGAGTTCTAAGTAACCTACAATAGTGATACAACAGAATCTTCACTTGATAAAGTTTAGTTGATTAATTAAAGTGAAGACAAGGGCGTTTGTGAGATTGTTCTAGTGAACAATAGTGTTTCAGTGTAAACATTGGGGAATGGCTTTTAGATATTTGTGATAGTACACTATTAGAAGAAGTGAAAAGCTTTAATCTTTACACAATGAGAGGCATAGAAACTTTGAAGTGAACTATTATACCCTATGTAACAATCTTGATGACTTTAATAGTGACAATATTAATAATATTGTCATAAAATTTTTGTAGCAACATTCTTGAACATTGATCTTACATGACAACAATAAATGATGGTGGAATGAGGACATTGAATGTCTAAGCAACATACATAAGACATGTGTTAGTAGCCTCCTTGGGAAGATTTTGAGAGCATTGAAAGCAAGACATAGGGATGACCTAAGGCATTTAGGATTGTGCCATCATTGGAATTTATTGTCTGGTACTTGCAATAGCTTTAGCTGCTTGGCACAATGATTTGGATCATTTCTCTATGAACCATTTAATGCATATTCATTCGAGAGCATTACAGTATAGTGACATTGACCATTGCAGGTTGCATTGATTGTTGCAGTGCAATGAGTTTATTATTTTGGTACAACTTGGGTTTACAGCTTATACATGAGCAGATTCTCAATAGGATGAACGAGTTGTGTAGTTATTTGTTTTGCAATTGGATAGCACAATTGGATAGTGCAATTGTCATATTGAGCAGTGGTGTGTAGTACAGTTTCTAAGACTTGACAATGACATTCATACCGATCAGAGCAATAAAATATTCATTACAATTTCCTTACATTGATTTAGAACATAAGAGGATCTAGACTAAAAATTGTGAAACGTGATTTGCAATCTTCAGGGTGATTGGAATCACCTTTAGGTTGTGTCCTGAGAACACTTCAAGGTGGCAGGGTGGCGGCTATGGCAAGTGGTACCCTACACAGGGTGTTGGGGCATCCTTTCAGTTGGGACTGATAAATTATAGGGTGATGAAACTTCCTTCGATAACTTTATGTAATTAATTTTTTCTTTTAAGTAGAAGAAGAAGACAATTATTTAATATGATTACAACTCAATGCTTGAAATCCATATGTGGCAAGAAGCCAGAGGATGTGAGTGGTTTGGTACGCAGGTTTATTTTTTACTATTATTTATTAATTTTGATTTTTTTTTTAATAAATATCCACTTAAAAAAGTTATATATATATATATAATTTTTTCTTTTCTTTTTGAAATTTTAAATTAAAATAAGACAAAAGATGTACAAGTAATAATATATTTTGATTTGAGTGTTAGTTTAAATTGTTAATGTCATTCTATTAAACATATTATAATTTTAATCTCAATAAAAATGTGGATGTTGCTACTAACTTCTCTTTTATTTTGAGGTCGATTTGTAAATTTTAAGGATTTTCTTTGCAACACTATATATCATATTTGTAAAATTTTGTACTATTAATCTTGAAAAGAATGGGTGTTACTTATAACAACAAATTTTTAAACAAAGGTAAAAACAACCACTAACTACAATATCTAAGAAAATAGACTTTGGAGAAATTTTTTGTCAAGTTTGTAACTATGTTTACACAACAATTTTTTTAAATAATCTTTATTTTTTGTTTCGCAATTTTAGATTAAAATAAGGGAAAAGTTTTACAACATTACATTTTGATTTAAATGTTGGTTTTTAAATGTTGAATCACAATATCACAAATTTTTAATGTCATTATATCAAAAAAATTATAATTTTTAACCTCAAAAAAAGATAATTGTTTTGCAATTTTAAATTAAAATAAGGGAAAAGTTTTACAGCATCACATTTTGATTTAAGTGTCGATTTTGAGATATTGAAAAAAGATTAATATTTCATCAAAACTTTATTCTAATCACATACACTTAAATTCATTTACCAATATTATTCACTCTCAAACATCAACAAGTATAAATCTATCTTAACCCTATATAAATTAAAACTAATATAAATCCATCTTAACCTTATATAAATTAAGTATTAAAAAAAAATCAAAATTAATTACATCAAATAATATTTACATTTTCATACAATCTTAAAGTAGAAACTGAGCTTCATAGAGTCCAAATCCAAAGCAAGCTACCATGCCCAAGCAATCACCATTTTTATTACATCTTCACCTTTGAAACCTCATCCTCTCCCCCAAAAAAATGTAATGCTTTGTGATCATAGTTCGAAGAAAGCTTTACAACCTGGACAATTGCCCAAATTCCGCAGGACCGACTTAAATATTAACATTGAAAAAGTATTTTTGAGCAGACAATTTTGGCTTCAAAGAGAGTCCCAAGATATCTGGATTTTATGGTATTATGGTATTACAGAAGTAAGACACTCCCGCTGATTTTAACATTAAAACTGGGAATGAAAAACCCACTCCATTGTCATCTCGTTGAGTTGATCATGTCGGTTTTCAACTGAGAGATAGATGTATATAATATTTCCCTGCCTCTGTTCAATTTGCGGCCTTGGAAAATGAAATGGGTGGTCTCCCATATTTTAATGGAGAGAGTCTGCAATTTTTTTATATGCATTGCCGTGGAAAATAAAGGTGAGATCGAAAATATGCTTATTCCCATGAGGTTTTCCTTTTAGCATCGAAATCCTTTTTGGCCTTCATTTCCACATCACTTTACGTTTGCCTTTTGTGTGGCCCCTTGGAAGAACAAGCAAAATCGCTCAAACGGTATGCAAATTTTCGAATCTGCCAGCGTGGAAGACAATTGGGATCGCTCTGCAAAAAACCCATGTCGCGTTTTTTTGAATTTCGACTCCATTTGTTCAGAATATTCATTTAAAATTCGTTGTCTGAATAACTCTGCGTTTTTTTTTAAATGCTTCATTTTCCATGACATGAAGTTCATCAATAATGTTATGATCCTTGTTTGAAATCTCAGTCAACAAAGCAGCGTCTACAACTGTAGCTGCAGCTTCAATAGAAGTATATCGACCCAATTTGAAATGACCAGAAATATTGATATGGATCAGACATCCTGCAGTTGTACAGACTACAAATTTTGATTAGGAATAAAAGATCTTTTTCCAAGTGCAGGTTTATATTAAGCTGACAAGTAGTGTTTTAAAGAACCAATGTTTTTCAAATCTCCTTCACAGGGGAGAGACTTATCTCCGGATGAAAAACATTAAGTGAATTTCACGATTAAGAGGATAGCTCTTTTTATTTGGACTTACCTCATGAGGGTAATCAGAAATCATCCAGGGCAGCAAAATTCTCTTACTCCATTAGCTAGATTTGGAGGCAATTCTTCAAACTCCAAGGATATTCTCATTACTGTCATGCACACTGATGCCGTTGACATTCTTTGGAACACCTCCTTGGCTTTTTTTCTGTATTCTTTTACTGCCAAATGTGATGCTTCCAAACTCTTATGATTGTAGCAGATTTCTATCTTGATAATATTGTAGAGCAGTGTCAAAGTGACCTTGGCTAGACAAATGGAACAGAGGTTTGAAATACCCCATCTCCCACCAAGGTTCATATCACACAGTGTTAGATGTGTTTTGCAGAGGAAGAGATGAATTTTATAAACTCGGAATTAGAGTACCACCTCTTATCAGACTAGAAAGGAGAAGCCTCTCATTATAGCTTTCTGCTTCATGGTTCTATCGATTAGAGCATGCAAAAATATTTTTCTCTTGCCAACAGCTACAGATCAATGCTTCAGGTTATCAATGGATTCTTCTCTGCACCCTATTAGTTTTAAAAACATATGTGACCCAGTTCTTGCTTATTCTAAAATTTCATATTGGGGTGTGCTCTTCTTTGCACCCTTCCTGCCTGAAATTCATTAGAAAGTCCTTTAAATTCCACATTGATAGTCCATGCAGAGGCAATAGAAAACATATGCCAGGCTCTCCTTTTCCTGGTTTTCATTGCATCTATTATCTTGGCAGGCATTGTTCACGATGAAGCATTATTTGTCATATGATATGTTAATCTACTCTTATTCTTTCACATTTTAGATTTGCTCCAAACTACGACATCTCCAACATGTACAACTGAATGCTGTGTCTAACTTAAAAATAAATGTTGAACAAATGAAACACAGTTACCATGTTTGAAATATTTAAATGCAAAAAGAAGCTATTAGACTGGAGTCTTGACATGGCATGACATGGAAAACTTACATACGTATCATGCAACAGAACTTGTCAATAGACCTTGCCACTACAAAACTAGATGCGCTTTAGAAGATGGAAAAAAATGATAAAAAACAGATAGTAGCCTCAAATATCATATATCAAGTTCTAACAGTGAGAATAAAAATAAAAATATTGACACAGAGACCATTTGTAAACCTTAAAAGAACTTACTATCAATGCAATTTCGTGAGGCATTCACATCATCTAAACTGAGGCATTCGTAAGGCAATCTCATTAAATTCTCCCTAAACTGGCAAGCAAAGCAGCGGAAAGCGTTCTTCCATTAGTATCCAATTCTGGTGTGTCAAGCAAAGAAAAATACATAGATGTAATCAGGACAGCGTACAGGTATGCGGAAAGGGAGATTTCTCCTATCTAACATGCAGGGAGAGAGAGGGCTTGCTCGGTGAGGGTTTCACACACAGTGAGACGTCCGAGCTGTAACCAATGAAGGAATTGGGGGAAACTATCTGCTCTCGTTTCCAAGCAGCGTATGGGTTTACTCCAAAAATTTTAGAGTGATAAAGGAGCTAGCGTGACAAAATCAAACCTGTAAAACGATTAAATGATCACCGATCTAGGCGGCGGCTTCGAGTTTCGATGGCAAGAGCAGAGGCGCGTTCACGTGAACTCGACCAACTGGTTCGGAAGTGGGAGAAAAATGCACAATTCAAATTATGACGGGAAGTGAGTTTAAACCGTGGTTTGAACGCACGGTGAGTCAGCCAGCGTGGCACGCCACCGTGGAAGGGAGGCAGCGACAATCACGAAGAAATCTGTCAAATCAGAGATGGCTATGTATGGTCATGCTATGTCAAAAGGCTTGCCATAGGCGCATTAAATGCCCTATGGCAGGCTGGTTATTGCTTGCCTTTCCATTCTGTCTTGGTCTTATCGCCGTCTTTCTCCGTTAATGCATGCCACAGTAGCCGGAAAAACCAATTCGTAGCATCGTTAGACTACGCCGTACGAAAGTCATGTGAGAGTAAATAGTTGCCCCAGTAACCGTAGCAGAACTTCAAGATATCATGTACGAAAGTCATGTGAGAGTAAATAGTTTGTAGGCAACTGCTGCTTAATTTTATGTTACAGTTTTGTAGTGAACGAAAGGTACGCGCTTAAATTTTCATCGGTATTCGTACTAGGGTTCTATTTGTTGTTTGTCTTAGAATTTCAAGTTATTTCAGGTTGAAATTACACTTCAAAATTTAACCGTGCTCTATCCACGCCATCACAAGACACCGAAAGAAGAAGCCATAACTGAACTATAAAATAAATGGTTTTCGTAAACTGAGTTGCTAGCTTGTTGAGGTCATGGTTTCCTAGTTAGCCTAATATGGCGTCCACCGGATTCTATAGATGCACAAATATAGAGATTTCCACGGTAATTTCGTTATGCCAATCGTCGTTAAGCTGTTGTGAGCTTAGCCATCAATATCGTGTCTATTTGATTCACAGTAATCCCCTTCACATTTTTGCAATTGCCATTGCCAGCATCGGTGCAAGAGAATTATTGCAATCCCAAGGATTTTCTTCGATCCCTTCGCTTGAATTCATGCAAAATAGCATATACTAAAATATTTGGTCACGGGGACCTTTGCATTCGATTTGGCTTGAAATTTGCATGGGTTGTAGTCTATTAAATTGTTCCAGAATGTGTAATGGGGAAGGGAGAAGAAAAGTGAGAATGGATTCGGGCGAAGGTCATACTCTGACAGAAATGGAGGGGGCGGTACTCATGGCCATGGCGGTGGGGGTAGCACAACTAATTTTGGCTTCAGAAACTTCACAACAAGTGGTCCTCTATTAAGACATGACCTGTTGATGATGTCTTCGCGCCTACATATGAATTGGATCCAAGATTATCTTACTCTCCTCCCATGGAACATAAATGGAATGAATTAGCAATCATGCCAATGCAGATCCATAGCATTCAGTATCCGTTGGCATCTTCAACAGAGGCACCATTTAGAGGTCTAGATTCAAGTTATTTATATAGGGATTCCCCGCAAATGTATTGTAATGGTGCCAGTAATATACATTCTAATGGTGCTCATGATATTGGTGGGAACACGTTTTCATCAAATCCTTTCTGGGAGATGAGAGAAAGGCCTTTTGAACAAATTGAATGTTTTCCTCTACTAGTTGGTGCAAAGTCATGGCCAGAGGTATAATCAAAATCAGATTATGGATCTCGAGATTAAAATATAGTAGAAGTTTCTAACAAAGTTAGCAAGAAATTAAATTAAACAAAAACAAAAAAATCTACTGCCGTGAGATTAAAATATAGATGAAGTTTCTATAAAAAAATATAGCTGAAGCTTCAAAAATTATGAACAAATATATATATATATATATATGAACAAATTATACAAAAGTTTCTCGGGAATAAAGCCGAAGTTTCAAAAATTACAGGAATCTAGCTTGAGAAGGTGTTTATTGGAGATGCGGGGTATTGTAGTACATGTAGTATTTTAAATTATTTTAAAATTGCTGGATACCTAACTAAAGGCACAACGTGGAGCTCCGAAAACTTGCATAACTTCACACAACCGAACTTTTGTATTGAGGTTAAATGCGGAAGTTTTTTTTACGAAACCTACTAAAGTTAGCTAGAGTGAACACAATTAATTAAGTTTGGTTAACCTCTTTGGTTTTTTTTTTTTTTTTTTTTTTTTTTTTATCTTTGGTACAAATACAATCTCATCCCTAGAATATCATATACTTTATTTTATTTCATAACAAAATGTCATACTTAATTTGATATCACATACTTTAGGTTAACGTCAAAAACATGCTTGTTAGGTTAACATTAATAACATCTTTATATCATTGCTCACTTTTCATACAGCATATTTACTAGCACAACTATATTAGTAAAAACTAATGTGGTTGATATACCCCGAAAAGCGCGTATATAAAATAGATTTACAACCACATTTACTAATATGGTTGATATATGCCGATAGGCCTATATCCACTACCCATCACATTAATTTATATATCAATAAATAAATATTATATATAATAAATTTATTATATTAACTTGAAAAATATATATTATATATTAATAAGAATATTAATATATTAAATATATTAATTATGATTAAAATCACAAAAATATTTTATATATATTAATAATATTATAATAAGTATTAATAATATATATTAAAAATATTTATTAATATATTAAAAATATTAACTATATACATACTATCAATTAACTTGAAATATATATAATATATATTAATATAAAAAAATATTAATAACATATAATAATTTAATATATAATAGATGGTTATATTATTAATAAAGCAAAAGAAATAATAATATATTAATAATATATATTATATCAAATTTGGTTATATTATTAATAATATTATAATATTACTAATAATCATTATTAATAAATATTAGAATATTTATTTATAATGATTATTAGTAATATTATAATTTAATATTTATTAATAATGATTATTAGTAATATTATAATATTATTTATATTACAAAATAAATATTAAAATATTATAATATTATTAATATTTATTATTAATAATGGATATTAATAATATTATAATATTACTAATAATCATTATTAATAAATATTTGAATATTTATTTATAATTATTATTAGTAATATTATAATATTATTAATATATATATTATTAATATATATATTATTAATATTAACTATATGCATACTATAAATTAACTTCAAATATATATAATAATTTATTAATATATAAATAATATAAATAATATTTAATATTTTAATATTTATTTATATATTAATATCATAGATGGTTATATTATTAATAAACCAAAAAAACTAAGAATTAATATTTTAAACTGAAAAATATAAGAAATTAACAAACACTGAGAAATAGTATTTTAAACTCAAGAGAGTAATAAACCGAATGTGTGATTAACATTATAAACCCAAGAGTTTAATACTATAAACCAAATCAATTGGTGAACCCAAGAGAAAACCATTACCCAAAAAATTATAAACCAAAGTAATTGGTGAACCCAAGGGAATTGATTTAAACATTTAGACAATTGTCGTCACAATGCGACGTTGGACCAACTATGACCAAGGTTGGCCATGGGTGACTTTCCTATTGAGACAATCTTTGTCAGAATGTGACATTTGATCATGGATGACATTTATCGAGTATTCATATTATAAACCAAAAGAACTAATAAACCGAAGGGTTTAATATTATAAACCAAAGGAATTGGTGAACCCAAGGGACAACCATCACCCAACAAATTATAAACCAAAACAAACTCGTGAACCCAAGGGAATTGATTTAAACATTGAGAGAATTGTTGACACAATGCGAAGTTGGACCAACTATGAGCAGGGTTGGCCATGGGTGACTTTCATATTGAGACAATATTTGTCAGAATAGCACATTTGATCATGGATGACATTGATCAATTATTCATATTATAAAACAAAAGAACTAATAAACCCAAGGGTTTAATATTATAAACCAAAGGAATTGGTGAACCCAAGGGACAACCATTACCCAACAAATTATAAACCAAAAGGAATTGGTGAACCCAAGGGAATTGATTTAAACATTCAGACAATGGTTGTCCCAATGCGACGTTGGACCAACTATGACCATGGCTGGCCATGGGTGATTTTCATATTGAGACAATGTTTCTCATAATATGTTATTCGATCATGCATGACATTGATCGATTATTCATATTATAAACCAAAAAAACTAATAAACCCAAGCAAGTGGTGAACCCAAGGGAAAATCATTACCCAAAAAATTATAAACCAAAGGAATTAGCGAAACCTAAAAAGGCTAAGTAAACATTGAGAGTAATTGTTGTTCGCAATGCGATGCTGGGCTACATGACCATGTTGGCTTTTTTATATGATTTTCATATTGATACAATGTTTGTCAGAAGGTGACATTTGATCATGGATGAAATTGATCGATTATTGATATTATAAACCAAAAAAACTAATAAACCCAAGGGTTTAATATTATAAACCAAAGGAATTGGTGAACCCAAGGGACAACCATTACCCAACAAATTATAAACCAAAAGGAATTGGTGAACCCAAGGGAATTGATTTAAACATCGAGACAATGGTTTTCACAATGCGACGTTGGACCAACTATGACTATGGTTGGCCATGGGTGATTTTCATATTGAGACAATGTTTCTCATAATGTGTCATTTGATCATGGATGACATTGATCGATTACTCATATTATAAACCAAAAAAACTAATAATCCCAAGGGTTTAATATTATAAACCAAAGCAAGTGTTGAAAACAAGGGAAAATCATTACCCAAAAAATTATAAACCAAAGGAATTGGTGAACCCAATAGAATTGATTTAAACATTGAGAAAATTGTTGTCGCAATGCAACATTGGGCCAAGTATGACCATGGTTGGCCAAGGGTGGTTTTCATATTGATACAATGTTTTTCAGAATGTGACATTTGATCATGGATGACATTGATCGATTATTCATATTATAAACCAAAAAAATAATAAACCCAAGGGTTTAATATTATAAACCAAAGGAATTGGTGAACACAAGGGACAACCATTACCCAACAAATTATAAACCAAAAAAATAATAAACCCAAGGGTTTAATATTATAAACCAAAGGAATTGGTGAACACAAGGGACAACCATTACCCAACAAATTATAAACCAAAAGGAATTGGTGAACCCAACGGGATTGATTTAAACATTGAGACAATTATTCTTACAATGCGGCATTTGATCATGGATGACATTGATCGATTATTCATATTATAAACCAAAAGAACTAATAAACCAAAGTTTTTAATATTATAAACCAAAGGAATTGGTGAACCCAAGGGAATTCATTTAAACATTGAGACAATTGTTGTCAGAATGCAACGTTGGACCAAGTATGACCATGGTTGGCCATGGCTGATTTCATATTCAGACAATTTGATGATGGAGGACATTTATCGATTATTCATATTATAAACCAAAAGAACTAATAAACCCAAGGGTTTAATATTATAAACCAAAGGAATTGGTGAACCCAAGGGGATTGATTTAAACATTGAGACAATTGTTCTTACACTGCGACATTTGATCATGGATGACATTGATCGATTATTCATATTATAAACCAAAAGAACTAATAAACCCAAGGGTTTAATATTATAAACCAAAGGAATTGGTGAATCCAAGGGAATTGATTTAAACATTGAGACAAATGTTGTCACAATGCGACGTTGGACCATGGATGAACTGTGAACCCAAGGGAATTGATTTAAACATTGAGAGAATTGTTGTCACAATGTGATGTTGGACCAACTATGAGAAGGGTTGGCCATGGGTGATTTTCATATTGAGACAATATTTTTCAGAATGTCACATTTGATCATGGATGATATTGATCAATTATTCATGTTATAAACCAAAATAACTAATAAACCCAAGGGTTTAATATTATAAACCAAAGGAATTGGTGAACCCAAGGGACAACCGTTACCCAAAAAATTATAAACCAAAAGCAATTGGTGAACCCAAGGGAATTGATTTAAACATTGAGACAATTGTTGTCACAATGCGACGTTGGACCAACTATGACCATGGTTGGCCATGGGTGATTTTCATATTGAGACAATATTTGTCAGAATGTGACATTTGATTATGGATGACATCGATCAATTATTCATATTATAAACCAAAGGAATTGGTGAACCCAAGGGAAATCCATTACCCAACAAATTATAAACCAAAGGAATTGGTGAACCCAAGGGAATTGATTTAAACATTGAGACAATTGTTGTCAGAATGCGACGTTGGGCCAAGTATGACCATGGTTGGCCAAGGGTGATTTTCATATTGATACAATGTTTGTCAGAATGTGACATTTCATCATGGATGACATTGATCGACTACTCATATTATAAACCAAAAAAAATAATAAACCCAAGGGTTTAATATTATAAACCAAAGGAATTGGTAAACCCAAGGGACAACCATTACGCAACAAATTGTTAACCAAAAGGAATTGGTGAACCCAAGGGAATTGATTTAAACATCAAGACAATGGTTGGCACAATGCAACGTTGGACCAACTATGACCATGGTTGGCCATGGGTGATTTTCTTATTGAGACAATGTTTCTCATAATGTGTCATTGATCATGGATGACATTGATCGATTATTCATATTATAAACCAAAAAAACTAATAAACCCAAGGGTTTAATATTATAAACCAAAAAAGGCAGAATACAAGGGAAAATAATTACCTAAAAAAATTATAAAACCAAAGGAATTGGTGAACCCAAGGGAATTGATTTAAACATTGAGACAATTGTTGTCACAATGCGACATTGGACCAACTATGACCATGGTTGGCCATGGGTGATTTTAATATTGAGACAATGTTTGTCAGAATGTGTCATTTGATCATGGATAACATTGATTGATTATTCATATTATAAACTAAAAAAACTAATAAACACAAGGGTTTAATATTATAAACCAGAGGAATTGGTGAACCCAAGGCAAAATCATTACCCGAAAAATTATAAATCAATGGAAATGGTGAACCCAAGGGAATTGATTTAAACATTGAGACAATTGTTGTCACAATGCGACATTTGATCATGGATGACATTGATCGATTATTTATATTATAAACCAAAAGAACTAATAAACCCAAGGGTTTAATATTATAAACAAAAGGAATTGGTGAACCCAAGGGAAAACCATTACCCAACAAATTATAAACCAAAGGAATTGGTGAACCCAAGGGAATTCATTTAAACATTGAGACAACTGTTGTCACAATGCGACGTTGGACCAAGTATGACCATGGTTGGCCATGGCCGATTTCATATTCAGACAATTTGATGATGGACGACATTGATCGATTATTCATATTATAAACCAAAAGAACTAATAAACCCAAGGGTTTAATATTATAAACCAAAGGAATTGGTGAACCCAAGGGGATTGATTTAAACATTGAGACAATTGTTCTTACAATGCGACATTTGATCATGGATGACATTGATCGATTATTCATATTATAAAACAAAAGAACTAATAAACCCAAGGGTTTAATATTATAAACCAAAGGAATTGGTGAACCCAAGGGGATTGATTTAAACATTGAGACAATTGTTCTCACAATGAGACATTTGATCATGGATGACATTGATTAATTATTCATATTATAAACCAAAAGAACTAATAACCCCAAGGGTTTAATATTATAAACCAAAGGAATTGGTGTGCCCAAGGGAATTGATTTAAATATTCAGACAATTGTTGTCACAATGCGACGTTCGACCAACTATGACCATGGTTGGCCATTGGTGATATTCATATTGAGACAATGTTTGTCAGAATGTGACATTTGATCATGGATGACATTGATCGATTATTCATATTATAAACCAAAAGAACTGATAAACCCAAGGGTTTAATATTATAAACCAAAGGAATTGGTGAACCCAAGGGAAAACCATTACCCAAAAAATTATAAACCAAAGGAATTGGTGAACCCAAGGGAATTCATTTAAACATTGAGACAATTGTTGTCAGAATGTGACGTTGGACCAAGTATGACCATGGTTGGCCATGGCTGATTTCATATTCAGACAATTTGATGATGGATGACATTGATCGATTATTCATATTATAAACCAAAAGAACTAATAAACCCAAGGGTTTATTATTATAAACCAAAGTAATTGGTGAACCCAAGGGAAAACCATTACCCAACAAATTATAAACCAAATGAATTGGTGAACCCAAGGGAATTGGCCATGGGTGATTTTCATATTGAGACAATGTTTGTCAGAATGTGACATTTGATCATGGATGACATTGATCGATTATTTATATTATAAACCAAAAGAAGTAATAAACCCAAGGGTTTAATACTATAAACCAAAGAAAGTGGTGAGCCCAATGGAAAATCACTACCCAAAAAATTATAAACCAAAGGAATTGGTGAACCCAAGGGAAAACCATTACCCAACAAATTATAAACCAAATGAATTGGTGAACCCAAGGGAATTGGCCATGGGTGATTTTCATATTGAGACAATGTTTGTCAGAATGTGACATTTGATCATGGATGACATTGATCGATTATTTATATTATAAACCAAAGAAAGTGGTGAGCCCAATGGAAAATCACTACCCAAAAAATTATAAACCAAAGGAATTGGTGAACCCAAGGGAATTGATTTAAACATTGAGACAATTGTTGTCACAATGCGACGTTGGACCAACTATGACCATGGTTGGCCATGGGTGATTTTCATATTGATACAATGTTTGTCAGAATGTGACATTTGATCATGGATGACATTGATCGATTATTCATATTATAAACCAAAAAAACTAATAAAACCCAAGGGTTTAATATAAACCAAAGGAATTGGTGAACCTAAGTGGACAACCATTACCCAAAAAATTATAAACCAAAGGAATTGGTGAACTCCAAGGAATTGATTTAAACATTGAGACAATTGTTGTCACAATGTGACATTGGACCAAGTATGACTAGGGTTGGCCATGGGTGATTTTCATATTGAGACAATATTTGTCAGAATGTGACATTTGATCATGGATGAAATTGATCGATTATTCATATTATAAACTAAAATAACCATTAAAACCTAAGGGTTTATAAGAAAAACTAGTAACAGTGGAATGATAGGGACAACCATTACCTGTAACACCCCTAAACCAAAAGGAATTGGTGAACCCAAGGGGATTGATTTAAACATTGAGACAATTGTTCTTACAATGCGGCATTTGATCATGGATGACATTGATCGATTATTCATATTATAAACCAAAAGAAATAATAAACCAAAGGGTTTAATATTATAAACCAAAGGAATTGGTGAACCCAAGGGAAAACCATTACCCAACAAATTATAAACCAAAGGAATTGGTGAACCCAAGGGAATTCATTTAAACATTGAGACAATTGTTGTCAGAATGCGACGTTGGACCAAGTATGACCATGGTTGGCCATGGCTGATTTCATATTCAGACAATTTGATGATGGAGGACATTGATCGATTATTAATATTATAAACCAAAAGAACTAATAAACCCAAGGGTTTAATATTATAAACCAAAGGAATTGGTGAACACAAGGGGATTGATTTAAACATTGAGACAATTGTTCTTACAATGCGACATTTGATCATGGATGACATTGATCGATTATTCATATTATAAACCAAAAGAACTAATAAACCGAAGGGTTTAATATTATAAACCAAAGGAATTGGTGAACCCAAGGGGATTGATTTAAACATTAAGACAATTGTTCTCACAATGAGACATTTGATCATGGATGACATTGATTAATTATTCATATTATAATCCAAAAGAACGAATAACCCCAAGGGTTTAATATTATAAACCAAAGGAATTGGTGTACCCAAGGGAATTGATTTAAATATTCAGAAAATTGTTGTCACAATGCGACGTTCGACCAACTATGACCATGGTTGGCCATGGGTGATATTCATATTGAGACAATGTTTTTCAGAATGTGACATTTGATCATGGATGACATTGATCGATTATTCATATTATAAACCAAAAGAACTGATAAACCCAAGGCTTTAATATTATAAACCAAAGGAATTGGTGAACCCAAGGGAAAACCATTACCCAACAAATTATAAACCAAAGGAATTGGTGAACCCAAGGGAATTCATTTAAACATTGAGACAATTGTTGTCATAATGCGACGTTGGACCAAGTATGACCATGGTTGGCCATGTCTGATTTCATATTCAGACAATTTGACGATGGATGACATTGATCGATTATTCATATTATAAACCAAAAGAACTAATAAACCCAAGGGTTTAATATTATAAACCAAAGGAATTGGTGAACCCAAGGGAAAACCATTACCCAACAAATTATAAACCAAATGAATTGGTGAACCCAAGGGAATTGATTTAAACATTGAGACAATTGTTGTCACAATGCGACGTTGGACCAACTATGACCATGGTTTACCATGGGTGATTTTCATATTGAGGCAATATTTGTCAGAATGTGACATTTGATCATGGATGACATTGATCGATTATTCATATTATAAACCAAAAGAACTAATAAACCCAAGGGTTTAATATTATAAACCAAAGGAATTGGTGAACCCAAGGGAAAACCATTACCCAACAAATTATAAACCAAAGGAATTGGTGAACCCAGGGGAACTGACCATGGGTGATTTTCATATTGAGACAATGTTTGTCAAAATGTGACATTTGATCATGGATGACATTGAAACAATAACCCCAAGGGTTTAACATTATAAACCAAAGAAAGTGGTGAACCCAAGGGAAAATCACTACCCAAAAAATTATAAACCAAAGGAATTGGTGAACCCAAGGGCATTGATTTAAACATTGAGACAATTTTTGTCACAATGCGACGTTGGACCAAGTATGACCATGGTTGGCCATGGGTGATTTTCATATTGATACAATGTTTGTCAGAATGTGACATTTGATCATGAATACATTGATCGATTATTCATATTATAAACCAAAGGAATTGGTGAACCCAAGGGACAACCATTACCCAAAAAATTATAAACCAAAGGAATCGGGTGAACCCAAGGGAATTGATTTAAACATTGAGACAATTGTTGTCACAATGTGGACATTGGACCAAGTATGACTAGGGTTGGCCATGGTGATTTCTTTTCATATTGAGACAATATTCGTCGTAACGTACATTTGATCATGGATGAAATTGATCGATTATTCATATTATAAACCAAAATAACTAATAAACCTAAGGGTTTAATATTATAAACTAAAGGAATTGGTGAACCCAAGGGACAACCATTACCCAACAAATTATAAACCAAAAGGAATTGGTGAACCCAATTGTTGTCACAATGCAACATTGGACCAACTATGACCATGGTTGGCCGGGGGTCATTTTCATATTGAGACAATGTTTGTCAGAATGTGTCATTTGATCATGGATGACATTGATTGATTATTCATATTATAAACCAAAAAAACTAATAAACCCAAGGGTTTAATATTATAAACCAAAGGAATTGGTGAACCATAATAGCTAATTTTATTCTTCTACATCGAAAAAATTATAGTTAGGGTTAAAGGAGTTTATAGTTAGGGTTAAAGTTCTATGATCAACGTAAGGGTCATGGTCATTTAAGAGGTCATTTTTTTTTTACAAATTAGGATATATCATATAATCCATGAAACTACTTCCATGTCTATGATTAAAATTCATCTTGCAGTTTTAAGGTCTTGAGAACTACAAATATTTAGTAACTTGATACTAAATAAAATTTTGATCATGGCTTCAGAGTTTTATTTGTATCTACTGACTAAATAAAGGTATTCTTCTAGCCAAAAAGGATAAGGGTTGGAATAATTTCTTAGAAGAATATCTTGGTTAGTTGCAGTTCTAGCATCAAAGTCTCCTAATAGGAGGATGTTACCCTCATTTCTAAGACTAGGTATATCCTTTTCTAAGGCATTATTAGATAAATACTTTTATAAAAGGTAGAGTTAAGAGTTGTGATGTAAAAATTTGCAATATATATCATCTTATCATTAATGTCATAGATTTCAATTCAAAAGTATAGGTGGATAGGATATATCTTATGAAGTAAGTGTAAGGAGAAACATTATTTTTTATATAACTTGTCATTCCTCTAATGGTTCTAAGTGAGGATTCCATGTTTTAGGTTCAACACAAATTGAATACAACTGTGTTTGGGACCTTAGACTCAACATTCATCCCAAGTGTTCCAAGTTCTTATTTATTATTCTCATTTAAGTCTCTATCCATAATACTATTTTTTGTACCTCTAATGATTTCCCATTTTTCCTATTTTTCTAGCATCATTTTTATTTTGAACCTCCTTCCTTAATTTAACTTTGTCTAATGAGAAAAGGTCTTAATTTATAAGTATTCATGACCCTTTTAAGCTTGGATATTTACTGAGTATGTCAAAGATATGGTCACTATAGTGTATCCTAACATGGTGGAGTCTATATTTATGCTTAACTATATTTACGAAGTCTTTTACTTCTATGAAATAAGTTACAATTTGTGACTTATTTTTTATTTTTTATTTTAATATTTCTATTTTTTATTCCAGAAGATTCAAGGCTCTTTTATTTTTCTCATGGTCCAAGTAAATTAGTTTGTTAATTTTATTTTGTTAGATTTAATGTTTAATTTATTTTTCTAGCCACTTAGGACCAAATTGTCATTTAGTTTTTCTTTTAACTTTTTAATCTTGTCTCTCAAAAGGTAATTTTATTCATTAATTAATTATTTTTTATTCTCCATTTCTTGTACCGTATCTTTTATTTTTTTTAGTTGAATTTTTTTCCAACATTGTACTTAATTCTATTTTATATTTCACTTATCTTTATTATTATTATTTTTTAATGAATCAATATGGTGTTCGACTTATTTTTGCTAAAAGAAGGTTTTAACATATGTTATAAAGTGCGTACCATTTAAAAATAAAATAAAATAAAGGGAAAAAAATCACATGATGTTTATGAGCAACTAGTAGCTAAATATATTGTCCTAAAGTTTTTCCTAATATATAGTTGTAGAATTATTATTAGTGTAATGTTGTAAATAGTTTTCAATGTAATGTTATAGATAGTGGAAAATATATCTCATTAGATAAATGTTCACACCGTACACATTTAAGGTAGATAAAATTAGTCCACTAGCTAAATGTTCATACACTACAAATATTTGACATAGATAAAATTAGTCCACTACAAAGATTCACTATATAAAAGTCTACACAAATATTCACTATTTTATCTGTTAAAAATTTAACTAATTCATTGCACAGAGTGTTAAAAATAGTAATGTATATTTTAATGTTCATTTCGAATAAAATAATTTTATTTAAATTTGATATAAAGAAAAAAAAATAATTGAAAATAAAAAATTGCAATTACTTATTAATAAAAAAGGGATTTATAATTTATTCAATTCTTAATATAAAGTTGTTAAAAAATATAAATAAAAACAAAAAGGTTTATTTAATCATAAATAAAATATTTCAATATGTATTATTAAGTAATTGAATATAATTGCAAGTTTACATTATATAGTATACACAATAGTAATATAATTGAATATAATTGCAAGTTTAAACTATATAGTATACATAATAGTAGTTTTAATATATAATTTAATATAATACAAGTTTACACTATATAGTAGTTTTTAGAAAGATCCAATTACTTGATGTACAAACTTTAAAGAAAAATAAATCCCCCAATGCTTCATAGATAAGGACTTAAACTGGATGTATAGTGATGTTATCAATGAATACGAACTTAACTTGAATGTATGTTGGTGTTATCCATATGCACTCCAATCTAGAAAGAGTTGAGAAATAGATTCCAAACTGCAGTCTAAAGCGCAACTAGATTGGATTTGAATTAATGACTCATTTTAACAAAACACTCTTAAATTTGTTTTTTTTTGTAACTTAGGTGGTACCTTTCTATTTTCTATTTATAAATGCAGGACAGGCTACATTAAAATATTTATACTTTGGCCTCAACCTGCCCGTAGGAAACCAGGTCCGTTGGCCGTCTAAGTGCTTTGAACGCTTGCCAAAATTGAAATTGTCTCTTTATCCTATACATCGCATTAACTAGCTGTCCTACTACTTCACCATGTTCAAGCAGATAACATAAAATAAGTTCAAGCATATAACATAACATAAGTTGCCATACTTCCAAAAAAACAAGATCCTATAAAAACTAGCCATCAGAAGAGGAAATTGGGGCTAGATCCTTGGCATGTGATCCAGGCATGTCCACCTATTGCATCTGTTGAAGCAACTTCTCCATACGTTCCATCCTATCGTCCATTCTCTGAATGCGATCAGTTACTTAATATTGGGAAATTTTGATATGCTGCAGGTGGCTTTCAATATTCTCCAACAAATCTTTAAGGAAATGTTCTGTCTTTGGCTGCACTTTAAACTCTGGAGGATGTGCACTTTGGATTGCTTTAGCTAGAAGGCATTTCACTAACCAGTATGTATGAATGGTTTGGTTGAATAAACTGAGGCGACCTCGGGTGTTACCAGGGTCATGAATGAAATCTAGAATGTCAGCTTCAGCTTCGTTGTCTTCAGGGTCTGTCTGCAGATCTCTTTCCCAGCGACGAATTTGCATTCAGGTTGGAGAGGAATTGCCCAGAATGTAGTTTACTACAAGATTTTCCAAGTGCTCCTGGTTTTTTTTCCTTCCTCGTTTCTTTGGCACCTGTTCTTGCTGTACCTGCTTCCCCTTGGCTGTTTCAGAACGCAGTCCATGTTTCCCCATGGTGCATTGGTCCCTATTCAGGAGAACATACATACAAATAGTAACCAGAGTAATAACTAGAGTACAGTTGGCCCCTCTGTTTTCATTAAATCCAGTTTTAAAGTGCAACTGAGAGAAATTCCTAGAGCAATTCCGCCATAAAGCCTTGTGCACAGAGCATGAACAGAAGAGAAATATAAAAACAAAGATAATGGAGCCCATAACCTTTAGGATGATGGTAAGCCAGAGAGCAGGCGTAGGGGTTGCATGAAAACAGGATTGAGCGCGACTAAAGATAAGTCTGGAAAGATGGGAGTATGCAGAGGGCGCGGACTTAAAACCCACTAAAACCAAATAAAACCCAGGACTTAGCAGACCCTTTTTAAATTGAAGAACTATCAAATTGAGAAGGTGCAACAAACACCAAGTAATGTCGTGTGCATGTCTGCTAAAAAGAAAGAAATGAACAGGAGGGTCCCGAAGACAGGGGTAAAATGAACCCAAAATAGTTTGAAGCCACTTCGCCCACAAAATGTAGAGGCTGAAACCCAAACAGAGGCCCCGAAAACAGAGAAGGGGCGGACCTATAAAAACAAAACGGCGCTTCTGAAAGAGAGCTTCTAGTAAACTGTGTCTGGAAATGGGTTTAGCATTACTGATATAGAGACAAGAGAATGAAGAAGGGTCCCGAAAACAGGGACGCACTGGTTTTTTTAGAGGAATAAGAACCCAAAACACCCGAACAAGACTCCAAACATTCCGACAGTAATCCAGCCAGATTTTACTATGAAATATATGATCCATGGAAATGAGGATGGAGGTTGATACATACCAAACAGCAGTTGCAAAATTGACAGGGTGATCGCGCCTCCTATTTTTCTCCCAAGCTCTTGCATGCAGCAAGCTTTGCATGAGCATTTTGGATGAAGGAGGGCGAAAACATACCTTAAACATACCTTCCGTCCCGGGCGCTGACAGTCTATCATGACAGGATCTCTGCATCATTAAACCCGCACAAGTGATCACCTTAACTATTGATAGAGCTTGGTGGTGGATCATCATGGTTATTAACTCTCGGAAGGGTGGCGTGCCATCAACCTGCCACGGATTGTCCTGTTCGCCAGCTGTTCACCCCGATTGGGGGAAAACACTCTTAAATTTGGTTCATGAAACTCTATTGAATTTTAGACAAAATACACCAAAAAAGCCTAACGTAGAAGAATTTGGTTCATGAAACTCTATTGAATTTTAGACAAAATATACCAAAAAAACCTAACGTAGAAGATTAGGCAATATTCACCATAAAAAGTCGGGAGGAAAAGCCTAATGTTAAAGAAGTAGGGAGAGAAGCCTAATGTTAAAGATTCGTTGAAATCATTCATGAATGATATAGCAAAATGACAAGTAGACAGCAACATTTCATAAAAATCAATTGCCGCGTACAGACTGGCTTAGAGGGACAGCGCAATTTCTCCAAGCGGGGTTGCACGTCAGCGTCACTAATCCCCGAGGTGGACTTCTGGTTTTAACTGACAGCTACCTCCGACTACCTCCACTCGTTGCCATGGATGACGATGATGGCAAACAGCGAAGAGGTAAACGGACATCCGCTAGATAGGGGACTTTTCTCCAACTTTGTACAAATACACTGTGAAGATTGTTGAATTATTTAGCGAAATGTTTGCATCTGGAATTTTTTTTTTGAGTTAAATTATCTTGCTTGAAGAAGAAGAATGTTACCCACAGACAATGAGTATAAACGACTACCTTGCCATGTATGGTATGATAAACTCTGTTACTAATGACAGATGAAGCAGCGCTCACAACTTCAAGCCCAGCTTCTTCCAACGCCATCAGAATATCAGAGTACACAATATCACGTTCCAAAGAGTTCGTCCAGATCTGAACACCCGATCCCACAGACTTTATTTTCACTTCAAGGTATCCCCGATCTGATCCTTCCAAAGGCGGAAATTTATTGCAGAATTTCTCAAATGAAACTTTGTCATTTCGATCCGACTTGACCTTCATTTCCTCTCTTTGGGCTGAAAGTTCTCGGATTTTCTGCTGTAGATGGCCAATGTGATTCACAGACTCCAGAGACTATTCGTTTTCCCTGAACAACAGAATATCCAACTTCTATTCAATAAAACCCTAGAGAATATTATTGATATCTCAAAACCCTAGATATTAGAGGTCTAGATTCAAGTTATTTATATAGGAATTCCCTGCAAATGTATTGTAATGGTGCCAGTAATATACATTCTAATGGTGCTCATGATATTGGTGGGAACACGTTTTCATCAAATCCTTTCTGGGAGATGAGAGAGAGGCCTTTTGAAAAAATTGAATGTTTTCCTCTACTAGTTGGTGCAAAGTCATGGCCAGAGGTATAATCAAAATCAGATTATGGATCTCGAGATCAAAATATAGATGAAGTTTCTATAAAAAAATATAGCTGAAGTTTCAAAAATTATGAACAAGTATATATATATATATATATATATGAACAAATTATACAAAAATTTCTCGGGAATAAAGCCGAAGTTTCAAAAATTACAGGAATCTAGCTTGAGAAGGTGTTTATTGGAGATGCAGGGTATTGTAGTACATGTAGTATTTTAAATTATTTTAAAATTGCTGGATACCTAACTAAATGCACAACGTGGAGCTCCGAAAACTTGCATAACTTCACACAACCCAGCTTTTTTGTATTGAGGTTAAATGCGGAAGTTTTTTTTACGAAACCTACCAAAGTTAGCTAGAGTGAATACAATTAATTAAGTTTGAGTGAATACAATTAATTAAGTTTGGTTAACCTCCTTGGTTTTTTTTTTTTTACAAATACAATCTCATCCCTAGAATATCATATACGTTATTTTATTTCATAACAAAATGTCATACTTAATTTGATATCACATACGTTACGTTAACGTCAAAAACATGCTTGTTAGGTTAACATTAATAACATCTTTATGTCATTGCTCACTTTTCATACAGCATATTTAATATTTCAATTGTATTTTTAACTTTTAATGCCGTTTAATTAAATTTTGATTCATTTCAACACAAAGAGGGTTAATACTATTTATAAGATTTATCATTAAACTAAATAAAGGAAATCGTTATGGAATGTAAATGTTTAAGAAAGTTGTATGATGATTGAATATTTTTAAATAAATTTAAGTTAGTTTTATATTTAATTTCTAAAGGCTAATTTAATGATTTTAATTATTTGTCCTAAAACATTTTGAGGAGTAAGGAATTATAAGTCATAAAAAAGTTATGAGTCAAAGTTTAATAATATTTATTACACAAAAGGAAAGGTTGAAGTGTATTAATTTTCTTACATTAGTTTTTGATTTATACGGGATGGTTTAAGATTATATTATTATTTTAAAATTAAATATCTTGGAAATTGATTGTATGGTTTAGTTATTAATATAAAAATACTATTTGTGACTTTCCAATATATTGAATACTCAACAACTATTTAATAAAAATAAGTAGCTAAATTGATAACTTTCTCATGAAATTATGACTCATTAATGAATATGTTCACATGCATTTTAGATTATTAAATATGTTTTTGGATGAAGTTATTCTTAATTGAAAATATGGTTTTGTGGGTGGTTAAAATTTTACAAATCACATATTGTAGAAAATTAATTATTGCATTTATGATCTTTAGCGATAAACATAGGAACTACAATATTTGTAATGATGAAAAGGAATGGTAACCTCATGATAATCACCAACCTAGAATGACGAGTTGAACAAAATATTACTAGATAGATACATTAGGGAAATATAAGAAGGAAGGTCGCTAGAAATTTTATAAAGAGACCATGAGAAGTATTATATACATTTTGAAAAAATAAGTGAGATTCAACTAACAGAGGTACTTGATTGATATGCACTCCTTGTTCCTGAGTAATACTCCATATATAGTAACTCATCAATTAAAATTTTCATGGACAATGATGGTAGTAATGGTTCCAAGCATTTAAAATTCTAAACTAAAGATTTAACGAGTGAAAATTAACATGGAAGAATCCCTAGTCCAACTTGAGGATGAGGGAATCTATAATAAAAGAGATCAAGAGGGAACTTGATGAGATAAGAAAATATTTTAGTATGAACAATGACAATTATATGAGTGATGGATAGACCACTAGGGGAAAACAAGCCTTGGGCGGCTAGATTAAGCATAAAATAAGACTTAGATGATGATGACCTCATGTATGGGTGTCATTGGATAAGCAAAATATTTACAGTGATCATGGGAATTTAGTTTGTTGTTGATTATTTAAATGGTTGCACAACCAGAATTATCTTAAGGCCCAATGTGATATATGATGAGGGATTAAGGCCTGAGATGCCGAGGCTCATTTAAAATTTAATGATGTACTTAGATGAGCATATATACTGTATAAATGATCAAATTCCTAATAGAAATAAAAAAAAATTATTATAGAAGAGTAATTGGTATCTTAAGGAAAATGTGACACTAATAGTTCTAATGAGATAACATTGATCCTAGATGGATGTCGAATAATCTTAGTTCATAGTAGGTATTCAATGTTTATAAAAACAAATGAAATTGATTTCCAATGACTCATGAAAAGAATTCTTATAGTGTGTTATTGTTATATATTTGATAAGTATTGAGATCATTCTCATATTGATGATGTTTCATGATATGGTGGTATGATGATAATGATGAACATGTGCTTTGTTATGATTTGAGGTTATATTGACATGTGGTTATTTTATTATGTAATTTCATGATATATATTTTATTCCAATATGTTGATGTTATAACTTATGATGGTATTTCATAAGGTGAAGAATGTTGTAGTTGCATGCAGATTTTCATGCATGAGCATGAAGTTCTTTACTATTGATAATGTTGTGATTAACAATGATTTTATGTTATCATGATGGCATGCAAGATTCGACATGTGGATTATTTTTTATGATTTTATGATTATAGTTACTAATGCATTGAATGCATGTTGAGATGTGGTGACTGACAGGAACTCTAAAAATAGTCCGAGAGGGCTGGTTTATTTGATGATCTCGTGGGAGCCCATACCTACGAGGGAGAATAAGTAACAATATATGGGCTGGGGACAAACTCAATCAACACTACGTATGCCAGTGGTTCCTTTTTCTTCTATATCTCTTGATGGATAACTCTTGAAGGGCTGTGGGACCATCTTGACGAGGCCAAGGGCCTGATATTGTAGGCCAAGTGCCTCGTATTGGATGGGAACACCGAAGTCTAGAAGTGGGTGTAAGACATCGATGCCTGGAGTTGTGCACCTTAAGGAGCTATGGAGGGAGTGGGCCAGCCTTGCGAGATGCCCGAAGTCATTGAGTACTGGGACCAGATGCCTGCCTTGGGGTAGATGAGGTCTGAGTCGGGTGCGAGCCTTGGGGCCAGCCTTGGCTAGGGACAGACCGGGGAGGCTTATGCCTGGTCCCGAAAGTGGGAAAAAGGACATAGATTCCTTGATATTTCCTGGGTGCTGTGAAAAAATTTCGATGCCTATTGGTTATACTAGTTCAGCATAGGGTGTTGGCCACACGTGAAGTAATAAATAATAAATAATATAATATAATATGATTAAATACTTAACTTCAGGACGAAGTTCCTTGAAGAGAGGGAGTATGTAATGTCCCATAATAATTATAAAATAATAAAAATATATAAATAATATAATATAATTTAATAAATAAGTAAATAAATAAATAGTCAAGAGAATAATAAAAAAATAATAAATAAAACAGTAAACAATAACTTGAGTTCTAAATAACATAGTAAATAATAAACTAGAGTCCTAAAGCAATAAAAAATAAGTAAAGTTAAAGAAAGAATTAATTAAAAAAATCAAATAAATTAACAAAGAGTTAAACTAAGAAACTAATAGAAAGAAAGTTAAAGGAAGAATTAATTAACAAAAGTAAATAAATTAACAAAGAGTTAAACTAAGAAACTAATAGAAAGAAAGCTAAACTAAGAGAACACTAAATTAAGTAAAGCTAACAAAAAGTAAGAGAACACTAAATTAAGTAAAGCTAACAAAAAGTAAGCGAACACTAAATTAAGTAAAACTTAAGTTGCATGTTGACACAGTGAATGTGTGCATGTCGTTCCCATTCCATTGTTTGGTCTATTTAATAGACATTGAGGAAGATTCAAAGATCATTCATTCTTTCATCCATTCTTTGGAGAGAAACGTATGGTGAGGCAAAGGATACCCTAGCAGTAGTACATTGATTGAGGGCTTGGGGGTGGCCATCTGTGGAAAGATTACATATAGCTGAGCCTACGGTTGGGTGGAGAGTTCTCCCTAACACTTTGTTGTGGTCAGAAAGATCCATATAGCGTTCAACCTTGGAGTCTCAAGTAAGGAAAATCGCCATTAAAGGTAAGTCATCTTCCTCATGTTTCTGAAAATTCCATGATGATTAGTTAAACAATTTTTGGGTTGATTATTCATTTTTTATGTGATATAATTAGTTGCATGTTAAAATTGGGGTTGTTACAATGTTTATCTTCCACTTTTGTTTACACCTATAATGAGATTTCTAGCATTCCTTGATTAGTTAGATAGGTTTTAATTCTTTTATGTTTGTCTTGATTTTATGATTTTCATTGTTTCCTGATTGTCTGTACAGGTAATCGTATGCTGGCAGTAGTGTGTATCAAACTTGAGGAGAATGACAGATCAAGAAGCTTCGACGGAAGATGACAATATATCATCAGAACAAGGTAGGTCATCTTCCTTGCTCTGAATTTCATTTACAATCTAGGAAGGTAGATGTTAGTATGTTCTCGTAGTTGCTAGACCCACCCAAGGGCTGGAGGGACCGCCTTTGTCTGCAGAGGGGATTTACCTGGACAACAAATTGGTGACTCCACTAGGATTTTACGATATCTCTAATAAATGAACATGTGGCATGGGCACAGCCATCCATAATAGAGTACATATAAAATCAGATATGAGGTATGGACGCAACCATCCAACAGTAAGGATCAACAAACTCAGGTATGGATGCAGCCATCCAATCAAAAGATTCATGCATATAGTCATGGTAAACCAAAATATCTCGCAGCCTAGATCTTATCTGCCGATGATATTTTCCCTACAACAGGTCAATTATGTGGCTACCTATCCCATGTCTTCATTCAATGATAGTGCCATTGTGCATCGTGTACTGGGGGCATTGGGTCTTAAATTCCAAGATTTTTTTCTCCTATCTAATGCAAACCTTTTGGAAGCCATGACTTTTTTTTTCATGATCAAGGTGTTCGGAGAAGAGTTTCTTTTCTTGTGTCAAGCTCCTTAAAAAATGAAACAAACTTCTTTTGGAGAAGAATTCGTTTTCTTATGTCAAGCTCCTTAAAAAATGAAACAATATATTGTGAGGATATTTCTTTTATTATATCAACCTTGTTAAAAAATGAAACAATTTAACTTTCAGTTTGAGTCTTTGATCAGATCTCGTAAAATCCAAGTCGATTCTTTCTCTTGATCTCATAATTGAACCTTTCATTCCACCTACTGGTAACCAACAGTCTACTCAAGTGAATGCCATCAAGCTGGGGGGCATGTACCTCGAATTGAGTTATCATGTTGGGGGGCATGCAAACATTTCAAGCATAGTTTGTTTTCGTTTCAAGCTTATGTAAAAATTAAACTTGTTTCAAGCATAGTTGTTAGTATGTTCCTATGGTTGCTAAACCCACCCTATGGCTAGAGGGATAGCCTTTATCCGCAGAGGGGATTTACCTAGACAACAAGTTGGCGACTCCACTGGGGAATCAGTGTGTGTTTTTCGTCTCGTAGTTTGTCGAGGGTTTGGCTTGTCGAGTCAACCTTGGTTATTTCATTGTTTTTTTTCTTTGCTTGACTTGCCTGAATTTTTTACACCATCCTGTTCAGTTCCAGAGTGTCAAGTATGACCTCTACTCAGTGGTTTTACTTGTTTTCCCATGGTTTTCTAGCTTGGTGTAGTTTTTCCTTGACCATTCGCGCTGATTGGCGCATGTTTCTTTTGTCACGGGTGCATCAACCCCTATTTAGCATATATTATAGCTAAACAGTCATGTCGAATCCTGGAGGATTTGATTTGACCTCTTTTATGAGTTTTTGTCAGTGTTTCTTGGCTGTGGATTGGCTTCTTTCCTTTCAATTGGTATTTTGGGATTGTTTGGATTCTATAGTCTTGATCTTCTCAGCTGTTTGTCCATCATCTTATTAATGGAGTTTGTAGCCCTAGGGTTTCTAGGTGTCTTATGTTGTTTGTTCGACCCTCTCCTCACTGAGCTTTCTGAGTGAAGTTCGAGTCACTTTGATCTTTGTCATTTCAATTCATTGACTAATTGTGTTTGTCTTTCTCTCAATTCTTCATGTCTTTGGTTTGTTGGATGATCACTTTTTTATTTTCATTTGACTCTCCATTTTATCACTTCGAGCATAGATTACATTTCCCGTTGGATCGTTTCGGAAGCCTTTTGTTTGCTTGGAAGAGTGCATTCTTGTTTTGAGTACATTTTATGTTTGTATTTCATAGATATATTACTTTTAGATCGTTAGATTCATAGTGCTCGAAACTATTATTTGTTTTGATTTTTAGTGTAATAGTGAATTGTGTGCTTCATTCATCTAAAATATAAACAATTGCATTATTTCACTTAAATTGAAAATGAAAATATTCTTTTGCATTACTAGCCCTTAGCGAACTAGGAAATATTTTTTCGTTTTCTCATTTGGTTGTATTATATGCATTAGTGGAATTATTCTTATGTTTCAATTGATTGCTACTTTGTCTTAGATTCATATCCTTCTCTTAGCTAGCATTCATTTAACGAAAATGATGTTCTTTTGTATGTACTGTTCATTTAGGAATTCTACATCACATTCGGCAAGGCCTTGAAATCAAGACATTAATTCAAGATCAACCGTTAAAATTTATTCAATCAACCTAAGGAAGCATCGAAACCTAACACACACATTTTAGAGGTCTAGGCTAGTAATGTGTTCTTGCATCATTAAACCTAGTAGCTATTGTTCGTCGTTTGGCATTAGACAACGCTAGTACGGACTTGTGCTCCTTGTACCATCGTGTATATAAACTGAGACCCTCATAGGTTGCAACCCTTTATCCATAGCAAGCCGAGTCTGCTGCCCTGGAACCATGATACACTGAACACAACATTTAGGGAAACTGCCAGCACATACATTAAGTCCTTGGTCGTTTCTCTTTCATTTGATCATGAAGGTGTATATTGCAGTTCACGGGAGCTTGATACACCCTCTTGCTTAGATACCCTAAGTAGTCATTTTTTATCTTTACTGACTTGTTAAATTTAAAAATACCATCGAGCACTTGTCCTCTCACGCTCGTTCAAACTGAAAGTGACTAGAGTCACCTTTTGTCCTTTTCTTGACTCTTAAAATATGAAAAGGGAGAATTTTGTTTCCATGTCTTAAAATTAAATTGCCCACGAAATATTCCTGGTTAAAGTTATATTCCTTGGTGATTTTTTGAGGGTTGTTTCCAATGGCAACGTTTCTGGAGTTTACCAACCAAGGAATACCCTCTGAGGGGAATCCTGGTCCTTTTCCTTCTTTTGGGAATGTTGGTTCTCCTTAAATGGCAACATTTTCCCTTCCTAGGTTAACTATTGGTTTGCCCATATGGTTATTTTCGACCTAGGTGGTATCGAGTGTCCCAAACTCTATTTAACCGTCTCCTTCGCTTGAACAACATCATGTTGATTCTAAAGTTGACCCCTCACCTTCTTCGCCTATTTCTTCACCTCATTCTTCCTCTTTGATTTGTGAAAGTCTAGATTCTAGTAACGGGGTGGCTAAGAAGAAGAAGAATAATTCGAAGAAGAAGAAGGAAAGAAAGCTTGGGGTAAAATTATCAACTATTCCTACCCATGCAGCTAGTATCAAGAGACCTCCCACTCCATCTTGCAGAGTCAAATTCCCTTGCATGCTATGTGAGGGTCACCACCTTCTTCATGATTGCCCTAGTATTCCCAAGGTGCTAGGAGTATGGTCTGTTGGCCCGATTCATCCTTCATCATCAACCTGTGGGTATCATGCTAATGATGAGCCTTCAGCTAACGTTAAGGAGACTCATAAGAAAGAAGGTAAGATCAAATTTCCCTGTAGGTTGTGTGAAGGGAACCATCCCATTCACCTCTCTCCTTACATGGATGAAGCTTCTAAGGTATTTGATATCCTTTTGGCTTCTGAGTCCTGTCTTCCTATTGCTTACCGGAAGATTTCTTCGAGTCCTCTGATAGTTGATCAACCCATTGATCGGGATTCATCTTTGGTCAATTCCACTCAAACTGAAAGTCAATCTCCCGATTCCATTTCCAACCAATCATTAGTTGAGAAAAAGGTCGACTTGATTCCATCTACAGTCCATTAGGTCATTTCCGTCGAGAGTGGGCCTCATCCTAGTCAGGTTCTTTTTGTTTCCTATGATCCTCTGACTTATGTTGCCACTGTTCCAGAAATTTATCTTCCTCTCATTCCTAGAGACCAAGAGGATGGTATTTCCACTCCTGTAAATTGGGGGGATAATCCTATTATTCCTATGGAACCCCTCCATGTAGTTTGGTCTCTTCCTTTGATTGGAGTCGATTCACAGGATACCATCTTCCTTCTTACGTTCCCTTTGAGATCTATGTACAGACTTTCAATATGGTCATACCAGGCACGATTATAGATGAATATGCCTCGGTTAGTATTCTATCCCCAACTACATGGAAATATTTGGGTTCTCCATAGCTTGTGCCTGATACTCAGAATCTGTTGGCTTTTAGTAGAGGAACAAGTCAATCATTAGGGATCCTTCTGAAGTTACATATTACTTTGGGAAGAAATATTTTCTATATACACATGATGGTCATCCAAGGCCCTTTGGATTTCAATTTACTCTTGGGGTGCGACTATGCTTATGCCATGGGCACACTTATATCTTCCCTCTTTCGTGTGATTTGTTTTCCACGTGAAGGTCGGATCGTGACAATTCATTAGCTTTTATTATTTGGTCCTGATGTGACATCTGCTCTACCATCATCCCTTCTTGTTCCTTACCTACCGATGATATCTTCCCCCCCCCCCCCCCCCAGGTAAATTATGTGGTTACCTCTCCCATGCCCACATTCACTGATAGTGCCATTGTGCATCGTGTGCTGGGGGAGTTGGGTCCTGACTTCCAAGATTTTTTGCTCCCATCAGATGCAAACCTTTTGGAAGCCATGACTTTTTTTTCACTATGATCAAGGTGTTCGGAGGAGAGTTCGTGTTCTTGTGTCAAGCTCCTTAGAAAATGAAACAATATTATTTTTGAGTAGAATTCATTTTCTTGTGTCAAGCTCCTTAAAAAATGAAACAAGATCTTGTGAGGATAGTTCTTTTACTATGTCAACCTCGTTAAAAAATGAAACAGGTTCCCTTTTTAGTTCGAGTCTTTGATTAGATCTCATAAAATCTAAGTTGAGTCTTTCTCTTGATCTCGTATTTGGACCTTCGTTCCATCCACCTATTGGTAACCAGTAGTCTACTCAAGTGAATTCCATGAAGTTGGTGGGCATGTACCTTGAATTGAGTCATCATGTTGGGGGGCATGCAAAGATTTCTAGCATAGTTTGTTTCTGTTTCAAGCTTGTGTAAAAATGAAACCTATTTCAAGCATATTTTATCTTTATTTCAAGCTTGCGTAAAAATCAAACCAACTTCAAGCAGATTTTCCTGATTTCAATATTGTGTAAAAATGAAACCATTCTTATTTTACCTCTCGTGATTGTCATTTTACTAGCTTATTTTGCCAGATGAGCCTTGGTTTTCTCATTCCATCGTTACCATCTGCTCGGCCGATCATATGCCCTCACTTGATTGTTTTACCCATTTTCGAGGAACTGTTGCAATGAGTGGTCTTGTTAGCTAGCCTCTGGACTTTTATCATGTTCTGAGCAGTTCCACCATCACCAAAACCAGTTGCTACCCCTTATACCACTCATTCCTCTAGGAGGAGTCATCTTTCAACTCTTTTCTGACTATCAAAAATTGAAAAGATTATGGAGACTCTTTTCATTTTGAACTCATTAAAGGTTGCAAAAAGTCATTTACCCAGTATATGTTTACCCCCTTTTCAGGCTGGGATAAAATATTTACGAAAAAGGAATACCTTATCCAATCACGACTAAGAGGTTCTCTCAGATATTGTTTTCTACCTTTTCGGATCTGTGAGACTACCTACGAAAAGGGACCTGCAGGATTTTGATTTTCCGCTTCTTTTCAAACTCTCTAAAACATAAAAAGGTGTTGAGTTCTTCCTTTTTCAGACTCGTTAAAACTTAAATGACATAAGAAACCGTCACCATGACGTAACCGAGTTCCTCCTTCCTAGGGCTTGTAAAATGTACTAGGGTGGATTTTTCTAAAGGAAAAAATTATATGACAAGTATATGCTATCCTCTTCAAGCTTGTGTAAAAATAAAGAGGTACTCCCTAGAAATGGCGGGGAAAAATTGAATTTATTCGTTAGTTGTGTCAGTAGTATGTCACTCTTGAACATGAAACTTGTCTACAGTTCGTGTCGGGATGAGATATCTTCACTCTATCACTTTTCCTCCATGGGTTTGGGAAATCTGTTCACCTCTCATTCGATTACCAATCTTGTCAACATAACCTCTAATCCTATTTGAGTCAAATGCTGCCAAATTCCAAAGTCGTTTCGCCGATATGTTCAAGAGAAAATACTTTGCAGTTTGTACATTCCTTGATCCTTTGTTTCAGTGTTGATTAACACTCAAATAAAATTCTCTTTTTTGCGTCGATGATGTGGAATTCATTATGACCCTCCTTCTATGGATCGCTTCCTATCGAATTCAGATCATTATTTGGGAATTCGTTCTAGAGACTCCTTTCTGGTACCTTAGAGCGTGCATGCCATAATGGAAAGTTCTTCGCATTCGACGATAGGTTCACATCATTGGCCTTCAATCAGGTGATTTCACTGGTGTTCGACTTCAGCTCACTATTCACATTCCCTGGATTGTACTAGTAGTACCTTGAGAACCATTGACATTATTGGTGGTTTCTCTCGCGCATGTTAACAACTTTCATCATTGGCTGGTAATCAGGTAATCTTCTCACATGTTCGACTTCAGCTCACTCATTCGCATGCTTGAATGTGTACTTGTTTGGGTCGAGATGGAGTGCAAGACCCTATGTTTTGTATGATATAATCTAGGTTGTGAGGTGTTATGATTTTTCCATGATTGGATACATGTTTCTTTTAGATGGATGGCTATGACCATACCATGAGTCTATATGAGATCCTTATTAGATGGGTGGTTGTGACCATACCATGAGTCTATATGATATCCTTATTATATGGATGGTTGTGACCATACCATGGTCTCTTTTAAGGATGGTTGTGTCCATACCTTGATTCATGTATTTTCATCGGAGATTGTAGTTATGTACATGTATCTATGCTTTATTTGCAGGTCTCCAAATGACAACGTCTAGTTCCTTGCACATACTTGCAAAGCATTTCACCCCTCACTCATGTTTGGACTGTATAATTTACGGGGCATCTGTTACACAACAATTTGTCACTGTCCCTGTACTCCCTGTTCCTTCATCCTAGAGGACCCATACAATGACCCTTGTGTAATTTCCAAGCATGGAATACATACCCCTGAACCACACTTTGTTTACCAATTCATCTCCCTTTACAAATTTTTTGGAAGATCCTTATAAAAACCTGGTTTTCAAGGTCAACACTTTGTCTCAGTGTTTGACCCGCACTGATAGTAGAGATTTGAACTGAGACCCATGCTGATCGATGCTCTGTATTAATGTCAAAATCACGTTGATCCTCTTTTGGAAAGTTTCTTTAAATAGAAAGGGAGCTTACATGATTAGAAGCTTCGCAAGGCGGTGAGCTGGAAGTTCGTTTTGAGTATATGGCCGAGGAATTCCCCTTTTGGATTCTTGTTCCCAATAAATAGGAACTACTCCAAAGGATAAGCTCTTTTCCCATTATTTGAGGGCCCATAACCTCCTCCTCCATTATTATATAAGAGACCTCCTTCACCTCTGTTGCCTTAGTTAGCATAGAGAGAAGAAGCAATCATAGCTTCTGGAGAATAGAGCAGAGTGCGATTGTTTTTGTGTGTTAGGAAAATAGTGGGATATTAGAACTTTGTGTATGAGGTTGTTGCAAACGTGATTGGATACAAACATACTAAAGGAGAGCCTTAACATCAAGGCTTGTTTGTAAACTCTCATTGTCTTTATCATAATAAAATGCAATTGATGTTTATCTTCCACTCTTGTTCACATCTATAATGATATTTCTAGCATTCCTTGATCAGTTAGATAGGCTATAATTTTTTTTATGTTTGTCGTGATATTACGCTTTTCATTTTTTCCTGACTGTCTGTATAGTTAATCAGATGTTGGCAGTAATGTGTATCAAACTTGAGGAGAACGAAAGATCAAGAAGCTTCGACAGAAGATGAAAACATAGCATCAGAACAAGGTAGGTCATCTTCCTTTCTCTGAATTTCATCTACGATCTAGGAAGGTAGATGTTAGTATGTTCCCATACGTGCTAAACCCACCCTAGGGCTAGAGGGATCGCCTTTGTCTGTAGATGGGATTTACCTGGACAACAATGTGATACAAGCACCTCTATAAGACTTCCTTTTGTTTGCATTTTTCATTGGGATAGTTAGCACTTCACACAGTCCTTGAAATACTTGGAAGGAACAAAAATATATTATAATGGATTATTATACTCACTAGTGGCTATTAGATCAATACACCAAATACAAAAAAATATCAATTCTCCATGTACTTTAATAATTCAATGGATAAAAAAAACACACTATATACTCTGAATCATCTTATGCTCTCCTATGAGCGTTATAGCCAAGCTCTTTAATAATCCAATGGAAAAACAAACACATTATCTATTCTTAATCATCGTGCACCCTCCCATGAGCGTTATCTTTCGTTGATAGTTACCTACTCTCAATGATCAGGCCTCTTATGAGTGAGTAGACCTTATTATACCAAAATAAAATATGGTCACCAAATCACTCACTTGATGTTTTACCCTTGATACAATTATGAAGTTTTTATAATTTATGACTTTATTTTTCTTATGAACATTCAAATTAGAGTAATATTCATGGGGCTAACACTAAGTTGGATGACACATGTAAGTGTTGACATATTTTTATGATTGAAATAGTTTCTATCTTACATGATTTTTATTTGAAAATATAAGAGGATCCAATATGTGAGTAGTCAAGCTAACTAACTGTTAGGAAGTCAGTTAAAATAATTGGATTCCAACAAGGGACAATATTTGAAGTCACAATTGTCACAATTGTAAACCTTCATCATTTCCAATAATTCCAACCACCAAATACAACAATATGGGTGATAAAGGTCATGTGTTCGGGAAGGTAAAGGGGATTTCAGGAGAGAGGAAATATGACGAAATAAAGAGTTTGCACTAGAGAAATGACTGGACATAAGAAAAATACTAGAGAAAATTTAGAGTATGGACTAGAAAGATGTTGCTAAGATCTAAGGAGGAAAGAGATAAATACTTATTTGGATTTCCTGATAGGAGGATAAACTTGAAGCTTTGGGTAACTATTGTAGTAGTGGTTCATATGAGTTTGAGGAATGTGTTTGATCTTGTTATATTTCTAGCTACTCAAATATGTGTTTCAGGATCGGTGAAATATTTTGAGGAATTTTTTTTTTTTTAAAGATATGTATATGTATGTATGTATTTATGTATGTATGTATAAGTTACAGTAATAAAATTTTTGACATGTAGTGATTTTAGGTCAGGATTGAATTGTCTATATGAGTTCTTTTTATGTTTATATTGTATGGGGAAAAGGAGAAGCATTATCTTTGAAAGGTTGTATAGTAGATAATATATGCATGTTTAGAAAAGTTATACACCTGTGTAGAATATATCCTCGAAACAACGCATTGAAAAATGTAGTTCTTCCTTTATTATAAATATTCCTAAAGAAACATGGTAGTAAACCTTTGACTTAAAACTTTACAGTTGGCCTATCTACACCAATAATACCCTTAAAGTTCATGTTTTTCTAGGCTAAAATATGTTGAGAAAAAAGTAATAAGTAATGTTCGAAAATATAGGTTAAGAATGAATGTTCAAGGAAAAAATCATTTAACATGAATGGAATGGGGGTTATCACTCTCTGAAATATCTTAATGATAGAATAAGGATTAAATAAATAAATAAAAATTGTGAGAAGTAATATTCTTAACAAATGGCTTACTTGTGAAAAATAAAGAAGGATATAATCCTTGAGTCCAATTCCAAATAGACACAATCTAATAAGTTTCACCTTTTACATGGAGAATTATAAAATTGATAAATAACTACCAAGATGCATTTAATTATATTTCTTATTGATAGATAATTAAATGACTACATTCACAAAATTTAGAGAGATGGAAAACCGAGAGAAGGAAATTGATTGACTTCAAGAATTTCAAGTTAGATAGTACGATGAAGCTACTTAATAGTATACAAAATTCAACTATGATACAAGTAATCAAATATACTAAAGAGAAAGGAGTATAGAAAAAGCAAATACACTTGAATACATATATACAAAGTAAATATTTTACTAAGTATTTATTTAACCAAGTATTAAAACTTGGTATATATATAGTTGTATACATTAACAGTACTGAGTGAATAATAGGAAAAATAATAAAATTAAAATAATATGTGTTAACATACTATGCCATCTAATTCCCTAGCTAGTAAGCATCGATGAAAATTGTTCAAAATGGACCTCGAACCAGAGGAGTTCAAGCTATAATGAGATACCTATAATATTTTAACATAATGCTAAATTCACACTAACCTGTGATATCATTAACAATAACATGTTTCATAAAAAATAGAAAGCCTTCATTAATAAAATATACATGTGTTATGTCAAATGCTAAAATAAAAAAATGGAAAAAGGAAATTACCCTAAGATATACCTCATAAGGACCTCCTTGCCCATCAAAATTTCCAGTAAATAGAGGAGGGATGTTCTTTTTTCTGAATATTGTGAACACTGTGGTAAGAATCCTGATATTAGTTGTGTCTTGGGATGTACAATTAGGAGGAAGCTTGCAGAGAAAGAAAATGGAATATAAATTCATAAAAAACCTTGGGTTCTGGATTAAAAAATGAAAGAAAAAATAAGAATTAAATCATCCCATTAGGAAAAAAGAAAATATAAAATCCCCGGCTAAAATCAAGAAAACCCATGTTTCAGAGGCATAAAAACTCAACGGTGTCGGTTTACCTACAAATTCACATTACCAAGACTTGTTCCTAAGCATATGGGTGGGGTTTCGATGGTTAAATTTGCTCAAACCTATAAAAAGGGGAAATCATGGAAGTATATCTCCGTAAACTTGAATGAGGAGAAACCCTATAGCGATTAATGAAAAAAAATTAAAGGGAGAAGGGAAACAAATAAACCTCAAAAAAATAACATGTATAAACCTGCATGTATCGAATAATGAAGCTAGATGATGCAGGAGCATCCAGCTCAGAGGAGGCGGAGAATGGTTAACTGTCTTGGTGACTAACACGTGGTTATGAACAGGTTGTGAAACCTGTGTTTTTTTTCTTTTAATTATTTTTATTAACTGTCAGTTACACAAGGACAATTAGACTAGGGAAATAAACTGTTTCTGTAGTTAGTTAATTAGCTAGCAATTTACTTTTGTTTACAAAAAAAAAGGAACTAGCAAAATAAGTTAGGTGCATTCGGTTGACAGTTTCAACTGAATCTTAGAACTGAATTTCACTTGTAGTATTTAAACAGCAGTACAATCATAAGGGGGGTTCGATTCTTCCCTCAAGAAAACAGAGAATGAAGACAAACATGGAGAACAAGAATTGCAACCAGTATTTACTTATCTGCCAGGACTTATAATCTACTTTTGTGTACTGAGAAATTATTGTGTGAATTTCCAGTTCAAATTATATGTAACAGCCGTGTGTGCGCGTGATAGTCAAAACAATTCATATGAGATTTGAAAACCAAGCAAATGTATGATTGCATGTAGGAAGAAAAAGAAACTTTCTTTCTGCCTTGTGTTATGTATTAACAGGTACAAGAAATCGGAACAGAGACTTACAGCCGAACAAGATACGGAGTTATTTACCACTCACCACCATCAAATAAAAACAAGAAGAGATATTCTACAGATACCAGGTGAGTCCACGACACATTGAAATATTTATCAAATTCTTTCACAGATTTAAAGAAAAACGTTCTTGTATAAATTATATAGAGACAGAGTTCATCCGGGAGTCAAACAGTCCAAGAAGGACGAGTATAGCGTAACCCGAGCTAGGGTTTGAAACTGAAAACAACAGAGTTGCAAAACAAAACCCTACGACCACCTAGTTTATATCGACATTACATCAGAGTGGAAGACTTGCCGCCATCAGGGCTAGGCAACGAAACAACAGAACCAGTAGACAAGAACTCATAGAATAAAACCAGCTACAGGAATGCAAAAGGAGGCAACCCTACCGGAGGGTTTGGTCTTCTGAGAAAACGAGCCAGGGTTTCGATATGAAGAGGGAACCTGCACAGAGCCGAAACAATATGATTTAAAACAAGTTAACAGGAGTTAAGTTAACAAAATAAGAGCGTGTATCGGTAAAATTATTGGAGTGGAGCATTGAAGAGGAACTCACCGAGAAACTGGGTAAGGCAGAGGGAGCCCAGGGTTTCATCAAACCATCATTTCTGCTCACAAAGGGGAAAAGTAGGTTAGGACCGCGAAGAAAAGCGGCGCAACTTGAAATTGGAAGAGGAAAAATACATGTTTGTTTCCATTGAATGCAGAGCCAAGTAGGAAAGCTTGGATTGGTCGCACCTGTAGATGAAATCAACAGACAGTCGATGTTAGCCGGAAAAACTCAAGGAGGAATAGTGTGCACACAGTTAAAAGCACTTAGAAACTGAAGAGTTATCACAGGAAGAAATCATCACACAGGATTCGTGAATGTGAAACACTGACAGAGGAGAATGTAACAGGAATGAAGCCAACGACTGAAACAAAGACACATTATTGAACGCGCAGGAGAATACTTACCTTGCCGGAGGAGACGCACAAATTTGCACAGGCATTTTCGCCAAACTCAGAAAACCAGTGACAGGCCAAGAAACCCTTCCTCCACATTTTCGGTCGACCGAGCAATAACAAAAATGCCGGAGTATAGTTTACAAGCAGGAAAGGGGAGCACACAAACCGGAGCACAATCAATACACCAGTCATCTAACGGAGGAGCGATAAATGTGAAGTGGTTGTTGCGGAATCCAAAGGTCGGATGTACATCTACCACATTAAAAGCTGATGACGTGTAGAGAGACCACAAGTTAAAGCACCGTTGGAGACCACACGACTGAGCTGGCACCATTACGTGGACACACATTTAATTATTATTGTTTTTAATTCGAATTGTATTGCATTGTGACATAGTTATCTGAGGGTCTAATTACAGGCCTTCGTCATTTTTGGTATCAGAGCGGGTTGCAGGAGATAGGAAAAAAAAATAAATGGAGGTTGGCAGAAGAGGAAGAGGAAGAGGAAGAGCCATCCGCAGAGCAGCGGATGATGGACTGAGGGAAGAAATTCGAGTTTTGAATGAAAGATTGGCAGCAGTAGAAGCTGGGGGAAGAAGAGACCCCGCGGATGAATTCGAAGGAGTGACACCTGAATTCAGGTTATTAAGGTCAGTACTGTTATCTAGTCATAAGCCAAAACATGAACTGTCCACTTATGACGGGAGTCTATCGACAGATGTGTTGCTGGACTGGTTGAGTGAAGTAAACAAATACTTCGAATTTGAGGAAACCAGTGAGGAAAAGCAGGTGAACTTCGCTGCGAAAAAGTTGAAAGGACATGTGTCCTTGTGGTGGGACAGCGTTCAGGCAGAAAGAAAAAGGTTACACAAACAACCTATAAAGAAATGGGCCAGAATGGAGGCAAAGCTGAAAGAGAAATTTCTGCCGAAAGACTATCAGATTATGTTGTACAGACAGGTACAGAACTTGAGGCAAAGGGGAATGACGGTTAAGGAGTATACTGAAGAATTTTACAAGTTGAATCTGAGGGCAGGGTATATGGAGGATACCCCAGAGAAAACAGCAAGGTTCGTGAATGGGCTGAGAGGGGAAATACTGGATGAAATTGGTATTCTCTCACCCAGAACTTTGGATGAAGCGTACCAGTTTGCTTTGAAGGCAGAGGAGAAAATAAACAGAAAATTTAATGCCAGAAGAGGAGGTGGATCTGGCAGAGGAAAGGGAAAGGCCTTTGGTAGGGGCAGAGGTACAGGTTCCAATGAAGAAGGCAGTGGTTCCAAATCTGCAGGAACAACAGAAAATGACAACAACACTAGAGGGGGACGACCAGCCCAGCGAGGGAGAGGAAATGGTCGGGGCAGAGGAACTTTCCAGTGCTATCGGTGCCACAAGTGGGGGCACAAATTGTATGAATGTCCTGAAGGTGAACCAACAGGTGGGAGAGGAGCTTATGTTGCCCAGTCGGAGGAAGCGGAGACACCGCCACAGGAAGTGGAGAATGCACCAGAAACCGGTGAAGCCTTGGTGCTGAATAAAGTGCTGTTAAAACCAGCAAAGGAGGTGGTGGACCCAGATCAACGAAAGGCCCTGTTCCGGAAAGTTTGCAAGTCACAGGGTAAGTGCTGCAAGCTGATTATTGACAGCGGGAGTACGGATAATTTGGTGGCCACAGAAATGGTGGAGAAGTTGGGACTGAAAAAGCTGAAACATCCCACTCCCTACAAAGTGTTGTGGATGCAGAAAGGACATCAACTGTTAGTTGATGAACAGTGCGAGGTGGAGTTCCAGATAGGCAGGTATAAAGAAAAGATTGTCTGCGATGTTATGCCAATGGATGTCTGTCATATGCTGCTAGGAAGGCCCTGGCAGTTTGATAGAAAAGTAGTTCATGACGGAAAAACGAACTGTTATGAGTTTGTTAAAGATGGGATCAAGCACACACTTGTACCCATTAAAGAGGAAGGTACAGCAGAAGCCAGTGGGGTAAAAGCACTGCTGATGGGAGGAAAAGAGTTCTTAAAACATATTGAAAACAACGATGTGAACTTTGCTGTTGTGAGGAGGTCAAGAACAGTAGTACTGCACATGAAGATTTCAGATTTACCTAAGGAGATTCAAGACATGTTGCAGGACTTTGGAGACATCATAGTGGATGATCTTCCAGGTGAGCTACCTCCAGAGAGAGGTATCAGCCACTGTATTGATTTTATACCAGGGGCTAGCTTACCAAATAAGGCAGCTTATCGTATGAGCCCGAAAGATCATGAAGAAATTCGGAAACAGGTACAGGAATTGCTTGATAAAGGGCTGATCAGAGAGAGCATGAGTCCTTGTGCAGTTCCAACGGTATTAGCTCCTAAGAAAGGTGGCGAATGGCGTATGTGTACAGATTCGAGAGCTATTAACAAGATTACGATTCGGTACAGGTTTCCACTACCGAGAATGGATGACATGATGGACTGTTTGAGTGGGACAACATATTTTTCGAAGATTGACTTGAAGAGTGGCTATCACCAGATTCAAATCCGAGAAGGGGATGAGTGGAAGACAACTTTCAAGACAAATGAAGGGATGTATGAGTGGCTGGTGATGCCATTCGGGTTAAGCAACGCTCCCAGTACTTTCATGCGCTTGATGAACGAAGTACTGAAGGAGTTTATTGGGAAATTTGTGATTGTGTATTTAGATGCTATACTAATTTTTAGCAGAACGAAGGAGGAACATTTCCGACATGTTCGAAGTGTATTGAGAAGTTTGCAGCAGAACAAGCTGCTGATTAACCTGAAAAAGTGTACTTTCTTTCAAAAAGAATTAGTTTATATGGGTTTTGTAATTGCAGAAAATGAGTTGAAAATGGATCCGGAGAAGATTGCAGCAATCGTAAGCTGGCCATCTCCAAAGAACTTATTCGAAGTTTGAAGTTTTCATGGTTTAGCAAGTTTTTACAGGAAGTTTATCAGAAATTTTAGCGGGATCTGTGCACCCATGTTGGATACAATAAAGAAGGAAAATCAGCCTTTTTGCTGGACCGAAGCGGCAGCAAACAGTTTTCAGACTCTGAAGAGAAAAATAACTGAGAGGCTGATCTTGAGATTGCCGGATTTCAACAAACTTTTCAAGTTCATTGTGATGCCATCGGTACAGCCATTGGGGTAGTACTTAGTCAGGAGGATAGACCGGTTGCTTATTTCAGTGAGAAATTGAATGACAGCAGGCAGAAGTATTCGTCTTACGACAAGGAATTTTATGCGGTTGTTCAAGCCTTGAAGCATTGGAGACACTATTTGTTAGGTAATGAATTTGTGTTATTTTCTGACAATTCTTCTTTACAGTATGTTATGCAGCAGCATAAGTTGAACCACAAGCATGCAGAGTGGGTGGAATATATGCAAAGCTTTACATTTGTATTGAAGCATATTAGCGGACAGTCCAATAAGGTGGCAGATGCATTAAGCAGAAGAGTTTTTCTCTTGCAGGAGAGTACGGTGCAGGTGCTGGGTTTTGAGCACTTGAAGGATCTGTATCAGTCAGATGCAGAATTTAAGGAGGCCTATGAGGCCTGCCAAAACCCTCTGTTGAGGAATAGTAGTCTGTGGTTGGATTACAATCTACAAGAGGGATTACTGTTTAAGGGAGGACAGATATGTATTCCCGATTGTTCAATGTGGGAAAACATTATTCGAGAGAATCATAGTGGAGGTCTAGCCAGACATTTCGGGATAGACAAGACATTTTCACAAGTTGAACATTTTTATTTTTGGCCAAAGTTGCGACGAGACGTACAGAGGTATGTGAGCATGTGCAAAACGTGTCAATTGGCGAAGGGTCACAGTCAAAATGCAGGTCTTTATATGTCACTGCCCATTCCGAGCAGACCATGGGACTTAGTCAGCTTGGACTTTGTCTTGGGTTTGCCTAAGACACAGCAGGGTTTTGATTCCGTGATGGTAGTGGTGGATTGGTTTTCGAAAATGGCATATTTTATATCTTGCAGGAAAACCAGTGATGCTACTCACATAGCACACTTGTTTTTCACAGAGATTGTTAGATTGCATGGTCTACCGAAGTCCATCATTTCCGACAGGGATGTAAATTTCACCGGACATTTTTGGCGTACCCTGTGGAAGAAGTTGGACACACAGTTGCAGTTCAGCTCCGCTTACCACCCACAGACTGATGGAAAAACTGAAGTGGTGAATAGGAGCTTGGGAAACCTGCTACGGAGCTTAATAGGCGAAAATTCACGGATGTGGGACCGCGTACTTGCTCAGGCGGAGTTCGCATATAACGATTCACCGAATCGCAGCACAGGTTATAGTCCTTTCCAGTTTTTGTATGGCATGTATCCTCGCGGAGTGCATGAGCTACGGGACTTGGGGAAACTCGAAAAACGAAGTGCTAACGGGGAAGATTTCGCCCAAGCAATGAGCGACTTACATGAGCAGGTGAGACTGAAGCTATAGAACAGCAGTCAGAAATGCAAGCAGCGAGCTGATTCAAGAAGACGGGAAGTTCAGTTTAATGTTGGGGATGAAGTCCTCGCACATTTGCGCAAGGAACGTTTCCCAAAATGGGAATATAATAAACTGAAATACAAGAAGATTGGCCCCTGCAAAATCATTCGCAAGTTTTCTGCCAATGCTTATGAACTGCAGTTTCCACCAGGAATAGGTATCTCACCCATCTTTAACGTGGAGGATCTATTTCCTTATGTGGCTGATCCTGAAGATGATGCAACAATGAGGCCAGCACGGGACACATAATTCGATGGAAGTTCTTGGATGAGACAGATGCCTACGGCACAGCCCCTTGAGATCGAGAGTATTCTCGACACACAGGTAGCCAGGCGCACACGTAGGAAGGAATATCTGCAATATCTGGTCAAGTGGAAAAACCACCCAATTGAGGACAGTTCGTGGCTTGACGCGACGCAGATACAGAAAGCAAGTTATTCAGTCGAGGGTCTCATGGAGCGGAGCCATGACCTTTTTCCACCCCGAGAGCCTGATGCAGGAGCATCCAGCTCAGACGAGGAAGAGAATGGTTAACTGTCTTGGCGACTAACACGTGGTTATGAACAGGTTGTGAAACCTGTGTTTTTTTTCTTTTAATTATTTTTATTAACTATCAGTTACACAACGACAATTAGACTAGGGAAATAAACTGTTTCTGTAGTTAGTTAATTAGCTAGCAGTTTACTTTTGTTTACAAAAAAAAAGGAACTAGCAAAATAAGTTAGGTGCATTCGGTTAACAGTTTCAACTGAATCTTAGAACTGAATTTCACTTGTAGTATTTAAACAGCAGTACAATCATAAGGGGGGTTCGATTCTTCCCTCAAGAAAACAGAGAACGAAGACAAACATGGAGAACAAGAATTGCAACCAGTATTTACTTATCTGCCAGGACTTATAATCTACTTTTGTGTACTGAGAAATTATTGTGTGAATTTCCAGTTCAAATTATATGTAACAGCTGTGTGTGAGCGTGATAATCAAAACAATTCATATGAGATTTTAAAACCAAGCAAATGTATGATTGCATGTAGGAAGAAAAAGAAACTTTCTTTCTGCCTTGTGTTATGTATTAACAGGTACAAGAAATCGGAACAAAGACTTACAGCCGAACAAGATACGGAGTTATTTACCACTCATCACCATCAAAGAAAAACAAGAAGAGATATTCTACAGATACCAGGTGAGTCCACGACACATTGAAATATTTATCAAATTCTTTCACATATTTAAATAAAAACGTTCCTGTATAAATTATATAGAGACAGAGTTCATCCGGGAGTCAAACAGTCCAGGAAGGATGAGTATAGCGTAACCCGAGCTAGGGTTTGAAACTGAAAACAACACAGTTGCAAAACAAAACCCTACGACCACCTAGTTTATATCAACATTACATCACAGTGGAAGACTTGCCGCCATCAGGGCTAGGCAACGAAACAACATAACCAGTAGACAAGAACTCAGAGAATAAAACCAGCTATAGGAATGCAAAAGGAGGCGACCCTACTGGAGGGTTTGGTCTTCTGAGAAAACGAGCCAGGGTTTCGATAGGAAGAGGGAACCTGCACAGAGCCGAAACAATATGAGTTAAAACAAGTTAACAGGAGTTAAGTTAACAAAAGAAGAGCGTGTATCTGTAAAATTATTGGAGTGGAGCATTGAAGAGGAACTCACCGAGAAACTGGGTAAGGCAGAGGGAGCTCAGGGTTTCATCAAACCATCATTTCTGCTCACAAAGGGGCAAAGTAGGTTAGGACCGCGAAGAAAAGCGGCGCAACTTGAAATTGGGAGAGGAAAAATACCTGTTTGTTTCCATTGAACGCAGAGCCGGGTAGGAAAGCTTGGATTGGTCGCACCTGTAGATGAAATCGACAGACAGTCGATGTTAGCCGGAAAAACTCAAGGAGGAACAGTGTGCGCACAGTTAAAAGCGCTTAGAAACTGAAGAGTTATCACAGGAAGAAATCCTCACGCAGGATTCGTGAATGTGAAACACTGACAGAGGAGAACGTAACAGGAATGAAGCCAACGACCAAAACAAAGACACATTATTGAACGCGCAGGAGAATACTTACCTTGCTGGAGGAGACGCACAAATTTGCATAGGCATTTTCGCCAAACTCAGAAAACCAGTGACAGGCCAAGAAACCCTTCCTCCGCATTGTCGGTCGACCGAGCAATAACAAAAACTTCGGAGTATAGTTTACAAGCAGGAAAGGGGAGCACACAAACCGGAGCACAATCAATACACCAGTCATCGAACGGAGGAGCGATAAATGTGAAGTGGTTGTTGTGGAATCCAAAGGTCGGATGTACATCTACCACATTAAAAGCTGATGACATGTAGAGAGACCACAAGTTAAAGCACCGTTGGAGACCACACGACTGAGCTGGCACCATTACGTGGACACACATTTAATTATTATTGTTTTTAATTCGAATTGTATTGCATTGTGACATAGTTATCTGAGGGTCTAATTACAGGCCTTCGTCACTAGATTTTGAAGTTAAAATTGGAACATCACTTTACTATAAATTTTGGCATTAGTGAGAATAATACCATTAATATAGAGGAGAAACTGTTGTCCAATTGGAAATGGGGTAGAGTCTTTATAACACCCACAGACCTGTGTAGGGAAACCTAGCCATTTATTTAACCCTCAACCCTAAAACAAAATTCAATTTAAGAACTAATAATTAGATAACCTTGTGTAAATATAGGAGTAGTATTTAATTGAATGTATTTACTCTTATTTCATTTGACCACAAAATGGTTGAGACACCATAAGAGATAACATTTCAAGCATTAAGAAAAAAAACATAAGTCTGCGACGAGGATATAAATGAAAGAATTCTAGGATGTAGTGTAGTTAGGAGCTTAGAAGCATAGGAAAACGAAATTTCAAAACTAAGTAAAACCCCTTATGGAGCTTGCATATCTCTTGGCCAGCAACTCCCATAGTGGAAATGATGGATGAGACTATGTAGGGAGAGGGGTAATATCCCTCACCACTTGTAAGAAAATATAAACTTTGTATTTCCTCTAGGGATCTCAATCATGGAAGAGCTAATGACCAACATTATAGGTTACCCACAACCATATGTAATTTTTTATTATCATGGAGGAATTCCAATAACATAGAATGTCCCCATAAATAGAACAATGGCAAAATATATCATTGATAAAAACACGATAATGGGGTTTTAATGTATATATAACATTATATTTCCACAAAAAAGTTTCAAGAATTATATATGCTAAAATATATAGTTGTTAATTCCCCTTATGCGAGGCTTTTAACAATCATGTATTTGGCTCTAACGTACCTAATTCATTAGTATGAGTAATTTATTTAATGTAGTATTAATAAAATATTCATGTGGTTATTTGGTATGCTTGTGGGATGGTCTAGCCATACTATCAACCATATACTTGGAAACAAACAAATGAGTTTAGAGAGGGAAATAATATTTTTAATATTTTCTTAAATACAAGAAAAAAAATTACAAAAGACCACGAGGCAACATTAGAATTTTGTTAGAGATAAGAGTATTACACAATTAAAAATGTAAGAAAAAATGTGACACATGGTTGTATAGATTTATAAAAAGTAATGATGCTTTAGAATATGATAACACACATACACAAGCATATATGTAAATTTATTAAATGAATTTTGAGATACATTACATATGGTATCAAAGTTGTAGGTTACAACATTATGACCTATGAGCTTAGCTAGAATTGAACATAGTAAATGTTTCTTACATGATGAGGAACAAAGTAAATTTTTGTTTTACACAACAATAGAAGATATAATTAAAAAAGTTTTGTACTAGGATTACTTGATATGATTTTATTAAGTGGACTAATATTGTAAAAATACTAATCGATTATTCCCAAAATACTAGTACCTATAGGAATAGGTATGTTGGACATCCACGAGTGCAAACAGATTTTTGATAAATAAAAAGGCTAGTGATACATGCTAAGGAAATTTGTCCCATTATTCTTTGTGTATTAAGCAGACAAAGAAACTAAAAATCTCAAGAATCAAGAAAGCACTTAAATAGACCAAACCAAGAAATACATATATGTGTATATGGGTAAGGCAAAAAAAAAAAGTTGTAGAGTTACATAAATTACTATCTTAAAGAGATAGTAATAGTAGGTGAATATTATTAGGACATAAGTTGGCATGTTTACATATGAAATTATTCCTCAAAATTATAAAATTTCGTATATGTGGTTACCACTTATTTTTGTAGAGTGTTATATATGTTGATGTAATTTTGGATGTATCTATTGTGTGAAGTTTAATCTACAAGGATAACCTTATATTGTACTATGAATGTTTGTAAGATATTTTTAACTTTCAAAAAACTACTTTTGGTACATGACTTATAGGATTGATATTGATAGATGTCTTAGATTAGACAGCTATTACAATCTATATAGAATGGAGTTAGGGAAAAATCAAGAAGGTAATTTTGGTATTAAAACATACAATAGCCACTTATTACACTAAATACTCTAAAAAATTAGTTATAGAATTTCATGGGTACAGGAGGCACACGACTACCTCTTCGTGTGAAGCCTACATAGAAAGGGGATCCCAAGCATTAGATTTTGAAAAAATGGTTTAGAGGAAAGAAACAATTGAGGAAGCGAAAAGGAGAATGGAAATAGTTATTGTAAAAATAAACATGTATTGACTCCAATGGAAGAGTCATATTGTATAGTCATAACTAAGGAGAAATAAGAAATAAGCCACAAAGGAGAAAGCATTACAACAAATTTATGAAACATAGAGAGTTTTTAAAATCAAACATAAATAATATGACATATAGTAGAATTGAGTACATGTTACATGAAATATATTTGAGAATAATAGTGGAACTAGAATTATTTAGAATATTACATTCTTATATACTAAAGAGTTTAGTTAAATTAAACGTCACATTATATATACTAGGAAGGTTTTGAAACCTTCGCTATAAATAATCTCGTTTGAGAATTACGATTGAATTCAAGGGAAACATAAAGTATATACAATGAATAATGATTATATAAGATATTAGTGATGAATGCATATACAAATATAAAACATGATTATAAGAAGGGTTGAGAAAGTTATATTATACAAAATAAAATATAGCACTGAAAAGAAATATGGTGTGCTAAAAAATGAGCTTTTCTAGGCATGCTCAATGTTAATAATTGTAAAACATATTTAGATATAAAAAACATACTTATGAATGGAAAAAAATTACTAGAATCATATGTCACATATGAGTATTCTAAATGCTATAAAATATGGATAGAAATAAACTTCCATGGTCGTCGTGAATAGGCGATGGTGTTTAGGATTGACATGACCCATGGAAGAATTAAAAAAACTGACAAAGATTATTATCTCGAGGGTTTTCTTGTGGGGGTAGCCATAAGAAACCTATTATAGCTGAATAATAGTTACGAATACTGGTAATAACCACCATAAGAGATATTGTAATAGGAAATAATTCCACTATATTAAAGTATTTAAAAATTTTGATTTTTTCTGGCATTTTATTGTTTTTGGGAATTACAAGTTAAATTTTTTAGACCTCTTTCTTTAAGGAATCACGTACATTAATTTTCTTCTAGATCAAATTTCTTATGTTTCAAAGTAGGTAATTTTTATTATGGGGATGTCTTGGTACAACCACACCTAAATAGACTAATAATTGTGGAACAGAACAGAACCAGTAAGATTTTCAAAGAATTGAAAGAAATAAGAGAAAAACAAGTAATTATGTACTTGCAAAAGAATTACCAGTTTAAAATTATTGTTTCAAAAACATCAGACTATTGGTAAACATGGATAGAATATTAGAATATTTTGTTAATGAGAGAAAAAATAGTCTAAAAAATAACGAACCCGATATAGAATTTCATAGCATAAAACGAAAATTGATTGTGGTTATGAGATTTGTTTTATTCCAATACAATAGTTAATGGAAAATATGCAACCAAAAATAGGTTGATAGATGGTTGTGAAGAAAATGAAATTGTTTCATGTAGCATTTTGGAATCAGGGTTAAGAAAAATAAGGTGTTGATGAGAGATTTCCATAAGTGACAACTATGATTTTTGACATGTGTGTTGTGCTAACATGGTAACTGCACTAGGAAGTAGTGTACTACAAGTCATTGGTTCTCAAAATAAGGGTTCGAAAAATGTTTATTATGACTCTTTAACGATAGGAACATTTGAAGTATTAATTGAATTTTTAATTAAGTGCATGATATGAATATGTTTTTACAAAATTACATGAAGTAATGATCATATTTAAGACACTTGTTCTAACACAATGTTTGTTGAGACAACTAATATCCACAGGAGTAGAAGGGGAAAGGACCCAGTGGATTTTTCATAGAAGGAAAGCATGTATAACATCGTAACACGTTAACCAAAAATCATAAATGTAGAAATATATGGAAACTTTAAGAAGAGAGATTGTGGGAAATTCATGGATGATATTTGGGGGGGCAGGGATGTTTTGCATGTATTTTTTGTTACAAATTTCTTGTTGTTTTTGGTTATTGACCTTGAGCATGACCATGTTTCTTCTTGTGTTTTCCCTTGTGTTGCTATGGTGGTTTACCCTTTTTCTTCTTTCGTGGCTTAGTGTTGATTTTTTTTTATGTAAGGAAGGAAAATAATAATGCTATAGGAGTGCTAAATAAGAAGCATAACTAGAAATACAATACCCTAGTAAAACCACATAAAATAAATGGCAGTAAAGGAACAAAATAAAATGATAGAATAACTAAACTAGGTATGATTGAATCAGCTTGAAAAATAGATAGTGATATAACAACCATTGAATTGGAATGAAAATTAAGTTGTCATAAATATTCATAATCTATGGATTATGTGTATTTCATATGTTGAAATAAAGATAAAATCATAATGAATATCTTTAATTTGACATATCACTAGTTGCGAGTCATCATATGTAACAAGATAAGTAATTACTCCTTAAGAATATTTTGATCACTACATGAATGTATAAAAATGTAATTGGTAGTTCCCATGTTTTTATATTATGTAGTCAAGTCATTTAGTGGATTCCATGACACATGGAATATCCATTGGGTAAGTGTAAAAATTGACCTACTTTTGTTAATTACTTTTGCTTATGTGTTTACTTTGATACTTATGACCTTTGTTGGGTGAATGAATGAAACATTGATAGTGTTTTCTTAGCATGAATTAAAACCTGTTGGGATTGAATATGAATTTTATATAGGAGTGAAATTTAGTATGGAACCAAAATATTTCTTCGTTATAATGCAATGGAATCATTTTAGCCCTCACGAAGCTACTTGGAAAATGGGAGAAAAATGAAAGAATCATTTCCATTGCTTTTGTAGAAGTGATTATTGTAGAGGAAACAAAGAGGATGGTTTTAATTTAAGGGGAGGGAAAATTTAGTACCCATAATGTAATTATTTCATTATTGTACCTTATGGATTTATTTCTCTTGCAAGCATTTAAAATACATTACTATTTGTGTCACTAAGACTAAGTAGGATGACAAAAGTAAGCATTAACATATTTTTTTGAATGAAATATTTTATGTTTTATTTACTATCCAATTAAAAATATAAGGGGATCTAGAACATGTGTATTAAAACTACCCAACTATTATGAGTCATTTAAAATCAATTCTGTTCGAAGAAAGGACAATTTTTGAAGTGACATTTGTCATAATAGTAAAACTCCACCTTTTACAAGATTCCCAACCACTAAAGATAGCATGAAAGGAGATAAATGTAATGTTGTGGGAAAAAGTGGAGAAGTAAAAGGGGATTACTAGAGAGAAAGGAAATATTAGAAAAGAAAGATTCTCGAGTGCGAAAAATATTGGACATAAGAAAAATGATAAACAAAGTTCAGACTCTAGACTAGCATGACGTTGTTAGGATCTAAGGAGGAAAGATATAAAATATTGATTTGGAATTGAAAATATTAGTATAAGTGTATGGCTCTAGGGGAATTGTTGTAGTCATGGTTTATCTGCATGGGAGGAACATGTTTGCTCCTATTATATTTCCAAGTACTCATTTAAGTGATATATTGATTATGGAAATATGTTAAGAAATTTTCTTTTTCTTTTAGACGGGATATGCATGTATATATAATAAACATTTGGACACGTAACATGCTCAAGCAAGGTCAAAATTCTCTGGATAAATTATTGGCCTGTTTATATATTCTAGAACACAGGAGAAAAATTGTCTCTAAAATATTTTCTATTAGATACTAGAAGCATATTTACAAATATTCCGAGCCTATGTAGATAAATATTCTCCACACTAACCATTGAAAAATTCATTCCTTGCTTTAGTGTAGATATTCTTAAATAATCGTGGTATAAAACCTTGGACATAAAACACTATAACTAGCTTATATGTACAAATAATACCAGAGATTTCAAGTTGGTATAGGCTAAAAGATTCCCAGAATAAAGTAATAGGTAAGTTTGGAAAATATGGGTTGAGAATGAATGCTTAAGGAAGAACTCCTTAAACAAGATTCGAATGAGGGTTACCACTCCATTTAATTACTTAATGTCAGAAGAAGGATTACATCTATAAAAAAATCCATGCTAGCCAAGAAAAAATGGGTACAATCTAATAAGTCTCACCTTTTACACAGAAAAGTATAAAATCAGTAAATAACCACCAAGATACGTGAAATTGCATTGCAATCCGTAAATAAATTTATGTTGTACAGTCAAGCTACTTAGCAACATATAAAAGGAAACTATAGTATACGTAGTCTAATTTAATTAATATAGAGGATACCATACAAAAAAAATACACTTGAATTCATACATACCAAGTAAAATTTTATCCATGTATTAAATGTATTTATATATAAAATTTTATACATTAATAGTACTGAGTGAATAGCAAGCTCAGTCTTAAAATTCAAATACTCCAAGGTAATAAATTGTGCAAATTGAGGCCTTAGCCACTAAGGGCCAATGAAAACCATAAAAACATGACTTGCAGTAAGAGGATTTCATGTTATAATGAGGTACCTCGAATATTTTAACATAACACTAAGTCACACTAGCTTAAATAATAGAATTAACACTAACTTGTGTAAAATAAAATAAAAGAGGAAGCCTTTGTTAATAGGCTATACATAATATCTATCATGCCTTGAAATTAAATCATAGAGAAGGAAAATTATCCCTAGATATACCTCCTAAAGACACCCTCGTCCATAAAAAATTTCCAGTACTTGCAGGCAGAAGGTTATTTTTTATAAAGAGTAAGAACAACATGGTAAAAAAAATTACCGAATTTGACATTGTTTGCATCTAACAACATAAGAATATTGATATTACTTGTGTCTTGGGACGACCTTCTAAGATGAAAACTACAGAGGAAATAAAGGGAATGTCATATTGAATAAGGTTGGGTTACAACTTAATTAAAAGAAAGAATAATGAGAAGAATCCAAGAGAAAATTTCCATAACAAGGCTAAAATGAAGCAAAACCAAGTCGTCGAGACATATAAACTTATTGGTGCCAATTTACATGTAAAGTGTTGTTACCAAGACTTGTGTCTAAAATTATGGATAGGGGTTCCATGGTTAAGTTCAATTGGACCTTTTAAATGGGGAACTAAGGGAAATATGAGTTCATTAAGCCCAAATGAGGAAAAAGGTAAGAGAAATTGAGGAATAAATGTAAAGAGAGAAAGGAACCAAAGATACCTACACCAAATCACATGTACAAACCCCCATGCATCGAATAATGGAGCTATAGATTGGAGCCAGAACGGGAACATCAATTTAGGGTTAATTTTTTCATTAAGTAATGAGAATACCGTTAACAGAGACAAGTAACCCTATTTAGATGGGAAAAGGGGTAGAGTCCACATAATACCCTTGGACCTACACAAGGTAATATAGTTTTTTAGTTAACTTTAAACCCTAAAAAAAAATTCAAATAAAGAACTAAAAATTTGATAAACTTGTGTAAATATTAGAATAATAGTTACCCTAAAGGGTTTAGTGTGCGGGCATTTAACCACTAAATGATTGAGCCACCACAGGTAATCTTCTTTAAAGAAATATATATATATATATATATATATATATATATATATGTGTGTGTGTGTGTGTGTTTGGCTGCGAGAGTTCTAAGGAAGGATCTATAGGAAGGATCAAAGTGAGGAGAACAAAAATATAGGAAAGAGAAATTTCATAAGTAAAAACCCTTGTGGAGCTTGTAGAGCTACTAGCACCCAACTACCATAGTATGAATGAGAGATGAGATTGTTTAGAGGGAGGGATAGTAACCCTAACTACTAAAACAAACTTTCAAGTTTGGAATACCTCAAGGTATCTCATACATCTTCAGCTCACAGACTGTGTGGATGAACCAATGACTAGTGTGCGACGTTACCCACAACCATCTCACACTCAGTATTATCATAGAGGAATTCCAATACAATACAATAACCCAATGGATATAACAATGGTGAAATATATCATTGATAAAAATATGGTTTCAATATTCTAATATATATATAACATTCTTTTTCCACCAACCAGTTTTTAAGGATTATATATGCTTAAATACATAGGTTTCAATTCCCCCTCTCTAAGGAATTTAGAAATCATATATTGGGCTATGACCAAAGTCTCTCATTGGTAATGAGTACTTTGTATAATGTAGTCAACACAAAATATTGAAGTGGGTATTTGGTATGTTTTTGGAGTGCTTTATACATCCATCACCTTAATTTCTATTAATTTCTATTAACCATACACTTGGGAAAAAAGAGTTTAGAAAGGAACAATAATATTGTTCATATTTTCCTAAATCCAGGCAAAAAATTATAAATACTTTGAGGTAGCATTATGAATTTGTTATACTTCAAAGTGTTACACAATTAAAATGTGTTGTTGCATATATCTACAAAAATGAATTGGTATGTTCTTGGGGCGGTCTAGACGCACATCACCTTAATTTATATTAACCATACACTTGGAGAAAAAGAAGAGTTAAAAAAGGAAAAAAAATATTGTTCATCTTTTCCTAAATGTGGGGAAAAAAATAGAAATACTGTGAGGTAGCATTATGAAGTTATACTTCAAAGTGTTACACAATTAGAATGTGTTGTTGAATATATTTATAAAAATGAATAACCTAGAGAGTATGATAACACACACGTGTTCGCGTGAATTTTGAGGTACTTTGCACTTAAAAAAAATATCTCCACCACAATCTAGAATTAATTAGTGGTGGACAATCTCAATTAACTAGGTCTAAAGAATTTTTTAACTAATAACATAAGAATCGCCCAAATAATTTATCTCTAAAGATTAATAAACTTAATAATCAAATTTATGACCACGCCCATAAAGAAAAGTAAGAGTTAGACTCCAACAAAATGATACTAGTTATTAAATAATTTAATATGGAAAAAAACTTAATATTACATCTTGCCAATACTTTGTTTTTGAAGAATAAATTATATCATGTAAATTTGTAACAAAATTTTCAAACTATTTAGTTTAGAAATTATATCATAGAGAGTCTAAACGAGGACACTAGTTAATTGGAGAGAATATCTCAATCAACTAAGCCTAAATAATCCCCTAATTAATTAGAAATCTAGAAATTATTTTATGAAAAAACTAATATATAAAAAAAAATTTCAAATAAACTTGCTAGCATCAAAATACATGAAAAGGAAAATTATATTTATACCAAGTAACTATTGAGGTAAGTGATATAAAAGTAAATTCAGTGGAAAGTGATGGAGATAGAATAAGTGGAAAAGGTTGGAAATTAAAAGTAAATTCAGTGGAAAGTGATGGAGATGGAATAAGTGGAAAGTGTTGGAAATGTGAAAAATAGATATGGAATAGTGAATTAAAATTTACTTTTATAAAATAAAAATGAAAGGAGTTACAATTTATTATAATAATTTTTGTTTTTAATGTATTATAATCTATATCTATGAGAAAATGTAAAAAATATCTCATCTTTATTTCAAAGAGGCAGGGAATAGCGAATTAATATTTATTTTTATAAAATAGAAATGATAAAAATAAAAGGATTTACAATTTATGATAACAATTATGTTTTTTTAATGCATTATTTGCTATATTTGTCATAAGATTTTCATATCTTTAAAGTTATTAAAAGTAATTTCCAATTATTTTTTTATAATTTGTAAATATCTCTATAGTAAATTCTAATTACAAAATAAGTTGTTAATGTTTTTATTTTTTTTATTTGATATTTTAATAATATAAATTTAGATGAAATAAAAATAATTACCAGCATAGATCCATCTAAAACATGGCTCTAACATGAGCCGAAAGGGATCAAATTCCTTTTGTTGCAAACTTATTTTAGAATACAAAAAAATTTTATTGTTTAAATTTCACTTTTAGTTTTATTTGTGAAATTACATATTTTATCGTATTGAAACATTTTATATTAATTCATATTAAATTATTTTATTCATAACTCACATTAGATATTTGATTCTATCATACATTAAAATATCCGAAAGGCTCATTCTACAATCCAATATGAGGGAGATGTTAGGTATGTCACGTCCTCAAAAAATAATAAAAATAATTTAAACAATTAAAAATCTATTAACCCAACAATTAAGTGTTGATATTATAATTGAGCCAAAAAGCTCATTGAGCCGAAAGGCTCATTCTACAATCCAATATGAGGGAGATGTTAAGTATATCACGTCCTCAGAAAATAATAAAAATAATTTAAACAATTAAAAATCTATTAACCCAAAAATTAAGTGTTGATATTATAATTGAGCCAAAAGGCTCATTCTACAGTCTAATATGAGGGAGATGTTAAGTATGTCACGTCCTCAGAAAATAATAAAAATAATTTAAACAATTAAAAATCTATTAACCCAAAAATTAAGTGTTGATATTATAATTGAGCCAAAAGGCTCATTCTAGAATCCAGTACAAGGGAGATGTGTAAGTATGTCACGTCCTCAAAAAATAATAAAAATAATTTAAACAATTAAAAATCTATTAACACAACAATTAAGGGTTGATATTATAATTTTATACAACTTTATAGAAATAAAATATATATAGAACTTAAAGAAAGTGTTTGAATATCCATATTAACTAATATATTTCAGCATGGATTTTCTCTCTCTACAGAAAGTGTGTATATATATATGTGTGTGTATGTTAGCCTTAGCTTGAAAGGAAAACTTAATTGAAGGTAATGTAGAGTAGTTACTTTTTAATAAGAGGAAAATGTGTGACTAATTCAATTTTTAATATAAAATATTAATAATGATAAAATATAAAATTATGCAATTTAAACAATGAAAAATTACCACATAAAACTATGTTAATCACAAATTTACGAAGCAGTAAAATGTATTAATTGACATGTAATTTAAAAAAAAAGTTTGATATTGGATCTCTCAAGGCCCTTGGTAGATATGTTAGCCTTGGTAAATATGATTCATTTACCTCTATCTTCATTTCCCCATCCTAAGTGTAGGAGCTACATTAAGTAATGTTATTATATAAAATAAAAATAAAATATTCTATAATGAAAAACAATACTTATATATAATAATAATAAATATATATATATATATATATATATATATATATATATATATATATATATATATATATATATATATATATACATTTTTAATTAGTTTTCCATATTACCTAATATCATATAGTAATTAGAAGTAAAAAAAAATATGTGAATAGATCTTTAAACCTTACGTTTTTTAAAAATATTTTAATAAGTGATATTAACTTTATATAAATCTATATATAGAAAAAAATGTTAAAAGAAAATATTTTAATGTATGATAGAATCAAATATCTAATGTGAGTTATGAATAAAATAATTTAATATGAATTAATATAAAATGTTTCAATACACATGTTATGTAATCTCTATAACAATCAAAAGTGAAATTTAAACAATAATTTTTTTTTGTATTCTAAAATAAGTTTGCAACAAAAGGAATTTGATCCCTTTCGGCTCATGTTAGAGCCATGTTTTAGATGGATCTATGCTGGTAATTATTTTTATTTCATCTAAATTTATATTATTAAAATATCAAATAAAAAAAATAAAAACATTAACAACTTATTTTGTAATCAGAATTTACTATAAAGATATTTACAAATTATAAAAAAATAATTGGAAATTACTTTTAATAACTTTAAAGATATGAAAATCTTATGACAAATATAGCAAATAATGCATTAAAAAAACATAATTGTTATCATAAATTGTAAATCCTTTTATTTTTATCATTTCTATTTTATAAAAATAAATATTAATTCGCTATTCCCTGCCTCTTTGAAATAAAGATGAGATATTTTTTACATTCTCTCATAGATATAGATTATAATACATTAAAAACAAAAATTATTATAATAAATTGTAACTCCTTTCATTTTTATTTTATAAAAGTAAATTTTAATTCACTATTCCATATCTATTTTTCACATTTCCAACACTTTCCACTTATTCCATCTCCATCACTTTCCATTGAATTTACTTTTAATTTCCAACCCTTTCCACTTATTCTATCTCCATCACTTTCCACTGAATTTACTTTTATATCACTTACCTCAATAGTTACTTGGTATAAATATAATTTTCCTTTTCATGTATTTTTATGCCTTAGCTGAACATAATCAAACATGTTATATATATATATATATATATATATATATATATAGAATATTTTTAGAGGTTAGTTAAATTTAGCAAGTTTATTTGAAAAATTGTTTTATATATTAGTTTTTTCATAAAATAATTTCTAGATTTATAATTAATTAGGGGATTATTTAGGCTTAGTTGATTGAGATATTCTCTCCAATTAACTAGTGTCCTCGTTTAGACTCTCTATGATATAATTTCTAAACTAAATAGTTTGAAAATTTTGTTACAAATTTACATGATATAATTTATTCTTCAAAAATAAAGTATTGGAAAGATGTAATATTAAGTTTTTTTCCATCTAAAACATGGCTCTAACATGAGCCGAAAGGGATCAAATTCCTTTTGTTGCAAACTTATTTTAGAATACAAAAAAAATTTATTGTTTAAATTTCACTTTTGATTGTTATAGAGATTACATAACATGTGTATTGAAACATTTTATATTAATTCATATTAAATTATTTTATTCATAACTCACATTAGATATTTGATTCTATCATACATTAAAATATTTTCTTTTAACATTTTTTTCTACATATAGATTTATATAAAGTTGATATCACTTATTAAAATATTTTTTAAAAACGTAAGGTTTAAACATCTTACTCACATATTTTTTTTACTTCTAATTGCTTTACATGATATTAGGTAATATGGAAAACTAATTAAAAATGCATATATATATATATATATATATATATATATATATATATATATATATATATATATATATATATATATATTTATTATTATTATATATAAGTATTGTTTTTCATTATAGAATATTTTATTTTTATTTTATATAATAACATTACTTAATGTAGCTCCTACACTTAGGATGGGGAAATGAAGATAGAGGTAAATGAATCATATTTACCAAGGCTAACATATCTACCAAGGGCCTTGAGAGATCCAATATCAAACTTTTTTTTTAAATTACATGTCAATTAATACATTTTACTGCTTCGTAAATTTGTGATTAACATAGTTTTATGTGGTAATTTTTCATTGTTTAAATTGCATAATTTTATATTTTATCATTATTAATATTTTATATTAAAAATTGAATTAGTCACACATTTTCCTCTTATTAAAAAGTAACTACTCTACATTACCTTCAATTAAGTTTTCCTTTCAAGCTAAGGCTAACATACACACACATATATATATACACACTTTCTGTAGAGAGAGAAAATCCATGCTGAAATATATTAGTTAATATGGATATTCAAACACTTTCTTTAAGTTCTATATATATTTTATTTCTATAAAGTTGTATAAAATTATAATATCAACCCTTAATTGTTGTGTTAATAGATTTTTAATTGTTTAAATTATTTTTATTATTTTTTGAGGACGTGACATACTTACACATCTCCCTTGTACTGGATTCTAGAATGAGCCTTTTGGCTCAATTATAATATCAACACTTAATTTTTGGGTTAATAGATTTTTAATTGTTTAAATTATTTTTATTATTTTCTGAGGACGTGACATACTTAACATCTCCCTCATATTAGACTGTAGAATGAGCCTTTTGGCTCAATTATAATATCAACACTTAATTTTTGGGTTAATAGATTTTTAATTGTTTAAATTATTTTTATTATTTTCTGAGGACGTGATATACTTAACATCTCCCTCATATTGGATTGTAGAATGAGCCTTTCGGCTCAATGAGCTTTTTGGCTCAATTATAATATCAACACTTAATTGTTGGGTTAATAGATTTTTAATTGTTTAAATTATTTTTATTATTTTTTGAGGACGTGACATACCTAACATCTCCCTCATATTGGATTGTAGAATGAGCCTTTCGGATATTTTAATGTATGATAGAATCAAATATCTAATGTGAGTTATGAATAAAATAATTTAATATGAATTAATATAAAATGTTTCAATACGATAAAATATGTAATTTCACAAATAAAACTAAAAGTGAAATTTAAACAATAAAATTTTTTTGTATTCTAAAATAAGTTTGCAACAAAAGGAATTTGATCCCTTTCGGCTCATGTTAGAGCCATGTTTTAGATGGATCTATGCTGGTAATTATTTTTATTTCATCTAAATTTATATTATTAAAATATCAAATAAAAAAAATAAAAACATTAACAACTTATTTTGTAATTAGAATTTACTATAGAGATATTTACAAATTATAAAAAAATAATTGGAAATTACTTTTAATAACTTTAAAGATATGAAAATCTTATGACAAATATAGCAAATAATGCATTAAAAAAACATAATTGTTATCATAAATTGTAAATCCTTTTATTTTTATCATTTCTATTTTATAAAAATAAATATTAATTCGCTATTCCCTGCCTCTTTGAAATAAAGATGAGATATTTTTTACATTTTCTCATAGATATAGATTATAATACATTAAAAACAAAAATTATTATAATAAATTGTAACTCCTTTCATTTTTATTTTATAAAAGTAAATTTTAATTCACTATTCCATATCTATTTTTCACATTTCCAACACTTTCCACTTATTCCATCTCCATCACTTTCCACTGAATTTACTTTTAATTTCCAACCTTTTCCACTTATTCTATCTCCATCACTTTCCACTGAATTTACTTTTATATCACTTACCTCAATAGTTACTTGGTATAAATATAATTTTCCTTTTCATGTATTTTGATGCTAGCAAGTTTATTTGAAATTTTTTTTTATATATTAGTTTTTTCATAAAATAATTTCTAGATTTCTAATTAATTAGGGGATTATTTAGGCTTAGTTGATTGAGATATTCTCTCCAATTAACTAGTGTCCTCGTTTAGACTCTCTATGATATAATTTCTAAACTAAATAGTTTGAAAATTTTGTTACAAATTTACATGATATAATTTATTCTTCAAAAACAAAGTATTGGCAAGATGTAATATTAAGTTTTTTTCCATATTAAATTATTTAATAACTAGTATCATTTTGTTGGAGTCTAACTCTTACTTTTCTTTATGGGCGTGGTCATAAATTTGATTATTAAGTTTATTAATCTTTAGAGATAAATTATTTGGGCGATTCTTATGTTATTAGTTAAAAAATTCTTTAGACCTAGTTAATTGAGATTGTCCACCACTAATTAATTCTAGATTGTGGTGGAGATATTTTTTTTAAGTGCAAAGTACCTCAAAATTCACGCGAACACGTGTGTGTTATCATACTCTCTAGGTTATTCATTTTTATAAATATATTCAACAACACATTCTAATTGTGTAACACTTTGAAGTATAACTTCATAATGCTACCTCACAGTATTTCTATTTTTTTCCCCACATTTAGGAAAAGATGAACAATATTTTTTTTCCTTTTTTAACTCTTCTTTTTCTCCAAGTGTATGGTTAATATAAATTAAGGTGATGTGCGTCTAGACCGCCCCAAGAACATACCAATTCATTTTTGTAGATATATGCAACAACACATTTTAATTGTGTAACACTTTGAAGTATAACAAATTCATAATGCTACCTCAAAGTATTTATAATTTTTTGCCTGGATTTAGGAAAATATGAACAATATTATTGTTCCTTTCTAAACTCTTTTTTCCCAAGTGTATGGTTAATAGAAATTAATAGAAATTAAGGTGATGGATGTATAAAGCACTCCAAAAACATACCAAATACCCACTTCAATATTTTGTGTTGACTACATTATACAAAGTACTCATTACCAATGAGAGACTTTGGTCATAGCCCAATATATGATTTCTAAATTCCTTAGAGAGGGGGAATTGAAACCTATGTATTTAAGCATATATAATCCTTAAAAACTGGTTGGTGGAAAAAGAATGTTATATATATATTAGAATATTGAAACCATATTTTTATCAATGATATATTTCACCATTGTTATATCCATTGGGTTATTGTATTGTATTGGAATTCCTCTATGATAATACTGAGTGTGAGATGGTTGTGGGTAACGTCGCACACTAGTCATTGGTTCATCCACACAGTCTGTGAGCTGAAGATGTATGAGATACCTTGAGGTATTCCAAACTTGAAAGTTTGTTTTAGTAGTTAGGGTTACTATCCCTCCCTCTAAACAATCTCATCTCTCATTCATACTATGGTAGTTGGGTGCTAGTAGCTCTACAAGCTCCACAAGGGTTTTTACTTATGAAATTTCTCTTTCCTATATTTTTGTTCTCCTCACTTTGATCCTTCCTATAGATCCTTCCTTAGAACTCTCGCAGCCAAACACACACACACACACACATATATATATATATATATATATATATATATATATATTTCTTTAAAGAAGATTACCTGTGGTGGCTCAATCATTTAGTGGTTAAATGCCCGCACACTAAACCCTTTAGGGTAACTATTATTCTAATATTTACACAAGTTTATCAAATTTTTAGTTCTTTATTTGAATTTTTTTTTAGGGTTTAAAGTTAACTAAAAAACTATATTACCTTGTGTAGGTCCAAGGGTATTATGTGGACTCTACCCCTTTTCCCATCTAAATAGGGTTACTTGTCTCTGTTAACGGTATTCTCATTACTTAATGAAAAAATTAACCCTAAATTGATGTTCCCGTTCTGGCTCCAATCTATAGCTCCATTATTCGATGCATGGGGGTTTGTACATGTGATTTGGTGTAGGTATCTTTGGTTCCTTTCTCTCTTTACATTTATTCCTCAATTTCTCTTACCTTTTTCCTCATTTGGGCTTAATGAACTCATATTTCCCTTAGTTCCCCATTTAAAAGGTCCAATTGAACTTAACCATGGAACCCCTATCCATAATTTTAGACACAAGTCTTGGTAACAACACTTTACATGTAAATTGGCACCAATAAGTTTATATGTCTCGACGACTTGGTTTTGCTTCATTTTAGCCTTGTTATGGAAATTTTCTCTTGGATTCTTCTCATTATTCTTTCTTTTAATTAAGTTGTAACCCAACCTTATTCAATATGACATTCCCTTTATTTCCTCTGTAGTTTTCATCTTAGAAGGTCGTCCCAAGACACAAGTAATATCAATATTCTTATGTTGTTAGATGCAAACAATGTCAAATTCGGTAATTTTTTTTACCATGTTGTTCTTACTCTTTATAAAAAATAACCTTCTGCCTGCAAGTACTGGAAATTTTTTATGGACGAGGGTGTCTTTAGGAGGTATATCTAGGGATAATTTTCCTTCTCTATGATTTAATTTCAAGGCATGATAGATATTATGTATAGCCTATTAACAAAGGCTTCCTCTTTTATTTTATTTTACACAAGTTAGTGTTAATTCTATTATTTAAGCTAGTGTGACTTAGTGTTATGTTAAAATATTCGAGGTACCTCATTATAACATGAAATCCTCTTACTGCAAGTCATGTTTTTATGGTTTTCATTGGCCCTTAGTGGCTAAGGCCTCAATTTGCACAATTTATTACCTTGGAGTATTTGAATTTTAAGACTGAGCTTGCTATTCACTCAGTACTATTAATGTATAAAATTTTATATATAAATACATTTAATACATGGATAAAATTTTACTTGGTATGTATGAATTCAAGTGTATTTTTTTTGTATGGTATCCTCTATATTAATTAAATTAGACTACGTATACTATAGTTTCCTTTTATATGTTGCTAAGTAGCTTGACTGTACAACATAAATTTATTTACGGATTGCAATGCAATTTCACGTATCTTGGTGGTTATTTACTGATTTTATACTTTTCTGTGTAAAAGGTGAGACTTATTAGATTGTACCCATTTTTTCTTGGCTAGCATGGATTTTTTTATAGATGTAATCCTTCTTCTGACATTAAGTAATTAAATGGAGTGGTAACCCTCATTCGAATCTTGTTTAAGGAGTTCTTCCTTAAGCATTCATTCTCAACCCATATTTTCCAAACTTACCTATTACTTTATTCTGGGAATCTTTTAGCCTATACCAACTTGAAATCTCTGGTATTATTTGTACATATAAGCTAGTTATAGTGTTTTATGTCCAAGGTTTTATACCACGATTATTTAAGAATATCTACACTAAAGCAAGGAATGAATTTTTCAATGGTTAGTGTGGAGAATATTTATCTACATAGGCTCGGAATATTTGTAAATATGCTTCTAGTATCTAATAGAAAATATTTTAGAGACAATTTTTCTCCTGTGTTCTAGAATATATAAACAGGCCAATAATTTATCCAGAGAATTTTGACCTTGCTTGAGCATGTTACGTGTCCAAATGTTTATTATATATACATGCATATCCCGTCTAAAAGAAAAAGAAAATTTCTTAACATATTTCCATAATCAATATATCACTTAAATGAGTACTTGGAAATATAATAGGAGCAAACATGTTCCTCCCATGCAGATAAACCATGACTACAACAATTCCCCTAGAGCCATACACTTATACTAATATTTTCAATTCCAAATCAATATTTTATATCTTTCCTCCTTAGATCCTAACAACGTCATGCTAGTCTAGAGTCTGAACTTTGTTTATCATTTTTCTTATGTCCAATATTTTTCGCACTCGAGAATCTTTCTTTTCTAATATTTCCTTTCTCTCTAGTAATCCCCTTTTACTTCTCCACTTTTTCCCACAACATTACATTTATCTCCTTTCATGCTATCTTTAGTGGTTGGGAATCTTGTAAAAGGTGGAGTTTTACTATTATGACAAATGTCACTTCAAAAATTGTCCTTTCTTCGAACAGAATTGATTTTAAATGACTCATAATAGTTGGGTAGTTTTAATACACATGTTCTAGATCCCCTTATATTTTTAATTGGATAGTAAATAAAACATAAAATATTTCATTCAAAAAAATATGTTAATGCTTACTTTTGTCATCCTACTTAGTCTTAGTGACACAAATAGTAATGTATTTTAAATGCTTGCAAGAGAAATAAATCCATAAGGTACAATAATGAAATAATTACATTATGGGTACTAAATTTTCCCTCCCCTTAAATTAAAACCATCCTCTTTGTTTCCTCTACAATAATCACTTCTACAAAAGCAATGGAAATGATTCTTTCATTTTTCTCCCATTTTCCAAGTAGCTTCGTGAGGGCTAAAATGATTCCATTGCATTATAACGAAGAAATATTTTGGTTCCATACTAAATTTCACTCCTATATAAAATTCATATTCAATCCCAACAGGTTTTAATTCATGCTAAGAAAACACTATCAATGTTTCATTCATTCACCCAACAAAGGTCATAAGTATCAAAGTAAACACATAAGCAAAAGTAATTAACAAAAGTAGGTCAATTTTTACACTTACCCAATGGATATTCCATGTGTCATGGAATCCACTAAATGACTTGACTACATAATATAAAAACATGGGAACTACCAATTACATTTTTATACATTCATGTAGTGATCAAAATATTCTTAAGGAGTAATTACTTATCTTGTTACATATGATGACTCGCAACTAGTGATATGTCAAATTAAAGATATTCATTATGATTTTATCTTTATTTCAACATATGAAATACACATAATCCATAGATTATGAATATTTATGACAACTTAATTTTCATTCCAATTCAATGGTTGTTATATCACTATCTATTTTTCAAGCTGATTCAATCATACCTAGTTTAGTTATTCTATCATTTTATTTTGTTCCTTTACTGCCATTTATTTTATGTGGTTTTACTAGGGTATTGTATTTCTAGTTATGCTTCTTATTTAGCACTCCTATAGCATTATTATTTTCCTTCCTTACATAAAAAAAAATCAACACTAAGCCACGAAAGAAGAAAAAGGGTAAACCACCATAGCAACACAAGGGAAAACACAAGAAGAAACATGGTCATGCTCAAGGTCAATAACCAAAAACAACAAGAAATTTGTAACAAAAAATACATGCAAAACATCCCTGCCCCCCCAAATATCATCCATGAATTTCCCACAATCTCTCTTCTTAAAGTTTCCATATATTTCTACATTTATGATTTTTGGTTAACGTGTTACGATGTTATACATGCTTTCCTTCTATGAAAAATCCACTGGGTCCTTTCCCCTTCTACTCCTGTGGATATTAGTTGTCTCAACAAACATTGTGTTAGAACAAGTGTCTTAAATATGATCATTACTTCATGTAATTTTGTAAAAACATATTCATATCATGCACTTAATTAAAAATTCAATTAATACTTCAAATGTTCCTATCGTTAAAGAGTCATAATAAACATTTTTCGAACCCTTATTTTGAGAACCAATGACTTGTAGTACACTACTTCCTAGTGCAGTTACCATGTTAGCACAACACACATGTCAAAAATCATAGTTGTCACTTATGGAAATCTCTCATCAACACCTTATTTTTCTTAACCCTGATTCCAAAATGCTACATGAAACAATTTCATTTTCTTCACAACCATCTATCAACCTATTTTTGGTTGCATATTTTCCATTAACTATTGTATTGGAATAAAACAAATCTCATAACCACAATCAATTTTCGTTTTATGCTATGAAATTCTATATCGGGTTCGTTATTTTTTAGACTATTTTTTCTCTCATTAACAAAATATTCTAATATTCTATCCATGTTTACCAATAGTCTGATGTTTTTGAAACAATAATTTTAAACTGGTAATTCTTTTGCAAGTACATAATTACTTGTTTTTCTCTTATTTCTTTCAATTCTTTGAAAATCTTACTGGTTCTGTTCTGTTCCACAATTATTAGTCTATTTAGGTGTGGTTGTACCAAGACATCCCCATAATAAAAATTACCTACTTTGAAACATAAGAAATTTGATCTAGAAGAAAATTAATGTACGTGATTCCTTAAAGAAAGAGGTCTAAAAAATTTAACTTGTAATTCCCAAAAACAATAAAATGCCAGAAAAAATCAAAATTTTTAAATACTTTAATATAGTGGAATTATTTCCTATTACAATATCTCTTATGGTGGTTATTACCAGTATTCGTAACTATTATTCAGCTATAATAGGTTTCTTATGGCTACCCCCACAAGAAAACCCTCGAGATAATAATCTTTGTCAGTTTTTTTAATTCTTCCATGGGTCATGTCAATCCTAAACACCATCGCCTATTCACGACGACCATGGAAGTTTATTTCTATCCATATTTTATAGCATTTAGAATACTCATATGTGACATATGATTCTAGTAATTTTTTTCCATTCATAAGTATGTTTTTTATATCTAAATATGTTTTACAATTATTAACATTGAGCATGCCTAGAAAAGCTCATTTTTTAGCACACCATATTTCTTTTCAGTGCTATATTTTATTTTGTATAATATAACTTTCTCAACCCTTCTTATAATCATGTTTTATATTTGTATATGCATTCATCACTAATATCTTATATAATCATTATTCATTGTATATACTTTATGTTTCCCTTGAATTCAATCGTAATTCTCAAACGAGATTATTTATAGCGAAGGTTTCAAAACCTTCCTAGTATATATAATGTGACGTTTAATTTAACTAAACTCTTTAGTATATAAGAATGTAATATTCTAAATAATTCTAGTTCCACTATTATTCTCAAATATATTTCATGTAACATGTACTCAATTCTACTATATGTCATATTATTTATGTTTGATTTTAAAAACTCTCTATGTTTCATAAATTTGTTGTAATGCTTTCTCCTTTGTGGCTTATTTCTTATTTCTCCTTAGTTATGACTATACAATATGACTCTTCCATTGGAGTCAATACATGTTTATTTTTACAATAACTATTTCCATTCTCCTTTTCGCTTCCTCAATTGTTTCTTTCCTCTAAACCATTTTTTCAAAATCTAATGCTTGGGATCCCCTTTCTATGTAGGCTTCACACGAAGAGGTAGTCGTGTGCCTCCTGTACCCATGAAATTCTATAACTAATTTTTTAGAGTATTTAGTGTAATAAGTGGCTATTGTATGTTTTAATACCAAAATTACCTTCTTGATTTTTCCCTAACTCCATTCTATATAGATTGTAATAGCTGTCTAATCTAAGACATCTATCAATATCAATCCTATAAGTCATGTACCAAAAGTAGTTTTTTGAAAGTTAAAAATATCTTACAAACATTCATAGTACAATATAAGGTTATCCTTGTAGATTAAACTTCACACAATAGATACATCCAAAATTACATCAACATATATAACACTCTACAAAAATAAGTGGTAACCACATATACGAAATTTTATAATTTTGAGGAATAATTTCATATGTAAACATGCCAACTTATGTCCTAATAATATTCACCTACTATTACTATCTCTTTAAGATAGTAATTTATGTAACTCTACAACTTTTTTTTTTTGCCTTACCCATATACACATATATGTATTTCTTGGTTTGGTCTATTTAAGTGCTTTCTTGATTCTTGAGATTTTTAGTTTCTTTGTCTGCTTAATACACAAAGAATAATGGGACAAATTTCCTTAGCATGTATCACTAGCCTTTTTATTTATCAAAAATCTGTTTGCACTCGTGGATGTCCAACATACCTATTCCTATAGGTACTAGTATTTTGGGAATAATCGATTAGTATTTTTACAATATTAGTCCACTTAATAAAATCATATCAAGTAATCCTAGTACAAAACTTTTTTAATTATATCTTCTATTGTTGTGTAAAACAAAAATTTACTTTGTTCCTCATCATGTAAGAAACATTTACTATGTTCAATTCTAGCTAAGCTCATAGGTCATAATGTTGTAACCTACAACTTTGATACCATATGTAATGTATCTCAAAATTCATTTAATAAATTTACATATATGCTTGTGTATGTGTGTTATCATATTCTAAAGCATCATTACTTTTTATAAATCTATACAACCATGTGTCACATTTTTTCTTACATTTTTAATTGTGTAATACTCTTATCTCTAACAAAATTCTAATGTTGCCTCGTGGTCTTTTGTAATTTTTTTTCTTGTATTTAAGAAAATATTAAAAATATTATTTCCCTCTCTAAACTCATTTGTTTGTTTCCAAGTATATGGTTGATAGTATGGCTAGACCATCCCACAAGCATACCAAATAACCACATGAATATTTTATTAATACTACATTAAATAAATTACTCATACTAATGAATTAGGTACGTTAGAGCCAAATACATGATTGTTAAAAGCCTCGCATAAGGGGAATTAACAACTATATATTTTAGCATATATAATTCTTGAAACTTTTTTGTGGAAATATAATGTTATATATACATTAAAACCCCATTATCGTGTTTTTATCAATGATATATTTTGCCATTGTTCTATTTATGGGGACATTCTATGTTATTGGAATTCCTCCATGATAATAAAAAATTACATATGGTTGTGGGTAACCTATAATGTTGGTCATTAGCTCTTCCATGATTGAGATCCCTAGAGGAAATACAAAGTTTATATTTTCTTACAAGTGGTGAGGGATATTACCCCTCTCCCTACATAGTCTCATCCATCATTTCCACTATGGGAGTTGCTGGCCAAGAGATATGCAAGCTCCATAAGGGGTTTTACTTAGTTTTGAAATTTCGTTTTCCTATGCTTCTAAGCTCCTAACTACACTACATCCTAGAATTCTTTCATTTATATCCTCGTCGCAGACTTATGTTTTTTTTCTTAATGCTTGAAATGTTATCTCTTATGGTGTCTCAACCATTTTGTGGTCAAATGAAATAAGAGTAAATACATTCAATTAAATACTACTCCTATATTTACACAAGGTTATCTAATTATTAGTTCTTAAATTGAATTTTGTTTTAGGGTTGAGGGTTAAATAAATGGCTAGGTTTCCCTACACAGGTCTGTGGGTGTTATAAAGACTCTACCCCATTTCCAATTGGACAACAGTTTCTCCTCTATATTAATGGTATTATTCTCACTAATGCCAAAATTTATAGTAAAGTGATGTTCCAATTTTAACTTCAAAATCTAGTGACGAAGGCCTGTAATTAGACCCTCAGATAACTATGTCACAATGCAATACAATTCGAATTAAAAACAATAATAATTAAATGTGTGTCCACGTAATGGTGCCAGCTCAGTCGTGTGGTCTCCAACGGTGCTTTAACTTGTGGTCTCTCTACATGTCATCAGCTTTTAATGTGGTAGATGTACATCCGACCTTTGGATTCCACAACAACCACTTCACATTTATCGCTCCTCCGTTCGATGACTGGTGTATTGATTGTGCTCCGGTTTGTGTGCTCCCCTTTCCTGCTTGTAAACTATACTCCGAAGTTTTTGTTATTGCTCGGTCGACCGACAATGCGGAGGAAGGGTTTCTTGGCCTGTCACTGGTTTTCTGAGTTTGGCGAAAATGCCTATGCAAATTTGTGCGTCTCCTCCAGCAAGGTAAGTATTCTCCTGCGCGTTCAATAATGTGTCTTTGTTTTGGTCGTTGGCTTCATTCCTGTTACGTTCTCCTCTGTCAGTGTTTCACATTCACGAATCCTGCGTGAGGATTTCTTCCTGTGATAACTCTTCAGTTTCTAAGCGCTTTTAACTGTGCGCACACTGTTCCTCCTTGAGTTTTTCCGGCTAACATCGACTGTCTGTCGATTTCATCTACAGGTGCGACCAATCCAAGCTTTCCTACCCGGCTCTGCGTTCAATGGAAACAAACAGGTATTTTTCCTCTCCCAATTTCAAGTTGCGCCGCTTTTCTTCGCGGTCCTAACCTACTTTGCCCCTTTGTGAGCAGAAATGATGGTTTGATGAAACCCTGAGCTCCCTCTGCCTTACCCAGTTTCTCGGTGAGTTCCTCTTCAATGCTCCACTCCAATAATTTTACAGATACACGCTCTTCTTTTGTTAACTTAACTCCTGTTAACTTGTTTTAACTCATATTGTTTCGGCTCTGTGCAGGTTCCCTCTTCCTATCGAAACCCTGGCTCGTTTTCTCAGAAGACCAAACCCTCCAGTAGGGTCGCCTCCTTTTGCATTCCTATAGCTGGTTTTATTCTCTGAGTTCTTGTCTACTGGTTATGTTGTTTCGTTGCCTAGCCCTGATGGCGGCAAGTCTTCCACTGTGATGTAATGTTGATATAAACTAGGTGGTCGTAGGGTTTTGTTTTGCAACTGTGTTGTTTTCAGTTTCAAACCCTAGCTCGGGTTACGCTATACTCATCCTTCCTGGACTGTTTGACTCCCGGATGAACTCTGTCTCTATATAATTTATACAGGAACGTTTTTATTTAAATATGTGAAAGAATTTGATAAATATTTCAATGTGTCGTGGACTCACCTGGTATCTGTAGAATATCTCTTCTTGTTTTTCTTTGATGGTGATGAGTGGTAAATAACTCCGTATCTTGTTCGGCTGTAAGTCTTTGTTCCGATTTCTTGTACCTGTTAATACATAACACAAGGCAGAAAGAAAGTTTCTTTTTCTTCCTACATGCAATCATACATTTGCTTGGTTTTAAAATCTCATATGAATTGTTTTGATTATCACGCTCACACACAGCTGTTACATATAATTTGAACTGGAAATTCACACAATAATTTCTCAGTACACAAAAGTAGATTATAAGTCCTGGCAGATAAGTAAATACTGGTTGCAATTCTTGTTCTCCATGTTTGTCTTCGTTCTCTGTTTTCTTGAGGGAAGAATCGAACCCCCCTTATGATTGTACTGCTGTTTAAATACTACAAGTGAAATTCAGTTCTAAGATTCAGTTGAAACTGTTAACCGAATGCACCTAACTTATTTTGCTAGTTCCTTTTTTTTTGTAAACAAAAGTAAACTGCTAGCTAATTAACTAACTACAGAAACAGTTTATTTCCCTAGTCTAATTGTCGTTGTGTAACTGATAGTTAATAAAAATAATTAAAAGAAAAAAAACACAGGTTTCACAACCTGTTCATAACCACGTGTTAGTCGCCAAGACAGTTAACCATTCTCTTCCTCGTCTGAGCTGGATGCTCCTGCATCAGGCTCTCGGGGTGGAAAAAGGTCATGGCTCCGCTCCATGAGACCCTCGACTGAATAACTTGCTTTCTGTATCTGCGTCGCGTCAAGCCACGAACTGTCCTCAATTGGGTGGTTTTTCCACTTGACCAGATATTGCAGATATTCCTTCCTACGTGTGCGCCTGGCTACCTGTGTGTCGAGAATACTCTCGATCTCAAGGGGCTGTGCCGTAGGCATCTGTCTCATCCAAGAACTTCCATCGAATTATGTGTCCCGTGCTGGCCTCATTGTTGCATCATCTTCAGGATCAGCCACATAAGGAAATAGATCCTCCACGTTAAAGATGGGTGAGATACCTATTCCTGGTGGAAACTGCAGTTCATAAGCATTGGCAGAAAACTTGCGAATGATTTTGCAGGGGCCAATCTTCTTGTATTTCAGTTTATTATATTCCCATTTTGGGAAACGTTCCTTGCGCAAATGTGCGAGGACTTCATCCCCAACATTAAACTGAACTTCCCGTCTTCTTGAATCAGCTCGCTGCTTGCATTTCTGACTGCTGTTCTATAGCTTCAGTCTCACCTGCTCATGTAAGTCGCTCATTGCTTGGGCGAAATCTTCCCCGTTAGCACTTCGTTTTTCGAGTTTCCCCAAGTCCCGTAGCTCATGCACTCCGCGAGGATACATGCCATACAAAAACTGGAAAGGACTATAACCTGTGCTGCGATTCGGTGAATCGTTATATGCGAACTCCGCCTGAGCAAGTACGCGGTCCCACATCCGTGAATTTTCGCCTATTAAGCTCCGTAGCAGGTTTCCCAAGCTCCTATTCACCACTTCAGTTTTTCCATCAGTCTGTGGGTGGTAAGCGGAGCTGAACTGCAACTGTGTGTCCAACTTCTTCCACAGGGTACGCCAAAAATGTCCGGTGAAATTTACATCCCTGTCGGAAATGATGGACTTCGGTAGACCATGCAATCTAACAATCTCTGTGAAAAACAAGTGTGCTATGTGAGTAGCATCACTGGTTTTCCTGCAAGATATAAAATATGCCATTTTCGAAAACCAATCCACCACTACCATCACGGAATCAAAACCCTGCTGTGTCTTAGGCAAACCCAAGACAAAGTCCAAGCTGACTAAGTCCCATGGTCTGCTCGGAATGGGCAGTGACATATAAAGACCTGCATTTTGACTGTGACCCTTCGCCAATTGACACGTTTTGCACATGCTCACATACCTCTGTACGTCTCGTCGCAACTTTGGCCAAAAATAAAAATGTTCAACTTGTGAAAATGTCTTGTCTATCCCGAAATGTCTGGCTAGACCTCCACTATGATTCTCTCGAATAATGTTTTCCCACATTGAACAATCGGGAATACATATCTGTCCTCCCTTAAACAGTAATCCCTCTTGTAGATTGTAATCCAACCACAGACTACTATTCCTCAACAGAGGGTTTTGGCAGGCCTCATAGGCCTCCTTAAATTCTGCATCTGACTGATACAGATCCTTCAAGTGCTCAAAACCCAGCACCTGCACCGTACTCTCCTGCAAGAGAAAAACTCTTCTGCTTAATGCATCTGCCACCTTATTGGACTGTCCGCTAATATGCTTCAATACAAATGTAAAGCTTTGCATATATTCCACCCACTCTGCATGCTTGTGGTTCAACTTATGCTGCTGCATAACATACTGTAAAGAAGAATTGTCAGAAAATAACACAAATTCATTACCTAACAAATAGTGTCTCCAATGCTTCAAGGCTTGAACAACCGCATAAAATTCCTTGTCGTAAGACGAATACTTCTGCCTGCTGTCATTCAATTTCTCACTGAAATAAGCAACCGGTCTATCCTCCTGACTAAGTACTACCCCAATGGCTGTACCGATGGCATCACAATGAACTTGAAAAGTTTGTTGAAATCCGGCAATCTCAAGATCAGCCTCTCAGTTATTTTTCTCTTCAGAGTCTGAAAACTGTTTGCTGCCGCTTCGGTCCAGCAAAAAGGCTGATTTTCCTTCTTTATTGTATCCAACATGGGTGCACAGATCCCGCTAAAATTTCTGATAAACTTCCTGTAAAAACTTGCTAAACCATGAAAACTTCAAACTTCGAATAAGTTCTTTGGAGATGGCCAGCTTACGATTGCTGCAATCTTCTCCGGATCCATTTTCAACTCATTTTCTGCAATTACAAAACCCATATAAACTAATTCTTTTTGAAAGAAAGTACACTTTTTCAGGTTAATCAGCAGCTTGTTCTGCTGCAAACTTCTCAATACACTTCGAACATGTCGGAAATGTTCCTCCTTCGTTCTGCTAAAAATTAGTATAGCATCTAAATACACAATCACAAATTTCCCAATAAACTCCTTCAGTACTTCGTTCATCAAGCGCATGAAAGTACTGGGAGCGTTGCTTAACCCGAATGGCATCACCAGCCACTCATACATCCCTTCATTTGTCTTGAAAGTTGTCTTCCACTCATCCCCTTCTCGGATTTGAATCTGGTGATAGCCACTCTTCAAGTCAATCTTCGAAAAATATGTTGTCCCACTCAAACAGTCCATCATGTCATCCATTCTCGGTAGTGGAAACCTGTACCGAATCGTAATCTTGTTAATAGCTCTCGAATCTGTACACATACGCCATTCGCCACCTTTCTTAGGAGCTAATACCGTTGGAACTGCACAAGGACTCATGCTCTCTCTGATCAGCCCTTTATCAAGCAATTCCTGTACCTGTTTCCGAATTTCTTCATGATCTTTCGGGCTCATACGATAAGCTGCCTTATTTGGTAAGCTAGCCCCTGGTATAAAATCAATACAGTGGCTGATACCTCTCTCTGGAGGTAGCTCACCTGGAAGATCATCCACTATGATGTCTCCAAAGTCCTGCAACATGTCTTGAATCTCCTTAGGTAAATCTGAAATCTTCATGTGCAGTACTACTGTTCTTGACCTCCTCACAACAGCAAAGTTCACATCGTTGTTTTCAATATGTTTTAAGAACTCTTTTCCTCCCATCAGCAGTGCTTTTACCCCACTGGCTTCTGCTGTACCTTCCTCTTTAATGGGTACAAGTGTGTGCTTGATCCCATCTTTAACAAACTCATAACAGTTCGTTTTTCCGTCATGAACTACTTTTCTATCAAACTGCCAGGGCCTTCCTAGCAGCATATGACAGACATCCATTGGCATAACATCGCAGACAATCTTTTCTTTATACCTGCCTATCTGGAACTCCACCTCGCACTGTTCATCAACTAACAGTTGATGTCCTTTCTGCATCCACAACACTTTGTAGGGAGTGGGATGTTTCAGCTTTTTCAGTCCCAACTTCTCCACCATTTCTGTGGCCACCAAATTATCCGTACTCCCGCTGTCAATAATCAGCTTGCAGCACTTACCCTGTGACTTGCAAACTTTCCGGAACAGGGCCTTTCGTTGATCTGGGTCCACCACCTCCTTTGCTGGTTTTAACAGCACTTTATTCAGCACCAAGGCTTCACCGGTTTCTGGTGCATTCTCCACTTCCTGTGGCGGTGTCTCCGCTTCCTCCGACTGGGCAACATAAGCTCCTCTCCCACCTGTTGGTTCACCTTCAGGACATTCATACAATTTGTGCCCCCACTTGTGGCACCGATAGCACTGGAAAGTTCCTCTGCCCCGACCATTTCCTCTCCCTCGCTGGGCTGGTCGTCCCCCTCTAGTGTTGTTGTCATTTTCTGTTGTTCCTGCAGATTTGGAACCACTGCCTTCTTCATTGGAACCTGTACCTCTGCCCCTACCAAAGGCCTTTCCCTTTCCTCTGCCAGATCCACCTCCTCTTCTGGCATTAAATTTTCTGTTTATTTTCTCCTCTGCCTTCAAAGCAAACTGGTACGCTTCATCCAAAGTTCTGGGTGAGAGAATACCAATTTCATCCAGTATTTCCCCTCTCAGCCCATTCACGAACCTTGCTGTTTTCTCTGGGGTATCCTCCATATACCCTGCCCTCAGATTCAACTTGTAAAATTCTTCAGTATACTCCTTAACCGTCATTCCCCTTTGCCTCAAGTTCTGTACCTGTCTGTACAACATAATCTGATAGTCTTTCGGCAGAAATTTCTCTTTCAGCTTTGCCTCCATTCTGGCCCATTTCTTTATAGGTTGTTTGTGTAACCTTTTTCTTTCTGCCTGAACGCTGTCCCACCACAAGGACACATGTCCTTTCAACTTTTTCGCAGCGAAGTTCACCTGCTTTTCCTCACTGGTTTCCTCAAATTCGAAGTATTTGTTTACTTCACTCAACCAGTCCAGCAACACATCTGTCGATAGACTCCCGTCATAAGTGGACAGTTCATGTTTTGGCTTATGACTAGATAACAGTACTGACCTTAATAACCTGAATTCAGGTGTCACTCCTTCGAATTCATCCGCGGGGTCTCTTCTTCCCCCAGCTTCTACTGCTGCCAATCTTTCATTCAAAACTCGAATTTCTTCCCTCAGTCCATCATCCGCTGCTCTGCGGATGGCTCTTCCTCTTCCTCTTCCTCTTCTGCCAACCTCCATTTATTTTTTTTTCCTATCTCCTGCAACCCGCTCTGATACCAAAAATGACGAAGGCCTGTAATTAGACCCTCAGATAACTATGTCACAATGCAATACAATTCGAATTAAAAACAATAATAATTAAATGTGTGTCCACGTAATGGTGCCAGCTCAGTCGTGTGGTCTCCAACGGTGCTTTAACTTGTGGTCTCTCTACACGTCATCAGCTTTTAATGTGGTAGATGTACATCCGACCTTTGGATTCCGCAACAACCACTTCACATTTATCGCTCCTCCGTTAGATGACTGGTGTATTGATTGTGCTCCGGTTTGTGTGCTCCCCTTTCCTGCTTGTAAACTATACTCCGGCATTTTTGTTATTGCTCGGTCGACCGAAAATGTGGAGGAAGGGTTTCTTGGCCTGTCACTGGTTTTCTGAGTTTGGCGAAAATGCCTGTGCAAATTTGTGCGTCTCCTCCGGCAAGGTAAGTATTCTCCTGCGCGTTCAATAATGTGTCTTTGTTTCAGTCGTTGGCTTCATTCCTGTTACATTCTCCTCTGTCAGTGTTTCACATTCACGAATCCTGTGTGATGATTTCTTCCTGTGATAACTCTTCAGTTTCTAAGTGCTTTTAACTGTGTGCACACTATTCCTCCTTGAGTTTTTCCGGCTAACATCGACTGTCTGTTGATTTCATCTACAGGTGCGACCAATCCAAGCTTTCCTACTTGGCTCTGCATTCAATGGAAACAAACATGTATTTTTCCTCTTCCAATTTCAAGTTGCGCCGCTTTTCTTCGCGGTCCTAACCTACTTTTCCCCTTTGTGAGCAGAAATGAT